>CAXHSM010000001.1:7869385-8552385 GCA_964019185.1 Maratus speculifer
TTCAACGTAACGATAAAATTTGAAAGGTCTGGCCACGTAAACAGTTTCGAATCCAACTGAATTTTTCATTTTATGATCATTCAATTACCTACCGATTTATGAGCTATTTGGATCACGTGATCGCGCGATTTTTTAACTTTTGGCCACCGGTTTTTCTGCTTTCGTCGGTGAATGAGGTTCAAAAACATTATTTTTGACGGCTTGTTCAGAAAATACCACACGGACAAAGCCATCAAAACAAGGTATATCAATATTAAATAAGAGTGCATATTAACAATTTTTTATAAAAGTTAGATTCACATTGTTTTTAAAACCTTATTTAGTTTTTAAAAACGAATTAATTGAATCACCATAAAATTTAATACGAAACCTGTGATTGGTTAAGGGTGTTCTCAACTGATCCGCTCAACAAGCGAAAAACGTTTTGACACATTTACAAACTCATTTTTTAACAGAAGGACATAAAATTTTAATGCCTGACTACATGAAAGCGATTTCGAATTGAACTTATTTTTCCATTTTATGATCATTCAATTACTTATCGAGTTATAAGCTGTTTCGGTGACGCAATCACCCGTTTTTCTCCTCCTTTTCGACCGGTTTTTCTGCTTTCGTCGGGAAATAGGCTCAAAGGTGTCCACTTTGAAGGCTTGCTATGAAAAATCTATTGTATTTTTTAAAAAAACAAAAGAATGACCGTTTCCGAATAACAACACCCGCTATTTTCATGCATTTCCGAACAAAAATAAATGAATGCATGTGTCACAAAGTGGCCCTTTTTGATTTAAGAACACCCTTAAGGGTGTTCTTAACTGATCCGCTCAACAAGCGAAAAACGTTTTGACACATTTAGAAATTCATTTTTTAACAGAAAGTTGTAAAATTTCAATGCCCGACTAGGAAAGCGATTTCGAATGGAATGTATTTTTCCATTTTATGATCATTCAATTACTTATCGAGTTATAAGCTGTTTCGGTGACGCAATCACCCGTTTCTCTCCTCCTTTTCGACCGGTTTTTCTGCTTTCGTCGGGAAATGGGCTCAAAAGTGTCCACTTTGAAGGCTTGTTATGAAAAATCTGTTGTGTTTAAAAAAAAAAAAAAAAAAAAAAGAATGAGTGCAATTAGATAGCTTCTGAACAACAACGCCTGCTATTTTCATGCATTTTCGAACAAAAATAAATTAATGCATGTGTCACAAAGTTACCCTTTTTGATTTAAGGACGCCCTTATGAAGCAGCAAAAAGTTCTCTTTTATGAAACAAAATCGTAATTGCATAGACTCTAACGCCGTTTTTTGATGTAAAAATTTCAAATTAAAGTAATTAGCAAGGTTAAAAAAAAAAATAGAGAAAAAATACAGAAAGAACTTTTATCGCATAAATTGTGCATGTATGTTACAATTAAAACAAGTTGGAAATTGCACGTGAAGCGTAGCAAATGAGGTGTGTTCGTACGATAATGAAGTTTTAAAAATATCAATCTCATGAAATTGTAAATAGTTATTTACAATTAAAGTGCGCAACAAACAATGTTCTCTCTATACTCATTATGTAATGGAATACTCTTCTGGTGGCCTTGTAAATCAATAAGAAAAGTTTGCACAACAGAGTATGCAAAATCTATATTATAACAATATTATGTTCGAATGAGTGTAATGTTATTAAAATGCATTTTAAACTTTTTTTTTTTTCCATTGACTGTAATGTAACGGAGTACTTTTGATTGTCCCTGTATTTGATCTATGCATCCTATTTTCAAAAAAATTGAAATGACTTGACAAAATTATGTAATAACTATGTAATTTAAATTTCAAACGATTAAAACGCATTTGCCACATTTTTCCCCATTGACCGTAAGGTAACGGAATACTTTTGATCGTTCCTGTAATTGATCTATCCATCCGATTCTCATAAAATTTGAAATGACTCGACAAAATTATGTAATAATTATATATTTTAAATTTCAAAAGATTCGGTTGGGTAGTTTTTGCGTTGACAGACGGACGGACTGAACGAACACTATAGGTGCTACGTATTTACGTAATTACGAATGCACCTAAAAAAATTAAGTCGATCCTCAAATTTGCTGTTCAAAAACGCAACATTTTCTGATACATTTCTTGATTTATTTTTATACATGGAAGAAAAAATTGACTAGGGAAGTAATTTGGAATCAAATGGTATTTTCCCTTTTTTAGGTGCGTTCGTAATTATATAATACGTAGCACCTATAGTTGTCGTTCAGTCCGTCCGTCTGTCCGTCCGTCTGTCCGTCCGTCCGTCTGTCCGTCCGTCCGTCTGTCCGCATATAACAACGCAAAAACTACCCAACCGAATCGTTTGAAATTTAAAGTACATAAATATTAGATATTTTTGTCGAGTCATTTCAAATTTTATGAGAATCGGATGGATAGATCAATTACAGGGACGATCAAAAGTATTCCATTACATTACGGTCAATGGGGAAAAAAGTTTCAAATGCATTTTAATCGTTTGAAATTTAAAATACGCAATTATTACATAATTCTGTCGTGTTATTTCAAATTTTTTGATAATCGTGTGCATAGATCAATTACAGGGGCAATCAAAAGTATTCAATTACATTATGGTCAATGGGGAAAAAGTTTCAAATATATTCTATACGTTTGAAATTTAAAATACATAATTATTACATAATTTTTTCGAGTTATTTCAAATTTTATGAAACTCGGACGAATAGATCAATTACAGGGACAATCAAAAGTATTCCATTACATTACAGTCAATGGGAAAAAATGTTTCAAATGCATTTTAATCGTTTGAAATTTAAAATACGCAATTATTACATAATTCTGTCGAGTTATTTCAAATTTTTTGATTATCGTGTGCATAGATCAATTACAGGGACAATCAAAAGTATTCAATTACATTATGGTCAATGGGGAAAAAGTTTCAAATATATTCTATACGTTTGAAATTTAAAATACATAATTATTGCATAATATTTTCGAGTTATTACAAATTTTATGAAAATCGGATGCATAGATCAATTACAGGGACAATCAAAAGTATTCCGTTACATTACGGTCAATGGGGAAAAATGTTTCAAATGCATTTTAATCGTGTTACACTCATGCGAACTTAATAAAATTTATATGCAACTATAAAGTACATATTATAATATACATCTTACATAATTTGTGGTGCAAAGAACATTTGTTATTGATTTACAAGGCCACACAAAAGTATTCCATTACATAATGGTATAGGGAGAACATTGTTTGATGAGCGTTTTAATTGTAGTTCACTATTTACAATGTTATGAGATTGATATGTGAACGTAATATTTTTAAAACTTCGTTATCGTTCGAACGCACCTAATTTGCTACGCTTCACGTGCAATTTCCAACTTGTTGATTAATAAGTTACTGACCGAGTTTATAAGCCATTGTGGTCACATAGCGACCGGCTTTCTCGTTTGATTGTTGGCATCGTTTTCTGGAAGATTTTCCACATTTGCCAAACCAATAATAATAATAATTTAACAAATTATAACAACCAATTTGAAAAAAGAAATTCTAATCAGTTTGACAGGTTAGATTCAGGTGACAAAAGTTTACTTGATTCAGATTCGAGTTTATCCAATGCAAAAGATAGGCTAATGTTTATAAAAGCTCGACGCAGCTGCGGTCGTTCGGAAGCTTCAGAACCCTGAGCTCTTGATCCCCCCCCCCCCTCTCTCTACCTATATTATATTATGCAATGATGTTAAAAATTGAAGCAAACGTTTAGCATTTCATTATCCAATGTCCCCCATAATCTAATGGTATTTTGTGATTCACAGAACAACTTAGTGAAGGTTCTTCATTGCATTTGGTGTTGTTTCGACGTCATATTGACGTCTTGTATCTTATTGCCAGGTTCAAGGTTCAAGGCAGCCTTTCTTTTTCATCTGCTGCCTCAAGAAGAGATATCTTTCCACCTGAATCCCAACACCTGCCGCAAATCGGACCAAGAAGAGATATCGTGTGTTGGGGACGATGTGTCGAGAGCGATAGAATCGCGACTCAACGGGGCCTCTCTTCTGATGATCCAGTTTTTGTTTCCATTCGCGCTTGTTTATCTCTCTTTTCTTTTTGTTTTTTCTTTTTAACTTCCATCTGGTTGGAACACAAAGCTAAAACGCAATGATCAGAGAAGATACTAATGAATTGCGCGATTTCCATTTCAATCTACTATGTCATCTTTTAGAACGAGCTGTTTTCTAACCGCGAATACAGGTGGCTCTTTTCGTATAATCGTTTTATTTATGACGGTTTCTACGATTTAGCTTCTGGCTATGATCCGGTGTTCATCTGTGTACAGTCGTACGTGGTTGATAGCGAATTTAAATTTTGTTTTCGTCGCGTCTTACCCTACAAAAAAAATACACGTCCGATGATGATAATACAATTATTCTAAATTTGATCTCAACTGCTCCGCTCAACAAGCGAAAAACATTTTGACACATTTACAAATTCATTTTTTAACAGAAAGACATAAAATTTTAATGCCTGACTATATGAAAGAGATTTCGAATGGAACTTATTTTTCCATTTTATGATCATTCAATTACTTATCGAGTTATAAGCTATTTCGATGACGCAATCACCCGTTTTTCTCCTCCTTTTCGACCGGTTTTTCGGCTTTCGTCGGGAAATAGGCTCAAAAGTGTCCACTTTGAAGGCTTGTTATGAAAGATCTATTGTGTTTTTTAAGAAACAAAAGAATGAGTGCCATTAGACAGTTTCTGAATAACAACACCTGCTACTTCCATGCATTTCCGAACAAAAATAAATTAATGCATGTGTCACAAAGTTGCCCTTTTGGATTTAAGAACACCCTTAAGTCGATGAAATGCATGTCACAGACGGGAAAATTGTGAGCTTCTACAGTCGGCTTAGTTGTCAAAAATAAGAAAAAAGAAAGATAAGTTTAAAACATTGAAAGACGGTGATATACAGGGTGTTCACATTAGAATGTCATGACTGATGATGAGTGGTCATGACAGGGAATTTACAATTTTTTCTATTTCAAAACATGAACATTTACAAAGTTCTTCATTTCAAAACAGAAACTTTTCACCTTAAAATAGGATTCTTCGAAAATTCTTTGTCTTAAAAAGAGGACTGTCGCAATTCTTTTTCTAAATCTCTAAATTGAACTTTTCACAAATTTAATCATTATGAGTCAAATGTCATCATTTTTTCATATGTAAAGAAAAAATAAATATTTTGCATGTAACTATACCTTTTTTTTTTTAAATGCAACGTAATCCTTTCTGTGTCCCTGTAAATAATATGTGCTTTCTATCATACAGGAAGTAACTCATAGTAAACTTCAGCAATGTATATTGATTTCATAAAATGTGAAATAGTACAATATAATTAAAACGCGCCCCAAACAATGTTTTACCCTATACCATTGTGTAATTGAACTCATTGTGTGGCCCTGTAAATGAATAGAAAATATTCTTTGCCCCACAGATTGTACAAAATGTATATTTCAGTATATACTTCCTGGATGCATATCCATTTTATTATGTTCAAAAGAGTGTAACACAATTAAAATGCACTTGAAACTATTTTTTCTCATTGGCCGTCTTGTAACGGAATATTTTTGATGCTCCCTGTCATTGAACTATACATCCGATTTTCATAAAATTTGAAATGACTCGACAAAATGACGCAACAATTATATGTTTTAAATTTTAAACGATTCGGCTAGGTAGTTTTTGTTTTGTTTTATGCGGACGGACGGACGAACTGAACGACGACTATAGGTGCTACTTATTTATGACGAATGCACCTAAAATAATAACTAACGCTGGTACCAAGTACCACCGCCAAAAATGAATTTTGTTTTTCTGACAAGGGGTCTTCCCTTTGCTAATTTTAAGAAAGAAACTGCATGTAAAAAATCGAAAATTGTAATGATCGCATATAGGAACTAGTCGTTGGGGGCCACCGTAATACTTACCCATCATGGATATGTATATGAAAATAAAACATGTGAAAACTATTTATACAATGCATTGCAATTCATAAACATAATTTAAATATTGTTAATATACATAGTAATGCTACATTAAAGAACTGCTGTTGTACCAATTTCGACAAATTATACAAAACGCCAAACTACTCAAGTAGTACCGAACTGCGTAAAAGAAACATCCTTATAACTCCAAAAATAATAATTCTATTAACTAACAATTAACTGTGTCGGATTAAGCGTCTCATTTCCAATTAAAATGTACCTCTGAATTGAAATTTGAATGAAATACAGGGTCATGAAAAATCGAAGAATGTGGAAAACAAGATTACAAATATCTCGGCAACTAATAATCCGATCGACTTCGTTCTATATGCAAAATGTGTGTTATTTTATTGCCTTTAACGTCCATTCCTTAGAACAAAAAATTCGAAAATTTTTATATACCTTTCATCAGAACGAATTTTTCGAGAGTCCGAAAAAAATAGTTCCGGATAATCGAGGTTGCTGATATTCAATAGCGTTCGTCCCATTCTTACATACTAACTACATACAAAATTTCAAGTCTCTACCTCAATTTGCTCGGGAGATAGAGCGTTTACAGACAGACAGACAGACAGACAGACGGACGGCAAAATTTTTTTTTCTAAAAATATGTTTTTCGGAATCTCCACTATCTGAAACGTGTAAATCCGTCAAAGAAATTTTTTCGATTTTCAAAACGATTGCAAGACTTACCCTATACTACGTATGATGGGTAAGTAAAATGTTTGTTAAACATGCTGAAGGAAGCAGTTTTTAAATGAAAGAATTATTTTAGTAGACATTTATTGTCTAAGTGAATCAAAATCGTTCCATTCAAAAGCTTTATAGCAAAATCTATATGTTGGAATTTAAATTTATTTTTTTCTAAGGACATACATTAGAAGTAGCACGCAATAAACAGATTGTATTTATCTTTTTAATTTGATATTTTTTAGGGGTTTTTTTCAAATTTTAAAGTAAAATTTTCATCTTCTTGATAGATATTTTTTATATACTTTAGAGAAGTTTGTTATATTTGATTGTTGCCAATTGTTAAAACAGACCAAATATAACATTTAATTTAAATAAAAAATCTATTTATTCCCATGTCACTAACAGAAAAAAAACTTTAAAATTTAAAGGATTACGTGTTAAAAGTAAGAAAATTTTGAAAATTACATTTACATATGAATAGAGAAAAAAAAGAACTTTGATGAAGATGACGATACATTCAAAATGTCTTATTTTAAGCAGTTTTTTATGACGTTGTTAAAAATACCGGGAGGTAAAGACTCTGGTGATTTAGTTAATTTTATGTTAATTAGTTTTCAAATCTTTAACTAATCTTGTTGAATGAAACACGAACACATCTACTGAGAGCAGCTGACTCGACCTTCAAATCTCCCAATAAAAGTGAAATGAACGGAAACCCGTTTACAGGAAGATCAACTGTTTTTATTATTATTATTATAATTCAGTTATAATCAGTTCTATTCAGTTATTAGTTATAATTTATTTATAAACTTTTCAAAGCCGACCAAATTAGCGCGATTTTAAAGACTGAACGGGGATTGGTGAGCATAGCTCGTAGGGGGCCGAGCTTTCTAATCAGGGCCGTACACTGAGAAAAAAAATATACCGCCTTCACCTAGAATGAATAGTTAGTCACTTTCTGAATACCTAAACTAGAATTATAGATGACCGAAATATGCGAATAGGTTGAACTACAAAGCTGAATAGCCTAAATGACCTAACATTTCTCTTGTTTTCAAGGTGACGAAACGATATTGACTCGTCTCAGTAACGAGAAATTATAGTTTGATTTAAAAAATAGTTTCAAAAACTGGAATTATAGTTACTAAATCAAATCTCTTGTGTTCGTATCTATTTGCTGAGATTTTTAAATAAGCATTACAACGAGAATAAAGGAAAGCTCTCTTGAATTCCTGTAGTAGATTCTAGAACTCTCTATAATGGCAACTAGAATTTATAAGGATGACATGGAACTATTTTTTCTAGAGCCAAAATTTAGATTTTAGATTCCAGAACTGTATTTTTTTCTCAGTGTACGAAGAGGGGGGTGAACGGGACCGCCCCGGGTGCGGAAAATGAGAGACCCCCAAATTTATACTACCAACTTGGTTTGTTTCTCCTTTTCTTATAAAAAAATAGAGGTACATATTGGAATTTTTTTGTTTTATCACAAAAACATACATTCTCAAAATAGCATATGACTTCTTTCTTGGAATCTAAAAGGGGGTACAAAACTGTACTGTTATACTGTACTGTAGATACATTTATTTGACACCTGTTTTCTAGATACTCTTTGCCAAAATATAACTGAAATTTTATCTTATATTATTTACTTATCAAAATTAAACCTTTTAAAGTTGTAAAGTATATGCGAAGTATGTATTTAATAGAATTTATTTGTGTTTCCACACTTTTCAATTTTGTCATAACTGTCACAAAGAGAAAAGGGTGTGTGTGGGGGGGAATTAAAACTTTGCCCCGGGCGCAGTTTCTTCTTCGCAAGCTGCTGTACCAATGGCCTATCTAACATTGTCATATCGGAGGGGACCGAGAAAAAGTAAAAATTTTCAAGAGGGAATCATAAGAAACTTAACTTTTCCGCTTTAAACAGACATTTATCATCGCAGGTAATGCGCATATTATACAGAACGTGCTAAGATTGAATCACATGGGATTGAAAAAAAAAATTAAGCAGGTTTTCCTCTTAATTAGTGTAATTTTTATGGCATGTAAAGAGAGCCTGTGTATAACAGAAACTTGGATGGAATAGTTATTTTTTAACCTCTGCGAAATAATACCTTTTAAAGAAAACCTGCTAAAAACGGAATGTTGTTGTGCTCACTATAAATTCTATATTAGTAGATTTCATTACATTTTGATAAACTTCCATAATTACAAAAGTTAAAGTTTTACAAATTTCGGAGGAGGCTGCTGCCCCATTAGCCCACCCCCTGAATACGTCATTGCGCTGTCCTTTAGTTATAAAAATACATTCTATAAGTCGAGATCAATATTGCAATCACGGATTTAAAGCCTCGTAAGGTTTTTCGCTTGAGGTGCCTGCGCGCTATTCCCCGGCTCTGCCTGTTATACAGGAAAGGTAAATGTCCAAAAAACAAGCAATCTCTTTAAAGTAATATAAATGACCCCTTATTGATAATTTCCTTAAGGGTGTATTTTGATTCAAACTGCTTATTTTCCGATTTATTTTTAAATTCACTTTTGCTCTTACATGCATCAAACTGGCAAATTGTCTTATTTAGAAAGTACACAAGGTGCCATGATTGTCGATTCTTTGATAAATGCAGAAAATATTGCACAAAAAGGAATCGAAAACAGTATTTTGAACCGATTTTTCGAAGTGAGAGATCTGGGAACGAAAAAAAGTGGTCATACTGAGAAGGTAATCCTTACTAATATTATAAATCGGAAAGTGAGTTTGTTTGTTTGTTTGTTCCGCTTTCACGCCGTAACTACTGAACCGATTGCTTTGAAATTTTGCAGACGTAAAGTTAGAAGTCCGGATTAAATAATAGGGTACTTTTTATCCCGGAAAAAATTGATATTCCCGAGGGAAAACAAAAATATAGTTTTAAAATTATATTATATAGAATATAGAATTATATAGAATATTATATAGAATTATATTATATATAAAATTTGCTTGATGGATGGATTGGAGATGGCGCTGTGTGTCGTTTAAAACAAGGTAAAATATTGCAAACGAATATAAACATGTAAATTTAGAAGCTAAATGATACGATAATGAATCCCCGAAAAGGTGGAATTCCCGAGGGATGACGTACAATTTGTTTTATCGTCTAAACTGTTTTTTTACATCTACTTATATATTGCAAACGAATATGAACATGTAAATTTAGAAGCTAAATGATACGATAATGAATCCTCGAAAATGAGGAATTCCCGAGGGATGACGTACTATTTGTTTTATCGTCTAAAATGTTTTTTTTACATCTACTTATCCTGAAATAACTATAAGTCAACGAATTACTAGTTGGTATAAGTATTATTTACGTTATTTAGTTCTTGAGGTATGCGATAGATGGCGCTGGGTGTTTTTAAAACGTGGTAACGATGTGCAGTAGCTGTATAATAGTTAGGTTAGGTTAGTTTAGTGCTTTTTTTCTAGGTAGATATCTAAAGTAGTTATTGTTTTTTCGATAGGTAATTACGTCGCTTTGTTCGTCGTTTAGATTGTTATAGTTTAGTTTGGGATTTTAGTTTAGTTTAGGTTTATAGTTTACTCATATTTTCACAATGCCTCGCAAACGTAAATCTAATTTCTCGAGCACCTCATCTAAAGCTCGGGCAATGAAAATTGCCCGATCTCAAGAATCGTTTCTCCATGCTGAATTAAGAAGGCGCGAACAAGCAGAGCGTCAGGCTGCTTCGAGAGCTGCTGAGCTACCATCTCAGAGCCAGCAAAGACTTGAGGAGCAAGTCGCTCGCCAAGCTTCTTTGAGGGCTTCTGAGAATGATATTCGTACTCAAGTCCGTTTATCGCAACAGACTCAACGTCAGCATGGTCAGCTCTATGTAGCGTGTTCCCGGGTTTCCAGTGCTCAAAATCTGCATGTTTTTGCTCCACAAGGGAAAACATATAATACAGTGTACCATTCAGTTTTGGTTTAACAACTAATCGTATCCAGCGTTACATCGCGCTTCTTACATTTTTCCGTGGAAATGAGAAGTTTTCTTATAGTTGTGCTTTATACCGCAATATAACCGAATTCCACGCGGGCGAAGCCGCGGGCGGAAAGCTAGTTGTTTATAAATCAAATCCTAATGAACTGAGTGTAAAAAGACGTTACACGGCACCACACACGTCTCCTCAAGAATCCCTTCAGCAAGTTTCATGTTTTATCCTTTTAAAAATGTGTCTGAAATTGTATCAGAAAATTTCGAGCTGTTGAAGGTGGAAAAGCGTTTTTTCGAATACACCCTTAAAAAACCAATAAATGGATTATTCCTTTCATGGATTATAATTCATCGTCATAATTTAATGAGTTCTATTCTAATATACAAATACAAATTACATATCTTCGGTCGTTGTAATTGTTCCATTTAGGAAAAATGTTTCATCCATTAACCCTTTACGTGATCATTTCTCCACCGGCCATGTTCATGTTTACCCGCAATCGCTGTTGTACAAAGAGTATGTGATAACGGGATTTGTTTCGTTCCCTACAGCACAAGGCACGTCCGGAGATGATGTTACAATTATTCAAATTGGTTCGAATGTGCGTCACAAGTCCTTGAACCCTGATTACATATACATACACGTACGAAGAAGAGTAGGAATGCCAAACGTTGGGGTATTCCATATTTTAGAAATAAATATTTTTATTATAATTTAGTAATTTTAATAGCTAAAATAATAAAAATTTGTAGTTTCAAAAAATATATATAGCAGGATTTAAAAAAAATAAGGCAACATACTATTTTGAATCAAAGACTATGTTACAGATAAAAAGAGAAAATTTTGGTTTGTATCAGAAATTATATCGATATCAAGAGATAACACTTCCTTCCCCTAGAGATATCTTACGATATCATGTGCTAGACCCGCCCTCCACCTAAAATGATAACGTTATATTTGCACATCCCCAAAAGGAAAAGTTCCAAAAACCAAGTATCTCTTTAAAGGGTGCTCTTAAATCAACTAGTCGTTGGAGGCCACCGTAATACTTACCCATCATGGATATGCATAGCACAATATATGAAAACATAACACATGTAAACAATTTATAAAATGCATTACAATTCCAAAACAAAATATAAACGTATATTTAAGTATTTTTAACACATAATCAGGCTCTATTAATGAATTTCTGATGACCTAATTTCGATAAATTGTATGAAACGCCAAACTATTCAAGTAGCACTGAATTGCATAATAGAAACATCCTTATAACTCCAAAAATAATAATCATATTTACTAACGGTTTCTTGCATCGAATTAAGTATCTCATTTCCAATTAAAAGATATCTTTGAATTGAAATTTGAATGAAATACAGGGTCATGAAAAATCAAAGAATGTGGAAAATATGATTAGAAATATCTCAACAACTAATTATCCGATTGATTTCGTTTGTTATGCAAAATTTGTGTTATTTTATTGCCTTTTAAGTCCACTCCTTAAAATAAAAGAATTCGAAAATTTTTATATACCTTTCATCAGAACGAATTTTTCGAGAGTCCGAAAAAAATAGTTTCGGATAATCGAGGTTGCTGATATTAAATAGGCTTCTTCCCATTCTTACATACTAAGCACATACAAAATTTCAAATCTCTATCTCAATTTGTTCGGGAGATAGAGCGGTTACAGACAGACAGACAGACAGACAGACACACAGACACACAGACGGACGGACGGCAAAATTTTTTTTCTAAAAATATGTTTTTCGGAATCTCCAGTATCTGAAACGTGTAAATCCGTCAAAAAAAATTTTTCGATTTTCAAAACGATTGCAAGACTTACCCTATACTACGTATGATGGGTAAGTAAAAAGGGCAACTTTGTGACACATGCATTAATTTATTTTTGTTCGGAAATGCATGAAAATAGCGGATGTTGTTATTCAGAAACTGTCTCATTGCACTCATTCTTTTGTTTTTTTAAAAAACACAATAGATTTTTCATGACAAGCCTTCAAAGTGGACACTTTTGAGCCCATTTCCCGACGAAAGCAGAAAAACCGGTCGAAAAGGAGGAGAAAAACGGGTGATCGCGTCATCGAAATAACTTATAACTCGATAAGTAATTTAATGATCATAAAATGGAAAAATAAGTTCGATTCGAAATCACTTTCATAGTCGGGCATTAAAATTTTACAACTTTCTGTTAAAAAATGAATTTGTAAATGTGTCAAAACGTTTTTCGCTTGTTGAGCGGATCAGTTGAGAACACCCTTAAAGTAATTTATAAGTGACCCCTTATTGATAATTTCCTTTAAAAAAAAAAAACAATAAAACATAATTACCTTTCACGGATTATAATTCATCGTCACAATTTAATGAGTTCCATTTGAATACAAATTACACTTCTTTCGGTCGTTGTAATTGTTTCATTTTCTTCCATTAACCCTTTACGTGATCATTTCTCCGCCGCGATGTTCATGTTTACCCGCATTTGTTGTTGTACAGAGAGTACGTGATAACGGGATTTGTTTCGTTTTTTTCCCCCTACAGCACAAGGCACGTCCGGAGATGATGTTACAATTATTCAAATTTGGTTCGAATGTATGTCACAGGTGTGGTGGAAAGTCAAGGCCGTTGGACTGGACTGACCTTTCTTGTTGAAGATGGTCTAATGAATCTTCGGCGAGGTCAGATAATACTTAGAAAACATTGACCTTGATAAGGGAACGCTTAAATTAAAATGTTTTATTATTATTATTAATTTTACAGTTTTATGACCCTGGCCAGTGGCATTGTATTCGCTGTTTTTTGAGGTCAAAGTTCATTATTTTCCCCTAAGAGAGAAAGTTATTTAAACCAGGTTGTAAAAAAAATAAAAAAATATATATATCAACTTTGGATCTCCAACTACAGTGAATATAATATTTCAGGTTGAAACTTCGTGTGATATAATTATGCGATGTAATATTATTATTGGTATGATGGAATTCCATGCCTATTGTAAATCAGTAAAAATCAGTCGAAAGAGCAATCTCGATGGTATTTGAAGCAATTGTGTCAGTTTGGATATCGTCTGGGCAGCTCAGCTAATACTTTGAAATATGACCCGTGCCAATGGTATTGTTCAATACTATTTTCATTATTTTTTTAGGTCAAAGTTCATTATGTTCCCCTAACAAAGTGAAAGTTATTTAAGTAAGTTGTTAAATAAAAAAAAAATTAAAAAAAAAAAAAAAAAAAAAAAAAAAAGAAAGAAAGAAAAATAAATTTTGATCTCAAATTCGAGATCTGCGCCAGCCGGATTTTCCAGGCCCGACCCGTTGCAAAATACAAAAGTTCGGCCCGTTTATATTTTTACATTTCTAGACCCTGTCTGGCCCGTACAGAAATCAGTGCAAACATAGGCCGGCCCGTTCTGGCCCGACACAATTTCTACTGTTTCTAAAAAATTCAGACTTTTATCATATAATTAAGATTTTTTTTTTTTTTTTAAACACTACATATATATTTATCGGATGATTTTACAGTATATTTTACAGAAAATAGACAAAAATAACATTAATGATTACTTAGATTCTTAGACTTTCAACATTCAAATGAAGATTCATTAAAAAATAATTCTGGTTTATAGAATTAAAAAAAAAGAAAAAAAGAAAGAAAATTAAAAAATCATAACTTTTGAAGCTGTATAATGAAAAGTAGATTTATGAAAATATTTCTATATCATTTTATTGAAGATTGTCCCAAATCCAAAGGAGTCACTTTCTGATGCATTTCATGAATTCATTTTTTTTCTGAAACGCATAAGATAGGTACGCATACGCAGGTGTTTTTATTCAGAAACTATGTATTCGAAAAGCGTCATCCATTTTTTGATACAAGCAATTTAAGAAAATGCTATCAAAGTTAACGCTTTGAATCGAATTTTTGCCTGAAGCACAAGGCACGTCCGAAGATAATGTTACAATTATTTAAATTTGGTCGAATGTGTGTCACGGGTGGTGAAAGTCAAGACCGTTGGCCTTTTTCTTGATGATTCGCCGGCGAGGTCAAATAATGCTTTGAAAAAATTAAAATATTTTATAATTACTAATAATTTTAGAGTTTTATGACCCGTGCCAGTAGTGGCATTGTTTAGTACTGTATCCGCTGTTTTTTGAGGTCAAAGTTCATAGTTTTTCCCTCACAGAGTAAACGTTATTCAAACTAGGTTGTTAGAAAAAAAAAAAAAAATATATATATATATATATATCATCTTTGATCTCCAACTACAGCGAATGTAATATTTCAGGTTGAAACTTCGTGTGGCATAATTATCAATATAATATTATTATTGGTATGATGGAATTCTATGCGTATTGTATATCAGTAAAATGCTGTCGAAAGGGCAATCTCGATGGAACTTGAAGGAATTGTGTCAGTTTGGATATCGTCCGGGTAGCTCAGATTGAAAACATTGACCTTGTTAAGGAAACGTTTAAATTAAAATATTTTATTATTATTATTAATTTTAGAGTTTTATGACCCGTGCCAGTAAGTCAGTTAGTGGCATGGTTTGATGCTGTATTCGTTGTCTTTTGAGGTCAAAGTTCATTATTTTCTCCTAACGTAGTAAAAGTTATTTAAAATGCCACCCGAATCACCCAAAAAGACGCTGATGATAATATTAAGTGTATGGGGGGGGGGGGGCGGTATTTTTAAATATCTCGCTCAAATTTTAATATTTGTCATAGGATATATTTTTTTTAAAGTTACATACAGACAGAGTCGCATAGAATTATAGACAGACATTTTGTAAAAACGTGTTTTTCGGGTTTTTTGACCCCTAAAACGTGTAAATCTGTTGAAAACTGAAATTCGAAAATCTTCACGAGTCTAATACCCAATACTTTCTTCCTGTAAAAATACAATATATAAGGTACTTTTAAAAATAAAAATCTGCAATTCGACACTTTCGTCTTTTTTTTTTTCCGAAATGACTTGGGCGCCGAGACTTCTTAAAACCGTAAATTGCCGTGCAGTTATACATAATGATGGCCGACATTTTTTCGATATTTCCCAATACTATCGGTACTGTTAATACACATTTGTTAAAAGTGAATGATAGGACAAAAGTCCTGTCTATTGTTCATATTATATTCATTAGACAAATCGGAAGAAAGGAAAAAAAAAAAAAAAAGACACTTAACGACTGGATTTCGTGCGTTTTCTGATTTCCTTCGCTGGCAATCCTTTTGTGATTTCCACGCTGTTAAGGCCCCTGTCCTCGCTCGATGAAACATTCGCGAGCTAATGCTATTCCTATGGGGAAGCATTTTTCTATTAACTTTTTCGCATTTTGATAATTTTGAATAATTTTTTTTGCATTGGATGGCTGAGGTGCATTCCGACAGCGCACCTTTTTTACTTTTTCGATTTTTGTTGCAGATATATTTTTAAAAAGCATTTTCAGTTTCGAAACAGGTTTTGAAAGTGAAACTAACTTTGTAAAAAATATCTGCAACCAAAATCGAAAAAGTAAAAAAGGTGCGCTGTCGGCATGCTCCTCACCTATCCAATGCAAAAAAAAATATTCAAAAACATCAAAATGCGAAAGAGTTATTAGAAAAATGCTTCCCCATAGGAATAGCATTAGCTCGCGAGCGTTTTATCGAGCGAGGACAGGGGCCTTAAACCTCGATTGAAACTGATAGCATCATTTTATTGAAGTGATCCCAATTGTCGGACTACAGGGCTGCCATAGGTAAAGGGCGATTAGTTTAATAGTCTATTCGCACTGCGATATAAAACTAGTCGTTGGAGGCCACCGTAATACTTACCCATCATTTATATGCATATGAAAATAAAATATGTGAAAACTATTTATACAGTATATTTCAATTCCGAAACTAAATTTAAATATTCTTAATACACATAGTAATACTCTATTAATGAATTGCTGATGCACCAATTTCAACAAATTATATAAAACGCCAAACTACTCAAGAAGTACGAAACTACGTAAAAGAAACATCCTTATAACTCCAAAAATAATATAATCATATTAACTAACAGTTTGCTGCGTCGGATTAAGCGTCTCATTTTCAATTAAAATATACCTCTGAATTGAAATTTGAATGAAATACAGGATCATGAAAAATCGAAGAATGTGGGAAACAGGATTACAAATATCTCGACAACTAATAATTCGATCGACTTCGTTCTTTATGCAAAATTTGTGCTTTTTTATTGCCTTTTACATGCATTCCTTAAAATAAAAAAATTCGAAAATTTTTTATATACCTTTCATCAGAACGAATTTTTCGAGAATTCGGAAAAAATAGTTACGGATAATCGAGGTTTCTGATATTCAATAGGCTTCGTCCCATTCTTACATACTAAGTACATACAAAATTTCAAGTCTCTATCTCAATTTGTTCGTGAGATAGAGCGTTTACAGACAGACAGACAGACTGACAGACAGACAGACAGACGGACGGCATTTTTTTTTTTCTAAAAATATGTTTTTCGAAATCTCCAGTGTCTAAAACGTGTAAATCCGTCAAAAAAAATTTTAGATTTTAAAAACGATTGCAAGACTTACCTTATACTACGTATGATGAGTAAGTAAAAAAAATATTCAAAAGTTTTTGTCGTTTTTTTTTTTTTTTTTTTTTTTTTTTTTTTTTCAAAGAATTATTAGTCCAAGAGCCGACAGCACAAAAACCTATGTCATCGTGCACAGGGATAAACAAGTTGGAAATTGCACGTGAAGCGTAGCAAATGAGGTGCGTTGGTACGATAATGAAGTTTTAAAAATATCACTCTCATATCAATCTCATAAAATTGTAAATATTTAATTACAATTAAAATGCGCAACAAACATCTCTCTATACTCATTATGTAATGGAATACTTTTGTATGGCCTTGTAAATCAATAACAAAAGTTCGTTGCACAACAGATTATGCAAAATCTATATTATACTTATAATATGTACTTTATGATGCATATAAATGTTATTATGTTCGAATGAAGGTAAATTATTAAAATGCATTTGAAACTTTTTTTTGTCCATTGACTGTAATGTAACGGAGTACTTTTGATTGTCCCTGTATTTGATCTATGCATCCTATTTTCAAAAAGAATTTGAAATGACTCGACAAAATTATGTAATAATTATATATTTTAAATTTCAAAAGATTCGGTTGGGTAGTTTTCGCGTTGTTTACACGGACAGACAGACAGACGGACTGAACGACAACTCTAGGTGCTACGTATTTACATAATTACGAACGCACCTAAAAAAAGAACCCTTTGTTTTATGGAAGAGTAGTGATAGGGGAATCTAATGATCCATGTCTGCCGGAAGTGAAGTGGTGCATAAACCAAACATTAGTAACACTTTTCTCGCAGATTTAACATTCCTGCTCCAAGCTTCAACTGTTTGTTTGTAGGACAAGCACATTTATGAACCTACGAGTCATCCACTAGTGGTATTCATGTTTGGCTTACGCACCACTTCACTTCCGGCAGACATGGATCATTAGATTTCCCTCTATCACTACTCTTCCATAACACAAAGGGTTTTTTCTTGTGCTCGATGACATAGGTTTTTGTGCGGTCGGCTCCTGGACTATAAGTTTAATTACAAATTTTTTTTCGGCCCCACCAGCGGCCGAGAGGTTCTGACCTCTCAATTGGTAGACGGCAGATGCTGGGTTCGAACCCAATCGCGGCTTTCGGCCCAACCGTTCGGAGTTTTTCGTGGTTTTCTTCGAACCTTGCGTAAATACGGGTTAGGCTCCCTTAGAAAAACCCCAACGAAGGGCACTCCCCCCCCCCCCTGGTCCTATGTTCCTAGTGTAGATAATCGGACAACAAAAATAAACCAAACCAAATTTTTTTTCTTTGTTTTTTTCCGTATTGTGTATTGATACGCGTGTACTATCCATTTTATACCAATACTATTATTTCTATCTCGTATGGTTTTCTCAACTTCTTTGCTTGCTCTCCTAATTTTTTTTGAGCCGTGTAAAATAATTTTTTTTTTTTTAATGTTCTGTCCTGAATGGAATTGTGTAAACTTTTTCATAATCTAGAATTAGATCAGTTTTACTGCAAATCAATGTTTTTTTTTCTTTTTACATCGAAAGAAGTTATTGTATATTTTTGTTCTTGGTTATATTTTCCTTCCATTTAACTTTTTAAAAAAAGTCCTTGTATAGTCAGCCCCACTTATTGGGTAACGGAAAATTACATATTCCATTTATATGCATAGTATCCATGGGACAGAAGCAGTAATGTTAAAAGTACTCGTTTCATCCCATAACAAGTCCCTGTTAATCGCGTAAAATATCCCCAATCTAGTAATCCGGATTTTATGAATGCGATGAATGGGGGAAAAAAAAAGAACAGAAATATTTGTTTTTCTAATAAACTAGTCGTTGGTGGGCCACCGTAATACTTACCCATCATGGATAGGCATATGAAAATAAAACATATGAAAACTATTTATACAATGCATTGCAATTCCAAGACAAAATTTAAATATTGTTAATATGCATAGTAATGCTCTATTAATGAATTGCTGATGTACCAATTTCGACAAATTATATAAAACGCCAAACTACTCAAGTAATACCGAACTGCGTAAAAGAAACATCCTTATAACTCCAAAAATAATAATAATATAAACTAACAGTTTACTGCGTTGGATTAAGCGTCTCATTTTCAATTAAAATATACCTCTGAACTGAAATTTGAATGAAATGCAGGGTCATGAAAAATCGAAGAATGTGGAAAACAGGATTACAAATATCTCGGCAACTAATAATCCGATCGACTTCGTTCTATATGCAAAATGCGTGTTACTTTATTGCCTTTTACGTGCATTCCTTAGAACAAAAACATTCGAAAATTTTTACTTACCCTTTCATCAGAACGAATTTTTCGAAAGTCCGAAAAAATTTGTTCACAGATAATCGAGGTTGCTGATATTAAATAGGCTTCGTCCCATTCTTACATACTAACTACATACAAAATTTCAAGTCTCTATCTCAATTTGTTCGGGAGTAGAGCGTTTACAGACAGACAGACAGACAGACGGACGGCAAAAAAAAAATTCTAAAAATATGTTTTTTGGAATCTCTACTATCTAAAACGTGTAAATCCGTCAAAAAAAATTTTCGATTTTCAAAACGATTGCAAGACTTACCCTGTACTACGTATGATGGGTAAGTAATAAAAATCGAATCTGTAAAATCGAAGAGCAGAAATCATCGTGAAAGAATAGACTCCATTCTCTTACTTCTTTGAATCGCATGGGAATGTTGATTTAGAAGTATTTTCTCCACCGAAAATGGAGAAATCTCCAATTAGGAAAAAAACAAACTTAAAGGATTTTTTTTTTGTAGTAAACAATTATAGGATAAGTTAAGAAATTATAAATAATTGAATGAATTTATGCAAAAATTTATTAATATTTTCAAAGATATTAATTTTAGTTTCTTTTAATTTTTATTAAATTACATAAATTATAATAAAAAAATTAAACCACTTAACGTAAATAGCATTATAATACATCACAATTTATATTACAATAGTAGAGATGAGCTATAATACATTGTTACATACAGAGTAATAATAAATTATGAATTATAATTATAATTACAATAATTAATTTTTAAATTGTGTAAAGTGTTATTGTTCATTAATATTTATCATATTTCTAAGATAGAATCAAATGATAACCTTAACTATTAACATTAATTTCTGTCCTCGTTTAAATGTATATCCGCTTAATTGCATATAATTCAGTCGAAACCAATGTAGGCAATTAAGCTGGAGGGACTGTAATATAGAGATAGACAAAATGTAGAAGGATAAAATTATTTCTGAATGTCCATAATCGAGGTCCACGGGTTTATTTGAAAGAGATAATAAGCCTCAAAGAATTCCGTGTGTGTCTGGAATGGACCTAAACGGTCAAGGGCTCCGTCATAGCAGCGTATAAATGACAAAGAAGCGGTCACATGGATCACTTACTAATAGAAATGGCAGTCATCAAACTCTTTTAAAATGATGTCCACTGTCAACTCATTAACTCCTTTGCTTAATTTTTAACCTTTTATCACCGGTGAAAAAAAATTAATTGTGACATATTGCTAAATTGCACAGTCAGATAAAAAGTAAAACTTCTGAGACTCCTTAAAGGGCACGTATACCGGTCACTCGATCTCATGGTCTTAACCTTTAACCGATGTTACCGCTCTCAAAGACCACTGCTTTTTTTTTTATAACTTATCTTGTAATTTTCAGTTTAACTACAAACATTACTGAAATTTTGTTTCATTTGGAATTTTAGTACTATCACCAGAATCTTTTGAATAAGCGAATGTTAATTATAATAGTCTTGTACAAAATCATCATCTCATGAGTTAATCATGCCTTTTATTCATCTTGCGGTCTCACAGACCGCTTCAGACTAATTACGTAACAATTTCTATCTTCATCAGTTAAAGGTTATGAAAGAAAATGACTGAAAAGGATTTGACATTTTAAGCAAGAAAAAGAATGCATTAAAAGAGTCAAATTAAATAAATAAATAAATGATACAACAAAAAATCTTTTAAATTTTATTAATATTGATGTCAAAATTTCTTTTTGTTTAGGTCAATCAACCAAAAAACACTTGCATTGAATAGGGTCGCGTGTGGTGTTTGCGTGTATTATCACTATTTTGAGATAGTATGATTATAATTATGATTATTATGATTATGTAACTTATAGTTACAAGATAGCTTCTTGTATAATAGTTTTTGAAACAATTTTATACGATTCAATTAGGCTAAGAAAATAATTTATAAGAACTTATAAATTTTGGTGACAAAATGAAAATCGCGTGTAAGTGGCTAAAAGCGAGTACATCCAATTACAACACCAATTACACCATGATTTTATCCAAAGATTTAATCATTAAATAAAATAAAGTAAAGAATAGGGGAAGTCATATTAGCTCCATAAGAAGCAGCTTATAATGCTATTAATAGCTCTAAAACTAACTCAACTAGCAAACTCCGCGGCTTTGCTCGCGTAGTAGCTGAACTATGCCAAGTTATAATTGTACGTCGAAATTTTATTATAAGAAATTATACTTTTAGGAATAATTCAAAAATTAACATTTAAGCCACTGCATTAGACAGAAAAGAGATTAAATAAATGAGAAGAAATAAAGCCAATCTTAAATAAATGATAATTTAGAAATTATTTTGAAAATTTTATGCTTAATTCCTTTCAGTATTCATTTGAAGTTTTGAATTTTTTAGAAATAATTTTCTTAGTGCCACATTTACATCTAAAAATTACCATCAGTGCGTTTAAAACGTTCTTTGCTTCATCCACCCCTTTTGGGTAGTGACACCAACATAAGATACAGTCTATGGAGCAAGGACTCTCACCATACATCATTATTTTTCAAATCGGTTCGTTACTTCTTGAGATTGCTTAAAAATCGCAATTTAAAAGTTTTTAGAAAGATTTTCGTGCCTCTGTTAAATTTCGTATTTTTAGGGAAGCCCATTTATATCTTATAGGTAATTAACATTTTAAATTTCATGTTTCTATACCTTTAGTAATACGCAAATTGTATTTTTAGAACGTTATTTGCCCACATTTGGGTTAATTACACGGCCATAAGATATAGCCTTATGTTTGATTCAGGGCGAACACCATCATTTTGAAATTGGTTCGGTAGTTACGGAGATTACCTCTAATAAACAAACTTTACAAATTAATAAACATTCTACAAATAAACAAACTATACCTCTTTATGATATAGGTATAGGCTTTATGACTGAATTAACACTATTAAAATATTCCCATTATATAAACGAAGCAAAACGAAACGCTTTGTGTTTTTCAATGTTTTATCAATGTGTACATCAAAGTTTTACTTACCCATCATACGTAGTATAGGGTAAGTCTTGCAATCGTTTTGAAAATCGAAAAATTTTTTTGACGGATTTACACGTTTCGGACACTGAAGATTCCGAAAAACATATTTTTAGAAGAAAAAAAAATTGCCGTCCGTCTGTGTGTATGTCTGTCTGTCTATAACCGTTCTATCTCTTGAACAAATTTAGATAAAAACTTGAAATTTTGTATATGCTTAGTATGTAAGAATGGGACGAAGCCTATTTAATATAAGTAACCTCGATTATCCAGAACTATTTTTTTCGGACTCTCGAAAAATTCGTTCTGATGAAAGGTATATAAAATTTTTCGAATTGTTTTATTTTAAGGAGTGACGTAAAAGGCAATAAATTAACACAAATTTTGCTTAAAAAACGAAGTCGATTGGATTATTAGTTGTCGAGATATTTCTAATCCTGTTTTTCACATTCTTTGATTTTTCTTGACCCTGTATTTCATTTAAATTTCAGTCCAAAGATATTTTTTTAATTGCAAATCAGACACTTAATTCGATGCAAGAAACCGTTAGTGAACATGATAATTATTTTTAGAGTTATAAGGATGTTTCTTTTATGAAATTCAGTGCTACTTGAATAGTTTGGCGTTTCATACAATTTATCGAAATTGGTTCATTAGCAATTCATTAATAGAGCATGATGATGTGTTAAAAATACTTAAATATATGTTTATATTTTGTTTTGGAACTGTAATGCATTTTATAAATTGTTTACATATGTTATGTTTTCATACATTATGTTATGCATATCCATGATGTGTAAGTATTACGGTGGCCTCCAACGACTAGTTTCTACATTCTGCTAAATCCTAAAATTTCTAGCAAATACATTGCCAAAACAAACGAACAGAAAACATTCCAAACCCAATTTAAGAATTTTTTTACCCCTTTCAGGATCAATTGGTCACCGAGCCAATGCATATATAATGGCTACAAGATATCGGATGTATATCTTCGCTGCATACATACCTTTGTGGTTGAAAAACCAGTTGTACAGGGAAAGGCTAAAAAATTAAAACCGATACTGACAAGGAAGGTGTACTCTGAAGAAATTACAGAATATTCTTCTCGTGAGGATGTATACGTTTATAATAAAAATTTCGGCGGAACCTCCATACAACATACGTAAAAAAAATGATGAATAATTCCTTATTTGGCTATTTATCACCGGTTGGCAATGAAAAAGAATTTAAACAAATACACTTTTATGTCGAATACTCTTTAACCTCTTCATAAAGAATGTTGTTTACTTAATTTTTAATCTTTTATCACCGGTTTATTAAAATAGAATTTTTTTTTTGTAATTGAATCACGACAATGCTCCGATTAAATAAGGTAAACTTTACAATAAAAAATAATTTCTGGGAATAATTAAGGTTTCTCAGTGATACTTAACAAGAAATTTTCAGATGCATTAAAATCGTTTGCTTTTGGTGAGGAAAAATTCTGCTCGCCAAATCGCGTGTCGCTATCCTATTTTCGCGCCAAATACGCGAAAGTGTTTTATTTATTTACAGACTTTCTTCTGGGATTCCGACGCTAAATTTAACCAATCTTTCATTACATACATAAGAAGAACAACTGGCATTTTTTAGGTGCGTTCGTAATTATGTAAATTCATAGCACCTATTGTTGTCGTTCAGTCCGTCCGTCAGTCCGTCTGTCTGTCCGTCCGCATATAACAACGCAAAAACTACACAACCGAATCATTTGAAATTTAAAATACATAATTATTACATAATTTTGTCGAGTCATTTCAAGTTTTATGAAAATCGGATGCACAGATGAATTAGAGGGACAATTAAAAGTATTCCATTACATTACGGTCAATGGGGAAAAAGTTTCAAATGCATTCTAATCGTTTCAAATTTAAAATACATAATTATTACCTAATTTTGTCGAGTTATTTCAAATTTTATCAAAATCGGATGCATAGTTCAATTACAGGGACAATCAAAAGTATTCCGTTACATTACGGTCAATGGGGGAAAATGTTTCAAATGCCTTTTAATGGTGTTACAGTTACACTCATCGCGGGAACATAATAAAATGAATATGTATCTATAAAGTACATATTATATATATATTTTGCACAATCTGTGGTGCAAAGAACATTTGTTATTGATTTACAAGGCCGCACAAAAGTATTCCATTACATAATGATATAGGGTGAACATTATTTGGTGCGCATTTTAATTGTAATTAACTATTTGCAATTTTATGAGATTGATATATGAGAGTGATATTTTAAAACTTTGTTATCATACGAACGCACCTCATTTGCTACGCTTTACGTGCAATTTCCAACTTGTTTCAACATATTCTGAGTATGCATAGTATGGAGACCTTCCTTGTAATACTGATTAGATTAATTTAGGGACTTTGTGATCACACTGGGCACTCAACGCTTAGATGGAAAAAATTAGAGTTCAATATTGTATATGTGTATTTGCATGTGTGCATAATAGTCTTTTTCAGATCACGTGATAAACGATTTTGCACCACGCCACCTGTTGAGCGATTTGCATCAAAACGTATTCAGCACCATGCTATATCAAGTGCTAATTAAATTTAAAGTTTTATGAAAATCCATGCTCTAGTTCTTGAGATATGGCTATAATGGAAAATGTAAATAAAGCAGCGTAGCAGCGCAACCCGTTGAGTGATATGCATAAAAAACTAATGAGATCTAGTTTGTATTAAGATCTCACAGAATCTAAAGTTTTGGGAAAATCCGTGCATTATAGTTGAGATAGCGCTATTGCGATAATCACGAATAATGCACAATGGCAGCGCCACCTGTAGGCTGATTTACACCAAAACGTAATTAGCACCATGTTATATCACGTATTAACTAAATATAAAGTTTTTTGAAAGTCCATGTACTTGTTCTTGAGGTATGACTATAGTGAAAATTGTAAAAAATGCAGCATAGCACCGTCACCTGTTGAGTGATATACACTAAAAACTAATCCGATCTAGTTTATAACAAGGTCTAACAGAATCTAAAGTTTTGTGAAATACAATGCATTAGTGCCTGAGATACAACGCCCACAAATTTTTTGTCACGTACACTCTAAAAAATAAATGCGTAAATTTGTCAGTTTTACCTACATATGTGTGTAAATTTCAAAAATTACACATTTTTCTTAAGATTTACACATTTTCTAGCAAAAATTTACCTATTTATGTGTGTTTTTAGCTGATGAAACGAAGTGTGTACTATCTTATCACTGGAAAAACTCATAGAAATGTGTAAATGTAGAAAAATTACTAAATTTACACGAATAAGCGCGTTATTATAATTTACACATAATTATGTATACACAGATAAATGTGTAAATTTCTACAATCACCCACTTTTCATAAAAATGACACATTTTGTATGAAACTTTACCTGTTTTTATGTGTTTTAATTTTTCGCATTAAGTCTGTGAGTTATTATCGGTTAATAAACACAGACAAGTGTGTAAATGAGGAAAAGTATCTGGATTTAAACGAATTGGAGTGTAATGTATGTAAGTATATGTGTAAATCTTAAAGTGTGGAATTAAAAAAAGAGATGAGGAAAGATAATACGATTCAGGGGTACAGTTTTTAGCTGGCTGATTATAAAAGCCTGAGAGCTAATATACCCACCGATTCTGTATGTCATACGTATATAAGTAACGCAATAACTCTTGATAAACATATCCGATATACTTGAAATTTGTATTCCAGGTTCATTAAGATAATGCGCTTCCCTGATAAGTTTTGGGGGCTCGTTTTTTTAAGTATAAAGGGGGGGACAAGGACTACCCCCTCCTATAATTTAGATAAATTTTTTTTTTCGTAAAGATATATTTGATTTGCTTCAAATTTTATAGTTGTTTATTCTGATAAGGAACTTTCGTGATTGGATTTGGATATTCATAGATGAAGTATAAAAGGGGTAAAGGGGGTCAAGTCCCTCCCCCTTAATTCTGACAAAAGTGTTTTTCACGCTAAATTATTTGATTTCCTTCAAATTTGGTATACCAGTTTATTATGTTAAGGGAATTTTTTGATTAGATTTGGAGGTTCATTGGTTATGTATAAAAAGGGAAAAGGGAAAAGGGGAAAAAGTCCCCCCCCCAAATTAATTTAGATAAAGGGATTTTCATACAAAATTACTTAATTTGCTTCATTTTTTTCAGGCTCATTCTGATAAAGAGATTTCCTGATTAAATTTGGAGGCTCGTATGTTAAGTATAAAGAGGGGGGACGTTGAAGTAGCTAATCCCACCCCTTAATTTAGAGAAATTCGTTTTCATGCGGAATTTTTGGATTTACTTCAAATTCGGTATACATGTTTATTCCGAAGAGATGCATCCGTGATTAGGTTTCGAGGTTCATTGGTTAAATATAAAGGGAGAAAACAGGGGCTACTCCCCCTTAATTTAATCTTTGTGAGGCATTACTCCCTGAAATAACTGCATAATATACAAATAGTATGAATAATCTGTGAGCGCAGTGTCATCAGTTTAGAGGACATTTTTCCTTTTTAGGTGTGTTCGTAACAGTAGCGTAGCTATGTTTTTTGGCGCCCGGGGCCAGCAAGGAATTTTGCGTCCCCACCCCAATATAGATATATAACAATTTCTCTCAATTTGGTGCCCGTAGGCCTCGGCGTCCGGGGCGGACGCTCCCCTTAGCTACGCCACTGGTTCGTAATTTTGTAAACAAGAAGCACCTATAGTCGTCGTTCAGTCCGTCCGTCTATCCGCATATAACAACGCAAAACTACCCAAATGCTTTAAAATTTTAAATGTATAATTATTTCAAATTTTTTTCGAGTCATTTTAAATTTTGTGAAAATGGAATGCATAGCTTAATTACAGGGATGCTCAAGTTTTCCTTTACATTACAGCCAATGGGGATAAATGTTTTAAGTGCATTTTAATGGTGTTACAGCTTTTCAAACAGAATGAATTTATAGAAGTGTATTAAAATATACACTGTGTTACAATATGCGGCGCAAAAAATGTTTATTATTCATTTACAAGGCCACAGTACAGTAATCCATCAAATAGATGGTTTTAAATTGAATTTACGTAATTGTTAGAAATTTTGTTTAGTTATTTCAAATTTTAAGAAAATCGGATCAGAACTTAAAAGCATAATAATAAAAGCTTTCTCCATTCTACTAAATCCTATCATACGTACTGATTATAATCAATTCAATGATATCCTGTAATAGGTAATGATTCCAGTTTTGCCATATTGATTGCATACTATTTAAGATGAACTATTATTATTTTCGTATTACTGAATTTAAGATACATAATCGTACCATATTTTGCATTCATGCATTTTTTCATAAGAGTTTAAGAGCTATGAAAGTATTTTTTAAAAGTATATTTCGTTTAATCATTTATACATTTATTTAACAAATAAAAACATTTTTACCATAATCTATTTTTTAAAATGCATTCTAAAATAAGCATGATATTAACATAAAAATAATAAATTTTATACCTTTAGGGGAAAAAAAAAAACAGAATTATTCCTGTGTCTTTATGAACAACAAGGTCTAATTTTGTACTTTACACGTACTCTAATGGGAAAAATACAGAGAAGCAATTCAAATGTTTATTTTTTTGCTCGAACTACATCCGTCCAAAACCAATCACCTGCCCTTTTTTTTTATCTGTTCTATTAATCGTCTGCTTCAACATGGACATTTTAGTTTTATTCCACGAAATTATTCGTAAGCTGTGCGTGTCGAGGATGAAATACACTAAAATTTGTATTTATTGAATATAGTTTTCAAGGCCACTAGCTGACTTTATGATAAGAGATATTCAATATCTGTGTGCGATCAATACGTGATCTTAATTATAAGTGATATTCTTGGATTATATTGATCATACGAATCATATGCGGAAATGGATTACTTATTAAGTTGAAGTACGTACTAACTATGATAATATTAATTAATATGAAACAATTTACTTTTTTAAATACTTTTATGCGTCATTAAATTTAAGAATTACATTGTATTTATGCCGCTATTAAGTTAACCCTTTATTTACGAAAATATTCAACAAAAAATTGCTTCACCCCAATAATTATTTTCTTAACATCTGAAGATGTTCTGCATTTCTTAAATAATAATATTGGTAAATTTATATTAATATGTATATATATATATATATTATTAAAATGGATTAATAAATCGCTGGTTATAACTTTTTTGTATTTAAAAATATTAGTATTTAAAAAATAATATTATTATTTAAACAAAATTCCTCTTATAGAAATATCACAATTCATAAGAAAGCAATGTATTTTAATGCATCACGATCCTCTCTGTGAATTGAAAGGCTTTTAAAGTTAAAAATGTTTCTCTAACTTAAAAAAAATCTATATCTAAATATATATTTAAGACAATTAACATTTTTTTTAAATATTTAGCTTATACTGTTTGTTTCTCTACACATTCTGAATTTCATCGAGCAGAGCATATTGTGTGTAACAATAAATAAACATTCATTAATAGACAGAGTAAATGATTTTTATATTACACTTTTTTCAATAGTGTTTAAAAGTGGCGTCAATGCATAAAGGGTTAGATAAAATATTTTACGTATTTATGATATATTATATTCAAAGAGTAAATTAACAAGTATAAACTCCGATTTCTTCATTCTGCATTTAATATATTCATATCTTTTCTTGCAAGTTTTGGATACTTTTATATAAATAGTAATAGAAAACTTTGATGATTATTTACAAAATTTCTTTTACTTTTAAGTTTTCAAGTCCCGTATCTATTACTGGAAAACTTAATTAGTCTATTTCCAATAATGGACATCCCATGTAGACATTGCTAAAAATGCACTTTTTGTAATGTTCATAGTGCATAATATATTTTGGCTTATATGAGAACCTTAATAATCAAATATTAATTTTAAAATTGTACTTATCTGAATGCAATAACACCAAAACTTTTGTAAATAGCTGGATTGAAAATAATTTCGATTGGTTAAAACAGTTCAATATTTTAAGGAAATTACTTTTCTATTATTCTGTCTTGCATATTTTAGAACCTGGCAATGAATAAAACAAATCTTGAAGCACAGAATATTGTTTAATTACAGGAAGAAAAAAAAAGCTCATAGGGTCAGTTCCTCCCTTTTTAAATAAAAACATGTAGGCTAGAAAATATTAGATTTTAACAATTTCTATATCTTATATATTATTAATTCATCATATACCAAAAAAAGTATTTTAATACTTTATAGTAGTAATTTGTAGTAGCATTGATTGTAGTACATCTGTAGATCAGTGGTTTCAAATATCAAATTTTGAGATTATTTTATGCATTTAACCCTCAATATCATTTTTCACGTTTAAATTACTAATTACTATAGATAATATATCACTTAGTTTCGGGGAGTTTACTGGTAAAAATGCAAACTAGTGGGAAATGCCCTAATATTTCATTTTCCCCACTTTCAAAACATCTCACTGTCTCAGTATTTTGATAGCTGTAATTCCATGATATTTAATACGTTAAATCATCTCTGCAAAATATCTATCTTGAAATACTGATCTTTTGATATCTACAAAAATTAAACAATGAATAATTCTTGCAAATGTTTGAATAATTATTGGTATTCAAATTGTCAATTTTTTTAAAAGTATTTTTTTCTTTCATTAATATATTTTAATAAATTCTGGTTCTAAATAGAGTACAAATTTATATGTATTAATTTATATGAGATGTCCCTCTACTAGAACAAAGAATGAACATAATTGATTTTTGAGTGTTTTGAAATATTTTATAAATTTTTATTCTTATTTGGAAATGAGGTTTAGTTAAAAACTGCTAACATACTAATATAATATTGAAAAATCTGGTATAAAGCAGTTATAGCTATTAATAAAAAAAAATTAAAAGAAATTTCTTATGCTGTCCATTACTAGCACATCAACCTTGTATAGGGTAAAACGATAAAATGTAACACATCTTCTTACTTGTATTAAAAAAAAAATAAATAAATAAATAACAAAAAACATGAAGACTGATTTCATGTGCAAATTTATCACATATATAATATAGAACATATGCAAAAAATTTATGTCTAATCTCAAATACACAAAAAAAGACCTTTATATTTTTTTAAACAGAAAAGTGGAAATAAATTGGAACATGGGGACATTGGAATAAAAAAAATACATTTAAAGTATTAATTTGTGCGGGTATTTGCACTAGGTGTTAACAAAATCTAGAGAAATAATTGTCGCTTAGATAAAAACGAGGCTTCAAAATGTTCACAGTTAATCAGGCTTTCATTTAGCATTTAAAAAACAAACAATCGATTTTTTGATGCTACAAACTTTACACTTGGACTGAAAGATCAACATTTTCTGCATTATTTAAAACCTACTTAACGTATTTTTTGACGTATAATCCGCGGATCAAACAATCATTTTTGACCCAGAAATTTTTAAAAATAAAATGCAACTTTTTAAATCGCGGTAAGTATTTGGCTTCAATAACTAAATAAAATTTTTGGGTTCAAAAACAATTGTTTGATCCGCGGATTATACGCCGGAAATTACGGTACTTAAATTTATATTTATGACTATGAAAAGTAAAATAGCTAAATGTGATTAAAAAATGCATCGTTCTCATTCTAAGGAATGATTGAAAAAAAAAATTCAGATAGTTTATCTCAAAAAGCTAAAAATGTTCTTTAGCATATACATATAATATTATTTCGCAAAAGATTGCAATAAAATTAGATTATATTTTTACATGCAATCTTCAAAAATTCACACATTACTTATGTATTATGTATCTTAATATTGAACCGTAATTTATGTATTCTTTAGCGAAATTTCTATTTTAAAATTAAGAGTAAAATCATTATATTATTTATAATTTCATTTTATTTATTATTTACTTTTTTGGAGTATGGAAGAGGAGCATTAGCCATAATTTTTTACTGGTTTTATGGTTTGGCGATTGGCTATATGTTTTTATTTGTTTATAAAATTATGAAAAAAAGCTTAAACAGGTATATTGATGATATTAAAACTATTTGTTTACATGTGTAAAATGGAGTGTAAATGGCCAAAATACATTGTAAGTATACATCTTTGTGATCGAGGCTGTTCTCAAATTTAAGATCTTTACATTCTCTCATTTTTTTTTAATTCATTTTCGTCAAAAAATTTTTAAATTGGCATAAGTTCTTAATCAGGAACTAGGTAATCGTACAACGGTTTCCCTTCTTTTTACATAAAAGCACAAAACCTTTCCGAAAATACCGTCAAAGTAATCGAATATTTTAAGTGGAAGCACGAGAAAGAGGAAACATTTGTCGTCACGTGACAAGAATCTCTTGTAACTTGATAATATTTTTATTTTTCACAAAATATAAAAGGTTTTTCTATTCCAAATTGCTTAAATAACCAGATCTGCTAATTTCAAGACTTAACGTTTAAAAATTATCCAAAAACTTTTATGTTGCTGAGGAGAGAATTTAAGAATCAACTTAAAACAAACCAGTTAGAAAGACCAAACACACCAACATATGAGTTATCCGTCCATGAAATTCTGTTTTGAGATCATAAAAATAATTAGCTCACTGTTTATTTATACTAAAGTATAAAAATAAAACTGTGTATTTTGAATATTATACACAAAAATATGTGTTTCGCATTTTACACAGAAATCGGTGTAACAATAAAATTTTACACAATTATCTGTGTATTGTGTAAATAGCATAAAATACTGTGTTGTTTACATATTACACAAACATATGTGTAAGAGAAGAACATTACACAGTCAGATGTGTAAAAATGTAACACAGACATATGTGTATTTTTGTGAAATTTACACATTAAAGTGTGTATTTTAAGACTTATCAGATAACATTTACACATTTGGACTTATCATCAAATTACACTTTAAAATGTGTATTTTCAAATTTACACATTAGGCGTGTATTTTGGCAATTTACACACCAATTTACACGCGTAGACATGTCGTTTTTGTATCATCGATATACCTGTTTTTATGTGTAAATTTACACATTTATTTTTTAGAGTGTACAGACATACAGACAGATTGACTCACAGACAGACATTTTGTAAAAACATGTTTTTTTAGGTTTTCTGGCCGCTAAAACGTGTAAATTCATCAAAAACCGGATTTCGAAAATTTCACAAATCCAGTAGTTTTTTCTTGTAATAATTGAAGAAAAAAAAAAAAAATTTGATTTTGATTTTTTTTTAATTTATTACTATGTGACTGATTTTTTTTTTAACATAAATATTCAAAAAATTCTTAGATAGTGCTACATAAACATAGGTATAAGCATTGTTTGTTTGTCTAACCTTTTATTATAACAACGCTCCCAAGGTTGTTCTAGGTACTAAAACACGCGTTTTTTAGGTGCGTTCGTAATTATGTAAATACGTAGCACCTATTGTTGTCGCTCAGTCCGTCCGTCTGTCCGTCCGCATATAACAACGCAAAAACTACCCAACCGAATCGTTTGAAATTTAAAATACTTAATTATAACATAATTTTGTCGTGTCATTTTAAATTTTATGAAAATCGGATGGATAGATCAATTACAGGGACAATCAAAAGTATTTCGTTACATTACGGTCAATGGGGAAAAAAGTTTCAAATGCATTTTAATCGTTTGAAATTTAAAACATATAATTATTGTGTAATTTTGTCGAGTCATTTCAAATGTTATGAAAATCGGATGCATAGATCAATTACATGGACAATCAAAAGGATTCCGTTACATTACGGTCAATGGGGAAAAAAGTTTCAAATGCATTTTAATCGTTTGACATTTAAAACATATAATTATTACGTAATTTTGTCGAGTCATTTCAAATGTTATAAAAGTCTGATGCATAGATCTTTTACAGGGACAATCAAAAGTATTCCATTACATTACGGTCAGTGGGAAAAAAGTTTCAAATGCATTTTAATGATGTTACACTCATTCGAACATAATAGAATTGGCATGAATCTATAAAATATATACTAAAATATGCATTCTGTACAATATGTGATGCAAAGAATTTTTATTATTAAATTACAGGGCCACACAAGAATATTCCACTCCATAATGCTATACGGGGAAACATTGTTTGGGGCGTGTTTTAATTATATTCAACTATTTCACATTTTATGAATAAGATGTACGTTTCTGAGGTGTAATAAAAATTACTTTCTGCATATTTACAGAAACACAAAGATTTCGACTACTATACTGTATCCGAAGTACGCTCTACTATATCAGCAAGATCTGGATATTTTTAAAACTTCGTTATCGTACGAACGCACCTCATTTGCTACGCTTCACGTGCTATTTCCAACTTGTTTTCTCTAACAGCAATATTTTAAAAAAAATCGAGTGTATTTTTTCCTTATTTCTATTTTATTCCGTTCCCATTCCATATTGAAATGTGGCCGAAGAAATCTCATTTCCGATTCTGCAAATGAAAAATATCGATTGGTCCCCATTCCTTTTTCCTTCTCTCCCATTCATTCTTTTCCTCTGGCGGCGGAGAGAAGTCTAACAAGATAATAAAATGATGCTTTGTCCATTGATTATAAAACACTTTCCAACATAATGAGAATTTTATTGGGGGTGTTTCCTATCAGACGTTCGAAAATATTCCGTTACATTATGGCCAATGGGAAAAAAAAATGTTTCAAGGGCAGTGTTAATGGTGTCGCACTCTTCTGAACATAGTAAGATTGATATGAATCTAAGAAGTATATATATACACTAAAATATACATTCTGTACAATTTGTGGTGCAAAGAATATTGGTTATTCATTTACAGGGCCACACAAAAGTATTGGATTGCATAATAATATAGAGGAAAACATAGTTTGAGGCACTTTTTAATTATATTGAACTATTTCCCATTTTAGTAAGTTGATATACGTTGTTAAAATTTACTTCCTGTATAATATAATTTCAGAGATACTTGAGCATGAAACTAAGTGTGATCCAAATCATCAGTCATCTCCTTCTCTTATGACTACAGAAAGTGCGAGGCTTTTTACCTAAGTTGTGCCAATAGTCAGAGGCCGATTTACAAATTTAGGGGTCCATGTTTACAGGAGGCCCCCCTTACAGGAAGATTGGGTAGAAAAAAAATCAAAAAGTTATTTATTAAGATAACCACTATTGACTTTAAAAGCATTGCATTTAAATGCCAATTATAAAATTAAATTTGCTAATCATTAATTTAACTTTTAAATAACTATTTGGCAATTTAAATGAGTAGACGTTGTATAATAAATTGTGCAGTGATGATTATCTTTTCCTGTGCAAATTTATATAACTGGAATGATAAAATAAGCAACAACTAATCATAAATTTTCCGCAATACCAAACTATGATTATTTAAAATATTATGGGGTTCTGCTGCCTGTAAGCTGCACTCAAATCTGACAAGAACAGGAACATGATTAAATAAGAATAAATAATACAATAAATTTTTAAAGTGATAAAGATAGTAGAAAATATTCATTATAATAAAGTGATTAAATGCAGATGTTTCAGGCAAAATATCACAATGTTATGAAAATACAATACGAACACAATAGGATATGGAATGAAATGTAAAATTCTATCAGGTATTACATTTACTACATTTGTTATTTTATATTTTCATTTCATTCACTATATTTATACTTTATTTATTACATTTATTAGGTTTTACATTAAGTACTTGTATTGATTTTGGACAATAGTTGAAAAACCTTCAGCAGCATTTGGGGGGGGGGGGGGCTGGGTCCGTGCCCCAAATGTCCTGCCATAAATCAGGTACTGCCAATAGTATGCCGACCCATATGGACCATCCAAATTACACATTTTTTTACCTCACTGAATATCACAGTACATCACTTGGGTCCATGTGACATACGTTTGCAAGCCCACTGCATTCTCATCAGATTGTAGTCAGATTTTAAAGGTGGCTGTTTTATAATTTTCATGAAATCTAATCTTTCTCTTTTTACTTACCCATCATACGTAGTATAGGGTAAGTATTGCAATCGTTTTGAACACATCGGAAATTTTTTTTTTGACGGATTTACACGTTTTAGAGAGTGGAGATTCCGAAAAACATATTTTTAGAAAAAAAATTTTGCCGTCCGTCTGTCTGTCTGTAAACGCTCTATCTCCCGAAAAAAATTGTGATAGAGACTTGAAATTTGGTATGTAGTTAGTATGTAAGAATGGGACGAAGCCTATTTAATATCAGCAACCTCGATTATCCGGAACTATTTTTTTCGGACTCTCGAAAAATTCGTTCTGATAAAAGGTACATAAAAATTTTCGAATTTTTTTGTTCTAAGGAATGGACGTAAAAGGTAATAAAATAACACACATTTTGCATATAGAACGAAGTCGATCGGATTATTAGTTGCCGAGATATTGGTAATTCTGTTTTCCACATTCTTCGATTTTTCATGACCCTGTATTTCATTCAAATTTCAATTCAGAGATATATTTTAATTGGAAATGAGACGCTTCATCCGACGCAGTTAATTGTTAGTTAATAGAATTATTATTTTTGGAGTTATAAGGATGTTTCTTTTACGCAGTTAGGTACTACTTGAGTAGTTTGGCGTTTTATGTAATTTGTCGAAATTGGTACACCAGCAGTTCTTTAATAGAGCATTACTATGTATATTAACAATATTTAAATTTTGTTTATGAATTGCAATGCATTGTATAAATAGTTTTCACATGTTTTATTTTCATACACATATCCATGATGAGTAAGTATTACGGTGGCCCCCGACGACTAGTTTTAATTCACCTACGAATTGTTTCCGTTGACACAGAAAGTTCTGACTCATTTTTAAATGTGATTAGATTTCATCATTTGTGTAGATGCCAGTTTATGAATCCTTTCATGATCTCGTTTTTTGGTCACACGAGCCCCCCCCCTCCCCCCCCCAGATCTATGTTTTGCTTTTAAAGAGTCACCCTTAGACAATACTTGATAGACAAACGTTTTTAAAGGATATATTAGCTGAAAATTCTGCAATTCCCTTTCGATTTTAGTTTCCATACTTCAATTACTTCATCTGATTGAATATTTCTAGGTCGTAGCATCTTCACTAAATGATGCCATTACGAGATACACTAAGTTACTTCATGCATGTGACGTGTTAAGTTTGAAAATTTGCATTTTTCCATGAGCAATTGCAAAAAGTGTCTAAATTTTTGCAACATGCGAATTTCTTTTTTTTTACGACATTTTAAATATTATTTTATATTAAAACCATTATTACTGTCCTAAAATGTTTAAAATATATTTAGAAATTGTTTCTACAACCCAAGAGTTCGTATTTTTTATTTAAAAGTTAAATGTCACCAGTATCTAAACTCATGGAGGAATGAGATAGGTGGAGTGGAAGTATTATGTCTGGAGGGGGGGGGGGGTGATGCTAAAAAAGTAACCCTACATTAAGAGCCCACAATAGTCACAGAAAAATTACTCAAAAAGACCCGGATGACCATGTAAAGTCTATGGGAGCGTTCTTTTCTAATATCTGGCTCAAATTTTAATATTTTTGCATGATTTTTTTGCACAAGATAGCTGAGGGCAATCCACAACCGGGCTAGTTTTTACTTTTTCAATTTTTGTTTCAGTCTTTCTTTAAAAAATTACTTTAACTTTCGAAACCGGTTTAAACCGGTTCTGAAACTGAAACTATCGTAATATAAAAAATATATAACCATAATCGAAAAAGTAAAAACTAGCCCGGTTGTGGATTGCCCTCAGCTATCTTGTGCAAAAAAATCATGCAAAAATATTAAAATTTGAGCGAGATATTAGAAAAGAACGCTCCCATAGACTTTACATGGTCATCCGGGTCTTTTTGAGTAATTTTTCTGTGACTATTGTGGGCTCTTAAGTACAATTAAGTACCAACAAAACCACGCGCTTTGATACGCCTATCAATTGAAACAGGTTTAAACCCGTATTTTTTTTTATCTCGTTTTTTAAAAAAGAACTAATTTATCACTTCACCGGTAAGAATTTATCAATCTTACTTTATCACATGTGTTTTAAATATAATATAGAAAATTCTTTTAATGTTTTGCTTGAAAATATAACATTCTTTTGTTAGTATATTAAAATCGTTTGCAGTCAGAAATCTATATTTTAGATTAATATTTATTACTCAAGTTTTCATACATGTTTTTAAAAGAATGTTTTCATCATTATATTTTAAATATTTATTTACATGCAATTATTAAGTCATAAACATTTTTCATCTAAATTATAAAGTATTTAAAATTACATTAAATTAGGAAACTTTTAGAGTAATACAATTTTTAGTTCGTATCAAATGTTTTCAATATCTTATTTAATTTCAATTTGACATTTAATTATGGCTAATTTTCCAATTTCTTTTATTTTAAAAGCGAACATTTATTTTAATAAATAATAATAGGCCAAAGACCATTTTAAAAGTTTGCTATTTTCGTCTTAAAATATGCTTTAGTTGTAAATCATTTCTTTAAATTCGTCTTATAATACAAAATCCCTTCCATGTCTTTTTGTTTGGAACATTATAATTTGAGCGATAAATGGTTTCATATTGCAAACCTTTTTTGAGGCTTACTTCACCTCCACCTATCTCATTCCTCCATGGTCTAAACTTTTGCTGAGCACAGTATTTTTGTTGCCATTGTTGGCAAAGTGAATAGGATGATACGTCAGTACCTAAAAAATTATTTGATTCCAAATTGCTTCAGTAAACCATGCCTCTAAATATAATACTTTTACGTTCTTAAATTGTTAAAAATTTCATGGTGATAAAGTATTTTACTTCCTGTTCAGCAATAAAATGGATTAACCTATTTGATACAAAATCCCTTCCTAATCAAAAACTTTTTTTTTCTTATTACGTAAATTTATAGTCAATCACGAATACTTTCGACAGACGACTTTATCTGAAACAGAGAAAGGAGTTTTAATAATAATCTGTTTAACGCTCAATTCATGAATGACTCTTTCTTTCTTTTCTTTCTGCTCGATTGGCAACACGCACGACCTCCGTCCCCATAGCAACATGCTCTGCATTCTTTTTGTCAGGCCTTGAAATAATGTCCCTTGAATTGTGCTGCGCTTAAAATGTGTTCCATTAGGGTCTCCATTGAGAAGGACACGCTTAGAAAAAAAAATATTTCGGAAATGTATTTTATAAAGGGAAAGAAAAAGAAAAAGGAAATTTTGATTTATCGAAAGGTGCTGTTTTAACACTTTCTGGTACATTTGAGAAATATTTATGTCATCGATTGACACATGTCTGTACGTTGACATACGTACGTGTTTCGGAACACTTTTTTTCAGAAATATGAAATTTTCATCAAACACGTGTGTTTTTAGTCAAAATAGGAAATAAAACTATGGGTTAAGATAATTTTTTAATGGAATTTTAATTGACTTTTCAAATTTAGGAAATATTAATTGAAATTTTTGTAAAAAATTGTATTTATGCCAAACCAACTATAAAAAAATATATTTAATATGTGTCACTTTTTTTTCTAACAATATATTAGCAAACCACTTGCCTGTGTTATGTAACAAAATACATTTGTTGTACCTCTTAATTTTACAAACATGTAACAAATTTTGTATACAAAACATGATTTAAAAAATGTATATTTCTCAATAAAAATGGCTCTCAAACTAATGTATGCAAACTTACAACAATATTAACTATATTTTACGTCATAGTAAATGTATAGATGAAAAGAACTGTGTCACAAAATTTTATTTCAATATATTAAAAAATTTTTAAGATAGGATGTTTCCCATAAACGTATAGAATAAAAACGCAAATTTAAGATTTTGATACACTGCAAAAAAATTATGTATAACGTTTACAATTTTAAAAGCCATCCCATTTATAGGTGTTTATAAGTATATATTATACAGGGTGTCCACTCTCAACGGTGGCCAATGGCTAATTCCTAAACCGTTAATCATAAACATATAGTTCCAGTTACAAAAATGTTCTAAATGTGGTAAAGAAGTACTTTAAAAGCTATTTGGATCAATAAAAACATTAAAAAAATACGAAATTTAAATTTTTATACGGTCTCCGGATCCTATAAGTTATTTTTAGTAAAGTTTTCCTGTTGCACTGACAAATAAGACAAAAAAAAAAAAAAAAATCCTGTTAATGTATGATTAACATTGACCGAGTAATAGCGGTTTAAAGTTAAAGGTTTTTTTTTTTTTTTTTTTTTTTTTTTTTTTTTTTCTTGTTAAATAGGGGTAATTTACAAATTTAGTAGAAATATAATTTCTTTAGATATATTTTTAAAAAAATGGTTGGCAGTAAAATTAACACTGCAATGCACAATATACAATTTGTAATAAACATGTATTAAAAAAAAAAAAAAAAAAAAAAAAAAAAAAAACGGAATTTTTGTTAAATAAAATGATGAAAATTATTTGAGTACAAAATGATACATATTTTAATAGGTTAATATGGATAACATTAGCCTGCAAAAGTTGGGTTGTGTAGTCATGTTTTTTAGCTTTTAATAATTGAATCTTTTATGTCCTGTATCGCTGAATCTGAAATTGATTTTCGTTTTCACCATCACGTAAAGTTTTTTTTTTTTTTTTTTTTTTTTTTGCAAATCGTAAATTTTAAAGTAAAAAAAAATAGCGAAAATTTGATATAATAAAAAAGATATGTTTTCAACTTTCGATAATTACTTTTTATCGCTAAAACCAAAAATGACCTTCATTTTATTTTTACACATTTATTTTTACACATTTATTCACATTCATTTAATTTTTAACAAACAAACAACAACAACAACAAAAAAATGAATAAATTGTTGAATTAAAGAAATTTAATTTAAAAAAAAAGTTTTGCATAGCATTAAATTTTCGTATGTTTTAACTTTGTTATTTACAATTTACAAAAAAATTCTGACGTGATGACCTAAAAATGACTGTAATTTTGAGATTCAATGCTTAAAAAGTACACAAAAATCAAGCATCAAAATTTTTAGAAAAAGTTTTTTATTTTATAGTATCCGATTTTTACTATTTTTTAACTGTGACAATTTATGATTTTTGAAAAATCTTGACATAATGGTTAAAATTTGAGGTAATTTTCGGTTTCAACGTTAAAAATACGTAACAAAAAACACAAGCATCGTCGTCTTGTGTTATTTAATGTTTGGTGGTAATCTATTCTGAATTCTTTGTGTAATCCTGTAAAATAAGTATAAATGATAACCACCGAAAATCATAATAATAATAAATTTTCATCGGATTTATGTCAGTATAGTAGTAGGAAAATAACAGTTTAAGCTCAGCCGCAGGCGGGGCGGCGGGGCCGTCCCGCCTGCGGTGCCTCCGGCTGTCCCTCCGGCTGTCCCTCCTGCGGTGCCTCCTGCGCCCACCGTGCCACCGCCACCCTCCTGCCCCCTACTATGCATCCCCCTCCACGAACGCCTTCTAGTGGAAAAAAGGAACATTCTATTATAACAGGATAGGTGAACAACCTTCCCTAATTAAAAATATTATCAATCACATCTCAACTCGGAATCATACTATAAGATGAAGATTAAATTTATATTTGAATTTTGAAGAACCATAATTTTAATGAGTATTATTAATTAAGCGAAACAATTAAAATCTCAGTTTTTAACCATTTTATTTAGATTTCTTCAACTACAAGATGAGATTATCAATTTAACACAAGAAAGTTAAACATATATTCGAATTTTGCTTGATAGACATCTTAATGAGTATCGTTAATTAAGTAAAAACAATAGAAAATATCCAGTTTTATAGAAAAATACTGATTTCTTACGATTTTTATCAACTACATGATCAATGTAACGACTTAAAAGTTGAAAGTTAAAGGTACATCCTAGTTTTTCAACTGCTATAACCTTAAAGAGTATCGTTAATTAAGTAAAAACAATAGAAAATATCCAGTTTTATAGAAAAATACTGATTTCTTACGATTTTTATCAGTGGCGTAGGAACTTTGTCTACATAGGGGGAGCCCGGGCATACTGCAAAAAGCTAGTGGCGGGTTTCATTTAATTCATTTTGGAAGATTCCTTCATAGTATTGCACTTTTCACAAATAGGAGTATAAAATAGAAGCATATCAAAAGATCTCCAACTTTTTAATCCTAATAAAAAAATATATTATTTAAATCTTTTTTTTAATTCATTGGCAATGAGGTCCAGATATATTTGACATATACACTTAATTTGAGGACGATCCCGAATTGAATATTCAAATTTAAGAACTATACCCGCTCCCATTTACCAAAAATTAAAGTTCTTTTGATTATTTTGCTTACAAATTCATCGCAGATCTCTCCCAAATCAATTTTAAAACCCTCCTCTTTATAAATATGCAGTAGCATTAAGTGGTTGAGTCTTTGTTGACCCATTGTTGTTTGTAAATGGGTTTGTAGCCGGCGAAGAGTTTCTGAACGATCTCTCTGCTATCACTACTGATGTCGGAACCGCCAAGAGAAATTCTGCCAAAAGGTAAACGTCTGAAAATAATTTATTCACTCCGATAACAAAATTTTAATTGCGATTGACAATGCATTTCTGTCAGTTCCTTCAGGTGTTAGTGTTGGTAAAAGCGTCAATTGAGCAGAAAGATTTGCCAAATCAAAATCATCAGTATGTATTCCAAGCTTTTGTTTCAGATCTTCTGAAGTAGTTGAAGCTGTGTCCGTGAATATGGTGTGAATATGTGTCCGTTCGATCTTTATGAGAGAGTCAAATGTTTTCTGATCAAATCATTTTTTTAATTCATTGGTAATGAGGTCCAGATATACTTGAGATATAGACTTAATTTGGGGACGATCCCGAATTCAATATTCAAATTTAAGAACTATTTCAAAAAGTTCCTTGGCCATGTTCCTACCAACAAATGTCTTGAATTTTTTCAAACTTCTTATAAAACCTTCAACTTCAGCTTTTTTTCTCCCGACATAATGCTATTGATTCTTTCAATAATGCATCAAGATCAAATCGTTTTTTTAATTCCTTGGTAATGAGGTCCAGTGCTTCCTTAAAATTTACGCATTTTTTTTCTTGTCCAAGTTGTGCTGGAGCGGAGGGATAGCTTGTCTGCTCATATCTTATGGGAACTATCTTTTGCCTGGTGACACTCGTTATTTTCATTTCCAAATTTAATGTGGACGCTTTTCTCTCCCATTTCTTGTAGATAGTTTCGAAATGTTATCCTCTCTCATATGTTATATAGTTTCTTCTAACACTGAAACGGTGCGGCGTTCTTCACGCTGGCAACAGAAAATTCATTTGTCTGCAGAACTTGCGCCAAGATTTCGCAAGGACCAAAAAGTTCCTTGGCCATGTTCCTACTAACAAATGTCTGGAATTTTTTCAAACTTCTTATAAAACTTTCAACTTCAGCTTTATTTCTCACGACGTAATGCTATTGATTCTTTCAATAATGCATCAAGAATCTCTAAAATTCTTGGATAATTTTCCACGAATATCAATATTGCAGCAAATAGAACTGCTCATCTGGTCGAGCAGAGAAGAAGCAACTGATTTGGTTTTAGGTTTGTGTTACTTTCTTTTTTATTGTTATTTGGGCAAAGAACGATGTTCTTGTAGATATTTCTCCGTTTGGTAGATTCTCTAATCAGATTCGATATCTTCTTGATCTCACTTAAGGAATCTGCAATTAATCTATTGGAATGTGCTACTTCTTGCAGTGCAAGGTCCAAGGAATGATTTTTCCAATGTACAAAAAAGACTTTGGTTGTAACTCCTTGAACCTTGTTTAGACGCCTTGCATGATGCCATTCATATTACCGGTTCAATCAAAATAATGTCCACGAAATTTATTGAGATCGATGTTGCAACGTTGAAGTACATCCTTTATAATTTTAGTCAGTGCTTCCCCTGTAGTATCATGAGCATTGAATAGTCCTAAAAGCATGTTCTCCGTTTTCCAGAAATGTTTCGTCAAGTATCGTACACATATGGAGAACTGCTCTTATCCGGCGGCATCGGTTTTACCGTCAACAATGAGGCCAAAAAAAACTGGCATCCTTCACTTTTTCTAACAAGGCACGCTGCAACGAGTGTGCCATCATTTCCAAAATTTCGTTTTGAATGTCCTGACTGGCCCATTTATTGCACATGGACGATCATGTTTCAACTTCCAGATAAATTGTTCCCAATTCTTGCAGAAAGACGTACAAACATAACGTTGCCTGTGAGAAAATAATATAAACAAATTATTGAAGAGTAAAATACTAAAAAAAATTGTACGCCAACTTACAAAATATACTCAAATTGTGCATTCGAAAATACTCGCAAAAGTACCCTCAAGCCTTGAAAATACCCACAATTCCGGTAATTACATGCAGACTGGAACACTACAAGGGATATTAAAACGAGCTCAAGGCGGAGAGGAAGGTAAATATCTTTATCATTTCATTTTTTCTGGGAATTGAGAGGATTGTAAACAGTGAGAAAAAGGGCGAAGGCTTTAGAGCAAAACTGGGAAATTTCATTACTGGCCAGTGGCCAGTAGTACCAGTTTCATCAGAGGCCACTTTTTTATTAAAAAATACTGAACAATAAACTATTGTTTAAATTTCTGTTAGTACTAGCGGCCTTCGCCCGCTACACTGGTCGGTTTATCTAAAAAAACTTGAAGAACACGAAATATATCTGTGAATTGGGTGCAAGGACGGATATGGGGAGTCCTTCAAGCGCAGGGGGGGGGGGGATTTAAAAAATTTGGAGACTGGAATCTGATGCGTGGGTCGGGGCTATTTTTTTCACTACGGGTCCTGTTGCTTCTACTTTTTGCTGCGAGTCGGGTTTGGGTCCGGTTGGCTTCAATTTTTTGCTGCTGGTCTGGTTTGGATACGGTTGACTGCTAGTCGGATTTGAGTGCGGTTGACTTCAATTTTTGTTGAGGGTTGGGTTTGGGTCTGGTTTGCTTCTATTTTTACTGTATGTCGAGTTTGGGTCCGATTGACTTCTATTTTTTGCTGCTGGTCGGTTTGGATACGGTTCACTTCTATTTTTTGCTGTGCTAGTCGGATTTGGGTCCGGTGGACTTCTATTTTTGTTACGGGTCGGGTTTGGGTTCGGTTGATTTCTATTTTTTGATGCTGATAGGGTTAACTAATGCTTTTTCTGCGAGTCGCATATGAATCTATTTGACTTCTTTTTGCTGCGGGCCAGGTTAACTTCTACCCCCACAAACACTCTAGTTAAGGCCTTAAGCTGGTTTCGTCACGGCCAAAAGGAGTTAAGGCCATTTGTACAAAAACAATGCTGTACCGCAAGTGAGCTGCCGCTAATTGCGGCAGTCATCGCCGAGCCGTTAAAGGCTCGGCGATGACAGAACTGTTGCATTTACTTTGCCGGTAAACTCTTAATGGTCGGTTTCGGGCAAAAAAGTAATGGCCCTCCAACATCTAGAAAGCAGAGGGCTAATATAAACTGACCAGTATTTTTATTTTATGAGAGAAAATGTATATATTTTTGGTCTTTATTTCTTTCAAAAATTACTTTAAATCTGAGTTTTAATAAGGAGAGATTTATATACGAGATATAATTTACGAGATTTATATTTAAAACAATAAAATAAATGACATATTTTATTTAGTTTGAAAATATTTATATAAAAAATAAAAATTGTGCTCAAAATATATGCAGAATTCCAAGTTTTTTCTTCACCGGCACACTGTTACATTCATTATTTATAAAAAAAAGTTGGAAAAAAATGAATAAATATTTAAAATATAGTAAAATAATTTAAAATAAATATTAAAACAGAAAAACGCTTTTAGATTGTCCCTAAAGCAGTCCATGTCCACCCCCCCCCTCCTCCCAATTACTCAGTCATGCAAAACTTTAGCATACATGCATAAAATAATTTTTAATCGTACATGCATAATATATTTCTAAAATTGTCGATTTCTGTATTTCTAAAGTTGGCTTAGAAATACAATTAGTTTCACATTTTTTTTTTCTAGGAAAGATCATTCTAAAATTTGAAAAATGGTGTTATTAGAAAAAAAAGAAAGAATGTATTTTGATTTATTTGCATCTGCAAGCGCGGATAGCTTTACATGGATATATTTCAGTGGTCATACTGGAAATAATGAATATATTATTCAATTTATATTGATTTTAATAGCCAAAATAAACAGAACACAAGTTTTTAAGAAATTGGAACAATACAAAGATTTAAATACAGTAAGATGCATTCATTGGAAATGCATATTATACAAAATATTTACAAGATATTTACTGATAAATGTGAATTTTTTTAGTTTATATTTTTCAATTCTATAAAAAAGGTATTTGTTGCAAACAAAATGGATGAAATGGCATTCAAATTGTTTCAACAAGAATTTTTTGCTGAATGCGAGTCAGTAAAGAAAAAAGAAAAAAAAGGGGGGAGCATATAAACTGTTTCTAAAACGTAAATTTTTAATATGATTTCAAATATATATGCATTTTAAATAAAATTCCGGGGGGGGGGGGGGGATTTAAAATCCTGATTCAAAGGAAGAAAGAAAATTCCCTTTATCTGTTAAATTCCTAACATTTATATGTATTTATTTGCTTTATTATATTTTTACTAATAAAAAATACAGATAAAGCCATCTATTGTTTTTCATATGTCGGATAACCGTCCCTTTCAAACAAAACTCATTAAAGATCAAAACACCATGTCGCCACAATAAACGACCCGACGAGTGGTGAGAAAAGTGGTCAGATCTGTTTGGGCCTTAGGAGAATACATGCTCTCCTTCAAGGTCAACAAGTACAGGGGGGAATTTTCCAAGAATTTTGGACGGTGTGCTGATAAGCAGATCATTTCAGTTAGACCGTCACATAAGGGAGAGAAAGCATGTTTAACGAATGCTACCTTCAGTTTGGATATTTTACCACAATATAGGTATGTTTTATTATGCTTATTCATTGAAGAATTATTAATTTATAATTCATTATAACCTCTTGAGTTTTTTTTGCATCGACCTTACGATTGTTTGATTTCGGAAACCTAATAGAAAGATAGGAAACATATTCATTTTTAAGACATACGTTTTTAAAAATGCAGTTGTATTTTAACAAATATAAAATAATATTTACTTTATACTCCGCTATTCATCGCTTATTCGTTATTTTAAAGTTTTGTATAAATTAGGAAAAGCAGCTAATTTAAAATTATATACTTTTAAGAATTTTTTAAAAGTTTGAAAGTTAATCATATTTTCATATAACAATTGTTGTTTTCTACTGTGCATGTCATTAAAAATATTGCAAAAAATAAAATAGTTTAAATAAAGTTTACACTGATTCTTAAAGGTAAAATTTATTTTTCTTTTCATATATTAGAAGTGAGAAAGAGCGATTTCATGTGTCTTGTATAAAATTGTGCAAAATACCATTTAATAGATGTTTCTTTAACTTAAAAAAATTCTTTTTTGTAGAGGTTTGTTGAATTATTTTAGATAAAATAGCTATCGGTTTCATTTTAGATTCTTAAAATAGCTTCTTTAACGTTGTAAGTAACATGACTGTGAATGATGGTTTTTTATTTTTTTTATTTTGAGCGAAAAAAATTAACAATTTTTCATCGAAAATATTTCATTCATTAAACAATTAAATAAAATTGTCAGATCATTCAAAATTTTTATACATTTTCAATTACTGTAAATAATTCTCAGCTAATATGAAAAAATTAAAATAATATATTTTTTAAATAGCAAATATTATTGTTATGTATGTATATATATATATATATTTGTAATGTTTGATTATTAAATTATTCGAATAAAATCTAAATGAAAATTCTTTTGTATATTAAAATGATGCAAAAAATATTCGACAGGTTTCATAATAATTCTTTAATGAATAAATATAATATATTGGTGACAGCCATTAACAGGCTACTTCAGTCAAGCAAAACGATTCGTTCGGTAATATTAATCCTATAGAAGAAATCAATAAAGATATCTCTGTTACATTTTAATATTTTGAAACGATATTTTTCCTATCAGATAGCTGAAATTAATCTGTACAAAGACCGTTTTTTACTTTTTCAATTTTGTTTGCAGATATTTTTAATGAGAATGTTTTTACTTTCGGAACCGGTTACGAAAGTGAAAGCATCCTCAGAAAAAATCTACAATAAAAATCGAAAAAATAAAAAAATTGTCTACGAATCGATCTCAGCAATCTAATGCAATAGATAATAAACAAAATAAAATAAAATAAATAAGTAATTTAAAAGTATTGGAATGCAACCGAGATATCTTTATAAATTCCTTCTGTAGGATCGGCATTATTTATTGGGTCTTTTCGCTTGGCTGAAGTAGCCTCTTAAGTCTAAAAACCAATGAAAATAAAAGAAAAAAAACATAAAGCATTTAACTTAATACAAGCATCACTAGCATAAATTCAAAATTTGTTCCATAAAAAATGTTTGTTGTTGGAAAATTGTTTAAATTATAAAGTGTTTTTGCATAAAAAAACAATATATTATTAATCATTAGGTACACTTTTCAAAAAAGTTATAAATTTACTTATCTTCAGATTTTTCAAAAATTTCCAAAACTTATAAGTTGAAAATGAATTTATTTGTTTATTATTTAATTATATGCTTTAAAAATTATTTTTAATTGCATTACATGTAAATTTTTAAAGCATATAATTAAATAATAAACAAATAAATTCATTTTCAACTTATATGCTTTGGAAATTTTTGAAAATTTTGAAGATAAGTAAATTTATAACTTTTTTGAAAAGTGTACATAAAGATTATTAGTATATTTGTTTTACATGCAAAGACAGTTTATCATTTAAATAATCTTCCAGCAAATATTTTTTATAGAACAAATTTTGAATTCATGTTTAAATATTAATTCTTACAAACACAAATGTCTGGGTGAGGGGGATCTCCTGGCCAGCCTTTATTTTTAATGGCCTTTAAAAGAATAATTGTGGCCAGTTTGTGGCTGTCTGATATTTTTAATAAAAACGTTAATGGCACATTTGTGGGCAACTTCTTGTATTCATGGCCATGATCTTGCGGCCGCGTTCTGGCCGGCGTGACAGTTTTTTGACGGAGCCGTTACGGCCAAAGATGGCGGGCCGTTATCAAACACTTTGGGCCACCGCTAACGATGCCTCTAGTGGCCCACCAGTTATGTGTTTGTTGGGACCTTATTGCTACAGGTCAGGCTGACGACTTCTAATTTTTAAGAAGGAGGTTAAGTATATGAAGATATTCCCTACGGCAATGTAACTTTGTCCCGTGGGTCCACTCCATATATTTAACTTCCTTCACTCGCATCAATTCTAAGAGAAGAGAGAGGGTAGAATTTGAGCAACGATATAGCGCCTATTGCTCCCAGCGCCATCTATGGTTTTTATTTTAAACTAAAATCAAAAACCGGGCGCATTTCATAACCCTTTTGTAAGGCTTTTTTAATATCTGCCACATTTGCAAATTACTGAATTTAAAAAACAGTCAATCTGTTTTTGAACAGCTGATATATTCCTTAGTTATTTATTAAAAATAAAAATAATCTGAAAATCTGAAAAAAAACTGAAGTTTTCTGAAAGTTTACAGCAGATGGAGGATTCCCCCCAAGCACTAATTAAAATTCCAATGTTTTAATAGGAATACAGGAAACACTGCTCAATTATTTTCTATCGGAATAATATGGTAATTATATTTACCTATGACTGAAAGTGTCTTCGTAAATTGCGGAGTATAGGACTTAAGCATCAGCAGAGTTCACAAAAGAAATAAAAGTCACTATATTTATTTCCATATGAAGAGCGATTACGATTTGTGTACGTTGTGTACAATAGAAATTAAAAATATTCGCAAACTGCAAACTAAAATGGGAAGAAAATATTCTCTTCGTGTAACATGTCTAAATAATAATAATAATTAGAATGAGCGAAGCGAATCCTCTACTAGTCCACTCAAATTACAATTTGTCGTACGCTTTACAAAAAAACTATTCAATATTTTAACTTCAAATTAAACACAAAAATAAATTATGATCTGTAGATTTGCAGAATATAATTTTTTTTTACAGTAAAACGTTAAAAAAATTATTATTTTAATTAATTTATTTTACATGCATTTCCAATACGGACGCATTTTAGCAAATAAATAAAAAATGAAACGCGTATATTTTCAGAAAAAAAAAGTTTAAATCATGGAGTAAATAATTATAGATAGAATCATGATTAATTTATTAAATAAACCATGTTTTCATTATCCCGCAAAATCGTTTGCACAGATGACACTAAAAGTGCTATTCGCGTTTGAAATGAAATAGACGCCCTCTCGCGGACAAAGTCTGAAAAACGAAATAGAACTGATACCGTGAGCATCTTCTGCTGAAATCAGTGTTTAAAAGGCCGATAAATAAAAAAAAAAAAGTTCTATAATAAATAAATAAATAAACAGTTCTATAACGCATGCAACGTTGGGTTCTTTGTATTAAAATTATCTAAAATCAAAATTTTATACACAAAGTTTAGATCTATAATATAAAAAAGTACATTTGACTTACTCATGGCAAAATAACATGACAGCAACACAATGCTTGCATGATTCACTACGTAAACAAACGATTATCAGGTCTATACAACGCCCCCTTTCGGTCATTACAAACGCGAATTACACGTAAAAATTCCAAGCGACAAAAATCGCCTGCGTTTTTTCGTGTTCTTAGCACTTCATTGGCTGTTCGAGAATAGTCTTTACCATCATTTGGATTTCCAAGCATTTGATTGGCTGTTGCCGACGACTCGCTTCGTTCCACGCGTCAAAGACTCTCCGACAAAACAGAATCGCGCGCTACCAAGCGACTCCCTTGGTCCCATAGGATTACATGGAGACGCCTGCAGCAGCGCACGTGTAATAGCAACTTTAAACATTTTAAAAGAATTGTATTATGGATTTTTTTTTTTTTTTTTGTAAACTGGCAACAAAATAATTGTAAACAAATAAAATTAATTCTTAAATTTGTTATATAAATGAAAAATTAAAAGATCTGCGTGAAGTTGTTGGTTCAAGCTCTTTATAAATATTTTTGCGAAGGTCGTATTGTGGCTAAATAATATCGACTCATTAATCAGGAGGATTTTATAGAAAAATAAGACTTTAATAAGTTCGCAAACACAACAATAATTATTCGTGAAAACGTCACTGCGAGAATGAGAGAGCGCTTCGTTAAAAGGTAATTCCATTAATTGAGTTGCCATTCGCAGAAAGTAAAAAGTTCTCCCACGCGGAGAGAATTACAGCAATTCTCATACGCTAACATGTATAAAAACGAAGAAATTAAAATAAAATGTTTTACAGTTAAAAATTCATAGTATCAACGAAAGCAGATTTCAAATGTTTTTTCCAGAAAATTGGATTTTGAAGAAGTAACTTTCTTCAAGCTTTCTTCAAATATATTATTCTAAAATAGCTATCAAAGATTATCGGATGTTGATTACAAAGATTGGAAACATGGATATTTCAAACAATTAAAAAACACCAGTGGCTACTTGAAATTGTAAAAACATCTTTAAAAGAGCTTTTAGTTGAAAACTTAAAAAAATTTGTAAAAGTTTGCTTCGAAAATATCTTATTATGCCAGTTTTACATCATAAATAAAAAATTAAAATGCGCCAAAACATAAAATAACGTTTTTGTTTAATAAAGATGCAAAAATAATAATAAAAAAAATATTGTTACTTTCAAATATCTGTTTTATAAAATAATGCTTCGCGAATCCAAACAAAGCATGGCTTTTGCTAGTAAAAATAAATGATCCAATGGCAGAATAACATCTAACACAAACAAAAATTGATCAAATTCATTATTCCCGCCTCTTTCGTTGGCGCCAGAGCGTTGCCGCCAATTAAAAAACTAAATATGTAGATATGACTAATAATTTACTTTTAAAGTAGCATTCTAATATTGCAATAGAAAAAAAAATTCTGCCTCCCCTTCATTCTAATAAAAATAGCAACACAGTGATTTGAAAAGGAATAAGTAATTTTTAAGGGGGGGGGGATGAAAGTTTTTAAATATTTTCTATTCATCGATAAATAAAATTTTCAGGTTTCAGAAAAATGAGTCCGAGCCCGGCCCATATCCGGCACGGACTCGGTCTTAACCCGTCTCATTTCAAATACAGACATCTAGGAAAAATGACTCCAGGCCAGACTCGACCTAAAAGAAAAAAAAAATCTGGTCGGACTCAAATCTACAGAAAAATTAAAGATCTGGACACGGTCCGGTTCTAAATGTTAGAAGATCTGACCCGAAATCTGTCCGAATCACATGAATTTGAAAGGGCTTGGCCTGCGATGGACTCGAATTTGGTCCCTAGTCTGAGGACAGCCCCGAGGACACATAATGCCGCTTCGCAAACCTTTTATTGGCCGAAAGGGGGGAGGGCATCGCCCTTTCGGCCCCTCTTAGATCCGTCATTGACATACAGACTCACAGACAGACATTTTGTAAAAACATGTTTTTCGTGAATTCTGGTCTCTAATATGTATAAATCCATCAGAAACCGGAATTCGAAAATCTTCCTGAATCCAATACTTTTTTCTTGTAAAAATAGAAAAAGTAGTAAACGGTCAATTAAAAAAAAAAAAAAAAAAAATTATAATTTTGAGTTTTTACAAAGAAAAAAAGTAGATTTTTAAAAATGCATCTTTGTAACTTATCAAACCAAATAAAATTTATAAAGATTTCTATAGACTAATATACAACATTCATATAATTTTTACAAATAAAAAATAAGAAAGATGCCAGCTCATCTTGGGCTCGTGAAAACGAATTTACAGGATGCACGAATCGCGCTCGGGCCAATCATGTTTATCATGCTATCTAGATCACAGACGGGTCAAACATTTAGCTTTTATTCCGGGCCGAGAACAGACTTTGAAATTTTGGCCAATGCAGATCTATAGGAATGAAATCCAGACCACGTTAGACCTGTAATAAAAAGAAATCTGGCCCGACCCGAATCTGCAAAAAAGTAAGATCAGGACACGACCCGATTATAAATGAGAGAAGACCTGACCCAGCACAAGTCTCGTGGATATAAAATAGCGTAATCTAGACCGGGCCGGGTCGAACTCGAGCTTCGTCTCAGGTCACTTCCACAGGATCCATAATGTTACTTTGTAAACTCTATATTTGCCCGTGGGGAAGGGATCGCACCTTAGATCCGCCATTGCATATATGGGCTGAGTTGATCCCAGACCAAGCATTTAACTTTTATATTGGACGGAATTTGGGCTTGGACATATTGGTCCGTGTACATCTCTAGGAAGAAAGAAGTCGACGTCCAGCCTTACTCGGAAAAAAAGAGAGTGGCTCAGTCCAGCTCTGCAGAAAAAGTAAGATTCGACCCGATCCCGTTCTGAAAATATGAAGACCAAGAAGACCTGACCCAGTGCCAGAATAAGGAATTAAAGTTGTCGCGGTCCGATCCAGGACGCGCCGGTCTCGAGTTTAGGTCTAACCCTTTTCAATCTAATGTCGTTTTGCAGACCCTTTATTGGCCTCAAGGAGGATCGCCATCCCTCCCCCGGGGGAGCTGAGCCCACATGAAATATTCCAGGGGGGGAGCCAGAGCTCCCCCAGCTCCCCCAGTTCCTACGCCTATGATTTTTATCAACTACATGATCAATGTAACGACTTAAAAGTTGAAAGTTAAAGGTACATCCTAGTTTTTCAACTGCTATAACCTTAAAGAGTATCGTTAATTAAGTAAAAACAATTGAAAATATCAAGTTTTATAGAAAAAGACTGATTTCTTACGATTTTTTCAACTCAAACTTCAGACTATCAATTTGATAGAAAGAAATTTAAGCATGCATTCCAGTTTTGGACAACCATTTCCTTCATGAACATTATTAATTAAACAAAACAACAGAAAATATTAAATTTTTAACTGATTTCTTCATATTTTTTTATTTATTTATTTATTTTTTTAATATAAAATCAGAATACACAACTTAAAATAGAAATTTAAACATATTTTTTAGTTTTTGAACAGTCGTTACCTCAAAGAATTTCGATAATTGAACAATTAACAAAGGAAACTAATGATTTTTTAACGAAAAAAGGCGAATTAAACGAATTTGGTTAACTTTTACTCTAATTGGAAATTTCATCGTACTTTATATATACCAACTAAGTATAATTTTAATACATAAACGAATAATTTAAAGAAATCCTCAACACACAAATGTGAACCTGCAGAGCATTTCTTATTACGTCATATCTAAACTAAAACTTTTTTCTGCAACCCCTCCATGCATCCATTCCAGGTAGGGGAACATAACAAAGAATTTTGACGTCACAACTTACAAAGATATACAACAAAATGTTTACGTTGAAGAAAAAATATCACATAGAGAGAAAAAAAAGAAGAGATTTAAGCTATTTATCCATTCTAGTTTTATAACAGTTACCACAACATCTCCAAATTAAAATTTGGAAGTCATAATGAGTGTAATTAATTAAGCAAAATAATAGAAATATTAGTTTTTCAGAGGGGAAAAGACGAATTTAAACAAATTTTATTAGTTTTACACTAGTTTAATAATAATTTTAAGAGGAAAAAGACAAATTTAAACTTTTTTTTTTTTTTTTTTTTTTTTTTTTTTTTTTTTTTTTTTTTTAGTTTTACTCTATTTTTTCTCATCTCCAACACGGATATATCAATTTTAACAGAAGAATTAAACGTATATTTTAGTTTTTAACAACAAAATCTTAACAAGTATCATTAATTAAACAAAAATAAATATCAGTTTTAAAGAAAAGACGAATTTGAATAATTTTACACTAGTATTTTCAAAAGCAACATGGAAATATCAATACTTATTCACATATTTCACTTATTCACTGTATTCAATACTATATTTAATAAATTTGGATACACTTTAAGAATTTCCTAATCTATAATTATATATTAGCTGTATATTTAATGTTACCCATGTTTTCAACATTAGTTCATAATCGTGAATTTTGTATTTTAAATACCATGTATTCAGGTTCAGATTATTTTCACTTGAAATCATACAGAATTTTTTAACAGAGTTTGTTTTTGAAATCATTGAAGCAACTGTATTTAATATTTTTAACACCAATTTTCTAAGATTTTCTGACATTTTCCGATTATACATTCCCCATAAGTACATTTCTAAATGCTATAATCACTTTACATATCGAAAAGATATCATTGAAGCAACTGTATTTAATATTTTTAACACCAATTTTCTAAGATTTTTTAACATTTTCCGGTTATACATTCCTCAAAAGTATATATTCTAAACAATAGAAAATATTAATTTTAAGAATAAAAAGACGAATTTAAACAAATTTTATTAGTTTTACAATATTTTTTCTCATCTCCAACACGGATATATCAATTTTAACAGAATTAAACGCATATTTTAGTTTTTAAGAACAAAAATGTAATAAGTATCATTAATTAAACAAAAAATAAATATCAATTTTCAAGAAAAGACAATTTTTTACACAAATTTTCAACTTTGAAATACATTTGTTTACATATATTGTTACAATATATTACTAAACTTAAACTTTTTAAAAAGTTTGAATGTCTTTACAAAGGGTTCATATTTATATTTTTCACGTCTTGACTGCATTCGAAATCTTACAACAAAAGTATACTTTTATTATTTTTATTATTATTATTATTCTAGAAAACCTAAAAAGTCATTTCTTGCTGCTTTAAACACTTGACATATTAAAATTACTCTGAGATATTCTACCCATATAATTAATCAAATTAGGACATGATTCATCTTACACTTCAAAATTTCTGAATTTTTACAATACTTATTTTCATCAAACTTTATTCTTGATCCTATATATTTTAGGAGTACAGAATTTTAACATCTGTTTTTATCTACTTATCAGAAAATTATTAAAACACCCAACAACATTTTCCAAATATGAATATTATCTTTACAGTTTAATAATACAAAACATACACGAATACAAAGTTTAATTTTTACAAACATTTCATATTTCAAACCAAACTTTTCGAAATTTTCACATCATAAGAGCAAACATTAGACGAACTTTTTAACTTTTTAACTTTTTTTATTGCTTAGATCTTTTCATCATAACTTTTAATTATGATAATTATCCATTTTTAGGTTGATTGTCGAAAACCTGTAACTGAAATTACATAAACTTAATGTAAAAAAACCATGTTCTCACACAATTTCTTGAAATTCAACAAAGAATTGACTATTACTTATCTATTATTATTCTTATTAAATACTTATCTACATCAATATCGACTCTCGATAGTATATAGATATTTCATCATTACACACTTACAACTCTTTTCAAACATTTATCAGAAAAATAAGTCAATCAAAGTCTAGTAGTTATCACACCTGTTCCTCAGAAATATTACTATCATATGAAACAGTAAAGAAAATTAATAGATATTTAATATTTAATAACCTCATACGTGAAATTACTGTCGAATGAGAATACTAATAATCTATAAAATCAACTGTTGAACAAAAAAATAGTACAGATTACCGAAAATTCAAATGTTTTTTCTGCAAAAGTTACAAAAATTAACAAATGAATGACAAGTTAGAGAAATAACTAAAAAAGTTAATGAACATATTTACAAATTTATTAAAATCACACCTTTTTCTGGATTACAAACCGCAATTTCTTGAAAAATTTATCACCGAATTTGTAAGATTTTAGTCCTAGTATTACATACACTCAATAAATATTCAAAATTAACAAAAATATAATTTTTTAGTCTCATCAATAAGCAGAAATTCTATATTAAAAGAATATTTACATAGTAGTACTTATAAAAATGAGAGTTTACAAACTGATTTTCATAATTTTATCACATTTAAACTTAATATTTTACATAAAACATTATTTAATCAAATTTTATGCTTTCTAATTCAGTAAAATTCAATACTTTTTTAGTTTTTAAACCAATACCACAATATTTATTTACATCAAACTTGATTCTTCACCTTTTATATTTCCACATTACACACGTGAGATAAATACTAACTTGGATCAGGAGTTGAAGTCAATTGATTCAATTCGATTTTCATCATGTACGCATTGCTCCTACACGAAATTTCTTACTGCTATAATCATCTAATGTATTAAAACTAATCTACTCATATTTTTAATCAATTCACCAGATGTTTCATCTCGCACTTCTGAATTATCGTGCATCAAGTTGCTTAAAATATAAATACTATCTTTATAGTTTTAATGATATATAGTATACATGGTTTATCTTGAGTTAGCACTTCCATACTATTAATCAAATTATATGTTTCATCTTGCACTTGATCTTAATGATTTCATCTTGCATCTGAATTATCGTCCATCGAGTTTTTTTTAAATAATAATATATTTATAGTTTTTGATTATACCTAGCATGTACAAATACAATCTTTAATTTTAACATTTCATATTTCAAATAACCTATTTCCGAAACCAAGCTATGTGAATTTTACCACAATACTTATTATCATAGAATAATTTGTGTTTCACACTTTTCTAAAAATTATCAGATATGTACCCCTCAGAGAAATTACTATCATATGAATAAATGAAGAAAATTTAATTTATATTAAATGTACACGAAATTGATTGCAATATACATGAATTTAATAAAAATAAATAAATAAGCGATTATTTATACATTAAACCTTTACTAAATATATACTTCTTTCATTATACAGATGTTTCAACAAGATGAACCAAAACAGCAGCAAACTTCAGAAATTAATGATCCGAATGATTCATCCCTAGCACATGTAGCGTTAACGAATAACACATATGTGAGTACTTATATGAGAAATACTAGAATTCGTATATGAAACGTAATTAGAGTAAATACAAAATGATTTGTCTTACTACCTACACTTTAACAAGAGCTTTTTACCTATATTATTGAAGAGAATCCTAACTGTGTCCATTTATTTCTACTACAGATGTGCTCTATTTGCTACAAACACTTCTTAAGTAAATGGAATTTAACAGAACATACAAAAATCTATACAGGTGAAAAACCCTACACTTGGAAAGATTACCATAAATGCTGTTTTCAAGGAGACGTGAATAAAAAATGCACACATCATCATATAAAGCATCGTCAGATATATGTAAACTTAGCGAAGATATTCAAAAATTAGTCAGACTTTTGTAGAATTTAGAAATAAAGGAAGATATTTAGGCTATTTATCCATCATATTTTCACAATATCTCAAACTTAAAATTTGGAAGACATACACACTGCTGAAAAGTAATTTTGTGATTCTTCTAACCAGTATGAATGTATAGATATTATTTTGCAGTGTATTCTTTAAATGCTCACATTAAATATTCTTTTATATGCATATATCGTTGTGTTTATTTTTCTAATACCTATTACATTAATGAAATACATAACATTTTAAGTGAAATAACACTCTCACAACTTAAAAAATGCATAAGAACATACAAAAAATAAGCAGATGTATGAAAAAATATGCAAGTTTACAAAATAATTTCATTGTTTTCTAGAAATATTAACAAAAAAATATTTACAATATGAAAAAATTGCAAAAGTGAAAAGAAAAAACACAAATGTAAAAACAAAAACCACAAAGTGAAAAACTCATAACAAAGTTTTTGAAAAAAAATATTTACAACAAAATTTTTTTTACAAAAACCGAAACTTCCAAAAATATTTTTTTCAAAAATATTTTTTTCAAAAACATTTTATACAAAAAATTTTTTTTCAAAATAAGTTTTTACAAAAGTAAAAAAAAAAGAAAATCACAACGTTAAAAAAATGAAAAATTTTTGTTAAAAAAAGTGTAAAAAAATTGCAAAAAAAATGTTGCAAAAATTTCAAAAAAGTTATGAAAAAAGTCTCAAAAATTTTGTTGTTTTTAACGTTGTGATTTTCTTTTTTTTTTACTTTTGTAAAAACTTATTTTGAAAAAAAATTTTTTGTATAAAATGTTTTTGAAAAAAATATTTTTGAAAAAAATATTTTTGGAAGTTTTGGTTTTTGTAAAAAAAAATTTTGTTGTAAATATTTTTTTTCAAAAACTTTGTTATGAGTTTTTCACTTTGTGGTTTTTGTTTTTACATTTGTGTTTTTTCTTTTCACTTTTGCAATTTTTTCATATTGTAAATATTTTTTTGTTAATATTTCTAGAAAACAATGAAATTATTTTGTAAACTTGCATATTTTTTCATACATCTGCTTATTTTTTGTATGTTCTTATGCATTTTTTAAGTTGTGAGAGTGTTATTTCACTTAAAATGTTATGTATTTCATTAATGTAATAGGTATTAGAAAAATAAACACAACGATATATGCATATAAAAGAATATTTAATGTGAGCATTTAAAGAATACACTGCAAAATAATATCTATACATTCATACTGGTTAGAAGAATCACAAAATTACTTTTCAGCAGTGTGTATGTCTTCCAAATTTTAAGTTTGAGATATTGTGAAAATATGATGGATAAATAGCCTAAATATCTTCCTTTATTTCTAAATTCTACAAAAGTCTGACTAATTTTTGAATATCTTCGCTAAGTTTACATATATCTGACGATGCTTTATATGATGATGTGTGCATTTTTTATTCACGTCTCCTTGAAAACAGCATTTATGGTAATCTTTCCAAGTGTAGGGTTTTTCACCTGTATAGATTTTTGTATGTTCTGTTAAATTCCATTTACTTAAGAAGTGTTTGTAGCAAATAGAGCACATCTGTAGTAGAAATAAATGGACACAGTTAGGATTCTCTTCAATAATATAGGTAAAAAGCTCTTGTTAAAGTGTAGGTAGTAAGACAAATCATTTTGTATTTACTCTAATTACGTTTCATATACGAATTCTAGTATTTCTCATATAAGTACTCACATATGTGTTATTCGTTAACGCTACATGTGCTAGGGATGAATCATTCGGATCATTAATTTCTGAAGTTTGCTGCTGTTTTGGTTCATCTTGTTGAAACATCTGTATAATGAAAGAAGTATATATTTAGTAAAGGTTTAATGTATAAATAATCGCTTATTTATTTATTTTTATTAAATTCATGTATATTGCAATCAATTTCGTGTACATTTAATATAAATTAAATTTTCTTCATTTATTCATATGATAGTAATTTCTCTGAGGGGTACATATCTGATAATTTTTAGAAAAGTGTGAAACACAAATTATTCTATGATAATAAGTATTGTGGTAAAATTCACATAGCTTGGTTTCGGAAATAGGTTATTTGAAATATGAAATGTTAAAATTAAAGATTGTATTTGTACATGCTAGGTATAATCAAAAACTATAAATATATTATTATTTTAAAAAAAACTCGATGGACGATAATTCAGATGCAAGATGAAATCATTAAGATCAAGTGCAAGATGAAACATATAATTTGATTAATAGTATGGAAGTGCTAACTCAAGATAAACCATGTATACTATATATCATTAAAACTATAAAGATAGTATTTATATTTTAAGCAACTTGATGCACGATAATTCAGAAGTGCGAGATGAAACATCTGGTGAATTGATTAAAAATATGAGTAGATTAATTTTAATACATTAGATGATTATAGCAGTAAGAAATTTCGTGTAGGAGCAATGCGTACATGATGAAAATCGAATTGAATCAATTGACTTCAACTCCTGATCCAAGTTAGTATTTATCTCACGTGTGTAATGTGGAAATATAAAAGGTGAAGAATCAAGTTTGATGTAAATAAATATTGTGGTATTGGTTTAAAAACTAAAAAAGTATTGAATTTTACTGAATTAGAAAGCATAAAATTTGATTAAATAATGTTTTATGTAAAATATTAAGTTTAAATGTGATAAAATTATGAAAATCAGTTTGTAAACTCTCATTTTTATAAGTACTACTATGTAAATATTCTTTTAATATAGAATTTCTGCTTATTGATGAGACTAAAAAATTATATTTTTGTTAATTTTGAATATTTATTGAGTGTATGTAATACTAGGACTAAAATCTTACAAATTCGGTGATAAATTTTTCAAGAAATTGCGGTTTGTAATCCAGAAAAAGGTGTGATTTTAATAAATTTGTAAATATGTTCATTAACTTTTTTAGTTATTTCTCTAACTTGTCATTCATTTGTTAATTTTTGTAACTTTTGCAGAAAAAACATTTGAATTTTCGGTAATCTGTACTATTTTTTTGTTCAACAGTTGATTTTATAGATTATTAGTATTCTCATTCGACAGTAATTTCACGTATGAGGTTATTAAATATTAAATATCTATTAATTTTCTTTACTGTTTCATATGATAGTAATATTTCTGAGGAACAGGTGTGATAACTACTAGACTTTGATTGACTTATTTTTCTGATAAATGTTTGAAAAGAGTTGTAAGTGTGTAATGATGAAATATCTATATACTATCGAGAGTCGATATTGATGTAGATAAGTATTTAATAAGAATAATAATAGATAAGTAATAGTCAATTCTTTGTTGAATTTCAAGAAATTGTGTGAGAACATGGTTTTTTTACATTAAGTTTATGTAATTTCAGTTACAGGTTTTCGACAATCAACCTAAAAATGGATAATTATCATAATTAAAAGTTATGATGAAAAGATCTAAGCAATAAAAAAAGTTAAAAAGTTAAAAAGTTCGTCTAATGTTTGCTCTTATGATGTGAAAATTTCGAAAAGTTTGGTTTGAAATATGAAATGTTTGTAAAAATTAAACTTTGTATTCGTGTATGTTTTGTATTATTAAACTGTAAAGATAATATTCATATTTGGAAAATGTTGTTGGGTGTTTTAATAATTTTCTGATAAGTAGATAAAAACAGATGTTAAAATTCTGTACTCCTAAAATATATAGGATCAAGAATAAAGTTTGATGAAAATAAGTATTGTAAAAATTCAGAAATTTTGAAGTGTAAGATGAATCATGTCCTAATTTGATTAATTATATGGGTAGAATATCTCAGAGTAATTTTAATATGTCAAGTGTTTAAAGCAGCAAGAAATGACTTTTTAGGTTTTCTAGAATAATAATAATAATAAAAATAATAAAAGTATACTTTTGTTGTAAGATTTCGAATGCAGTCAAGACGTGAAAAATATAAATATGAACCCTTTGTAAAGACATTCAAACTTTTTAAAAAGTTTAAGTTTAGTAATATATTGTAACAATATATGTAAACAAATGTATTTCAAAGTTGAAAATTTGTGTAAAAAATTGTCTTTTCTTGAAAATTGATATTTATTTTTTGTTTAATTAATGATACTTATTACATTTTTGTTCTTAAAAACTAAAATATGCGTTTAATTCTGTTAAAATTGATATATCCGTGTTGGAGATGAGAAAAAATATTGTAAAACTAATAAAATTTGTTTAAATTCGTCTTTTTATTCTTAAAATTAATATTTTCTATTGTTTAGAATATATACTTTTGAGGAATGTATAACCGGAAAATGTTAAAAAATCTTAGAAAATTGGTGTTAAAAATATTAAATACAGTTGCTTCAATGATATCTTTTCGATATGTAAAGTGATTATAGCATTTAGAAATGTACTTATGGGGAATGTATAATCGGAAAATGTCAGAAAATCTTAGAAAATTGGTGTTAAAAATATTAAATACAGTTGCTTCAATGATTTCAAAAACAAACTCTGTTAAAAAATTCTGTATGATTTCAAGTGAAAATAATCTGAACCTGAATACATGGTATTTAAAATACAAAATTCACGATTATGAACTAATGTTGAAAACATGGGTAACATTAAATATACAGCTAATATATAATTATAGATTAGGAAATTCTTAAAGTGTATCCAAATTTATTAAATATAGTATTGAATACAGTGAATAAGTGAAATATGTGAATAAGTATCGATATTTCCATGTTGCTTTTGAAAATACTAGTGTAAAATTATTCAAATTCGTCTTTTCTTTAAAACTGATATTTATTTTTGTTTAATTAATGATACTTGTTAAGATTTTGTTGTTAAAAACTAAAATATACGTTTAATTCTTCTGTTAAAATTGATATATCCGTGTTGGAGATGAGAAAAAATAGTGTAAAACTAAAAAAAAAAAAAAAAAAAAAAAAAAAAAAAAAAAAAAAGTTTAAATTCGTCTTTTTCCTCTTAAAATTATTATTAGACTAGTGTAAAACTAATAAAATTTGTTTAAATTCGTCTTTTCCCCTCTGAAAAACTAATATTTCTATTATTTTGCTTAATTAATTACACTCATTATGACTTCCAAATTTTAATTTGGAGATGTTGTGGTAACTGTTATAAAACTAGAATGGATAAATAGCTTAAATCTCTTCTTTTTTTTCTCTCTATGTGATATTTTTTCTTCAACGTAAACATTTTGTTGTATATCTTTGTAAGTTGTGACGTCAAAATTCTTTGTTATGTTCCCCTACCTGGAATGGATGCATGGAGGGGTTGCAGAAAAAAGTTTTAGTTTAGATATGACGTAATAAGAAATGCTCTGCAGGTTCACATTTGTGTGTTGAGGATTTCTTTAAATTATTCGTTTATGTATTAAAATTATACTTAGTTGGTATATATAAAGTACGATGAAATTTCCAATTAGAGTAAAAGTTAACCAAATTCGTTTAATTCGCCTTTTTTCGTTAAAAAATCATTAGTTTCCTTTGTTAATTGTTCAATTATCGAAATTCTTTGAGGTAACGACTGTTCAAAAACTAAAAAATATGTTTAAATTTCTATTTTAAGTTGTGTATTCTGATTTTATATTAAAAAAATAAATAAATAAATAAAAAAATATGAAGAAATCAGTTAAAAATTTAATATTTTCTGTTGTTTTGTTTAATTAATAATGTTCATGAAGGAAATGGTTGTCCAAAACTGGAATGCATGCTTAAATTTCTTTCTATCAAATTGATAGTCTGAAGTTTGAGTTGAAAAAATCGTAAGAAATCAGTCTTTTTCTATAAAACTTGATATTTTCAATTGTTTTTACTTAATTAACGATACTCTTTAAGGTTATAGCAGTTGAAAAACTAGGATGTACCTTTAACTTTCAACTTTTAAGTCGTTACATTGATCATGTAGTTGATAAAAATCGTAAGAAATCAGTATTTTTCTATAAAACTGGATATTTTCTATTGTTTTTACTTAATTAACGATACTCTTTAAGGTTATAGCAGTTGAAAAACTAGGATGTACCTTTAACTTTCAACTTTTAAGTCGTTACATTGATCATGTAGTTGATAAAAATCGTAAGAAATCAGTATTTTTCTATAAAACTGGATATTTTCTATTGTTTTTACTTAATTAACGATACTCATTAAGATGTCTATCAAGCAAAATTCGAATATATGTTTAACTTTCTTGTGTTAAATTGATAATCTCATCTTGTAGTTGAAGAAATCTAAATAAAATGGTTAAAAACTGAGATTTTAATTGTTTCGCTTAATTAATAATACTCATTAAAATTATGGTTCTTCAAAATTCAAATATAAATTTAATCTTCATCTTATAGTATGATTCCGAGTTGAGATGTGATTGATAATATTTTTAATTAGGGAAGGTTGTTCACCTATCCTGTTATAATAGAATGTTCCTTTTTTCCACTAGAAGGCGTTCGTGGAGGGGGATGCATAGTAGGGGGCAGGAGGGTGGCGGTGGCACGGTGGGCGCAGGAGGCACCGCAGGAGGGACAGCCGGAGGGACAGCCGGAGGCACCGCAGGCGGGACGGCCCCGCCGCCCCGCCTGCGGCTGAGCTTAAACTGTTATTTTCCTACTACTCAGTATATAAAATTTAATTTCGATCGGATATTTGAAAGTAAGTTGATGTTGGAGTACAAATTTTGAACTGATAAAACCATGGACACGATCGTTGAAGATAAATAAAAACTTATAAAAATAACATAATTTTTATTAAAAGAAATCATGAAAAGAAATAATCTCAAATCCTTAGAAAATGAAACATACGTTAAACTACTAATATTTTCGACAATCTGAAACGCAATAAAAGTTTATTAAATCTTTATGTTTGTATATTTTTTTCAAAGTTTAGATACATATGAAATAAGTTCTTCGAATATTGTATGCACTTGATATATGATCCCTCAAATCATGGTCGAACGCATTTAATGCAGAAAAGCGATATAAATCATACATTTTTAAAGTTTCATAACTCGGTCAATTTTAGTGTTATACGAATGGGACATTTTTTGTCTTGTTACTTGTTACTGTAATCGGAAAAATTTACTAAATATAACCCATAGGACCGGGAAATTGTATATAAATTTTAATTACGTAATTTTTAAAGAAATGCTTTTATTGACTCAAATCGCTTTTAAAATGTTTCTTTATCTAGTTTAAATCACTTTTGTAATTGGAACTACAGTGTCTCACAAAAGTGATGGGACACTTGTGCTTTATAAAAAGAAACTGCAATAAATAAATAAACAAACATGTGCAAAAATTTTTTGGGTGTGTTTCATATTTAAAGTTAGTAACAATTATTACATAACATACATTTTGTCAAAATATTAAAATATTAATTTAGTAAAAATACAATTGTTCAGAACGGAGCAAAAAAATGGCTCACATAAGTGATGGGACGCTTACTTTTCCATCAAATATTTATCCAAAAATTTTACTTTTTAAAAGGTTTTAATATTTTGTTGGATTTCCTTTTACTTTTAAAACATGATTTAATCTTTTTGGGATGGATTCGACTAATTTTTTTGTGATTTCTGGAGTGATTTTACCCCATTCTTCTGGAAGCACCGATTTTAGTTGTTGTTTTGAAGAAATGGTGTGTTTGCGAATTCTTGATTCCAATTCTTGCCAAATATTCTCTATGGGATTTAAGTCTGGAGATTGTGGTGGTGTTTTTATTATTTCAGGACAGTTATATAGCAGCCAGTGTCTAACGTTCAGAGCAGTGTGCTTGGGATCATTGTCCTGGTAGAATTTAAAATCGTTATGAAGGTTCAATTTTCGTGCTGAAGATTTCAAATTTTGCTTTAAAATATCAATATACTTGTACTGATCCATTATGCTGACAATAAAAACAAGATTACCAACTCCATCGGACGACATACACCCCCATACCATAACTCCTCCTCCATGTTTTACTGTTGGTACCAAGTCCTGTTTGCGAAATTCTTCCCTGGGTTTTCTCCACACCAAGATTCTACCGTCAGAACCAAATATATTAAATTTACTCTCATCAGCAAATATAACTTTATTCCCGTAATCAGAATTCTTATTTATGTTGGATTTTGCGAAAGCTAGTCTGAGTTTTCTATTCTTTTCACTTACGAAGAATTTTTTCCTGTCTAATCTACCGTGATATCCAGCAGATCGAATTACCCTTCTAATAGTCTCAGGATTAACAATTATTCCATATAATGCTTGTAAATCAGCAGCATCTTTTGAAGCACTATTTCTTGGATTTTTTTTTAATATTTCGAACGATAATTCGTTTTATTTCATTGGATAGCTTTGATGGTCGGCCCGGTCTTCTTTTATCCTGAATCATGTGATTCTTTTTATATCGTTTAATGATATTAAAAACTGTTGAACGACTCAAGTTAACTGTTTCAGCAGTTTTTCTAATAGATTTTCCACGTTCAATATGCAAATTAATAACTAATGTTCGAATTTCAGGCGAAGTTTCTTTTCGTTTAGCATTCATGGCTACACAGAGCTAAAAAAACACAAAAATTCCAAAACAAACTGGAGAGAAATACTGCAGACGATTTTATAAATTATTGCCAATTGCTTTTAAGTAAAAATAAAAGCCCCAAAAATATTTTTATTGCTTATTTCAGACGATTTTTGTTGCATATATAATGGTGTCCCATCACTTATGTGAGCTATTTTTTGCTCCGTTCTAAACATTTGTATTTTTATTAAATTAATATTTTAATATTTTGACAAAATGTATGTTATGTAATAATCTTTGCTAAATTTAAGTATGAAACACACCCACAAAAAATGTGTACATGTTTTTTTAATTTATTTGATTAGTTTCCTTTTGTAAAGCACAAGTGTCCCATCACTTATGTGAGACACTGTATATGTCTATGACTAACGGTTTAGGAATTAGCCATTGGCTATCTTTGAAAGTAGACAGCCTGTATAACAAACTTTATTGCGTAGAAGTATAAAATGAGAAGGGACTGAAGAGGGGCAAGGAAAACCTAAGCAAGGAACACATGAGAAGTAAGTTTGGGAACCGCTGCTTTTTTTTAATATAATGTTTGTTCGAATGTTTTTAATTTCTTGGCCTTGCTTATTCGATTGGAAACTGGCCATTTCTATTGGAAACGGACACTATCCGAAATCATTCAATTCGATTAATAGGGGAATTCTGAAATTTCTGAATTCTAAATTACATTTCCCCCCCCTTTTTTGATGGTATAAATTGCAGAGTAAGGAAGTCGTACTCGAGGTCGACGTTCATTCGTAGAAATCGTTTGAGGTTCCAGGCAGGCCCGTAGCTAAAGGGGCGCTATGGGCGGCTCAGCCCCCCTAAAATATTTTGAGCCTTCCCCCCCCCCCCCTTGGAAAAGATTCCAAGGTCACTAAATAATTTTATGTTCCGAAAATTCAAATGAAATTCTGTTCAAAAATCTAATTTAGTTTTGAGATCCTTTTACAGTTTTGCAGAATTACTAAAATGTATCTAAAATAAGTAATTCAACACTCCCTCATCCTATTTGTACTTATGAAGCTAAAATGATGTTTAATTTTGCAACAGTTATGCACTCAAAGTTTTCATCATAACTTTTCATCATACCTTTCTTAATAAAAAAAAATGAAGTTATTACAACAGTTTAATAAGAAACATAATACCTACAGTGTAAATATGCACTAATTTATCTTTCTGTGTCAGAGAAAGAGAAAAAAAATTATGAGCCCCCCCCTACAATCTCTTAACCCCCCCCCCCCCCCCCCCCCCCCTATAGATCACTTCTAGCTACTGCCCTGCAATGAATGACGATCGAAAGTCGAATTTTCAGTGAGTCATAACCATACCGCGAATTGACTGAAACAAAGTTTAAAGAAATATTCCCTGTATTTGCTTTTGTTTTCCCAGAGTCAAGGTCTGGAATGGAAAAAAATAAAGGAAAGAGTAGGAAAAGGAGGCATTTGTTGGCCATCGGCCAACGGACAACAAGGACGACGAACCCCACGCGGACGATTATTCCCAAACTCGCATCCAGACGGTTCTTCCCTCCCCAGCCATTAATTGAGCAGTTCAATTAATGGAGAGGGTCGAGCGTTTTTGACTTCGTTCATCGAAGACCAGTAGCAAATACAGTCGGGTCTCTCTATAACGAAACTCCATACATCGAATTTCTCTATATAACGAATTTTTAATAGGAACAGTCCTCTTTTCGCATGATTACATTAAAATCAGTCTCTATATAGCGAAACATCTATCTTCATATAACGATTTTTTTCATAAATTGGTCTTAATTTATTCAATTTTAAAAAGTTTCGAAATCATATGGAATCAATTTTTTATCCCTTATTTTTGATTTATCGTCAGTGCTGAGTTTTTTTACATTACTTCTCCCCTTGTTCTTTAAATCCAATGAATCCATCCCACCTCCCATACACCTTTCCACATCCTTCTCAAAACAGAGTCAATTGAATTGATACACATGTAAGAGAGGAATCAATGAGAGGTACATAAGAGAGACCTTCAAATGGAGGAGAATGTTAACTACAATTTTTCATTCCTTGCTCAAATTTGAGCTTTTTTTTTGAGAGCATAACAATTTTAAAACCAAAACAACAAAAAATTACAGATTTCTTTGTCTGAAATTAATGCAAGTTTTCCTTATTTGATTTTCATTAAGCTTTCAAATAAATGTCTATTCTCTTTTTTGAAACAGCTTAAATAAATATTTACTTTTAAACATTTCAAATTCTTAATTCAAAAGATCAAAAGTAATATTTGTTTTAAATTTCACACATTAAATACGATTTTTAACATAATTCTCTATGCATCGAATTTCTCTATATAACGAATTTTTTACTGGAACGGTGGATTTCGTTATATAGAGACTCGACTGTATGAGTTCATGATAGAGAAAAATGTCTGCACGAGAGCTACTTCAATCAGATAAAAACACCCGGTTACGAGTGTTAATCTAATGGTAGAATTTTTTAAAGATATCTCGTTTGCATTTCAATATTTTTAATTCATTTTTTGATGAACGTTAGCAAGCTCTCGATTTTTCGTAAAAAAAAAAAAAAAAAAAAAAAAAAAAAATTAAACTTAATTAAAATTATCCTTTATATAACAGGAATGCTTTTATTATAAATACAAAATACAGTAAACTCTGTATAAGGCGGAATTGATTTAGGCCGTGAAAATTTTCTATAGTAGTTAATATTCCGCCTAAGACAAATTTTATTATATGTCTATGGATTCGTGGGGACTTGAAAATTGTGTTAGACAGATTTCCGTCTTACACAGAGTTAGAGATCTGCATGGGCCCAAGGCTGGAGGGGCATACAGAATAGTTACGATTTTTTAACGGGCCGGGCCGTCAAAAAATTCGGTCACAGGGATCAGGCCGGGCCAATAAAAAAAATTACCTAATTACAGAATAAAAACACCTGCTAATGCGTTTCCGAAAAGAAATGAATTTAGAAATGTATCGGAAAGTAGCTCCTTTGGATTTGAGGAAATCTTTAATAAAACGAGTACAGAAATATTTTCATAAATCTCTACTTTTCATTATACAACTTCAAAAGTTATGATGTTTCGAACTTCTTTTTTTAGGTGCGTTCGTAATTATGTAAATACGTAGCACCTATTGTTGTCGTTCAGTCCGTCCGTCTGTCTGTCCGTCCGCATATAACAACGCAAAAACTACCCAACCGAATCGTTTGAAATTTAAAATATATAATTATTAAATAATTTTGTCGAGTCATTTCAAATTTTATGAAAATCGGATTCATAGATCAATTACAGCAACAATCAAAACGATTCCGTTACGTTACGGTCAATGGGGAAAAAGTTTCAAATGCATTTTAATCGTTTGAAATTTTAAATACATAATTATTACATAATTTTGTCGTGTTATTTCAAATTTTATCAAAATCGGATGCATAGTTCAATTACAGGTACAATCAAAAGTATTCCGTTACATTACGGTTAATGGGTAAAAATGTTTCAAATGCATTTTAATGGTGTTACATTTATTCGAACGTAATAAAATTGATATGCATTTATAAAGTACATATTATAATATACATTTTGCATAATCTGTGGTGCAAAGAATATTTGTTATTGATTTACAAGGCCACACAAAAGTATTCCGTTGCATAATGGTATAGGGAGAACATTGTTTTGCGCATTTTAATTGTAATTATTTACAATTTTATTAGATTAATATATAGGAGTGATATTTTTAAAACTTCGTTATCGTACGAACGCACCTCATTTGCTACGCTTCACGTGCAATTTCCAACTTGTTTTCTTTTATTCTAAGCAATATTAATTTTTTTTAATGAATCTTTATTTGAATGTTGAAAATCTGAGAATCTAAGTAATTATTGATGTTGCTATTGTGCATTTTCTGTAAAATATACTGTAAAATCATCCCATAAATATGTATGCAGTATTCTTTTTAAAAATCTTAATTATATGATAAAAATTTGAATATTTTAGAAATAGTAGCAATTGTCGGGCCAGATCGAGCCCAGAGAAAACTGCGCCCGATGCAAAGTTCCAATTTGGCGCCAACTCCCCCAATTTTTCCTTGTGACAGGCCAAAAATGACGTGTGTAGTAAAAAATTGCCCCCCCCCCCCTAAATTTCCACGCCCGGGGTGACCGCCCTCTTCGTCCCCCAACCTTTCGCATGGCGCTGGCCGGACCTATTTTAACTGATTTCTGTAAGGACCGGGCCGAACCTAGAAACGTAAAAATATAAACAGGCCTGGAAATTCCGGCCAGTGCAGACCTGTAATTCCGCCTTAGGCAAATTTTACTCTATGTTTTTGGATTCGTAGGGACTTGAAAGTCGTGTTAGACAGATTTCCGTCTTACACAGAGTCCGCTTTACAGGGAGTTTACTGTATCAATCTTTGTCATTTTAATGATTTTTGAAATGTACAAAGATGCATTTTCTTAAACCTCTATAACCACAGTCTTGCGGATGCAATTCAATAACAATATTTTACGACAAGACAGCTAGTTTTAGGATAAAACTCACCCTGTTGGCTTTAGGCTGCGAGCGAACAGCACTAGTTTTTATTACACTAAAAGAGCAATCAATCAATCTTTGTTTCCGAACGGAGCAAAGGTGAAACCTCTTTAAGGGTGTATTTCGATTCATAACTGCTTATTTTCCGATTTATTTTTGAATTCATTATTTATCTCAAATGCACCAAACTTTCAAAATCTCTTATTTGGAAAGTACGCAAGGTGCCGTGATTGACGATTATTTGATAAGTGCAGAAAATATTGCAAAAAAAGCAATCAAAAACGGCATTTCGAACCGATTTTTCCCAAGCGGGAGATCAGAGAACGAAAAAAAAAGGGTCATACTAATAAGGTAATTGTTTATAACTCAAATTCTAATGAATTGAGCGTAAAAAGACATCACACTGCGCCTTATACGTCCCTTCAAGAATCCCCTCAGCAAGTTTCATGTTTCTACTTCTAAAAATGTGCCTGAAATTGTATCGGAAAATTTCGAGCTGTTTAAGGTGAAAAAGCGTTTTTTTTCGAATACACCCTTAAGGCTGCGGGCACACACACAGTTTTTCGCACTAACTTCTTGCGCTATCTTTGATCTTTCGTTTCGGCTCTTTGATGTATAAATTGCACTTCTAGTGTACTGAATCTGAACTTCAAGAGAGGAATATCAGTTGACAGGTTTACGACCGAAGATGGAATAGATAAAAGTTCCCCTTCCTTTGTCAAATTGGTAGGGTCAGTCTCTCAAAAACCATTTAACGAGGTTTCACCCTTGTTCAGTTCGAAAACAATGACTGATTGATTGCTCTTTTAGTGTAATAAAAACTAGTGCTGTTCGTCTAGACCTTAAATGATTTTTGAGGGACTGACCCTACCAAATTGACAAAGGAAGGGGAACTTTTATCTACCCCATCTTCAGTCGTAAAGCTGTCAACTGATTTCGAGTCCGATTTCTCTCTTGAAGTTCAAAAAAGGTCACTGAAAAAGCACTTTATACATCAAAGCGCCGACACGAAAGATCAAAAATAGCGACACCTGACCGCAAGAAGTTAGTGCTATGTGTCTGGTCCTTTAGACAAAGCTGTACAGCAGGGAAAGAAAAAAAAGGGGTTTCCATAAAAATCGATCTATATTCCGCTTGACCTTGTATTCCGAGCCGCTTCACCTGATCAGAGTCCGGTTTTTACGATCTTTTTCTCTCGTTATTAAATTTTTAATAGGCCGCCATTGAAAAACAAAACAAACCGAGGATGACTCAGTTTTACCGAGAACATAGAACCCTAGACACGAGTCGTTAAAAGACTATTAACTCGTGGCGCCCTTTCTCATAAAAAAGAATTCGTAGTTAATTGCTGTTTTTTTAAGAAGCAAAAAAAAAAAAAAAAAAAAAAAAAAAAAGTATTTTCTGAACTATCGGGCCTAATGGGTTTTCTGCGGTTCATAAGACATGGCGAGCGTGAAATTTTGCTGTTGATTCGATGATAAATATGAAATCATAATAGGTAAATAGTAACCATAAGGTGAAGGTCCGAAATTTCCAAGCTTGGTCCCGGCCAGACCTGTAGAAACGAGCTGGAAATTGCACGTGAAGCGTAGCAAATGAGGTGCGTTCGTACTATAATGAAAATATTCAGATCCTGGTGTAATACTATACACTACTTATTATACAGTTGAGTACCCGAAATTTTCTGTGTATACTTGTAAATACCTTCTCCTTTCTGTTATACAGGAAATAGCTTGTAGTAAACTTCATCGACGTCTATCAATTTAATAAAATGTGAAATAGTTTAATAGATTCAAACGCGCGCCAAACAATGTTTCCCCCTAGATGCCATTATGTAATGGAATAGTTTTGTGTGACCCTGTAAATCAGGTATGTCAAACACGTGGCCCGCGTGCCACAATTGGCCCGCCGACAATGTATTTTTGGCCCGCCAAGAATTTCGACATATTCCCAATGTTTAATTTAGTTCATGATTGATGCAGAACTTTGTATAAACACACTTTCGCTAGTCGTGTCCGCAATGTTGCCAACTTGACATTTTTCTCAAAATATGTGCAATTAACATAGAATAGTAATACACATTTCATATTTTTAGCACAATCAGCAAAATTTATATTTGCTTACTTGATTCTGAAAAGCTTGACCGAATAAAGTTTGACTTTTAAAAAATACATTTACAATGCAAATAATTGTGCTCCTACAACGATTGGCTTTAATAAAATGAAGCAATCACAAAATTAAAAGAAGAAAAGTAAAGATCAATGTAATAAAATTAATATTGCATTTTTGTACTATTATGATTTTACTTATTAAGTATTATAATTAAATTTTTAAAGTGATTTATTTAAAATTTTCCAGTTTTTCACTTTATTATTTATATATTTATTTATTTTACAAGATTGTATTTTAATTCGTATGCTTAGTTTCATTCGGTGTGAAGAAAATAAAATTCCTTAACATTTTATTAATGCGGTCCGCGACTCTGTATACAATGCTAAATTTGGCCCGCGATGGTAAACGAGTTTGACATGTTTGCTGTAAATGAATAAAAAACTAGTTGGATGTGTCAATCCCAAAACTTTCTTCTATCTCATAAGTACATTTTAATATTTAAAAAAAAAAAAATGTGATGACCCCAAAGTTACTCACTATCGAATTTCCTCGAACATTTGACCTAGCCTAATGAGATTCTGGCATCCGAAAAGCTTAAAAAGCAAAATTTAATTAATATTCTGAGAAAATGAGCTTAGTAGTGCCTCATGTTGGTAATTTATACTAAAACCTTATAAGCATCTATTTATATCAAGACCTAACAGAATCTGAAATTTGTGAGAATTTCGTCCATTAGTTCTTGAGATATAGTTACAACAAAAAATTTGCAAAACGTAGCACAGCAACACCATATCTTGGGAAATTTATGCCAAAACGTAAAAAAGAGTCTAATTATGTTATGGTGTAAAAGAATCTGAAGTTTGATGAAATTCTGTGCATTAGTTTTTGAGATATAGTTAGTTTAAAAAAAACCGTGTAAAATATAGCACAGCAGCACCATCAGTTGAAGGATTTGTAACAAAACGTAATCATCGTGTAATTATGTTATATGTTGGTATAACATATTTTGTAACGAAATCTGAAGTTTGATGAAATTCTGTGCGTTGGTTGTTGAGATATAGCTATCGGAAAAATCGTGCAAAATGCAGCATAGCTGCACCACCTGTTGCAAGGTTAATACCAAAATGTAATCAGCGTCTAATTATGTTATATATTCTAGTGTAACAGAATCTAAAATTTGATAAAGTTCTCTGCATTAGTTCTTGAGATATAGCTATCGCAAAATTCGTGCAAAATGTTGCATAGCAGCGCCATCTATAGGGCAGTTCATATCAAAACCTTATCAGCGGCTACGTATCTCAAGGTATCGCAGAATCTGAAATTTGGTGAAATTCTGTGCAATAGTTGTTGAGATATAGCTATCATGAAAATCATGAAAAACGTGGCATAGCAGCGCCACCTGCTGGCCAATTTACACCAAAACATAATCAGCGTCTATGTATATCAAGGGGTCACAGAATCTGAAGTTTGGTGAAATTCTGTGCATTAGTTCTTGAGATATAGCTATCATGAAAATCATGAAAAACGTGGCATAGCAGCGCCACCTGCTGGCCAATTTACGCCAAAACTTAATCAGCGCCTATGTATATCAAGGGGTCGCAGAATCTGAAGTTTGGTGAAATTCTGTGCATTAGTTCTTGAGATATAGCAATCTTGAAAATCATGAAAAACGTAGTATAGCAGCGCCACCTGCCGGCCAATTTTCACCAAAAACCAATAGGCACTAATTCATATCAAGGTCTAATTGAATATAAAATTTTATTAAATTTCGAGCATTAGTTCTTGAGATAGAGCGCCCACAAATTTTTTGTCACATACAGACAGACAGACTCACAGACAGACACACAGACTCACAGACAGACGGACAGACTCACAGACAGACATTTTCTAAAAATAGTCAAAACGTGTTCAGGACCTTCTAAAACGTATAAATCCGTCGAAAACCGGAAGTCGAAAATTTTCATGAATCCAATACTTTCTTCTTGTAAAGATAGAAGAAAGTAAAAATTTGCACCATAGATTGTATATTACTGAACGGATATTTTAGTATATACTTCGTAGGTGCTAGGTGCATACGCGTTTTATTATGTTCGAACTTTTTTTTCTTTTTGGTCATTGGCCGTCTTGAAACGGAATATTTTTGATTGTCCCTGTAATTGATCTATCCATCCGATTTTCATAAAATTTGAAATGACTCGACAAAATTATGCAATAATTATGTATTTTAAATTTCAAAGGATTCGGTTGGATAATTTTTGCTCTGATATATATGGGGTCTGAATGGCGGCACAAAAAGGCTCTGAGTGGCGGCTCGACAAAATTATGTAATAATTAAACGTTTTAAATTTCAAACGATTAAAATGCATTTGAAACTTTTTTCCCCTTTGACCGTAATGTAACGGAATCATTTTGATTGTCCCTGTAATTGATCTGTCCATCCGATTTTCCTAAAATTTGAAATGACTCGACAAAATTATGCAATAATTATGTATTTTAAATTTCAAACGATTAAAATGCATTTGAAACTTTTTTCCCCATTGACCATAATGTAACGGAATCATTTTGATTGTCCCTGTAATTGATCTGTCCATCCGATTTTCCTAAAATTTGAAATGACTCGACAAAATTATGTAATAATTATATATTTTAAATTTCAAACGATTCGGTTTAGTAGTTTTTGCGTTGTTATATGCGGACAGACAGACGGACGGACTGGGCGACAACAATAGGTGTTACGTATTTACATGATTACGAACGCACCTAATTAGGCAAGAGACCGATTCGATTCCAGTGAATTTGCACAAAACATTCATTGATTGTTATGTCGATTTTGTTTAAAATTCATTTACATTGCATCAGTTTTGTCTTGTGAGAGAAATTCTTACCAAAAATACTTAGCTTTTTATTTTCATATTTTTAGTCTTTACTTTGCCATCGGCTGCAATATTTATTTATTCATTTATTTTTAATGAATCTCTATTTATTGTATGTAAATGCTTCAACTATCATTATGATTGTTAAATCATATTTTATGTACTGGAGACTTAAAAATCTGAAAAATGCTTAACAGCAAAATCTTCTAACACGGAAATACATAGAAAAGAAAAATAATGACAGTTTTCCTTTTCGCGGGTGTAAATGTATTATATCTTCTTTTCTTGCGTATTAATATTACGTATTATGGTACGTATTAATATTACGTATTATAGGTTCTTTCTGACGCGTTTAGCTATGTTTTAATAATACAGTGGAGCATCGTTTATACGACGCCGAAGGGACTACCGAAAAACGTCGTATAAACGATAACGACGTATAATCGATTTTCACTTCCAAAACTAGAATTAATTTTGTTTTCACTTAATTTTAATGTTTAACGTGATGATTTGCATTGATTTTTAAATTAAACAAACCAAAATAAACAAATAATCTTAAAAACGGGGGGGGGGGGGATTAGTAAGCAATTTAAATATGCGTACCTTTATTTATGTTTCACCGAAAGGTCCCTCATTTGCAGTACATCATTTCCTTTCGATTTAAAGTTAAGGATCAAAAACCCCGCGTGGCCAACTAAAAGTCGCCAATACTGATAACAGTTAGAAGGATAGTCTATTTGCAACTTAAAATAGCTCGGGAAAGGTGATCATCCCCGAAAAAAAGAATGACCTCTCCCAGTGTAATCAGTTACACGTAAGTTGATTTTTCAGACTAATCGAACACCAGCCCACATTTTTATAATGTGGAGTGCATTTAAACATGCTCTTTGGTGTCATTCATAGCTGCCAACTTCTGCTCGTTCGTAAAATACACAAGAAAAAAAAAAAATAAATAAATAAACCTATACAAAATCGAAAAATCGACGTATAAACCATTTTGGGCGTCGTATAAAAGATATATTTTTACATTAAAATGAATAGGAATGAATCGGGACCACATTAAAACGTCGTATAAATGTAAACGTCGTATAAGTGATCGTCGTATAAACGATGCTTTACTGTACTAGAAATCTACTATTCTTTAAAAAGAATAAAATTTTATTTAATCGTAGAATAATGTCAATTTAAAAATGAATGCACTTTTTTTCAACAATTTTTGGGTCAGGCCTTTGAATGAACCAGGCCACGCTGAGACAATGATTTTCATACGGGCTGTGCCAAAGCCGGGATGAAAAATTTTGACTCATGAGGAATAGAAAAGAATGAAATCAGTCCCGGTTTGGTACGGAATAAATAACTTAGGTCCGATCCTTTCGAGAAATGCATTCCGCATTTAAAATATGAGATATAGCAAATAAAATGAAAGTAAAATAGCAACACATAAAACTGAGCATAAATTATGTAATAATTTCTGAATTTACAAATTCATAGTGTTTGTTTTTCACTGAAATCTCAATGTAAAATATACTACTGCCAAATTATGTATTTCACACAAATAATTTATTTTAACCAGATTATTTTATTTGAAAAATTAAAAGTTGTCAAATTATAGGTACAGTAACTCAAGTAAAAGAAAAGATGAGATAGATGCGTGGGAATATGGGAAATCTTAAAGGGATCTATGCTGTTGTTTAGGTTTTATTAGCTATTGCCAGTGTAGCTATTTTCCAGAAGCAATAATTAACCTTAATAATGAATCCTAATTTCACTCAATTTTAATAATAATGTATAAAAATTATCTTAATATAATAATTTAAAAAAGATAAATTTAGTTTTAAACAGAAAGTGTTTCATTTATCGCTCAGGTTTAAAGGACAGCATTTTAAGAGCCTTCCATAAAAAGCAAATACTGCAAAATAACAGATAAATGCAACACGTGCATTTTTGCGGAAGTTAAAATGATTATTTTTAGTTGCTAAAGCAAAGAGAACATGTGGCAATTATCATCAATACCCTTTGGCTAAAAAGGGACCATCTCTGGCAAAGAATTTGCGTAAAAGTAAAGAGTTCTCAATCTCTTTATTATTTCCGGCAACCATCTAGTTGACGCACCGTTTCTCACTTTTGATTGATATAGGCGTATATTTGGGACATTCCCGATCCTTTTTTTTTTTGGGGGGGGGGGGGGGAATGCCCGTCCCGAAAAGAGGAAGACCAGGCCCGACATGAAAATGTCGTGAATAAAAATGGGGCCAAGCCGGCACATGCAGATGTCTGCCATAAGGATATTTTACCTGCATTGTAAAGCAAAAATATGTCTGTGCGTGACGATGATTTTGACAGTGATAACACATGACCTGCCTAATTAATAAACTATGCTGTAATTACTAAAATTAATATTTTTATAGAAAAATCATTATACACTGTAAAAATTGAAGACCCAAATTGGGTTGAAAGATTTCTGGGTATAGTAATGTTCCTGAAATGGTACAGTAAGGATTCCAAAATGGTACAGTATTGTTCCCAAAATAGATAACCCAAAATGGTGCAAAACAGAGCAGATCTTTATTAACATTAAATTAATAAAAATTTCTGAGGTATAATGTATATACTATCTAAGATATTTTAATTGTTTTAATGTCATTAAAAATCAGACTTATTTAAAACGATTTTGTGCTACAAACTGAACTTTCCAAATTGGAACAATGCTGTACCCAAAAATCTTTCAACCCAATTTGGGTATTTTGCTTTTACAGTGTACTGTCGCTTCTTTGTACTTTTATTTTTTGTTCATTTTTTGTTCATTGTATCTTTCTTATTAATTGATTGAAATTATGTTATCATTTTAGTGTTATTGTAAAGACGAATGAAATTCTTTCAGCAGTTTGGCAAGTGTAGTCATCTTTGAACCAACCATATGCGTTAGCCATGTGTTATTAAAACATCTGAGATCTGTTTTGTAGTGAAGCAATTGTAACATGGTAATGTTAGCTGCATAAAAAGCAGCCAAGAGCGGCACCCTTTTAATATCGTTGTAAAATTGAATAACATAATAAATAGTTCTTTGAAATGTGTTTTTATAGAGTAAGGAGTTTGTGTAAATAATCAAATCAACTGTATTCGATGAACTTCTTCTAATTAAATCAATGGGATGTAGTTTGGATTGAAACTATAAGCAGGGCTGCGGAGTCGGTGAGGAAAATGGTCAATTTCGACTCCGACTCCAGAAATTTTAACGAATTCGACTAGTACTATATATAGTAGAATATACTAGTGTTGCTGTTAGTTAAATTTATGAGGGAACGAAAGAAAAAGAAGGCGAAAATTTCGCTATTGGACTTGGACGCGATAATTGTCAGAGTGCCTGGAGAGATCAACTCCTTACCTCTAGTAGAGAAATGATACATGGAACAATTCAAGTCATAGCCAAAGTCCGACAAACATAACGTCAGAAACAAGGGGGGGGGGGGGAGAGAAGCCGGGTCCCAAAAAACAAAGGCCCTTTAAGGGCACCATACAAAATAAATAAAATAGATAAGAGTATAAGAGAAATAAAAATATTTACAAATATTTACAAAAGTATATACAAAATAAAGACTAGGAGATGGTGAACGTTCAGGAAGGAAAACCCTATCAATGAGATAAAAACTAGGAAAAATTATCCTGGGTCGATGTTAATTTCGCTATTTCGGTATTAATTTTGTTCTTAGAACTTTACGAAACTTTCCGATTAAAACTGCTTATTTTCCGATTTATTTTTAAATTCATTTTTGCTCTCAGATGCACTAAACTGGCAAATTGTCTTATTTAGAAAGTACACAAGGTGCCGTAACTGTCAATTCTTTCTTTTTGATCCCAATTTTCCGAAGCGGGAGGCCTGGGAACGAAAAAAAAAAAAAAAAAAAAAAAAAAAAAAAGAGTCCTACTGAGAAGGTAATTGTTTATAAATCAAATTCTAATGAACGGAGCGCAAAATGAAATAACACGGCACCTTTATATGTCTCTTCAAAAATCACCTCAACCAGTTTCAGGTTTCTACTTTTAAAAATGCGCCTGAAAATGTATCAGAAAATTTCGAGCTGTTGAAGGTGGAAAAGTATTTTTTTTTAATACACCCTTAAAAGAAAAAAGTAAGGAAAAAATAGTTTTTCGTTTTACTAATTTTTCAATTTTATGTCCGAAAAGTCCAACTATCGAAATAAATCTAAAGAAGAGAACAAACAGAAATTTTACTATTGCGGATCCGTAGACTTAAAAAGTGGAAATCGTTACAATTTTAATGTTAATTCGTGTACTCCAGAGCAGAAGAAAGGAAAAAAAAATAAAATAAAAATGAAGAGGAAATTTTTATTAATTCGGGAATAATTCGGGATTTATTAGAGTTTTAATTAAAAGCAGTTTTCACAGGGCCGTAGCCAAGGGAACGCTGTGGGCGGCTCAGCCCCCCCTAAAATATTTTGAGCCCCCCTCCCCCCCCCCCCTCCTGGAAAAGATTCCAAAGTCACCAAATGAATTTCTGTTCCGAAAATCCAAATGAAATTTTGTTCAAAAATCTAATTTAGTTTTGAGGACCTTTCACAGTTTTGCGGAATTACTAAATTGTATCTAAAATAAGTGTTTCTGCACTCCCTTCATCCTATTTGTACGTATGAAATTGACATGAAGTTTAATTTTGCACCAGTTATACACTCAAAATTTTCATCGTCATATTCTTCTTTTAGCATAAAATGAAGTTATTACAACAGTACATAGCATAAGTACATAGTACATAGTACTTTCAATGTGAATGTGCACTAATTTATCTTTCTGCGTCAGAGAGAGAGAAATTATGAGTCCCTCCTACATTCTTCTGAGCCCCGCCCCTACATTCTCTTGAGCCTCCCCCCCCCCCTATTGTTCACTTCTAGCTACGGCCCTGAATTTTCATCTACACAGGGTTTCATGTACGCCGATCAGTATGTTAGGAATCTATAAGGGTGTATTCCAATCCAAACAGCTGATTTTCTGATTTATTTTTAAATTCTTTTTTGCTCTCAAACGTATCTAACTGGCAAATTCTCTTACTTAGAAATTACATAATGTACCGCGCTTGTCGATATTTTTGATAAAGACAGAAGATACTGCAAAAAATGTTGTCAAAGTTGGCGTTTCGAACCTAATTTTCCGAATTTGAGATCTAAGATTTAAAAAAAAATGGTCATACTGAGAAAATAATTGTTTATAAATCAATTTTTAATTAACTGAGCGAGAAATGAAATCACACGGCCTCTTACCTATCGCTAAAACATTCATCTCAGCAAGTTTCATGTTTTTACTTTTTAAAATGAGTCTGAAAATGTATTAGAAAATTTCGAGCTGTTAAGGGTGCGAAAATGTTTTTGGAATACATCCTTAACTTGAGTAGCCCGATGCAATCCAAAAATAACATTAATAATTCCTTTTATGGATTTAAAATTACATGTAAGAGATTTAATTTCATTTCAAAATGCCAGACAATAATAATAATAATAATAATAATAATAAAAATAATAATAATAATAATAAAAATAATAATAATAATAATAATAACAAAATAAAATAAAATCCGGAGTCGGAGTCGGCTTGTTTTTAGCGACTCGACTCTTTTACTCAAAAATGGGACCGACTCTGATTCCGACGCCCTGGTTCTTTGATATGTGTTTCCATAGTGTAAAGAGTTTGTTTAAGGGTGTTCTTAAATCAAAAAGGGCAACTTTGTGACACATGCATTCATTTGTTTTTGTTCGGAAATGCATGAAAATAGCAGGTGTTGTTATTCGGAAACTGTCTAATGGCACTCTTTTTTTTAAACACAATAGATTTTTCACAAGCCTTCAAAGTAGACACTTTTGAGCCTATTTCCCGACGAAAGCAGAAAAACCGGTCGAAAAGGAGGAGAAAAACGGGTGATCGCGTCATCGAAATAGCTTATAACTCGATAAGTAATTGAATGACCATAAAATGGAAAAATAAGTTCAATTCGAAATCGCTTTCCTAGTCAGGCATTAAAATTTTATAACTTTCTGTTAAAAAATGAATTTGTAAATGTGTCATAACTTTTTTCAATTGTTGAGCGGATCAGTTGAGAATACCCTTAAATAATCGAGTCAGGTATCAAGTTTTAATCTTACTCAACTTGATGTCATAACTCAATGGACTACTTCTAATTGAATCAATGGACTGAAACTATAAGGCAGAAATGATATCACTTATGCCATGCGTAACAATTGTGTTTATTGTGTTTAACAATCGACAATTGGTCACCTCTGCTTAATATCACTTTTAAAAAATTAAATTCGTGACGAATTCAATGAAGTAGAATAGATCTTGTGCCATTAGCAACTAACTGATGAACAGATAATTATTTTCTTTTTTAATCACGAGTAATGCTTGTCGAATTAACGAGGGCTTGCGATGAATCTAGTAATGAAGTGGTAATATCGCGGCGATTTTTTTCCTCTATGAAAATAGGCCACAAATTGAGTTAAAAATAAACATATAACGAAAAGATAGGTTCTATAATGAGGCGGAAGAGACTACTACAACATTTGTATTTATTGTAAGTCATTACAGATATCAAATAAAGTGATTACAATATTTGTTGTAGAGATATGAATGATAACGATTGTATCGCGCTGTGACGATTTTTTAAAGAATGCTTCTTTGATGTGTAATTGAAAATTTTCTTTTTAAAAAATCATCAATACACTGTATGGCCAAAGGTGACTTGGCCACTTGCGATCTCAAACATTTTGTTAAATATCTAGGAAAATACATGAGGAATTATCCTAAAAATTCAGGTGTGTAAATAGCATTGTACAGATCATACACAGTCGAGTCTCTATACAACGAAACTCCATACATCGAATTTCTTTATATAACGAATTTTGTGTAGGAACAGTCCCCTTTTCGCATGATGACATTAAAAACAGTCTCTATATAGCGAAATATCTATCTCCATATAACGATTTTTTTCATAAATTGGTCTTAATTTATTCAGTTTTAAAAAAGCTTCGAAATCATATGGAGTCAATTTTCCATCACTTATTTTTGATTTATATTTCAGTGCTGAGTTTTTTTTTTATTTTTTTTTTATTACTTCTCTCCTTGTTCTTTAAACCCAACGAATTCATCCCACCTCCCACACACCTTTCAACACCCTCCTCAAAACAGAGTCAATTAGATTGTTACACATATAAGAGAGGAATCAATGAGAGGCGCGTAAGAGAGGCCTTCAAATGGAGGAAAATGTTAACTGCAATTTTTCATTCCTTGCTAAATTTTGAGGTCTTTTTTTTTCTTTTTTTGAGAGCGTAACAATTTTAAAATAAAAACAACGAAAAATTACAGATTTCTTCGTCTGAAATTAATGCAAGTCTTCCTTATTTGATTTTCATTAAGCTTTCAAATAAATGTCTATTCTCTTTTTTTTTTTTTTTTTTTTTTTTTTTTTTTTTTCGAAACTGCTTAAATAATTAAGAAATAAAATGTTAGGTTAATATTTACTTTTAAACATTTCAAATCCTTAATTAAAAATATCAAAAATAATATTTGTTCAAAATTTACACATTAAATACGATTTTTAACATCATTTTCTATACATAGAAATTCTCTATATAACGAATTTTTTACTGGAACGATGGATTTCGTTATATAGAGACTCGACTGTATTTCTGTGAAGATTTTTTTCCCGACATTCCATAAGAGACTGTCAACAAAGTAAAAAGAGAACGAAGGTCTTTTGGATAACCCTGTCAAAGCTAATGTAGCAAAAGCGTTCAAACTGTAGATTATGATTAAGTGGCTTATTGAAATAAACTTGTTCATTTTTGTGTGGATAGCATGTATGTACTCGTAGAGAAATTAAAATAAAAAAAAAAAATCTCAAATTTTGCCAAATTTTTGCTTATAATTTTCAGAGTTCTTAATATAATATAATGTTCTTTTCCGGAAATATGACAACGTTATACCCTGTCTTACCAAAATACTTTGTCAATATCTGAAAACCCATGTGATACCCATGTGATCAGGATTTAAAAATAAGGTACTTCTAGGTTATCCCGTCGACCAATTTCGCCAAAATATACAAATCGCCAAACTAATAGCCAAATTATACATGTTGACATAATTTTTATTTTAAATAACGAAAAAACAAATAATTAGTAGAATATTAATAAAAATAATAATAAAAAGTCGAAATAAAAATCACTTAATGACATTTTAAACACGTGAATCGCATTTAATGTCATTGAATGCGACATTCACGATCACCCATTATTGGCATTTAATCTTATAGTTTGGCGATAATTTCTTGGTCGACGGGATAACCTAGAAGTACCAAAAATAATAAAAATTGTATAAAAAATGAGCAGGTTTATTAAATAAATTTTTATTTCGCATTTGTGAACGCTATCAAAATTTAATTTGCATATTGTGTTAGCTAAATGTATAGAGCAACTTTTGTGAAAGTCTCAAAAACATAACTTGAAAATTCTGAAAGTGATCATCGATAGAATAAGCTCAAAATCCGTTATAACCAAAAAAAAGCAAAAAAAAAAAAAAAAAAAAAAAAAAAAAAGAAGGGCTGTATTCATATATTCATTGATTAATGTCAATATAGAATGCACAATATGACATATACTAGCGTTTGGTACATACTGGTATTTGGATACAACCCCTCATTCTTTTTTTTTTCTCTTCATTTTGGAAACAATGGATTTTGATCTTATTCTATCGACGATCACTTTCAGAATTTTCAAGCTATGTTTTTGAGACTTTCGCAAAAGTTGCTCTATATATTTAGCTAAAGCAATATGCAAATGAAATTTTGATAGCGTTCACGCATGCGCAGCGAAAAAATATCTAGTAAACTTGCTCATTTTTCATACAATTTTTATTACTTTTGAATTTGAATACAGATATTATGTACAATATTGTTTGTCATGTTTTCTGAAAAGAACATTTTTTTTTTTTGTTTATAATAAGAATCTGCAAATTATAATAAAAAAACATTGGCAAAATTTGAGACTTTTTTTTAATAAAAACTTTAATTTCTCTATGAGCATGCATGCTATCCACATACAAATGAACACAGTTTATTACAAAAAGCCGCTTTATCATAATCTACAGTTTGAACGTTTTTGCTACATTAGTTTTGACAGAGTGATCCAAAAGATATTCGTTCTTTTTCAATTTCTTGATAGTTCATTATGGAGTTTCGGAAAAAAAATCTGCACCATAATATATGACTTGTACACACACAATTATGTTTACTGTCACAGCAAAAAAAATCTTGACTTTTGCAATTTCAGATGTTTTGTTAAATATCTAGAAATATACATGAGGAATGACTTTGAAACTCCAGCTGTATAAAAAAAAATAGTAGGGGGAAGTGGGGTACACTGATACAGTTTTTTTCTAAGATTTTTTTTGGTGTGAAAAAAGGAGAAAATTCAAGTTTTTTTTTCCATGAGGTGACAGCAAAACTTGTGTTGTATGTTATAAAAGTGTACAATCATTTTTTTTTTACATAGTGTTTTTGCATGTAATTTTAAAAAAATAATAAAAAGTCATTTGTATCAATGTGCCCCATCTACGGGGCAGATTGATACGTTTGAGAAAAATGACGACAAAATAATACCAATGCATATTTTACATAGATAATGTGTTAGAAAACCATTTTATATTTATTTATAGAAATTCAAACCACCCACAATTTATTTTTAAGCAATATTAAGGCAATCAAAATGAAATATATTATGGCCTGATGTTCTGGCTGTTCCTTGTCTGATTGTTGGCTGTGGTAACTTTGTCATATCTAGCACTTCAATCCCAGCATTATTATCTTTCTCGGGAAAGATGAAAAAAAAATTACCAGGTTTTCTGTTTATAAATAGGTTTATAAAAGGAAAATAAAGGATAATTATATAAAAAATTCTGTTTATAATATAATTATCTTTTTCTGTTCTGCAGTTTGTTTCTCTTACTTAACATTTCTCATGTCGAAAATAATTTTTTCTCTGGAGAATCGATATAAATTCGAGATTTGCTAGAATGCCGTCCTTTTCTTTTATTAGTTCTACTAGTACTAGCTTTTGAGTAAGTTCTACTTTTTCTGTTAGCAAAAATACTATAAAATATTCTAATATAAAAAATTAGAGCTATTTCACTTCAATAGAAATTGATATTAGAAATTTTTGGTGAAAAATGGTTGGATTAAGGAGTGTAGGTTAAAAGAAAATAATAAAAAGCAATGAAAAGATGAACTAAAAAAGGATTTAGGTTGTATCAATGTGCCCCGAGATAGAGTGCATCAATGTGCCCCATACAACCATTTTGAATAAAATGAGTCTCAAATCCAACACTTCATAATTTATCCAGCAATAAAAAATGAGGAACTGATAAAGAGTAGTTTCAATTTCCAGGGAGAGTATTCTTTTCGGTTGAAAATACTGGAACAGTTGACATAACCAAACATACCATTTCAATTGAACAACTCAAATTTACTTTTGACCTACAAAAACAATAAATCACCCGTTCCATTTCCCCAAACTACTGAATCATTCCATGACTTTCTGTACGTAGTAGAGTGCACTAGCATCACCTTTTGGAGCCGTTGTGAAACTTCCCGTAATGACCCCTGTGAGCGGTAGAGAGGGTATATCAATGTGCCCCATGTATCAATGTACCCCACTTTCCCCTACAGGTCATATATTTTCGAGAATATTTTTTTCCAAAATCCAATAGGTGACCGTCAACAAGTTGAAATAGAACGTATACCTTTTGAATAATCCTGTCAAAACTAAAGTAGCAAAAGCGTTCAAACCACAGATTATGATTAAGTCGCTTATGGTAATAAACTGTGTTCATTTTTATGCAGATAGCATGTATACTCGTAGAGAAATTAGGGTTTTTATGAAAACGGTCTCAAATTTTGCCAAGTTTTTTGCTTATAATTTGCAGAGTTCTTAATAAAAAACAATGTTAGTTTCAGAAAATGTGAGAAACGACATTGTACATAACACCCTGTAATCAAAGTTAAAAAATATTAAAAATTGTATGAAAAATGAGCAGGTTTACTAAATAAATTTTCATTGCGCATGCGTCAACTCTATAAAAATTTTATTTGCATATTGTGTTAGCTAAATGTATAGAGCAGCTTTTGTTAAATTTTCAAAATCATAGCTTGAAAATTCTGAAAATTATCGTCTAAAGCAGCGGTTCCCAAACTTTTGGGCTCACGGAGCCCTTTTTGGGAAGTGTTTCTAAGGCGGAGCCCCTGAACCCAACGATACTCTGTAGTTTACAAATTAATGTTTTTTATGCCTATGAAGCAGAGAAAAATCTGTTGGATAAAAATCCGCGACAGTAATTTCCAACATTGGACCAAGGTTCTCAGTTTGGTTCTTTCTTGATACAGAAATTCTTAATCCATACTAGAAATTTTTAAAATAAAATTTTCTATTATATCATATTACTGTTATCGGACACAATAAAATAAAAATAAGTATTTAACCCTCTTTTTTGTATTAAAATATCTACCTTGTATAATCGAGATATTTCCTTCAAATACAGCAAAACATACAGTTAAAAATTTATAATTTCTGAAAGCTTTTAGTAACGAGGAAAACAAACTCTTTTTTTACCTGAGCGATGTTCAATCAGTACTGTTAAGGGGTTAATGACAGCCAGTTTTTTTTTTTTTTTTTTTTTTTTTTTTTTTTTTTTTTTATTTTTTTGGGAGGGGGGGGGAATTTTTAGTATGAACTTGGAATTAAAGATCAAAATGGAATCATGTTTGTATTATGCATGCGAAAAATTTTTATTATTTATGGCGAAACCACACACAAACAGTAAAAAAGGTAAGTTGTACAGTTTTCGTTTGCAGAGAGATTCATCTGTATTATCCCAATAGGCTGCTTGGGAAGAAAAAAAAGGAAATGCGTAGTTCCAATCACCCATGAGTAATTATGTAACACATTTTCGCTAGTCCTGCCTACCCATAATAGAATGACGAGATTATGGATTATTTTTTCGTTCTTCTTTAAGTTTCTAGTACTTCTAAACATGCAACGAAGATAAATTCTCCCTCAGCTTCTTTTTTTAACCAATTTAAAATATACATTTAAAATTAGATCGCTGTTTTAGTGTTTAAGTGAGTGGGGCAAAATCTATAAGCTGTATTGTTAGGTGCAGCATTGTTCGCTTTTTTGGATATTTTATTTAAAGTATTTGGTTATTAATTATAGTTTTGAAAGAAACTTTCTGTCGTCATTGTTTTTGCCTCAAAACAGATATGCAGTTAAAAATAACACATGTTAAACGAATTGCAACAAGTAGAAAAACTATCTAACAAAATGGGATATATGGGTGGGATTAAATTTATGTCAGGGTTGATATTCATTGACCAGAAGTCTAAACAAGGGGTAAAACTGAACAATTTTTTAAATTCTTAGTGTGATGGCAAATGTAAAGAACCATTATGTATTTTTTAAATTGATGCAAACCTATTTCTGGTTAGAAAATGTGGCAGAGACCAATTAAAATATTATTTTAATCCTTTAACAGACAAAGCATTTTCATTGCTAAGAGGTTGAAAATAATGGGTGACACCGGGAATTGCGAACAAGTATATTTATTAGGATGAGCGAAGCGAATCCTCTACTAGTCCACTCAAATTACAATTTGTCGTACGCTTTACAAAAAAACTATTCAATATTTTAACTTCAAATTAAACACAAAAATAAATTATGATCTGTAGATTTGCAGAATATAATTTTTTTTACAGTAAAACGTTAAAAAAATTATTATTAAGATTAATAGAATTAATAATAAGAGATAGAATTAATAAGAGAATTATTATTAAAAAGATTATCGGATGTTGATTACAAAGATTAGAAACATGCATATTTCAAACAATTAAAAAACACCAGTGGCTACTTGAAATTGTAAAAACATCTTTAAAAGAGCTTTTAGTTGAAAATTAAAAAAAAAATTGTAAAAGTTTGCTTCGAAAATATCTTATGCCAGTTTTACATCATAAGTAAAAAATTAAAATGCGCCAAAACATAAAATAACGTTTTTGTTTAATAAAGATGCAAAAATAATAATAATAAAAAAAAAAATTGTTACTTTCAAATATCTGTTTTATAAAATAATGCTTCGCGAATCCAAACAAAGCATGGCTTTTGCTAGTAAATAAGAAAACGTGATTTTTCACATTCATAATAAAATGGATTTTTTAAATTAAAATTACGGTGTCGTTGTTGCTAGGGATGGGACGAATAGTGATTTGGCCGAATAGCCGAATACCGAATATTCGGCCAAATTTTAGGCCGAATACCGAATATTCGGCCGGCCGAATAGTAAAATTTTTTTCCCTATAAAGAAAATAAATTTTGATTATATATAATTTAAAAAATAGGAGCTCATTAATAATTATTACTCTTAAACGTGCTTTTAAATGTATTTTTAAATTTGAAAAACTTATTTTAGCACAAAAAAATTATGAAATTTCATTATATCCTTTATTCTAATGTACATCAAACTGATTTTCAGCAAGTCAAGATGGGAAAATATTTCCATTAAAATATGAAGAATGTACTTCACTTTTACTATCAATTGATACTTCTCGTATCCAAAATCAATATTCTTAATCTCTCTCTGAACTCAGAAGGACATATTTTCTGAAATAACCTTTAATGAAGTAAATTTGATCATTTAGAGTTTGTGTCCCTAATGATAAGCAAATTTGTAAGAATGAGACTGTTCTGAAATCAGATGCCAAGCTTTAAATTACAAATTATGTTAAAGCAAAAGATTATGCTTAAAGTAGAATGCATATGTTAACAAAATCTTTGACATTTGAATCGGCACATACAATATTCAACTTCAATATTCCACTTATTCAACAAGCATTAAAAGGATAAACAGAAATTGATGACAATATGGAGGAATTAAGATTAAATTAAAAATATATACATAATAATGTTACATATTTAAGTCAGTAATTATGCAAATAATTATTTAAAAGTGAATACTATAGAATGAAAAAATTATTTTGTTGAGTATTTAAAATTTATATTAAAATATTTATAAAACCATCTTCATAAAGCAAGTTGTGTCATCTAATGTGTATCGAGTTTGACACCAGTTCTGCTTTCAGATGTACCGTTGTAGTTGGAATGGTGATATATTATATTTAATTTTGAAAATGAATCTTCATTAACACACTTAGTGAATAAATTTTTTCATTTCTTACTTTATACAAAATAAGTTATGAATTTCAGAAGAGCCTTTTTTATATGTGCATGGAATTTGCAGACATTAAAAAATATTCGAGCGTTTTAGAATTAGGCAGTATTTTTATATTTTGAATTGTAATATATCATTCTCTAATGATGACATTTCCCGTACAATTAAATATCCAACTTGGGCAGCATTTTCTAGAATATCACTAACTTTTATAGGAAATACAGAAAGACTATATTTTTTAGTATCTGAATAGCTCTATATTTTGTAAGTAAGAGTGAGAATGACTTCATAAATGAAGTAGCCAATTTGGATTAGAGGAAAAAAAATTGCAAGAATGAAATTCTTTAAATCCGAAATTTATTTGGCAAGATATCTTTCACTATTCGGCGAGATTTTATCAATATTCGGCAAGATATCTCTAAATATTCGGCTACAGGTATTCGGCCGAAGTATTCGGTCAACAAGCCTTCAATATTCGGCCAACCGAATATTCGGCAAAAGGGCCGAATAGGCCGAATACCGAATAGTGGCCGAATATTCGTCCCATCCCTAGTTGTTGCATATCGGAATTAAAATTTTGTGGTTTCGTAAAGAATTCAATGAACGTATTAGAACGTTTGAACCTTGTTAGCTAGCAAAAAAGAATCAAAGGCAAAGCTCCAAAGAACAAAACTGTTCTCCCTTTTGTTTGGCAAGAACTTTTTCTGTTTCGATGCACTTTGTGCACTCGATACAGAATACTATTTCTTATACCTTATTTTAAATTGAATTTTTAAAACACATTAAATGCAGAAACATACAATAAAGCAAATCTAACCAAAAATGTTATACAGAAAATAAATAAATGTATTATGCAAATATTTAAACCGTTTTGAAGTGCATTATTGTATTTCTCAACCCAGTTACAGATATATATATATTGACACACACACACAAATTCCCTTATACTTTTGGAAATCTTTTACTTGCAATGTGCTAATTTCTTTCATGCTTTATTTAATTTCCTAGAACGCCACGGAGCCCCCTGAAAGTTCAGGCGGAGCCCCAAGGGCTCCGCGGAGCACCTCTGGTCTAAAGAATAAGATCAAAATCCGATATTCCCAAAATGAAACAAAATAATTAGGGGCTGTGTCCATATTCCGTTGATTAGTGTCTACACAATATTGCACGCACTACTATATTTGTACTGTACTACTATATTGTGTATGTATTTTTGACTTGTTCACAATTCTTCAACGCAACACATACAGAACTCATACCCAATTCCCATCCAATGGACTCCAGAAAAAAGAACCCGCGGGAAATTTCTCTCTTTTTTTTTTTTTTTTTTCCTATTAAGCCAAATTTCCATAACTCGAAAGGAAGCAGCGGTAAGTGAGAAGTGGGCTTAGTGTTTCGGTTCACAATACCCCCTATTCTCTTAACTGTCAGAGACTGACTCAGGTGACTCCATTCTCTTATAGTGGATATTTTAGACCAAAACTCAATTAGCTTCTATGCGACTGAAACTTTAGTGGTTAGTAGCTTTTTCGTATGCGAAATGTACTGCTACATGAAAAAAAAAAAAAAAAAAAAAAAAAAAAAAAGATTTTTCCGGTGTTGTAATTGACGCTTTGAAACACGATGATGAAACAAAAAAATATATACGTGTGTGAAATATTTGAATGAATATTTACTGATGAGAAAGTACACTGTGAAAAATTTGACCCTTTTGCTGCATCGTCACTCCCTTTGCTTTTATAGAATATCTCTCTTTTGACCCATGAGAATGCTCCATAATAGGCCGAAGTAATCGTTTTCTATATAAGCGGTGGAGTGACGATGCAGCAAAAGGGTCAAATTTTTAACAGTGTACTGCACAGGTATAATCTCTTTCCCTAAATCTAATTAAAATAAGAAAAAGTTCCTGTCATCACGCAAAAATTATGAAGCAGTTTCCGACAGACTACACTGTAAAATATGTATGTATCTGTAATACTACAGATGTAAATTTACAGAATTGTGTGAGCTTATTAAAAATGTTTCGGTACACTTAGAAAAAAAAAAAAAAAAAAAAAAAAAGTTATAGATCACCAAAACTAGTTTTTGTAAAAGTACGGAAATCTGTAGCATTACAAATTAGTCCAAGAGTCGACAGCATAAAAACCTATGTTATCGAGCACAAGGAAAAAAAAACTTTATATTATGCAAGTGTAGTAACAGGGGAATGGAACGATCCATGTCTGCCTGCGAAGGGAAGGGGTGCTAGAGATGGGAAATATAGTTATTTTTGGTTAACAGGTTACATCGTTCCACACATTCACAGGTAACAGGTTTCAACAACCTGTTATTTTTGTAACGTAATAACTAATCAGTGAGAATATGCTGTCAACAGACATTTTAATTAGAGGAGCCGTTAATTAAGATATCTTGAATAATTTTGATACATAAGTATAGACGCAGGTTCAGATAAACCTGCGCCTTTAAAATCAACATAGAGTTAAATTTTTAATTTTTGCAAGACAAAAACTTAGTTGTGATACTTTACATTTCACGTATTATTATCGTTTTCTTGCACTAAAAATGCATTTTTCCTCGTTGAAAATTTATAAGTATCATAACTCAGTAAATTTTGCCAGTAGAACTTTTTTTTTCTGATCTACTTATTAAAACATATAAAAACTTTTTCTAAATAAAAGTTATAGGAAACTTACTGAACACTGTATAAAATATGTAGTTTCTTAACAATTTAAAAAATAATTATTTTAATGTAAATTAATATTTATATGATGCAGAAGAAAGTTTAAAGCATTTTTACAGTTGTTCCAATGACTCCAAAACTGACGGTTTAGAAATTAATTTTTTCTAAACGATCAGAAATATCCTCCATAAAAAGAACACCGTTTTAACAATGCTTTTTGTTAAAAATAAATACAATTGATCTTCATTCGTTAGCACCGTGATTTCAAGTTCGAATTTTGACATCCCCGAATCAATATCTGTCAGCGCATATTCAAAGCTTATCCCACAAGAGCACGAAACATTACTTGTAAATTTTTAATCAAATGTCATTCATCCCACAAATTTCGTATGTGCAAGTACGTATTTAAAATCCCCTCCCCAAAACTTGTGACAGGCGAAAAAATGACGTTGGTAGTATAAAATTGGTGCCCTATAAATTTCCGCGTCCGTCAGGACCGCCCCCCCCCCTTCCCATCCCTTTTCGAATGGCTGTGTCCTCACCAGGCTATTTTTCTTCTTTTTTTTCAGTAAAATACAATTACAAAAGTAATGTTTTCCAGTTCGTATTTTCTAACGACGACAAAATAATAATGATAAAAAAGACGGCAATAAACATTTTATTAAATAAAAATCATAGCGCTAGAATACCCCCCCCTCCCCAAATACCATGAGTACATAGTAATATCCCTTTTAAATATTCAAACTGCCACCAGATTGCCACCGTTTTACCCATCTAACTACATCAACGAAAGATTATGTCCCGTGCCCGAGCGATAAAACACCCTTCTATTAACAATTAAATCCGTAAATCTCTTTAATTTCATTTTTCAAACAGCGATTCCTTCCCATTAAAAATATGACCAAAGATGGCCGACATTATCTCCTTGCTTTTTAATAATCTGCAAGCGTCATTCACTAACTCCACGTACTTTAGAATAAAAACACATTTTCCCCTCATTTCATTTTCAGTATTCTACCTATTTGTTTGATAAAAGCAATTTTCATTATTCCAGCTATTATTTTCAATAAATGTTGTTTTCGTTATTCTAAAAACTGATTCTATTGCTTTAATCTTTGTAACAGTGAGCGTTATAAAAAATTCAAACGATAAAATATATTCTGTGACGAATCGAAGCCAGATGTTTTTAAATAATCATAGAATAATCAACAACGAATAGCTTTTGAGAGATTTTATCAGTGAACTTTTGAGATAGCAAAAGGACAAGGTTTCCTATGATTGGCTTCCTTGATTAGATCAAAAGGATTTTTAATGTCTTGGACAATGCAAAAGGAAAATGGTTCTATGATTGGCTTCCTTGATTAGACCAAAGGGATTTTTAATGTCTTGGAATCGTAGATCGACAGTAACGCATCAAAAAGAAAGTTTCATAGGGTTTTTTTTTGTGCGTCGGATTTTTTTTTTTTTTTTTTTTTTTTCTTTCTCTGTCTCAAAAGCGTTTTAATGCAGTTGGGGATTTTTGTTTTCTGCAGTAATAGAAATTCTTTGCCTCAGAATTCAAATAGATTTATAAGTTGGGATTTTTTTATGTAACTAAACTTTTATTAATTTATAAATATGTATTCCTAAAATGATTTTCAGCCTTACTATTTGTTTCTTTTTAGAATGCTTATCAAACGAGGCGTTCCAAAATTAACAGGGACTTTTTGGTGATCTGTTATTGAATAATAAGTTTTTGGTTAATATTACGAATACTTATCCTGTTATGTTAAATAATGCCTATCTCTAGGGGGTGCATAAGTAAAAAATGAATACCACTAGTTGAAATGTAGGTGTGTTTGCTGTACAACCATTTCATAGCTTTGATTGTACGGAAAACACAATGATAAACCTACGAGTAAATCACTAGTGGTATCAATTTTTTGCCTATGTACCACTCCACTACACGCAGGAGACATACACAGTAAAAAAAAAAAAAAAACTGTAATCCTACAGATGTAAAGGTGCCGAAATATGTATGCTTACTAATATTTTATCTGTACACTGTACAAGAAAAGATGTAAATCTATAAAACTAATTTTTGAAAGCTACAGAAATCTGCAACTTTACAAACATATTTACTAAAAGTACTGTTAATGTACTATAATTTTATCTGTAACATGGGTAGTAGTTACACAAAACGTTCTAGCAGTCCCAGTTTCCTAAAAAATTCTTAGTAACCTGACAGAATTTTTCATTTACAGTATAAATCTGTATCTGTTACGTGAATTTTTATTGTTGCCGTTACTTAAAAAGTTTTAGTAATCCCAGTTTCCTAGAAAATTTCTAGTAACTTTTCAATTTTTTTTTTTTTTTACAGTGTAGATCATCAGACTTACTTACTCTCAGGGTTGGCACGGTTTAAACCAATTGGTTTTAACCATGGTTTAAACCACGGTTTAAACCAATTGGTTTTTTTCTCAAAAAAACCAATTGGTTTTTTTCAAAAAAATCTAATGATATTTTCTCGTTTTTCTTCGCAATTTAAGACTTACAAATTATTGGATATAAATATTTTCTACGTTTAACACTTTATTTCAGCAAAAAGTATTAAATATAGTGATTCTAGGTTATTTTTTATGTATAGGATGAAATTCAGTATGCATTGGTGAACATATTACATTGCTTTAAAGAAAAATCTTAGAATATGTGAACTGATCAGAGATAAAATGGATTAAAAATATTCCATATTTAGCATAAAATATTTTCATTTAAAAATGCAGATTATTTAAAGCAATCTATCATAACATGCACAATGCTTTTGAGTATGGAGCTACATAACTGGATAATCTTTAAGATTTTGGTGAAAGTATAAAAGAAATTTTTTTTCTATCGGGCAGATTATCTTTAAGAATTAAAATCAAAATATGAAGTTGAATGAGTATTCAAAAATTGGGGGCTAGTTATAGTATTTTAATAATAACAAATTATTTTTTCCCCTCAGTTATCTGCTAAATCCAATGACCATAAATGTTGATTTCAAATTGTCTCTCAAAACACAAAACCCTCAAGAACAATCTCAATTTTTTTTTTTTTTTTTTTTTTTTTAAATTGTAGAAAAGAATTATATTCATCAAACTACATCAAATGTTTATTATAAGTAATAAAAAGATTATATATAAACATTTCCAAAACATCAATGTTTCACTGTGTAGAGTAGCTTATTGTTTGAACTTTACTAATATCTATTTAAATTAAAATATGATTTTTTTAAATTTTCTACATAATTAACTATAATTATTTAATTTAAATTATTTTTAAATGATTTTATACTACTTATAATTCAACAATGTCTATTTTTATCAATAAATATGCATGTATATGTAATAAAAAAGGATGTTTTAAAAAAACCCGGTTTAAACCAAAAAAACCTGGTTTAAACCAAAAAAAACGGTTTTTTTTGGTTTTTTTTCAAAAAAAAAACCTGGTTTTTTTTCCAACCCTGCTTACTCTTCCATAAAATAAAGGATTTTTTTTTTTTTTGTACTCGATACCTTAGGTTTTTGCGCTGTCGGCTCTTGGACTAAAAGAATCAGCAAAACATTACAATAGTCTTGCTAAAATTTTACCTGTAAACCGGATTGCAATTACAAAAAAAGTTCTAGGTATCCTAGTTTCATAAAAAATTCTTAGTAACCTTACAATTTATTTATTTATTTATTTACAACGAAAACATGTACAGTCGGCTCTCGTTAATTCGAAATCGGATAAATCGAATCTTCGCTTAATTCGAACTAAACATGAAGTTCCGAAATTTTCAATGGCAGAAAAAGTAAAAAAAAAAAATTCATTAATTCGAACCCATTTTCCCTTGACTTCGTTTAATTCGAACCCATTTTCCCTTGACTTCGTTTAATTCGAACTAACGAGGTTTCGATTTTTCCTTTTTCGCTACTTTCTCCCGAACTTCAGATCGGGAGAGTAGTAGAAATAACTTTCTTTCTTTTATTTTTGTAAGAATTGTTCTATGCATTTTAAATCCGCTTTATTAGTGTCCCTTCATAGTCCATTAATGACACCCCCAGCCCATCTTCGTTTGTGCTTGTTCCTAATTACTTAATTACACAATTCATGTATTTATTACTTACCCATCATACGTAGTATAGGGTAAGTCTTGCAATCGTTTTGAACACATAGAAAATTTTTTTTTGACAGAATTACACGTTTCGGACACTGGAGATTCCGAAAAACATATTTTTAGAAAACAAATTTTGCCGTCCGTCCGTATGTGTGTCTGTCTGTCTGTAACAGCTCTATCTCCCGAACAAATTGAGATAGAGACTTGAAATTTTGTAAGTGCTTAGTATGTAAAAATGGGACGAAACCTATTGAATATCAGTAACCTTGTTTATCCGGAACTATTTTTTTCGGACTCTCGAAAAATTCGTTCTGATGAAAGGTACATAAAAATTTTCGAATTTTTTTATTTTAAGGAGTGGACGTAAAAGGCAATAAACTAACATAAATTTTGCATATAAAACGAAGTCATTCGGATTATTAGTTGCCGAGATATTTGTAAACCCGTTCTCCACATTCTTCGATTTTTCATGACCCTGTATTTCATCCAAATTTCAATTCAGAGGTATAGTTTAATTGGAAATGAGACGCTTAATCCGATGCAGTTAATTGTTATTTAATAGAATTATTATTTTTGGAGTTATAAGGATGTTTCTTTTACGCAGTTCGGTACTACTTGAGTAGTTAGGCGTTTTATATAATTTGTCGAAATTGGTACATCAGCAGTTCTTTAATATAGCATTACTACGTATATTAACAATATTTAAATTTATTTTATGAATTGCAATGCATTGTATAAATAGTTTTCACATGTTTTGTTTTCATATACATATCCATGATGGGTAAGTATTACGGTGGCCCCCAACGACTAGTTTCTTTTAATTTCATATTAAGTCATACTCTAACAGTCAAAATATATTTTAAAAATACTATAACAGTAATTTATTTACAGTACGACCCCTTTAAGCATGTTTTCCCCTCATAGTATCCATAATTAGAACTCCGGATAATTCGGACCTTTCTTGTGGTCCCGACGAATTAACGAGAGCCGACTTTTACGTGGATTTTTGTTATTGCCATCACATAAAATATTCTAGGAATCCCAGTTTCCTAGAAAAAATTTAGTAACTTTACAGATTATTATTATAATTATTTTTATTATTATTATTATTTTACAGTGTATTGTATCAAAGCACTTTTTTTCATACTATGAAAAAACGTATCTAAATAAGCAGTTTAGAAAACACATAAAATAATCAAAAATTTATTATTCGCAACTGTCCTTTATAGGAGGTAATGCATAAGAATTTTTTTGTACAGCCCTGTAAATGATGCATCACAAAAATTTAATTCAGCAGGAAAAGGTGTTAACTCAATCAAAAAACGCGTTTTTAGCAATGGTTACTATAATATAGACAATGTATTTTGTTTATCCCTGTATATCAATTTACACCATACTCACTATAATAGAGACAATGTATCTATATGCTTTTTGTTCATCCCTGTATATCAATTTACACCATACTCACATCACATAATATTCAGTTTAATTTAAAAAAATAGCATTATATTTGAAAACATATTATTGCCAAATCCCGTTTATACGAGATAATTAATTGTGAATAAAAGGAATTTTTTCGGGTATCCCTGTATTTGTTCTATAGAACTTATACACAACGTGTACCATACTAAGATATAGTTAAGCGTGAAAGCGCGAAAAACAACTTAAGGGTGTTCTCAAATCAAAAAGGGCAACTTTGTGACACATGCATTCATTTATTTTTGTTCGGATAATGCATGAAAGTAGCGGATGTTATTATTCAGAAACTGTCTAATGGCACTCATTCTTTTGTTTCTTTAAAAAACACAATAGATTTTTCATGACGAGCCTTCAAAGTGGACACTTTTGAGCCTATTTCCCGACGAAAGCAGAAAAACCGGTCGAAAAGGAGGAGAAAAACGGGTGATTGCGTCATCGAAACAGCTTATAACTCGATAGGTAATTGAATGATCCTAAAATGGAAAAATAAGTTCAATTCGAAATCGCTTTCATGTAGTCAGGCATTAAAATTTTATGTCTTTCTGTTAAAAAATGAATTTGTAAATGTGTCAAAACGTTTTTCGCTTCTTGGGCGGATCAGTTGAGAACACCCTTAAAAAACAATTTGTGCATTCATTGCTCAAAGATAATTACATATTTAAATTTTTTGTTCTACATATTTCAATTTTCTGTAAAGAACTTTAAATGTTACATGTCCTGTTTACAGTGTAAAAATTATAAAAGTGCATAAATAATTATAATTATGTACATTATAATTACTAATTTTTCTATGTTATTGTGTACTTCAATAAAATATATAAGTTCCACAAAGCTCATTTAAAAGAATCACTGTCTACTGGGAATAATGCAATCAATTTATTTTGTGTGTCCATTTAAGGGGTGTTCTCAACCGATCAGCTCAACAAGCGAAAAACGTTTTGACACATTCACAAATTCATTTTTTAACAGAAAGACATACAATTTTATAATGCCTCACTATAGGAAAGCGATTTCGAATTGAACTTATTTTTTCATCTTATGATCATTCAATTACTTATCGAGTTATAAGCTATTTCGATGAAGCAATCACCCGTTTTTCTCCTCCTTTTCGACCGGTTTTTCTGCTTTCGTAGGGAAATAGGCTCAAAAGTGTCCACTTTGAAGGCTTGTTAAGAAAATTCTATTGTGTTTTTAAAAAAACAAAAGAATGAGTGCAATCAGACAGTTTCTGAATAACAACACCTGCTATTTTCATGCATTTCCGAACAAAAATAAATGAATGCATGTGTCACAAGGTTGCCCTTTTTGATTTAAGAACACCCTTAAAGAAACAATAAATGCTACTTATTCTATTTTCAATAAGAAACATACTGTAGTATGTATCAACATTTTATATCAATTTCATAACATTTGTAGTGCAACATCATTGAAATGTACTTCAAACAATTTTCGCCCATAGACCATAATATAACCTAATTCTTTTCTGTTTCCCTGTAAATGAATTACAAATGCTTCCCTTCGTTTTCGTTAGGGAATACGTTATGGTAATATCGATAACATACTATATCAAATACGTAGAAATCTAAAGTATATTTATGAGAGTTAAAGCGCAAATTGTCAGACGAAACTGAAGTCGTAAATATTTGAACCCAAAAAATTGTGAATCTATCGGACTCGTACAAAGCAATGAAGAACAGAAAACCCGCCCCAACCTGACTCGCGGTTCGGGTTAGGTCAGAATATCGGTCCAATGATTGATTCTTTTTGTGTAAAATTTAGTATTGTAAATCATTTTAAATCGTTTGAAGATGAATTTCTATATTATAAAGGCCAAACGTATCTGTGCGTAACGCATACGTCATTTTGCGTATGGCAACACTTTGCAATTTGAAATGCAATTTTGTATTTGTAATTCTTGCAACTGTGAGTTTTTAAACTTCTGAACATCGCACATTTTGAATGTTTACACCATCGTATAGGGAAAAAATTTACTTTTAAATGCAATTTGTTTCAAAGCTGTATCTTAATTTGATTTTGAAATATTCATTTTTGTGTAGTTTTTAGTAACGTTTATGTAATTATGGCAACAGAAGTACTCCATTTCTATTAAAGGCAAAGGAAAAGAAGCAGATTACTGCATTTTTATCTTGCCATTTTCTCACCAAAAGTGAAAAAATTTTCAATTAAAATACGTATTGAGTTAAGAATAACTTCTCCTTTAAAACCCGGAAGTTTGGTTTCATTTATACTTAAAAGAATATAAATTGCTTAATATCTGTTTTAATTAATCGCATCCAGATTTCAAGTTTTGAATTAATGATTTCAAAATGATCAAATTCAAAATACGATTTTTTACAAAAAGGTGAATTACAAATATGAAAAGTACATACGAGTATATAAATTTTGATATAGGGAAAATAAAGTCAAGTTTAGATTTCATGGGGGAAAAAATCGATGACTGAGTGAAAGTAGAATAAATTTGGCTTTTTTCATTTTGGAATACTAACACAAGAGCCTTAATTGATAACTTTAAAATAGTAACAGATCTTTTAATAATTTTACTGCTAATATATATGGTTAAAGTTTAATTTTAACAATATCTACAACTAAGTTTTATAGAAATAGTATTTTGTTAACTTTAGGTTAAATATCATTTATTTAAGAGTTAGACTTACCAATGTAAGGTGTATTTTTTATTGTAACTGATTTTGTAGCTTTATTATAAATCAATGAAACAGTTCCTCCTTAACAATTTTCTTTCGTCGAAACTCGACGGGTTCTACCTTGTATTAATAATTTACATAATTAAAAATAAATTTTTAAATTAAAAAAAAGCTCAATGCTGTCTTTCTGACTCAAGCATGGCACAAGCCCAGTTTTAAATCGTTACCGCTCCATTTGACAGTGACGTCAAAATGTAAAAATACACGCAGACATAAGAAAAATGAACAAGCGCATTTTTATTCTTGACTGAAAAAAGTATCAGGAAATTGAAATTACATTGGCTTGAAATCATTTTGCTTTTTCGTGAATAAAGCACGCTTTTTTACTTTCTTCTATCTTCAATAGAAGAAAGTATTGTAATCGAAGTTTTTTTCGACTTCCGGTTTTCGACAGATTTACACTTTTAGGGGTCAGAGATTCCAAAAAGCATGTTTTTACAAAATGTCTGTCTGTGTGTGTGTCTGTGTGTCAGTATGTCGCCATTCTACCATCAAAAAGTATATGAAGTTATGCATCGAATTGAATCAAATTTTTTGTGTATGTGTATGACTATGGCTAGTTGGTCCTCCCTGAATTTGAAAAAAATCCGCCGGAAGGGGGCTCTGAAATCGTCATTTTGTGCCATTTTCAATATTGTACCGACCAAAAGTATATGAAGTTATGCATCGAATTGAACCAAATTTTTTGAGTATGTGTATGACTATGGCTAGACAGTCCTCCCTGAATTTGAAAAAAATCCGCCGGAAGGGGGCGCTACAATCGCGATTTATGTGCCATTTTCAATATTGTACCGACCAAAAGTATATGAAGTTATGTATCGAATTGAACCAATTTTTTTTTTTGTATCTGTATGTCTATGGCTAGTTCGATCGCCCTGAATCTGAAAAAAATCCGCCGCAAGGGGGCGCTGCAATACCGAATTTTATGCCATTTTCAATATTGCACCACATAAAAGTGTATGAAGTTAGTTCTAGAACTGAACTAAACATTTTGTATATGATTATTTTTTGGTAAGGCAAGTAGGTCCTCCCTGAATTTGAGAAAAAAATCTGCTTATCATTCTATTGTCCATTGGCTCGTGCAGAGACGGAAATTCGTTTTTACTCCGATTAATTGATTGAAGCAGAAATTTAAGATGAAAATCAAAGTTGGTAAGGTATTGAATTAAAATTATTAAAGCATTAAAATGAGTAACTATCAGGTTGAGTCTAAAGTTTTGACCCTTTTTTTATTTTAATGTTGACAACAAATATTTACAAAAATACAAACATTAGTGAGAATAGCAATCACCATTAAGTTCGAAAATCTTCTGGCAACGTTTTGGCAGTTTTTCAGTGTCTTCCTTGAAAAACTCTGGGCTACGTGAGTCGAGAAAGAGGTCAACCTCTTTTTTGACCTCTTCTGAAGAATTGAAAATTTCACCACTAAGGTGCAGTTGCAGATGCGAAAACAGATAGTAGTCAGAAAGTGCCATGTCCCGACTATATGGAGGATGTGACATTAAGTCCCATTCCAGCTTGTATAAGTTCCAATTCGTCCACACACAGACGTGTGGCCTGGCATTATCCTGGTGAAACATAACCACCTTGCGTCGGAACTCCTTACTTCGCTTTTCCCTAATTGCTGCGTCCACTTTATGCAGCATGCTGCTGTACAACTCACTGTCGATGGTCTGGCCACTTTTTAAGAACTCCTTGTAGATAATACCGCGACTATCCCAGAAAACACAGAGAAGGATTTTTTTTTATAGGTCAATGTGCGCCTGGTTACGGTCCTGACCGGTACACCTGGTTCAGACCATCCTCCTTTTCGACTAGTGTTGTCGTAATAAACCCATTTTTCATCACACGTAAAAATCCGGTTCAAAAAAACACCCTTTCGGTGATATTCGAGCAAGTTTACACAGGTCCGTTTTCGTTTTTCTTTGTCATTTTGTGTCAGATCGTGCGGCACCCATTGATTGAATTTGTATGTCAAACCAATGTTTTATGGTTACCAATCGTTAACCAATGAATTATGGTTGTTTGAGAAACATTGAAGTGAGATGCAAGTTCCTGTCATGTAGCATTTTGATCTTCATCGATGGACTTCCGCAATTCGGTCTCATCAATCACAGTAGGTCGACCAGCACGTGATTCATCTTCGATGGCGAAATTCTTTATCTTAAAATTTTGATACCATCATTTGACTGTACTAAGTGATACAATATCCTCACCTAAACGTGCACACATGTTACGGTGCCATTCTGTCTCTCCGGTGTTGCTACAGAACTCGTAGTAGATGATGGTTCGAAGCTGGATATGTGATAGTTCCATTTTCGAGGCTTCGTGGAGGTTACAGATGATAATTTTTCAAAACAATAAATACACAGTGTTGTAGCACACGTCTTCTTCTTTCGAAACCAGAAAACCGTATGTAAAAATGTCACTTAACATGCGAACGCCAGCTGTTTTTGTAGCACTATTCTACGAAAGGGTCAAAACTTTAGACTCAAGGTAATGTATTTTTTTAATATTAAAATGTATGTATGAGATAGAAGAAAGTTTTGGGATTGTCACATCCAACTAGTTTCGTTCGTGCATAGTTTTTGAACATATTGAATAAGCGACATTAAATTGCATTTTTGGAAACATTTATATATTAAGCACTTTAATAAAATCTATGTACAAAATGGTTCAAATATATTGTTATTTATCACGTTGAACAATAAAACAAGATATACAAGAAGTCTTAACTTACTTAAGCATCATGACTAAAATTTTTGACATGAATCATAGAAATGTTGAAGTTCAATTTGGTGTTCATATTTTAATCTGATGTCCAGGATCCTTGAACCCATGTTTCAACATTGTCTATTATAAAGTTAGTAGCCTGGGGTATTGCAGGTTTCTGGTCCTTGTTCTTCCATTTCTTCTTTCTCCAGCCACTCAACGTCTTCATCAGCTTTGAGGGCTTGAAGAATGCACATCAGTTCATTGGCTCGCCAAGCCGCTATACGTAGTGGACACACTCGTCTTTGAGGGACATTTTGTTTATCATTCCCATGAATATTTTTCCTACGGCGATCAGCTGATTTATTGGGCGCGTTATAATGTCCACAAACCTGACAAATACGTTTTGATAGCTTCGGTTTCACTGTTGGACAGAAATAATCGTAAGGTAATTGAATGAGCCCTGCTGAAGAAATTTCTAAATCTAGTGCAAGGCAAAGACTTGGTTCTAGATATTCTCCTTCATCACTTACGATGAGATCATGTGATGTTTGAATCATTTTAGCTGGTGGTGGCAAGTAGCGTGATTTCAGAATCTTAAAAATTCCACTTCTAGGCCGAAGACAACACGTTTCATTTTTGCATTTCACTATCTGAAACAAATATTGACTTTCCCAAACATGATCGGAATACCATTTTATATGCTCCTCAACTGGAAGTTCAGGATCACCAGAATTGACGTAAGTGGTGTGGACAGGATGTCCATCGATATTCATGGTGCTCCAGATCTCCGCCAACACCTTCCCAGCAAACTCTAAGTTGGATTTCTCCAAATCAACATTTATTGTACAGCCTTTGTCATCGAGATGGGAGCCAAAATGATCATAAGGCAAAGTTAGTCCTGCCAATTCCCGACTAAGAGGGGCCATACTACGTTCAACCCTGTTGAATGCACTTCTTCCTGGTGCACTAGTAGCAATGAATAATGCATCAAAATTGTACATTTTGAAGTGGTGTATAGCAAAAAAGCAAGCTTTTCAAGACCTTTGTCGCACTTTGCTTCATTTTTGTACCGTCGCCAAACATCATTCACCATTTTGTGCACGACTTGGGCAGGAGTATCATTTCGAGATTTTTTTAAAGCTCTGATAAAGTTTCTGATGTAATAAGGATTTGTCAATGTTAGTATCCATAATTAAATCCGACTAAATTCACTATGCAACTAAAAGCAATACTCTTTTACTAAAAATTCACTATGTAAATTCACTATGCAACTGAACTAAAACAATAAATATCTGTGCTGTGTATCCGAAACAAGAAAAACCCTAAGTAGGTTTTCTGGTTTCTAAAGTTCCAAAACCTGTAGAGAAGGAAGCTCGACAATAGGAGCGGAAAAACAAAAATTTTCAGAAATTCTGCAAAAATTCCCGGAATTCCATGACCGATTGAACGGGAGAAAAGAAAATACCGGACTTACCTAAAATAAAATCAACTGACCAGTTACCCTGGCAACAGAACCCAGCCACACCGGTTCCTGTGTTTTTCTAGTCTTGCAATGTACTTGACTTGGCACACAATTAACAGACAACAATGAAGTCATAGGGCGAGTGGGTGATGCGGGTCACGCGACTGCTGATGGATAAGCAAAGGATAAAATCGAAAATAAACGGTGAAATCGAACGGACTGTAGAACACTCTTTCCCCATCATACTTTATTTGCTTGTTGAGTTTGAACTGCAGTTGCTTCGTTGTTTAATGCTTACGTAAGAATTGTCGTGACCCCCCCTCCCCCTTGTCAGAAAAAATAAGCAGACTCTGGACTCCCCCCTCCCCCTTTAGTGCTTACGTAATACTTGAACGGTCCCTTAGAGTATACTTCAAAGAGTTTTCGCCCATAGATCATAAGATATTCTTAATTCATTTGAGTTTCCCTGTAAATGAGCTACAAATGCTATACATTTCGTTTTCAGTAGGGAATATTGTAAGGAAAACATTATTAACATATGTCAATTACATAGAAATCTAAGGATATTTATGGGAGTTAAAGCACGGGCAGTCAGACGAAACCGGAGTTTTACATGCTTAATCCCGATTTGAATCCAAAACGTTCTAAGTCCATCGGACCCGTACTCAATCCGCAATGAAGAAAATGAGCAGCTACCCGCCCCAACCCGACCCCACTATTCGGGTCAGATCAAATAACCTACCAGATGATTGATTCCTTTTTGTGTAAAATTTAATACTGGCCATCATTTAAAATCTTTTGGAGATGAATTTATTGATAATTTTCATAGTTAAAAATATATTTTAGAAAAATGATAATAAATAAAATAAAATAAACTCTATGCTGCTTTTTTGACTCAAGCATCACACAAGCCAAGTTTAAAACTGTAACCGCTCCATTTGCCAGTGACGTCAAAAGTGTAAAAATACACGCAGACATAAGAAAAACGAAGAAGCGAGTTTCCATTCTCGGTTGAAAAAAGTATCGGGAAATTGAAATTACATTAGTTTCATGTCATTTTTCTTTTCGTGAATAAGACACGGTGTTTTTACTTTCATCTATCTTTACAAGGAGAAAGTATTGGATTCATGAAAATTTTCAAATTTCGGTTTTCGACGGATTTATACGTTTTAGTGGTCAGAGATTCAAAAAAATATGTTTTTAGAAAACGTCTATCTGTGAGTCTGTGTGTATGTGACATAAATTTTGAGGACGCTCTATTTCAAAAACTAATTCACGGAATTTAATAGAAATTTATAAGGTGGTCTGGTGTAATAACGCCAGGCGGGGTAATAACGCCAAGTGCTAATATTATGCATAATTATGAAATAATCTGGTAAATGACACCCATGTGCTGTGGGCAGAAGGGTTTTGAGTCATATAAATCGCAAAAAACAGCTTCAAGTTAATTTGTTTCATTTTTAGGTCTTATTGTTTTTACAAGCGACTAAAATTAACGCTTGATCTAAAATTTGCGAGATACGTTTTGTGATGTGAAGACTATTTTTTTTATCCGGAAATACTTTGTTAATTACATAAATTTGTAGTACATTTCATGGACTACTAAAATGTTGTTGAAGATTTTGGATATCTTCTCGAAGTAATTTGTAATTTAAAATGTACATAGCGCAATAACTATAACGGGGTAATAACGCCAATCCTTGGCATTAATACCCCGGTTGATTCCGTACAGTGGCCGAGCTACATCCTAAATACTGATTCAAATAAACACAGTTAAAACTGTGCAATGTTTCTAATAATTCTATTTAAGCAGTCCTTTTTAAGCAAAAAGAAGCTCACGATCTGATATTCTTTTGCCTCATCCCCCCCCCCCCCCACACACACACACCGCACACCTTTATTTTTCTTGCACTTTCACAAAAAATTGAACATTTTCAATAGCTTAGAATGCAATTTGTCAATTTCTAAGTTTGTAGAGTTTGTATTTTTAGAATTGGGCAATCTACATGCAATTATTCCATCTTATTTCATAGTTTTGTTTGCATGGCGTTATTACCCATATAGGTGGGTAATAACGCCAAATAGCATTGGTCAAGAAATCACACTGTCAGGTTCCTAGAAGACATCTGCCCTGAATTAGAAAGGAATAACATTTCCTTATCTGAATATTTTATGTATTGTGGGTTGTGTATCCGTGAAGCTCGAAATACCTTTCTTTCTTTTCTATAATAACGAATGACAGATGTTGACACAGGTGTGCAGATGACGCACTCGTTGATGAATGAAAGTGATGGCCGCGGGGCGTGCCTCGGCTGTCATCTAGCTATTGGAGTGATGTGTAAACAGTAGATGTCATGACTCAAGGTTGGTATGCGGAATTGAACCAATGGAGGAACTCTAAGAGGCCCTGCTGGGGGAAGGAAGATCTCTGACAAGGTCAACTCTGGACTGAGAGGTTGGAGACAGTTCTCGCTTGGCGTTGAGACCGATAGGTCGCTCAGGATTTGTGGTCCTGTTGGATAGTGTATATTTTGATCGTGGGACAAGGCGTCCCAGTGGATAGTGTTATAGGCCGAGAAATGAGGCCTAGTACCCTTGTGTATTGAGATTCTGCAGTAATCTCTGATAAAGCGTATCCAACGTGCGTTGAGTGTGAGGAAGAAAGTGTAAGTTGAACGGTACACAACCAACGTTTATTGTAGTTAATTTAATGTTGAACCGGATCATCTATATCCGAGTTGTAATTGTAGATAGTTGTAAATATTGTTTCTTGTGTACATATCTATATCTTAAATAAACTGTTAGTTCAGTTCATTAACAGCGTCAGTGTTATTTTACCCAATCCTCACAGCAGGTGACCGATATCACCCATTAATATCGGTGGTGGCAGCTAAAACTACCTAGGACATTCTTCAAAGTTTTGTGGACTGAGAGGAGCGTCCGACACACACCAATACATTTTATGAATGCATATCTGTTAAATTTTTTTTTTTTATATATAGATGGTCAATGAGTTGCTGTATAAAATCATATATTTGTTTGAAAAATACAATCTAAAACTGAGCCGTGAAAATTGGTAGAACCTTAACGTGTCGTTATTACCCCAGGGTACCTTATTCAGGTAGTTCCTGATATAAATGGTTGCTGACTAGCTTTTGGTGTAAATTGCTCAACAGGTGGTGCTGTTATGTATTATACACGAAGTAACTTGTAGTAAACCTCAGCAACGCACATTCATTTCATAAAATGGGAAATAATTCAATATAATTAAAACGCGCCTCAAACAATGTTTTCCTCTATATCAGTATGTAATGGAGTACTTTTGTGTGGCCCTGTAAATGAATAACAAATATTTTTTGCACTATAGATTGTACAGAATGTATATTTTGGTACATACGTCATCGATGTATATCCGTTTTATTATGTTCGAAACAGTGTAATACCATTAAAATGCAGTTGACGGACAGTTACTGCTGCATTTTATTCCTAATGAATGGTAAGATATAAGTACCGATTTTAGAACATCGAAATTATTTCGAGTTCGTCAAAATAACATTTCTTTATACTGCCTGAAGCTGTCTAGATTTCGTTTTTAGGTGCGTTCGTAATTATGTATATACGTAGCACCTATTGTTGTCGTTCAGTATCCGCCCGTCTGTCTGTCCGTCCGCATATAACAACGCAAAAACTACCCAACCGAATCGTTTGAAATTTAAAATATATAATTATTACATAATTTTGTCGAGTCATTTCAAATTTTATGAGAATCGGATGGATAGATCAATTACAGGGACGATTTAAAGTATTCCGTTACATTACGGTCAATGGGGGAAAATGTTGCAAATGCATTTTAATCGTTTGAAATTTAAAACGTATATTTATTACATAATTTTGTAAAGTCATTTCAATTTTTTTTCTTTTTTTGAAAATAGGATGCATAGATCAAATACAGGGACTATCAAAAGTACTCCGTTACATTACAGTGAATGAAAAAAAAAGGTTCAAATGCATTTTAAGGGTATTACACTCATTCGAACATAACAATATTGATATGCATCATAAAGTACATATTATAATATATATTTGCATAATCTGTGGTGCAAAGAACATTTTTTAATGATTTACAGGGCCACACAAAAATATTCCATTACATAACGAGAATAGGGAGAAAATTGTTTGGTGCGCATTTTAATTGTAATTAACTATTTACAATTCTATGAGATTGATATATGAGAGTGATATTTTTAAAACTTCATTATCGTACGAATGCACCTCATTTGCTACGCTTCACGTGCAATTTCCAACTTGTTTTTTCTTTAGTCCAGTACTGTACAATTTTTCTCGTAACTTCAGCCTCGCATAACATTCATCTGTCGATGAAAACGGAAATGAGAATTTATTTCCAACCTTTTATCGAATGCGTCATCATCAAAGAACTGGGCTAATCCATTCCGAATAAATCGCGTTTCTCGAAAGCAAATGTCCGTTCAATAAATGCGACAAAAAACAAAAACGCTTTACCGAAACGTTTTTCAAACAAACAGAGAAAAAAGTGGAACGCAATTTCAGACAAGGGAGATTGTTTACTTTAGAAAGGTGTTAAAATAAAAGGGAAGATTATGTAACTACTCAATCAGGGTCGTAGCTAGAAGTTAATAATACGGGGGGGGGGAGGGGGCTAAAAATTGGCTTATATCTTTCCTCTCTCTCTGACGCAGAAAGATAAGTAAGTGCCTATTCACACTGTGAGTACACTATGTTTCTCATTAAACCGTTTGTACTAACTTCAATTTATGCTAAGAAAAGAATTGGATACAGAATAAACTAGTATGTTGTGGCCATCACAAAACTTTTTTCTATTTAAATCATGTCAATTAAACCATTTAAAAAGTGCAAATAATTACATCGATTTAGCGCATAGGTATATATATATATATATATATATATATATATAGCATATATATATATGTGTGTGTCTAATTATGTTATATATTTTAGTGTAAGAGAATCTGAAATTTGATGAAGTTCCCTGCATTATTTCTTGAGATATAGCTATCGCAAAAATCGTGCAAAATGTAGCATAGCAGCGCCACCTATAGGGCAGTTCACACCAAAACCTTATCAGTGGCAATGTATCTCAAGGTATCGCGGAATCTGAAGTTCAGTGAAATTCTGTGCAATAGTTCTTGAGATATAACTATCATGAAAAACGTGGCATAGCAGCGCCACCTGCCGGCCAATTTACACCAAAACTTAATCAGCGTCTATGTATATCAAGGTCTCACAGAATCTGAAGTTTGGTGAAATTCTGTGCATTAGTTCTTGAGATATAGCAATCTTGAAAATCATGAAAAACGTAATATAGCAGCGCCACCTGCAGACCAATTTTCATCAAAAACCAATAGGCAATAATTCATATCAAGGTCTAACTGAATATAAAATTTTATTAAATTTCGAGCATTAGTTCTTGAGATAGAGCGCCCACAAATTTTTTGTCACATACAGACAGACAGACTCACAGACAGACATTTTCTAAAAATAGTCAAAACGTGTTCAGGACCTTCTAAAACGTATAAATCCATCGAAAACCGGAAGTCGAAAATTTTCATGAATCCAATACTTTCTTTTTGTAAAGATAGAAGAAAGTAAAAATTCTAGTGTATAACTAACTAGTGCCATATGAAATGCGGATGAGCGAGTGTTGAATACACTTTATTACTTTCTTCTATCTTTACAAGAAGAAAGTATTGGATTCATGAAAATTTTCGACTTCCGGTTTTCGACGGATTTATACGTTTTAGAAGGTCCTGAACACGTTTTGACTAGTTTTAGAAAATGTCTGTCTGTGAGTCTGTCCGTCTGTCTGTGAGTCTGTCAGTCTGTCTGTGAGTCTGTCTGTCTGTCTTTATGTGACAAAAAATTTGTGGGCGTTCTATCTCAAGAACTAATGCTCGAAATTTAATAAAATTTTATATTCAGTTAGACCTTGGTATGAATTAGTGCCTATTGGTTTTTGGTGAAAATTGGCCTGCAGGTGGCGCTGCTATACTACGTTTTTCATGATTTTCAAGATTGCTATATCTCAAGAACTAATGCACAGAATTTCACCAAACTTCAGATTCTGTGACCCCTTGATATACATAGACGCTGATTAAGTTTTGGTGTAAATTGGCCGGCAGGTGGCGCTGCTATGCGACGTTTTTCATGATTTCCATGATAGCTATATCTCAAGAACTAATGCACAGAATTTCACCAAACTTCAGATTCCGCGATACCTTGAGAAACATAGCCGCTGATAAGGTTTTGGTGTGAACTGCCCTAAAGGTGGCGCTGCTATGCTACATTTTGCACGATTTTTGCGATAGCTATATCTCAAGAACTAATGCAGAGAACTTCATCAAATTTTAGATTCTGTTACACTAGAATATAAAACGTAATTAGACGCTGATTACATTTTGGTATTAACCTTGCAACAAGTGGTGCAGCTATGCTGCATTTTGCACGATTTTTTCGATAGCTATATCTCAACAACCAACACACAGAATTTCATCGAACTTCAGATTTTGTTACAAAATGACATATAAAATAATTGCACGATGATTACGTTTTGTTATAAATCGTACAATTGATGGTGCTGCTGTGCTATATTTTACCCGGGTTTTTTTTTAACTAGCTATATCTCAAGAACTAATGCACAGAATTTCATCAAACTTCAGATTCTTTTACACCATAACATAATTAGACGCTTTTTTACGTTTTGGCATAAATTGTCCAAGGTATGGTGTTGCTGCGCTACGTTTTGCAAAATTTTTGTTATAACTATATCTCAAGAACTAATGGACGAAATTCCATCAAATTTCAGATTCTGTTAGGTCTTAACATACATAGATGCTTATTAGGTTTTAGTATAAATTATCCAACATGAGGCACTACTAAGCTCATTTTCTCAGAATATTAGTTAAATTTTGCGTTTTAGGCTTTTCGGATACCACAATCTCATTAGGCTAGGTCAAATGATCGAGGAAATTCAAAAGTGGGTAACTTTAGGGTCACCACTTTTTTATTATTATTATTATTATTATTATTATTATTATTAAAATGTACTTATGAGATAGAAGAAAGTTTTGGGATTGACACATCCAACTAGTTTTAGTTAAAACTCTAAAAGGGCCTCAAAATTAAATTAGATTTTTGAACAGAATTTCAGTTGGATTTTCGGAACATGCATTCATTGGATTTTTTTCTAATCGAGGCTCAAAATGTTTTAGGGGGTGAGCCATAGCACCCTCTTAGCTACGGCCCTGTATGGCCATCACAACATATTAGTTTTTCTTTAGTCCAGTATACTGTACAATACTCCTCGTACTTTTAGCCTCGCGAAACTTTGAATAGATTTGTGAGCGGAAATGACAATTTTTTTTCCAACCTTTTATCGAATGCGTCATCATCAAAGAACTGGGCTAATTCACTCCGAATAGATATAGCTTTTCACGAAAGCAAATGTCCGTTCAATAAATTGCGACAAAAAACAAAACACATGAACGCTTTGCCGAAACGTTTTTTCAAACAAACAGGGAAAAATGGAACGCAATTTCAGACAAGGGAGATTGTTTACTTTAGAAAGGTGTTAAAATAAACGAGAAAATTATGTAACTGCTCAAAATAAATGCGTCAGTCAACTTTCTTCGATCTTTCCAAAAAGAAATTTGTAATATAAGTCAAATCTTATTGTAATGCTATATTTTCTAAACTTTTCCAAAAATTCTTCCTTAGCCTATTGTCATATGAATATGAATTGTACAGTACGGAAGATAAGAACAACATTCGTAATGATTCAGAGGATGAAATACTCGTTAAACATTCATTAATCTATTGGGATAGCTAATGTTAATGTTATTAACATAACAGTAATTTTTACTTTCTTCTATCTTCAATAGAAGAAAGTATTGTAATCGAAATTTTTTCGACTTCCGGTTTTCGACGTATTTACACGTTTTAGGGGTCAGAGATTCCAAAAAACATGTTTTTACAAAATGTCTGTCTGTCCATGTGTCTGTGTGTCTGTATGTCGTCATTCTACCATCAAAAAGTGTATGAAGTTATGCATAGAATTGAACCAAATTTTTTGTCAATATTTTTGGCTGTGGCAAGCAGGTCCTCCTCCAGTTTTGAAATATTCCGCCGGAAGGGGGCGCTGCAATCGCGATTTTTGTGCCAGTTTCAATATTATACTGACCAAAAGCGTATGAAGTTATGCATCGAATTGAACCAAATTTTTTGTGAATGACTACGGCTAGTTGGAATCAGCTAGTATGACTACGGCTCCCAGAAATTGAAAAAAATCAGCCAGAAGGGGGCGCTGCAATTGCGATTTTTGTGCCATTTTCAGTTTTGTACCGGCCAAAAGTACATGAAGTTATGCATCGAACTGAACCAAATTTTTTGTGTAAGTGTATGGCTATGGCTAGTTGGTCCTCCCTGAATTTGAAAAACATCCACCGGAAGGAGGCACTGCAACAGCCAATTTTATGCCATTTTCAATACTGCACCATCTAAAAGTGTATAAAGTTAGTCCTAGAACCGAACTAAATTTTTGGTATATGATTATTTTTTGGTAAGGCAAGTAGGTCCTCCCTGAATTTGAAAAAAAAAAAAAAAAAAAAAAAAAAACTGCCTATCATTCTATTGTCCATCGGCTCGTGTAGAGACGGAAATTCGTTTTTACTCCGAATAATTGATTGAAGCAGAAAGAGAAGAAATTTAAGATGAAAACCAAAGTTCGTATGGTATTGAATTAAAATTATTAAAACATTAAAATGAATATTTTTTTTTTTTTATTTTAAAATGCACGTATGAGATAGAAGAAAGTTTTGGGATTGGCACATCCAACTAGTTTTCAATAAACTGGGAAAAAAAACGGTCTCGAAAGGATTAAAGAAACCGGGAAATGAAACTAAATTTCAGACAGGAAGAGTTATTCTATTTAAAATGCGATAAAAATAGAGAGAAATGTTGTAACCTCTTCTGTCATCTTTCCGGTAATTCTCTTTACACTTCAAAAGGCAGACAGAATTAAGGAAATCTCCGACATTTTTTCATTTTTCTTTTTCGCGCAATATTTCACCTGACGATAGTAAATCTGTTATTTCTCAGATCCTTTGTAAAATGACTGTGGACCACGCCCCTTTTTAGGTGCGTTCGTAATGGACCTTATGCACGAGACGTCACACGCCAGAGCTGGCGGTATGCTAACCTGTTATTCTAGTCACCGCACCGCCAGAATGCCCGAACGCGCAGGCGCAAACATCGCTAGCAGACGATTTCAGCCTTTCTGGATACATTTTAGCAGAAAATTTACAAATTTAAAGAATTTTCTTGCAAGCAGAACAACAATTTTGAATTTATATTGCAATATATTAAGTATATGCTGCTTCAACGAAGAATTCTTTTCCGATATTTCTAACAAACAAGCATTAATAATTTGCTCTCCATAGACTGGTATGCTAAACACCGCCAGTAAATACCGCCAGCAGACGAATTTTAGCCTCGAACTCAGGTTGCATGCATAAGGTCCATTATGTTATGTAGCACTTGCAGTCTTCGTTCCAGTCCGACCGTATAGAACAACGCAAAAAATACTCAACCGAATCGTTTGAAATTTAAAATATATGTTTCATAATTTTGTCGTAATTTTGTCATTTCAAACTTTATGAAAATCGGATGCATAGATCAATGACAGGGACTTCAAAAATATTCCGTTAGGTTTCACGTGCATTTTAACGATTTTAAAATCTTTCGAACATAGTGAAATGCTCATGTATTTATGAAGTACAATCGAGTCTCCCTATAACGAAACTCCATACATCGAATTTCTCTATATAACGAATTTTTTGTAGGAACGGTCCCCTTTTCGCATGATTACATTAAAAACAGTCTCTATATAGCGAAATATCTATCTCCATATAACGAATTTTTTCATAAACTGGTCTTAATTTATTCAGTTTTAAAAAAGATTCGAAATCATATGGAATCAATTTTCCATCACTTATTTTTGATTTATCGTTCAGTACTGAGTTTTTTTTTTTATAATACTTATCTCCTTCTTCTTTAAATTCAACGAATTTAAAGATTCCATCCCACCCAGGGCCGTGCTTAAGGGGGGGCGAAGCGGACATTTGCCCAGGGCCGCCAAAATTTGGGGCCGCAAAAAATGATGTTTTTGCATTTCACCAGTTTTTATGAAGAATCTAGTTGACCTGCACTGCGCAACCCGAGCCTGTGATGAATGATTGACTTCAAATTCGTACACTGTAAAAAAAAAAAAAAAAAAAAAAAAAAAAAAAAAAAAAAAAATCTGTAAAGGTACTAAACAATTTCTAGGAAACTGGGATTCCAAGAACTTTTCATGTAACGCTAACAGGAAAAATCCATGTAACTGATTCTAAAACTTGAGTTTTTGTTGTTACCGTTACAGGAAAAGTTCTTGGAATCCCAGTTTCCTAGATAAAGTGTAGTACCTTTACAGATTTTTTTTACAGTGTAGGATTTTATATCTTAAGACTCCATTCTATCTAAATTTTTATTTTTAGGTAAAAATATTGAATTGAAAGTGTGTGCTATTTTGCATTTTATTTTCTTCTTTATTTTATTATTAGAGTCCTTGCATGCCGAAAATGAGTGAAACCGCGACAAAACACTCATATTTTTACCGATTTTGTCAAAATATCCCATATTTCATTTTGTAAGAAATATAAATCTACACTGTAAAAAAAAAAAATCTGTAAAGTTACTAAAAGTTTTCTAGGAGACTGCGATTCCTAGAACATTTTATGTAACGGCAACAGCAAAAATTCATGTAACAGATACAGATTTACACTGAAAATAAAAAAATCTGTAAGATTACTAAGAATTTTTTAGAAAACTGGGATTCTAAGAATTTTTCATGTAACTTTAACCCAAGTTACAGTTAAAATTTTAGAAGGATAACTGTAATTTTAGTTGATTCGTTTGTAAAGTTACAGATTTCTGTAACTTAACAAAAATTAGTTTTGTAGATTTAAATTTTTTCTTGTACATTGTACAGATAAAATGCTAGTGACCATGCAGATTTTGGAAACTTTACATCTGTAGGATTACAGTTTTTTTTTTTTTTTTTTTTTTCCTCGCAGTATATTTTTCCGAACATTTTATTTTGTTGAACTTTTTGTTCAACAAAATAAACTGCTGACGTTTAGTTGAAATGCGGACGTTTAGTTAATTTTAGCGCAAGAAATATCGTTTCCGTTAGGCGCGAAGTGACTTGAGTTCGTCAGTGTATTTTAAAAGGATTATTATAAAATTCATACATTTCACAAAAAGTTGCACCATAGATTAGAAAATTTCATCTGTAAGAGTATAATTTTGGTTTCTTGGAAACTCTAAAACTGAGCTGTAGAAAGGCGAAAACGCGGCGACACATTCAATTTTTTACAGATTTCGTCGAAATTTTCACTAATTTTACTTTTTAAAAAATATGTCTATTGTCAGAAGGTTTCAAAATTTTTGTAGGTGATTTTGTCTATTGGGAAGCTCTAAAAAGATTGTATTAAAATATGGACGTTTAGTTTCTTTTAGTGTAGAAAAGCTATCGTCTCTGTGATTACTGGTACATTAGAAAGGATTTAAAGTCTGGTTTTTTAAAACCAATTACATTATCGATTAGAAGAAGGTTTAAGCTTTTAAGCACATATTTGTGGTTTGTTGATACCTCTAAAACTGCATCCTGGCGAGTCATTGTAATAAGCTTAAAAAACGTTTTGCACCAAAACAACCATTTTTTTTTTTTTTTTTTTTTTTTTTGAAAAAGAAATATTTTTTTTTAAAGAAAGCGATTAATTTTCAAGACTGCTGTCTTTTTAAAAATTGATTGCAGCATTTGAAACGTAAGAGAACGATCTTTCAGAATCTGTCTTGCGTTTTAAAGTTTACTAAATAGTTTGGACGATGTAAATTAATACATAATTACAAAATTACTCGGAAATTTTCCTTTTCCGTTCTTTATTTTCAACCAATGCATAAATATACTTTTAGACCATGCGCCACAGCTTTTCACTTCTCGTAACGACCGAAGTAAGTTTTAAATGAAAGTGAATTTGGTTTTTAATTAACAAATCTGAAATTTATAAGAGTTTTGAAATTCTGAGTTCAAATTTTCAAATGTGTCTTGAGAAACATTGGACTAGCCTCACCAAATATTTCAACCTCGTAGGTGCCGTAAATTCTGCTTGCCACCGCAGACAGATAGACATATACACACGCAGACAGAGCTAAACTTTGTTTTATTAGTATAGATCTATTCATAAGGAATTGAAAGAAGTACTTATAAATCTAAAGAACTTGGAATTTTGTACTGAATAGAAATCTTATTTCCTTCACTTGATAAAGAATAAGCCGAATGCATCGTTTTTCCAAATTTTAATTTTATCGACTCGATAGCTGTACATTTTTTGCCAACAATTTTCGAGATTTTCCCACTTCAATTGCCAATTTATCTGTGTAAATTTTCAAACTGAAGCTCAAATGTGGGGTGTAGGGAACTCACATCTCTTAGGATTATTGAGACAAGATAAGATGGAGGCAATGACGACCATTTCTGAAGCAAAAATAAAATTACGTGACATATGAGATTCTTTCTCCGGTCAATGTTCTTCTGCGTTTTGGATTAATATGGCGGGAAATCAACTGTACAATTATGTCCTCTATCAAATTATGTTCACATCTGCCACCCTGATATTGTAGGCTCTAAAAACACACTATTTTGCATTGTTTTAAAACAAAGTGTCTTATCATGAAAGATTGAATTATATCATCTCGAGCAGTAGCAATTTTCTGTAACCGGATTTCCATTCATTTCCAGTGGCCGCGATGTTCCGACCTCGAAACTGGTAGACGGCAAGTGCTGGGAAAACCTCTGTTAATAGCATCCTCAATATAAAATATAGCTTATGTTTGTTAAGTTTTAACAGATTCTAACACCACCAATTTACTTTAGAAAACGGTTTGACACTTGTTGAGATTGCTTACAAATCAGGGTTCGCCCAAGAGGGCCCAGCCCGAAAAAACCCGGGCGGGTTTTTTCGGGTTTGTTTTTAATAACTGTTTTTAATAATATCATGCCCACTTGAAAAAATCCATTGTGGGTTTTTTCAAAAATTTTTATGCTGTTACCGTACATTACAACCGTATCATTATTTAATCTAAGGTATGAGAATGCAAAGATAAATGTCAATTTAAATAATTTCAAAAGAACCAGATTTTAATGAAATTTCTAAGCATTGATAAAATGACCAAAAAATTAGCTATAAAGAAGGAATCTTACGTCGGTATTCTAAAATGCATACAAATGCTTTAGATCTTAATGTATGCCTAAAAAAAGTTAACTGATTTTTGATTTGAAATGAAGCTATATAAATTTAGCATGTTTAACTTAAGACAGGGTTGTTATGATTATGTTCAGTCCAAAAACCCAACTGGATTTTTTCAAAATGTCAATTTTAAATTACATAAGGTTAATTTCTAAATATCAATATTAAGATTTTAATAAATTAAGATACATTTCTTAATATCTGTACACCACTTGTAAAGTTATCACTCCCTGCCACAAGGGAAAAAAGGCTTAATTCACCCAATGACAGTTTTTAAAAGGAATAATTGTAACTTAATTTTCTATAGATATGTGTAACTGTCATTAACAAACTTTTTCCCATTAAAAAAATGATATAACCTATTTTATGTTATCTTAAAGTTGAAACTCAAAACAAAATACCACATATCGTGCGAATCCAAATTTAATGATGTAGATATGTAAAATTGTTTGGTTTATTCTATTGATTAGTTATAATAAAAAATGCTTACTAGTTTAAATTCAGCACTAGTGTTGGTATAAAAATTTAATGATAATTTCATTGTTAAAAATATTACTAGCAATCATTTTTTGTAAAAGCAAAGCATAATTTTGATTATTGTCATTGATTTATATATTTTTATAGTTAATTTAAATTGTATTTAATAGTTAGTAAGTACATTTTTTTCAAACAATCTAAACAGATTTCGTTAATTTAAAAAACCTCAAAAACCCAGTGGATTGGAATAAACCCTGGCATTTAATAACCCTGACTTCAAGTTTCTTATCTGGTCTTTAGTTTTATTTTTAAAAAAATCCATTTATAGCTGGCTTAATATATCCTTAATGCAAGAAACTAGTCCCATGAAACACAATGTACTTTTTAAATTAACTTGATTTTTTTAATATATATATTTTTGTTAATTCATACTTAATGCAAACAGGTTTTATGTACAGGTTTCACAAATACATAAAGAATTTAAGTATTATGTCTAAGAAAATTAGAAGTTTGAAATGTTTTCCAAACAAACTTGAAAAAACCCGGTTTTTTTTTCCAGAAAAACCCAGGTTTTAGACTAGTGGTCCAGTGGGTTGGGTTTTTTGTTTTAAAAACCGGGTTTATTCAAACCCTGTTACAAATCGCCTTTTAGAACGTTTTTAGGACGCTTTTCGCTCATTTTCACCTCTTTTAAATTTCGATTTTTTTTAGGAAATGTCTTAGAGACCATTTATATCTTATAAATCACTACCATGCCAAATTTCATGTTTCTAGGCCCTTCAATAACACATAAATGGCATTTTTAGAGCGTGTTTTGCTCCTGCACCCCTTTTGGGGTAGCGACATCGACATAAGATATAGCGTGTGTTGGAGCAAGGACTGTCACCATCATTTTGACATTTTTTTTAATCGGTTCGTTACTTTTCGAGATTGCTTTAAAATCTTAAAAATTTTTAGATCGGTTTTCACGTATTTTTACCTTTTTTAAATTTTATTATCTTTAGGAACTGTTCTTGGAAATCATTTATATTTTATAAGTAATTAACATCCCAAAATTTATGTTTCTAAGTCTGTCAGTGACACAAAAATCACATTTTTTAGAACTTTTTTTACTCCTCCCCCCCCTTTTAGGGTAGTGACTCCTACATAAACTATACAATCTATGTTGGAGCAAGAACTATCACCATCATTTTGACATCATTATTTTTAAAACAGATTCGTAACTTCCGAGATTGATTAAAAATCGCAATTAGAACACTTTTCGCGCAATTTCACCCATTTTAAATTTCATATTTTTGGGAAACGCTCTTGGAGATCATTTATATCGTAAGCCAAACTTCATGTTTCTAGGTCTTTGAGTAATACAAAAGTTGCATCTTTAGAATGCTTTTTGCTTCTGTACCTCCTATGGGGTGATGACACTAACATAAAATATAGCCTATATTGTAACCAAGGACTCTTACCATCACCTTGACATTATAATTTTTTAATAGGTTTATTTCCCAAGATTGTTTAAAAATCGCTATATGAACGTTTTTAAAATGATTTTCAGTAGCACAAAAATTGCATTTTTAGAACGTTTTTTGTGCCTGACCCCCTGGGTTAGTGGCCTTAGTAGATATAGCCTTTTTTGAACAAGGGAGAACACCATCAATTTGGTACCTTTACTTATGAAATCGGTTCGATAGTTCCATACATTAGCTACTACATATAAACAAACTTTACCTCTTTTTAATATAGGTATAGATTAAGTACGATTTATGTTGCTAATACCTATAAATTAAAATGAACTGAAATTTATCACTAGAAGCCAAAAAATGGTAAACTAAAATGATTATTATAAATACTGATGTGGAAGAAAATTTTGAATTTTCGGTAATAAATTTTATGATCTCTTTGTTACAATTTTTTGTGTTAAAAAGTTCATACTAATTTTACACTTGTGATACATTTGTACAGTTTATAACATTTTATATCCGTTTAAAAAAAATTCAGAATAAAAGGCCGCCAAAATATATTTCGCCCAGGGCCGCCAAAGTCCTAAGCACGGCCCTGATCCCACCTCCCACACATTTTTCAACATCCTTCTCAAAACGGAGTCAATTAGATTGTTACGTATATAAGAAAGGAATCAATGAGAGGCACATAAAGAGAGGCCTTCAATTGGAGGAAAATGTTAACCACAATTTTTCATTCCTTGCTAAAATTTGAGCATTTTTTTGCGAGCGTAACAATTTTAAAATCAAAACAACAAAAAATTACAGATTTCTTCGTCTGAAATTAATGTAAGTCTTCCTTATTGATTTTCATTAAGCTTTCAAATAAATGTCTATTCTCTTTTTTTGAAACAGCTTAAATAATTAAGAAATACAATGTAAGGTTAATATTCACTTTTAAACATTACAAATTCTTAATTAAAAACATCAAAAATAACATTTGTTCAAAATTTACACATTAAATACGATTTTTAACATCAATTTCTATACATCGAATTTCTCTATATAACGAATTTTTTACTCGAACGATGGATTTCGTTATATAGAGACTCGACTGTATAAACTAGAATATGCATTCTGTACAATGCGTGGTACAAAGAATAGTTGTTATTCATATACAGGACCACACAAAAGCATTCCATTACATAATGATATAGAAGGAAATATGGTTTGGGGCGCGTTTTAATACTATTAAACTATTTCACATTTCATGAGATGGATATACATTTCTGAGGATTATTAGAAGTTACTTCGCGTATAATAGAAAGAAGATAGTATTTACAAGGAAGCAAATAAGATTTCAGATAATTTATACTGTATCTGAAGTACTGTATGGTTATGACAACAAGATCTGAATATTTGTTAAGAATTCGTTATTGTATGATCGTCTGTTGGTAGTAAATCTGTTATTTTTTTTATCTTTTTTATTCTCAGATTGTTGGTAAGATGCACCACGCCCCAGTTTGTAACGCAACGGAGGCTCCTGGAGGGGCGTTCTTTAAAAAAAAACGCGAATGAGCCGAAAAAAAATCAAAAATTGTTCTTCAAGTCTTAACATCGCGGAAACGTTGCGAATTACTCTTTAAATAAAAATTCTATACCTCATATACAAGGGCTGTGCAAAAATATTCGCACACCATTCACCTTATTAAGGTTGTTCTCAACTGATCCGCTCAACAAGCGAAAAACGTTTTGACACACTTACAAATTCATTTTTTAAACAGAAAGACATAACATTTTAATGCCTGACTATGGAAAGCGATTTCGAATGGAACTTATTTTTCCATTTTAGGATCATTCAATTACTTATCGAGATATAAGCTATTTCGATCACGTGATCACTCGTTTTTCTCCTGCTTTTCGACCGGATTTTCTGCTTTCGTCGTTAAATGTGCTCAAAAACGTCCACTTTGAAGTCTTGTTATAAAAAAAAATCTATTGATTAAAAAAAACCCAGAAAACTGAGTGCTGTTAGACAGTTTCTGAATAACGACACCTGCTGTTTTCATGCATTTCCGAACAAAAATAAAGCATATGTCACAAAGTTGCCCTTTTCGATTTAAGAACACCCTTAACCCCTTGGGGATGATCGACACGTATATGTGCCGCAAAAATGCTTAAAAATCCTTGTTTATCCTTACCAGTAAAATTTTACTGCAAAATTTGCCTTAATCAATCGGAGCTTTTTCTCGATTTAAAAAGGCACAAATTTCTGTTTGTAAAAACCGGTGACCAAAGCGTTAAAAATTTCGTAGAAGACTCCCGTCGCGAAGGGATTAAACGGAATTTTCAACTGAAATACATGTATCTCTTAAGGGTGTTCTTAAATCAAAAAGGGCAACTTTGTGACACATGCATTCATTTATTTTTGTTCGGAAATGCATGAAAGTAGCGGATGTTGCTATTCAGAAACTGTCTAACGGCACTCATTCTTTTGTTTCTTAAAAAACGCAATAGATTTTTCATAACGAGCCTTCAAAGTGGACACTTTTGAGCCTATTTCCCGACGAAAGCAGAAAAACCGGTCGAAAAGGAGGAGAAAAACGGGTGATTGCGTCATCGAAATAGCTTATAACTCGATAGGTAATTGAATGATCCTAAAATGGAAAAATAAGTTAAATTCGAAATCGCTTTCCTAGTCAGGCATTATAAAATGTTATGTCTTTCTGTTAAAAAATGAATTTGTAAATGTGTCAAAACGTTTTTCGCTTGTTGAGCTGATCAGTTGAGAACACCGTTTAATGAACTCACTTTTGGAATGCATGTTGTTAATAAATACAAATCGCAACACCATATACAGGACTGCTAAAAAACTCGGATCATTTTCCGATTGTAGATGGGAATAGCTGAAATTCGGTTTTGAAATGTATGATGCATATTCTATACTAGCCGCCCTGGAGACCAGTTTGGTCTTAGGATTTGGTTATTGGCCTTTTCTATAATGCCTTCAATGATGTCTACCCTTACATTAAACCAAAATATCGTTCATTTAAAGCCAATCATTTAGTTGTATGATTGAAATGAAAAAAACTTCTTTAAACACCATAAAATAAGTTAACTGCGCAAGGCCTTTCGAAAGAACTTAGTCTTTCTTCGTCAGGCGCAAAAAAGACGTGCGTCCACAATGAATGTAGCGGCACGACTGAAGGGGAATGCGGGAGGGAGAGGGAGCAAGCAGAAGGAACAGCCAATAGGAAAGAAGAAGGCAACAGCCAATCACGGAAGAGCATAAACTAAACTAGATAGACAATGAAGGAGAGGAAAGGAAGAACGGGGGAAGGGAATGGGAAAAAAGCGGGGTAAATTAAAAAATTAACTAAAAGGAGAGATTAAAATGAAATAAAATGTACGCAAAAAGTGTATAATATACATTGATACATTGATATTGATACGCAAAAGTGTATAATATACATTGATTACTTTTATACATTGATTTAGTTGTATATTAAACATCATGTGAGTTGTGTTATTTACATTTTATTTTTTTTCAAGAAAACGTTTTGAAAGTTGAGTTGTATAGTATTTCACCTAGGAGAATGAAACTGAAGTTTGATTGGATTACATGCTCGAATTATTTTTTCATGACAAGATTGGTGGTTGGAGAACTTGCTATATGGATTATTACCTCCATAAATAATTTTTTTTTTTCAATCATTGGAGAATGAATCTTTTTTTGTTGTTGTTGTTGTTTGTTTGTTTACTTTGGTGGAAACAGATTTTGGGAAGTATGTAATTCATCTCTCAAATATTATTTTTTTTCAAGCGAACCCTATAAAAGTATAATTTTTATACAGCTTTATCCTGAAAAATAATTTTGATTAAAACTGGCCGCTTGGCCTATGAAAAACGAAGTGGTCATCACGAGAAACTGTTGATGACAGCCAAACGCACTTATAATAGCAATAATCTGTACAATCATTTGGCGACTTATTACCTGCGCTGGCTAACATGAAATTGGCTACATAGCATATAAAGAGTAAAGTGGGTCAGCCCGGAAGGGTTGATGACAGTCACATGACTTAGGCTTTTATTATATAGATGATGGTGAAATGAGATGCAATATTTTAACTTTTTAAATGGTGCAGTTTTCTAACATTATTCTGAATGTGTTGGAAAATGCGTCATAATCTGTACTTGACGCGTGATTTTCTTTTTCTTTCTTGTTTTAAAAAAAGTCTGATTAAAAACCTAAAAGTTCACCAGTTAATGAAAATTTATTAATTTTCTTGTCCTCAATTACAAATTATTTTTCCAGAAACGTGGTTCGACTTACACACAAAATTTTAATTTTTTTCAAGAATAGGGAGGGGGGTGGGGGTCGACCTATACGGGAGTGTATATAGGGGCTATGCGAATATAACTTTTTTGAAATTTTGGACCCCCTCCCCCGTTTCGATATCATACGTCATCATCCTTCGAGCCCTCTCCCCCCCTTTCTTAATTATATCAAAGTGCATTTTTTTTTTTTTTTTTTTTTTTTTTTTTTTTTTTGAGAGATATACAATATTGATTACTTCTTTTCGCATACTTTATTGATTCCAATACAGATAAGTCAATAAAATATCAATTTGTATCAAATAACACTGTAAAGAAATAGTTACTATTTAAATATATTTTATAATAGCTTTTTAATACAGAATGCATTCAACAGTTATGCTCTTTTTTGCACTTGAAGATAGAAATTCTTATAAAAAAGGAAAAAAAAAAAGTTTGCAACATCTTTTCTGCTTTTATTTTATTTTTTAGTAAACAAAAGTATCATACATACTTCATGTATAGTTTCTCAAACCGTGATTATATATGCATATACATATGAACAAGAATAGGAATGTTAAGCATTGGAGGTATTATACTTTAGAATGAAATAATTTTATAAAAATTTACTGGTTTTAATAATAACTTTTTATTTTCTTAAAAATAGATAATCGACTAAAAAAAGATAACATACCATTTTAAACCAAAGACCATGTTACAAATAAAAAAAGAAAATTTTGATTGGATCAAAAATGATATTATCGATATCAAAAGACAACCCCCTCCCCCCCAAAGATATCCTGCAATATCATATGCCAGCCCCCCCCCCCCCAGGGCCTGACTATCGCACGGGCACCCGGGACCTGTGTCCTAGGCACGGAATTTCTAATGGGCACAAAATTTCACCTTCATTTCTATTATAAAATCATAACTGTGGGAAGAAAAAAAAAAAAAAAAAACGTAACATTTGAGATACTAATGAAATGAAATGACAAAAATATGTCTCAATGCTTATTAAAGGCACATTTGAATAAATAATAGGAGTTTTTTTTTTTTTTTTTTTCATATGTTCCTGGAAACTTTTTTTAATTTTCAGAAAACTTAATTTTTTGACTAGAATCAGTAAATCAAACAATTGAAGGCTGCACGAAAATTTTAAAGTGCCCTGGGCACAAAAACTTGCAAGTCAGGCACTCTCCCCCCGCCCCCCCCCCCCCCCAAAAAAAAATGATAGTGTTTGTTCTATTTGCACAGCCCCTATACGACAATTCTTTCAATTTCTGTCTTTGGACTAAGTTCACCTGCACACCCTGATTAGAAAATCGAAAAAAGCCGCCACCTGTCTGTGTTCGCCTGGTAATGGATGTTTATTCAGCTATACGAAGCGTGTCCATGTTCTAATTAAAACACCTCACCTGTTTATTTTAAGGAGTTGAAAAAAAGAATCGCATCAATCCATTGTAAAAAAGGTTGCCTATTCTAAAATAGAAGAACTAATGAGGGGGGGGGGGGGGGGGGGGGTAATCCCTCACTTACATTTTTACTCGACAAAGTTTAAGGCCCCTGTCCTCGCTCGAGGAAACGCTCGCGAGCTAATGCTATTCCTATGGGGAAGCATTTTTCTAATAACTCTTTCGCATTTTGACATTTTAATTTTTTTTTTTTTTTTTTTTTTTTTTTTGCATTGGATAGTTGAGATGCGTGCCGACAGCGCACCTTTTTTACTTTTTCGATTTTGGTTGCAGATATTTTTTTTTAAAACACTTTCAGTTTCGAAACCGGTTTTGAAAGTGAAACTAACTTTGTAAAAAATATCTGCAACCAAAATCGAAAAAAGTAAAAAAGGTGCGCTGTCGGCATGCACCTCAGCTATCCAATGAAAAAAAAAAAAAAAAAAATTCAAAAATGTGAAAATGCGGAAGAGTTATTAGAAAAATGCTTCCCCATAGGGATAGCATTAGCTCGCGAGCGTTTCCTCGAGCGAGGACAGGGGCCTTAACTGTGCCGTAGAAAGTTTTTTTTATGCAATTTCGTATAATGCAATGCTCGGGTGCGGACTTATGCAGGGGCATGCAAGGCAATTGCCCCCTGATAGTACTCAGGATTTTCATTGTTCTTAAATTTAGCTAAAATTGGCCGAAATTCATACATTTTTAAACATTTACTGTACTTCCTATACCTATGCAAAAAACGAACTATATCATTAAAAAACCAGGCATTAAAATTTAGTACAACAGCTCAGTATTCTATTGTTTTCAAGAGATATTTCCAGGGTTCGCACAGTTCTACCACTAAATTTTAAGAATATTTCAAAGCAGAAAAATATCGTAAAATCTGTGAATAAAGGTGGAGATTACGAATGTCGTGGTTTAAAAATTAAATGTAAATTTTCTTATTTTTAATAGTGGTGCCAGATTCCTTGGAAATTCCAAGGAATCCAAGTTCCTGAAAATTCCAAGGAAGGTTTGGTGACACAAAATGCGTCATACAATTTAATTTTGGGGCGGAATTTGAGAAAAAGTACATTTTGGGAGGGGGAATTTTTAAAATGTTAATATTTCCTTTTTTATACTGTTAAAAAATTTTCGTTTTTTTTTATATATTATTTAAATTTTTTCAACATTTAATTTCCAGAAATGTTCCTGTGTTTTCTTTCTTTAAATTCTAGATAAGGGCAATAAGAACTCATTATGCTATACTCAACTCGCTATCTTTTGTAAATCTTGATTCTTTTAAAATCACTTTTAAATTTTTTCAACATTGATTTTTTAAAAAATGTTCCTGTGTTTTCTTTCTTTAAATCCTAGATAAGGGCAATAAGAACTCATTTCGCTATGCTCAACTCGCTATCTTTTGAATGTGCAGTAGATTATAAGTAGAATATATTTTACAATTGATATTCTGTTTAGGGGGTTGGCGGTGGGGGGGGGTCAATGTTAAAGAATGAAGATTTTTTTGGGGGGATTTGCGTCATTGGGCTTGGGGGGGGGGGTCACCACTGGAAGTGTTCACAAAAAAATTCCATCGATAAATAGGAGAGCCCCTCCTCCCCTTCCCCCTCCCCCAGAATGATGCTTGCCCCGGGGCCATCCATAGCATTATTCGGGCCCTAGCAATGCTCGCTAAACGTTGTAAAAGAAAAAAGAAAAAAAATGCAGTGATTTTTTTTAGCATTTTATGTTGTAATTTTTCAATCACCGATGAAAATGGAAAGCCAACGGAACCAAACGGAAGATGAACTCTGACGTTATGTTCTGCGTTAGTTTAATATTTATTTACTGGGTAATACTATTAAAATACGCTCGTCTCCTATCAGTTTACGTACACAGCTAAAGCTTACGGCACAATCGTACAGGCATTTAATCCGACCTATGTGATACTCCCCAAGGGAGGAGTCCAATACTTCCTAAGGAACACGTTCACCTCCAACGCACGACTCGATATTCCAACCTATACATATACAATACTCCAGCCAAGACTAAGGCTGCGGGCAAACAACACTACTTTTTATTACACTAAAAGAACACTCAATCTATCTTTGTTTCCGAACGGAACAAAGGTGAAACCTCTTTAAATGATTTTTGAGGGACTGACCCTACCAAATTGACAAAGGAAGGGGAAGTTTCATCTACCCCATTTACAGTCGTAAAACTGTCAACTGATTTCGAGTTCGATTTCTCTCTTGAAGTTCAAAAAAGTTCGCTGAAAAAGCAATTTATACACCAAAGCGCAGACACGAAAGATCAAAAATAGCGACGCCTGACCGCAAGAGGTTAGTACTATGTGTCTGGTCCTTAAGGCTTCGTTCAGATCACAATACTCTTCCTTTCAACTGAATTCTTGGAAAAAGTGGGGAAGTCTTTTGTATAGGACCCATTTGGGGTTTGTTCATAACAGAAACGAGAGGGAATTAACAAAAGAATCGGGAGATAAGCAATCCACCCTACTTGACGGAAAGATTCCTCTTTTGCCGGACAACCGTCCCTTTCCTGCAAAACTCATTAAAGATCAAAAAACACCGTGTGACCACAACAAAGGAGCCGACATCGAACTTCAAGAAGTAGTCAAATGTGTTTGGGCCTTAACTATCTCTCACCACTCCTACTTTGAGAGAAAACACCTGGGGTGCTCCCCTTTAAAATCAAGAAATCCAGATAATTTACCTGCTTTTACTCATCCGGGGTTCCCAAGGACTTACTTCCTTTGGTCATTTTGTCTGTTTACATTCGCACATACAAAATAAATAAATAAATAAAATACTGGTATTTTGTTTATACAATGGAACTTTCATAAAATAAACATGTGAATATAACATTATAGCAGTGGCGCAGCCAAGGGGGGTGGTTTTGGGGTTTAAACCCCTCCCAAAGCTAGGAAAGATCGCTATAAATTGCCGCAATCAAAACAAAATTTAATATTAAAACGTTTTGGCGTATTTCAGATTCTGCCACTTTATTGAATCAGATTCCATTTAATAAAGTGATTCGATTACATTGCAAAAATTCTACTTAAAACTGAAAGAGTATATCACATAGATTAATTAAGTAAAAATTGGTTATTTGAACTAAATCACTTTTCTGAGACGCATTATGCTAAAAGAATGATGATTTCCTGCCACACAAATGCTCTTTCAGTTTAAGTATTATACAGTGAACATTCTAATCAGTACTGATTCTATTAAGCGGCGATTCAAATAACCGGCAAACACCTTTATCAGAAACTCAAAACCCCCTCTAGAACCGAATTCTGGCTGCGCCACTGCATTATAGAACAGAGTTCCTAATGGGAAACTGCACTTTTTGACCATTGAAAACATAAAATCTCAAACTTACTGCGAAGACAGGAGAATGTCCTCCCCCCCCCCCCCCCCGGATCACCTTCTGAATCAACACTGAGTTGAGAGATCAAATTATTCTGCCGGCTCATAAATCATGCGCCCCTGTAAAGTGGCGCCACAGTTTGGAGCACCTGAAAATAATCACATTGCCTATCAAATGCTACATCTGGCAACACTAGGCATAAACAGTCTTTCTTTTCGGGTGTTTAAAACTCTACATACAAAAAGAAATTATTTTTAATAATTTTTTACGATTAGAAAAGCAGCTTGAGCGTGTTGATCTGTAAATTTTTCTTAAAGAAGGAAAAACTCTTCTCAATTGAACGCGTTGCGTAATGGGTTAAAATTTCAAGCGTATAAGTTAATGACGGGAATGAAATTTATGTAGCATGACGCCAAACCCATTCTCTGGGTATATAGGTTTTGAGTTTGCTTTGGCTCATTTCTCTTACCACAATAATAGGTAATTCAACTGCCAAATACTGTCAGAATGACACCAAAATTTCTAAATTTTTGGGGTTATTCAGTGTTTGTTTGATTTGATTTTAACAAGAGTAAACATTAAAATTCGAGATGGAATTAAATAAATACATAAGCTTAAGGGTGTTCTTAAATCAAAAAGGGCAACTTTGTGACACATGCATTAATTTATTTTTGTTCGCAAATGCATGAAAGTAGCGGATGTTGTTATTCAGAAACTGTCTAATGGCACTCATTCTTTTGTTTTTTAAAAAACACAATAGATTTCTCATAACAAGCCTTCAAAGTGGACACTTTTGAGCCTATTTCCCGACGAAAGCAGAAAAACCGGTCGAAAAGGAGGAGAAAAAAGGGTGATTGCGTCATCGAAATAGCTTAGAACTCGATAAGTAATTGAATGATCATAAAATGGAAAAATAAGTTTGATTCGAAATCGCTTTCCTAGTCAGGCATTAAAATTTTATAATTTTCTGTTAAAAAATGAATTTGTAAATGTGTCAAAACGTTTTTCGCTTGTTGAGCGGATCCGTTGAGAAACCCTTAAGAAATTGTAAAAAAAAATTCTGGTGTGTAATATTTTTAGAACATTTGGGTAAAATTTCCGGTGGTTCTAATGCTAATGCTAATCCTATGGAAAAAAATTTTTAAAGACATCTCGGTTGCATTTCAGCATTTTTAACCAATTCCTTCTGCATTGGCTAGCTGAGAATAGTCTGTAGAAAGGGCGCTTTTTACTTTTTCGATTCTATTTACAGTTATTATTTATTGGGACATTTTCATTCTCAGAACCAGTATGCTAAGTGAAAGTATCCCCTTGAAAACAATTTGTAAGCAAAATCAAAAAACAAAAAGCGCAGATGTAGAAATCAATCTCAGCTATCTAAATCATAAACATTTAAAAATACAGAAAAGCAAACGAGATATCTTTTAAAAAAATTTCTTCCATATAGGATTAGCATCAGCTAATGAATCTTTCAAAGTAACCGAAGTAAAAGTAAAAAATAAATAATTAAGCCAACTGAAATTAAGTTAGTGGAGAGATCAAATTATTTGGTGGCTTGCGCCCCATGCGCCCTTGTAAGTTTGCGCCACTGTTTAGAGGTCCTAAAAGTAGTCACATGACGATGTCACAGTGATGATCTAAAAGTTCGCACATGAAAATAAAATCTTTTCCTTTTTTGTACGGTTAGAAAAAAGCAGCTTGAGCAGTGTTGAATTCAGGGGGTGGCCCGGGTGGGACATTCCCCGCCGGAGAGATGTCCCCCCGGAAGTTTTGAGATTTTGTGTTTTTTAGTGTCAAAAAGTGCAATTTCTCGCCCGGAACTCCACAGTGTCCCCCCCCTCCCCGGAGCTGCAGGAATCCCTCCCGGAGAAATGTGTCTGAATTCAACATCAACACTGAGCTTGAGCGTGTTGGTCTGGAAATTTTTCTTAAAGAAGTAAAAACTCTTTTCAACGAACGCGTTTTGTAATGGAGGGGTTTTAAAATTTAAAGCGTATAAGTTAATCACGGGAATGATGTTTAAGTAGCATGACGCCAACAACATTCTCTGGATATATGGGTTTTTAGTTTGCTTTGGCCCATTTGTCTCAAAAAAAAAAAAAAAAAAATGTTGAATTACCAAATACTGTCAGAATGACATAAAATTTCTACAGTTTTTAATGGCTCGATGTTTATTTAGTTTGATTTCGACAAGATGAGATATTCAGGGCTTAAAGGCGTTTTCCAATCCAAACTGCTTGCTTTCCGATTTATTTTTAAATTCATTTTTTTCTCGCAAACGCATCAAATCGGCAAATTGTCTTGTTTAGAAACTACATATAATGTGCCGTGTTTATGAAATGATGTAGTTTAGTCAAACTACGGCTTAAATGCTAATTTTTGAAGTATCCCGAAAAATATAATTTCTTATAATTAAATTTAGGCATGCACTTGGCATATATTTCAGCTATTACTTGAGCAACAGCGCCGTGCGAAATGGGGGGGGGGGGGGGAGGGGAGCGAAGGGGGCAGTTGCCCCGGGCACGGAAATTTAGGGGGCTCCAGATTTATACTACCAACATCATTCTTGACCTATCACAAGAAAAAGTTGAGGGGGCCATCGAATTCTATGCTCCGGGCACAATTTTCTCTTTGCACGCTGGCGAGCAAAGCGGAGGGGTTTGCTAGTTAAGTAATAATTTTGTGTATTTCATAAACATGTATAATTAATAATTATGTGCATTTATGCAGGTATTATTATAATAATTACTTTCTTCTACTTTCAATAGAAGAAAGTGTTTTAATCGAATTTTTTCGACGGATTTACACATTTCGTTGGTCAGAGATTCCAAAAAATATCTTTTTACAAAATGTCTGTCTGTCCGTGTGTCTGTATGTCTATGTGTATGTCTGTGTGTGTGCCCATATGTCGCCATTCTACCATCAAAAAGTGTATGAAGATATGCATAGAATTGAACCAAATTTTTTGTGAATGTGTTTGACTGTGGCAAGCAGGTTTTCCTTCAATTTTGAAATATTCCGCAGGAAGAGGGAACTGCAATAATAATTTTTGTGCCATTTTCAATACTGTACCGACTAAAAGTGAGTGAAGTTATACATCGAATGGAATGAAATTTTTTGTATAAGTGTTTCACTATGATCAGCAGACCCTCCCTGAATTTGAAAAAAATCCGCCGGAAGGAGGCGCTATAATCGCGATGTCTGTGCCATTTTATTATTTTACCATTAAAAAGTGTTTGGTGTTATGCATAGAACTGAACTAAATTTTTTGTGTATGATTTTTTTGGAGTGTGGCGAGTAGATCCTTCCTGAATTTGAAAAAAGTCTGAATATCATTCTACTGTTCATCGGCTCGTGCAGATACGGAAAATCGTTTTTATTACGATTAATTGACAGAAGCAGAAATTTAAGATGCAAATCATAGTTGGTATAGTATTGAATTAATAATATTAAAGCATTAACAGGTGTAACTAAATTTTGAAATATTAAAATGTACGTATGAAATCGAAGAAAGTTTGGGGATTGGCACATTCAACATTTTTTTTTCATAAATATATACAGGACAATTGCACCATAAAATTTAACTAATAAGAATGTATTTATTAAAATACAACACATTACTCAGTGGTGCACAAAATAAGAATTTTAATATACATTTGTACAATTAAAATAAAATAAAACTATCAACGTTTCGCGCCGTCTTCTGCGGGCGTTTACTGCTCTTTCTCGCTTCTACTTGGCGAACAAGGGTTGCCGAATTAACTTTGATGAGGCCAAAATCATAGTTCCGTGCAATAACCCAGTTCAAGGTAAAATAAGAGAATCTATCGAAATCATTGCACGAGAAAATAAACCATGTAATGATAATTTATCCTACAATATACCAAAAATATGGCATAACATTATAAAATCTTAAAATTTTTATTTCGTTGCAATATTTTAATTTTTACTCACGTGTAACTGACAACATTTTAAAACTTTTAATTCATTTAGATTTTAATTTATTAGAAATATTATCTCTCGATCAAGATGCAAACTTAGTCCTTCCATTATCACATTTTCCTGAAGAGGCCCGCAAAAGATGGCTCGAAACGCTGATAGTTTTATTTTATTTTAATTGTACAAATGTATATTAAAATTCTTATTTTGTGCACCACTGAGCAATGTGTTGTATTTTAATAAATACATTCTTATTAGTTTTTTTTTTTTAATTTGACATTTTAATTTTCGTTTTTGGCCGAAAATAGGAAGATTGCCGGAACTCGGTTTCGGTTTTAACAACCTATTTCGGTCGATGCTTATTGATAAAGCATTCCCACTTTCCCTTTAAAAGAAAACGAAGAAATGGTGTTTCCAGAGAGAGAGTAACTCACGAAAGCGTGAAAATCGGGACCTCAACGGTCAAGCATCCCGACAAACACACAAACACAAACCATCGTAAATAATCTTTACCGTTGCCGATGTTCCAGATACTCTCGTCTTGAACTTGTAATACTTATGTGTTCCCGGGGCGATTCCTCTTGGATTTGCCCCACTTACGCAATTGAATATTTAACAGCAACGAACGAACGGGGTGAAAAAACTCAACTCTCGACGATGAATTTTTCGAAGCTTCTTTCTTTTAACAAGTTCGCGTTTCAAAGCTGAAAGTGCGTTTTCTTTAGAGATCGACCGAGACCGAATCTCGATAGCTTTCCTATTTTCGGACGGAAACGAAAACGAAAATTTCTCCTCCCCCCTCCTCCCCAAAAAATCAAACAATTAATACATACATAAATATTAGGGTGCCAACGATTTTAATCATTTGATTTAAATCAGCAATTAAATCATGATTTAAATCAAGCGATTTTTTCTCATTAAACCATTGATTAAAATCAAAATTCTTTATGAATGTTTTAAAATGACATAAAAGTGTCGAAATTTAAGATTAATTTCGAAAATTTCTACAGGTATTTAGCCTTAGGAATAAATTAAGTGATTTATTAGTGCAAAAGGCATCCTTTATGCATTTTTTCTGAAAAGTTCATAGAATTTTAAAAGGATATTTGTCAGAGGTTTACCCATAGAAATTTTACAAAAAAAAAAAAAAAAAAAAAAAAAAAAGTACCAAAAACACGCAGGTAATCACCAGTAAAATTAAACAGAAATTTTAAATATAAAGTAAACTTTCTTTTTATATTCTATTTACAGTTCTATTAGAGTTAATTTAAAAGAAGACGGAAGTCTCACGCTGTTTTTTGGCATCAGAATTTTAAAAAAATCGCAATTCCTTTAAAAACTACCTTTACAAAATAATTGATAAGTAAATCCTTATATATATTATAAATGTGAAAGTGTGTCCGAAAAATTGGAATGAAATTGGCTTCAAAACGGATGGATTAATGTCTTTGAATTTTTGTATCTCGATAAATTATTGGTCTGAAATGAACATAGGCTAATTTTTATTTATTTTATTCAAATATTTTTCTTAATAATTCAACATTTCACTATTTTTCCTACAGAATAAATTGAAATTTTTTCCGTAATATTTAATCATCTTTCTTTTTTCGTTGCCAAAAAATAAAAAACCCGTAATAATTATTTCTCTTCTGTAATTAATTTTCAATTGAAAGATTTTCAGGTGATAAAACAAAATGAAATAAATAAATGGACCCTACTCTGATTTTCGGTTCGAGGTTAAAAACCGCAATTTTACCAATTGTGACATCAGAGGAAAACTGTTTTTTTTTCTTATATCAAGCAAACGATTATATGAAATTTCTTTTACACTTAGAAGACTTCACAAGAATATAACTTCACATTTTACAAGAATATTTTAGTAGTTTTTCCAGATATTAATCCGTAATAAAAATGAACCTTTTTCTTTCTTTCGGTTAGAGGCTATAAAATGCAACTTTTTACCAATTGTGACGTCACAGGAATACTTTCCTTTAAGAATTTTAAAAATATCAATGTAACATCATATTTGAAACAAAGTATTCGCGTTTGTAATGACTGAAAGGTGGCGTTGTATAGACCTGATAATCGTTTGTTTGCGTAGTCTGTTTGTTCCATGCTGTAGCATAGCGAAACCCGTTTAAAGAGCTATTTAAAGTGCAGTTTTTTATCTTTTTTATTTAATTATGGGAGATAAATTACAAATATCGACAATTTTAGAATTTCTAGATGCTGGAAAATCTAGTAATTGCTTTAGAGAAGCTGAAGCAATTATTGATTCAAAGAGATTAGTAATGTGCGGCATTAAAGAATGCAAAGAAGAAGAAATAGAGATTGTAGGCTCGTGTTTACAAACAAGCCAAACAAAAGGAAATCCCCATATTATTTCAGGTTTGCTAGTAAAGGAAAACAAAAATTTGAAAATAAAAAAATTTTCTTGCTCTTGCAAAGCTGGAGCAAGCGAATCATGCAAGCATTGTGTTCCTGTCATGTTATTTTGCCATGAGTAAGTCAAATGTACTTTTTTATATTATAGATCTAAACTTTGTGTATAAAATTTTGATTTTAGATAATTTTAATACAAAGAACCCAACGTTGCATGCGTTATAGAACTGTTTATTTATTTATTTATTATAGAACTGTTTATTTATTTATCGGCCTTTTAAACACTGATTTCAGCGGAAGATGCTCACGGTATCAGTTCTATTTCGTTGAAGACTTTGTCCGCGAGAGGGCGTCTATTTCATTTCAAACGCGAATAATTTTCAAGTTTTCATTTTTAATAACACAATGTAATTTTGAGTAAGTGCTAAAAAGAGACGACTGTGACGTCACATATTAAAAATAAGATAAATATGCTCTGATGTTGCAATGAAATGAGATTGAATTATGATATCAAAAGTTATTATTTAAAGAAAATGAAGTTTATTATCTGAGCCTGATTAATATGAATATTTAATTTTAAAATGAAATAAGTTTTTTAAAGGTTAAATATTAAATGACTAGAAAATGTTAATAATTTATAACGCAAATTTATCCATATCGTAAATGACGTAAACTAATAAAAAACATATATTTTTTTGTGTGTTAATTCTTAAAATTGTTCAATTCTGAAAATATAAATAAAAATCACTTTCAAAATGCACTTTCGGGCTTAAAACCTAAAGATTTAATGTACTTGTGAGAAAATACATTTTCTCAGTCAATATCTCAATTTCGCATAATGTGCTCGAAGTGTACTGGAAACAGGTTTGTAAATGGAAATTAATTCCACATTTTTTTTAGCTCTTAAAAAGTAAAAATATGTTGTCACTTTTAAAAATATTTTTTATAATAAATTTCTATAAAGTTTTATAGTATCCAAAGCATATAAATACAAATTATACAAAAATGCCACCTAAAACACAGTTTTGTAGTAGATTTTACCTAACACTGTTTTCTTTTTTTCGTTTTTGACACTTTCTAACATGGTCTAAAAGTGTTTACGACTTCAACCTGTCTGTATGCCGGATGCCGAGTGCCTGGAGTCTGCCGTCTGTTTGTCCGTGTTTCAACTTGAGTAAAAATAGTGGGATTCATACGAAAATAATATAGGTTATTGAGATTTGCCATAGCATGTGCGGCATTGAAAATGAACCAAGTAGCAATTAAAGCTGAATCACAGAAGCACTCAAAAGAAGACTTTACATTATAGTCTAAGGCGAAAAAATCATTTGTGGTGTGATTTGATAATGTTACATAATTTTAAATCTAATGAAATTTACATGCATTTTTAAGGTTCACAAGAACTTGGTTACTATCGAATATTTTAAGTGTAGTACATATAGTGTGCGTACAGGGAGCTCAAAAATATTTCAATATATCATAGTCTGTGAAGAAAAACCATTTGCAGCTTATTTTAATAATGTTATTTTATTAAGGTTATTTTAATAATATTGAAACTGATATCAGTTTCTTAAGTGCACTAAAACAGGATTTCTGTAGAAAATGGTGTGCAAAGATTTAACATTCATTTACCAGATCACATAAAAATGTTCGGTAATATAATAGTCTACGGGGGAAAATATTCCCAGCATATTTTAATTGCGTTGCACTATTTCAAACATGATGAAATTAATGTACTGAGATAATCAATACAATGATAAATACTGAAATTTACAATGATAAATATGCTTGCGATTAAGTACGATTTGCATCACATTTGTTGTTCATTTACAGAGACGCATAAAAGATTTTGGACCTGTGTCCAGATCTCAGATATTGTATCCAAAGTATGGACTATTAGAAAAGATTGCTGAAGAGCTTTCTCAATTATCGTATGTATTTAAAAAAAAAAAAAAAAAAAAAAAAAAAAAAAAAAAAAAAAACTAATGCATCCTGAAGTTCAGCTACATTTGGTATAATAAGAGATGTTTGTAGAATTTAAATAAAACATGTATCGGACTATACAATAAACTGGATATATGGTCACCTGCGCAATAGCGATTTCCGGAAATATGAATTCAATAATTTTATTCGGGTTTTTTGCTTGAATAATTTAAGCTAAATATGCGGTCGTATAAATATCTGCACGTAATATACAGGATTGTACAAAAGAATTCAAGTACGTTTCTGTCTATTATTAGAAATTGCTAAAGGTGAATATTAATCTTCGTTATACTTTTTCTTACTAAGCAAAATTTTAGCATTGTATTTAGAATATTTACTAACACATAGATCATATACATAGCTGCAGAAAAGAATGGGCCGGCAAAGTTATGTATTATGAAAATGTTGGATATTTTTTTTTTAATACCTAGGTTTAACACATGATTTTTCTTTCCTCTGAAATGCACTACAACATAATTTCTATACAATTGGGGTGCGTTACAGTTGTTCTACAGTATAAGTGGTTGCAATTTCATTTTCACGATTGTTCATATTGTCTAACACATTTCCCTTTTATTTGACTGAGTTCTTTAAGTCCCTTATAAAGAAAAACTACTGCATAGCCTCCTATAAGATAAGTGTTAGTTATATAAGTTTTAAATTATTGTTAATGAAACGTTTTATTTAATTAAAGCGTTTATCTTTTTTTTTAATGCTACGTGAACGACGTCACGGGTAACAGCTAGTAATTAATAAAACGGTGTATCTATAATCATACATACATTTTACTCATCTTCAGGGGACCTCAAGACTTGAATTCGAAAGCCGCTTAGTGATTACTACTGACTCGACAATTACGTTTAAATTTAGTATTAAAAAATAAATAAATAAATAAATAAAATAAAAATAAAAGTTACACAATTTAGAAGTATGTCTAATATGGAAATGGTCATAATTCCCCCCCCCCCCCCCCCACACACACCTGACCCTATTTATTTTTAAATTTAATAAAAAATAAAGATTTTTAAAGATTTCATTAACAAAAATACAATATCATTATTAATTTACGAAGGATTGGGGTTAGGTTGGAGAAAAGAAAAAAAAAATCGATCTGACTAGGCTTTTAGAAAACAAGGCCTGGACCGAGCCTGCATGTGTAAAAAGTTATTTTAGCCAGAAGAAAAAAAAAAATCGATTTAGGTTTTTTTTTTTTTTTTTTTTTTTTAATTTTAAAATACGTTACCTAACGACAAATTTCTGCTCGGATGAGACCGCCATTAAAAATTTCATCACCGACCCAATAATTTTGGGTTAAGCAACGGATATTTCCAAGATTACTTTTTTGACAGTGATAGACAGAAAGAGCAAATGAAAAGTGAAGGATGGAGTGAAAGTAAAAGAACAAAAAAAAAAAAAAGTGAAGTTGTTGAAAGAACCAGTTCATGTATTTTGTCGCGGCCTACGAAATCCCCCACGCACTATTTTGCCGAAAAACTCGCTTTTCTCAAAAAGCCGGAGTGGGTTCGATACTTGGAAGAGTTGAGTTGCCTTGCCTCTGCAGTTTTTCATTTTCTTTTCCGAAATGGAAAAGTCATTCATTAACAGGACGTTCATCCATCCACCAGAGTTCATTAAGTTGAGGAGAACAGTTCAACTAACCAAAAGTTGCAAAAGGCCGTTCACTTCGCTGTACTAGACACGTGCATTAGAATACGTGCAAAATTGAGAATGTACTTTTTTATTAATACCAACACCGACAATTTTCCTTAACCCTTTCCGGCACACTGTGCCCGGTCTGGGATACCTAATTTTAATTCCAAACTTACAAGCGGCACCAATAACATTTTAGTAAAATTTTGCTCTTGCAATAAAAGCTTAAATTAAGGAATTCAAAATATCTCAAAAATTCATTTGTGAATTCCGGTGTCAGACGATAATTTCTCATTTTTACTAACAGATTTTGCACGTGCCGGAAAGAGTTAAAAGGCTACTTCAGTTTAAAAAAAAAAAAAAAAAAAAAAAAAAAAAAAAAAAAAAAAAACGTCCGCTAATGTTAACCGTATTGAAGAAATTTATAAAGATATCTCAGTTGCATTTCAATATTTTTAATTTTTTTTTTTTTTTTTTTTTTTTTTTTTTTTTTTGCATTGGATAGCTGAGATTGATTTAAATGCAGGCCATTTTTTAGTTGTTTGATTTTGTTTACAGATATTTTTTAGGAGGATGCTTTCATTTTCGGAAAAGGTTTGGAAAGCAAAAGCACTCTCATAAAAAATATCTGCAACCAAAATCGAAAAAGTTACAAACGGTCTGCATAAAGATCGATCTCAGCTATCCAATGCAAAAATAAACAACAAAAAAAAAAATCATTTAAAAATATTGAAATGCAATTGAGATATCTTTATAAATTTCTTCCACAGGGTTAGTATTAATTTGAATAAAAGAGCCTTCTAACAGGACGTTCCTTCACCATAGTTCATAAAGTTGAGGAGAACAAACAGTTCAACCAACGAATGGGGCAAAGTTGCAACAGGATATTCGCTTTGGTGTACTAGACGCAAGTGTTCTTTATACGTACAAAATTGAGAGTGTACTTTTTGATGAACACCAATATTAGGGTGGAGCGATAAAAAATAATTTTTTTTATTTTGTAAAAAACAGATACCCTAATAACATGCATGGTCACAGTGACGTCATTGTGAGTCACTTTGGTCGCATCACATCTGTGACCAAAATACTCAGTGACGTCACATTGTGTCTGAGATGCGACTTTCTTAAAAATCTTTAGAAATTTATAAATATCCTTCAAAACATGTTATTTACTTTAAAAAACATGTTTCTGGTAATTTAAATAGCGTCGCTTTTGTCACAGTTTCGCCACAATGTTAATGTCAAATTAGTCACAAATGACACAATTTTCACAAATTTGTCACATTGTGACCACTTTGTGAAACGTCACAAAAGAGCTCTAAAATGGCCATAACGACTTCACATTTTAGTCACTGTGATTTCACATCGACGTCACGTGACGTCACATCGACAATCGATGGTCACAAAGTCACAATGTGACTTCACAACGACGTCACCATGCTTTACGGGTAGGTACCAAAAGTTGCCTTTATACTAATACATCAACTGCCTGAAATTTTACCGCTGAAAAAAAAATGGCTTGAGTCTGCTTTTTTGGTCCAAAAGTCGAAATTTTGAGAGAGGGGAACGAGGGGGGGTGGGCGTCAAAATGTATGTTTGCTTCGAATGCAAAAAAGGTTGGTTCCAGCAGTGTGCAAAATCAGGGCCGTAGCTAGAAATGAACAGCAGGGGGGGGGGGGGGGGGGGGGGCTCTTAATTTTTTTTCTCTTTCTCTCTGGCGCAGAAAGATAAATTAGTGCCTATTCACATTGTAGGTACTATGTTTCTTATTAAACTGTTGTAATAACTTCATTTTATGAAAAGAAAAGAATAAGATGATGAAAAATCGAATGTATTACGAGTACAACATCCTGTTACCGTCCTATGTGCCAATAGGATGGGGATATAAAATTAAACAATCATTGAAGAAATATAGCATTTTATGCAAAATTTTAGGACTTGACAGTTACAAAAAACTGTCATGAGGGAGCAATTGGCTGTCACGACCTGAAACTCAGTTTAAAATTTTACAGTTTATGGAGATCTTGCGAAAGACTCTTTACCTTTATTGAAAAATGGAAAGCGTTAATCAATCATATTTGTTCTGAAAAATACATCTTGCACAAAGAATTAAGAAAAATACTTCATGGATATGTCAGAAATTACTTACTTTGGGTTTAAGAATTGTTTTAAAAGAGTCAGAAAGATTCTGATTTTTAACTAAGGAATAAATTTGAAAAAAAAAAATTCAATATCTATCTATCATTTTTTAAATTTTCTCGTTCAGAGAAGAATATAAATATTGCTTATTAAGAGACGTGACCGCCCCCCCCCCCCCCCCCTCCTTAAAAAGACAGCCATGACACTTCGTTTTCTAAAAGGAGTGCTCGAAATTGCACTTTTTAACCATTGAAAACACAAAATCTCATGTTTTCCGAGGAGAGGTGGGGGGGGGGGGGAAGGGCAGGATTTGCGTCCCGGGCCACATACTGAATTCAACACTGGCTGAACATCGGCCGAAAAGTTCAGAAGAAATAGTGCTACAGGAAAAAAAAAAAAAAAGGTTATATTTTTAGTCACTTTGAATTTTTTGTAAAAGAAAGCATCCAAAGTGCATGCAAAATATTTTATTTTGTTGGAATCATCGACATTTTTATGAAAGCTAATGGGAGTGTTGCTATATCAACATTTAAATTTAATTGCAGCAAAAGCAAAATATTTTTACACTTCATTTTCCACATTTATATGAATTTAAAAATATGTTTAATAAAAAAGCCTTCCCTTTTTAGATATTAAAAGAAAAAGATGTTTTTTATTTCCAACAAAAAGCGTTGCTTTTTTTTTTCTAAAAATATTTGTTACCATACCTGCAAATCAAATTTAAATGAATGCATTGTGATACTGATGATATCTCAAAAACTTTGAAAAAATATATTCATATCATATTCATAAGTATTTTTGTCATGAATACTATTCTGACAACATGCCTATTCTTTCGTTCACATATTATGATTTTTTTTAAGTTCTTCTTTCATAATAGTGCCAAATAGGGCAGTTATGAGAATACTTCAACTGTGCAATGTGCAAGCAACCGAGCCATACTTCGAAAATCTATGAGATGTTTTTCATTCTATTAGTCATATCTACTAAATGCTCACACCGAACATATCTAAAACAAACTTTCGCGAAAGCAAAAAAAACTAGTCGTTGGGGGCCACCGTAATACTTACCCATCATGGATATGTATATGAAAATATATCATGTGAAACTATTTATACAATGCATTGCAATTCATAAACAAAATTTAAATATTGTTAATATACATAGTAATGCTATATTAAAGAACTGCTGATGTACCAATTTCGACAAATTATATAAAACGCCAAACTACTCAAGTAGTACCGAACTGCGTAAAAGAAACATCCTTATAACTCCAAAAATAATAATTCTATTAACTAACAATTAACTGCGTCGGATTAAGCGTCTCATTTCCAATTAAAGTATACTTCTGAATTGAAATTTGAATGAAATACAGGGTCATGAAAAATCGAAGAATGTGGAAAACAAGATTACAAATATCTCGGCAACTAATAATCCGATTGACTTCGTTTTATATGCAAAATGTGTGTTATTTTATTGCCTTTTACGTCCATTCCTTAGAACAAAAAAGTTCGAAAATTTTTATATACCTTTCATCAGAACGAATTTTTCGAGAGTCCGAAAAAAATCGTTCCGGATAATCGAGGTTGTTGATATTAAATAGGGTTCGTCCCATTCTTACATACTAACTACATACAAAATTTCAAGTCTCTATCTCAATTTGTTCGGGAGATAGAGCGTTTACAGACAGACAGACAGACGGACGGCAAAAAAATTTTTCTAAAAATATGTTTTTCGGAATCTCCACTATCTAAAACGTGTAAATCCGTCAAAAAATTTTTTTCGATTTTCAAAACGATTGCAAGACTTACCCTATACTACGTATGCAGGGCCTGATTAATACACGGGCCTCCGGGGCCTTGGCCCTGGGCCCACCAATTTCAGGGGCCCACAAATTATGTGGCTGATTTTTTTTCCCTTAATCAAATGCTTTTCAAATAATATTGTTTTATAAAATAAGAAATGTAAAATTTAAATATTCTGTATAACTCAATATAATTTATAGAAGCTTTTAAATTAGGCACTTTTCACACAAACAACTTTGTCAACTCATCAAATAAACCTTTTTTTTCTAAAAGTGTCACCGAAAATGGGTAGGTAGGGGGGCCCAACTTTTTAACAGGCCCTGGGCCTAACTTCAGCTTGATCGGGCTCTGTACGTATGATGGGTAAGTAATAACAGTTTCGAAACTTTCTTAAAATTTTCAGAACCTCTCTCTGTTTAAAAGATCTTCGAATGCTTTTATGATCAGCTGATTAGACTATTTTGTCGCTTGAAATAAACCTCTCCCTCATTGGTCCGTGACGCGTGACGTGCGATGACGTAGCGCAGGGTAACGACGAAGCGTAGCAACAGTCAGTTGCCTCCGAGAGCAGCGACCGCGCGCATAGAGTGAAGTGAAAAGAGTATCGAAGCTGCGAGCAGCTATTGTGTTTATATCTGTTTGGTGTTTTTATTATTATTTCCTTGGATAATAATCATCCAAATGTCATCGTACGCTCACTGGATTTTATGTGTGAAACTACGCGGGGACTTCAAGAGAAGGAAACGGTGAGATATCTATCACCACTTGCATAATACTTGCTGTTGTGGTGAGTGTGTGTGTTTGATTAGCATGCCATTATCGCGGACTAAATCTCTGATCACCAACGGAACTAGCATATCACCAAGCAACGATTCGTTTCTGCCTCAGATCTCCAGCAAAAACAACTCCAGTTTGTGTTCGGATAAAAGTGACAGCATATCTCGCTATAAACAAGCCAGTCGGGTGTTTCAAAATGGCGTCACTACGGATAACTCGGCTCAACTACTGCCTGAAGTGCGACCGAACTCCAACGGAAGCAGTGATCAATTGAGCAACAAAAACTCTTCTACTAAGTCAAAGCAACTGGCGGCATCGCCGCAACGTGTAATGAAATTATACATGCATAAGCTAACCCCTTACGAACACCACGAAATCTTTTCGTACCCCGAGGTGTATTTCATCGGGGCCAATGCTAAAAAACGACTGGGAGTCGTTGGGGCCCCCAATAACAATGGCTACGATGACGACCAAGGTTCCTATTTACACACGCCCCACGATCACATAGCCTATAGATACGAAATGATCAAAATCATCGGGAAGGGCAGCTTCGGTCAGGTGATCAAGGCGTACGATCACAAAACTCATCAGAACGTCGCTCTCAAAATAGTCAGGAACGAGAAAAGATTTCACAGGCAGGCTCAAGAGGAAATTAGAATCCTAGATCATTTGCGAAAGCAGGATAAAGACAACACCATGAACATAGTGCACATGTTGGAGAATTTCACATTCCGCAACCATATATGCATTACTTTCGAACTGCTCAGTATTAATTTATACGAACTGATTAAGAAAAACAAATTTCAAGGCTTTAACATACAACTAGTGAGGAAATTTGCACACTCTCTGCTCCAGTGCTTGGACGTGCTGTACAAAAACAAAGTGATTCATTGTGATCTGAAACCGGAAAATGTGCTTCTCAAACAACCCGGTCGCAGCGGGATAAAAGTGATAGATTTCGGTTCGAGCTGCTACGAGAACCAACGTGTGTATTCGTATATCCAGTCTAGATTTTATCGAGCCCCCGAGGTCATCCTCGGAGGGAAATACGGCATGGCTATCGATATGTGGAGTTTGGGTTGCATTCTGGCCGAGCTTTTAACGGGATATCCTTTGCTTCCGGGGGAAGACGAAGCTGATCAGCTTGCTTGCATTGTTGAGTTGATTGGCATGCCTCCGCCGAAAATCCTCGAACAGTCGAAGCGAGCGAAAACGTTCATCAGTTCGAAAGGACATCCACGCTACTGCACGTCTACCACACTGCCAGATGGAAACGTTGTGCTAAACGGGGGTCGCTCTAGACGGGGGAAACTGAGGGGACCCCCCGGCAGTCGTGATTGGGCAGCTGCCCTGAAAGGTTGTGACGACCCTTTATTTATCGATTTCCTCAAGGGGTGCCTCGAGTGGGATCCAGCATTACGTTTAACACCCCCCGCTGCGTTAAGGCACGCCTGGTTGAAACGTCGATTGCCAAAAGCTCCCGAAAACTCGACTGTCGATCAGGGGTCTAATAATAAAACGCTTGTGTTTCAGAATGGGACTGCTGCAAGAACGAGTATTATTGCAAAAATGAACACGATCGGTGGGACAAAAGCTCGGACTGTTGTGACCACGATCGGAGAAGATGTGAATGCCACCTTAAATTCTCACAACAAACTACCGCAAATCGGAAATTCTGTTACATGATTTGATTTTAATCTAGCCAGTCAATTCTACATCGATATTGTGATGGTGTTTTAAAAAAAAATTTTACTACATGTGAAAAAAATTTTTGCTAAACTCATTCTGGGCTGGATTCAATTTTATGTGAATCGATTTGGATATGTGCTTTTTTTGAATCGAGTGCAGCCTATAGTTTTTTCGACACTGCCTTTTTTGATAAGAAATTTGTCTTCATTTTTCATCATGCTTCAAAAATTTTGTTTCGAGTCAAAATTAAGTGGAATTAATTCTATTACATGGATATTCATAAATTTACATCCTGGCGTAAATCAAAGTAAAATTTCTTTGTTCTTTTTCAAAATTTTCATCATTTTTAGAAACATTTCCAATTTTTAATTGATTTTTTTAATGAATTAATTGTTTTAGATGAAATCACTTTGAATTTTAAATTTAAAATGTAGTTTTAAAAAAATGTGAAAAATTTTTAGCATTTTTATAATAAATTTTTTATAAGTTTCAATAAATGTTAAATTTTAGAATGTTCCTGCTATTTCTTCTTTTTTAGGAAGTTATGATTTTACCGTAAGTTTAAAACGTTGCAGTTTTTTCTGCATTAATTATAAATTCCATTTTATATGTTTAAAATGTTTTTTCGTTGATCGATAATAGTTTTGTGTTTGTTATTTATTTATTACATTTATATGTTTTTTTGTTTAATTGAGTGAAGTTTAATTAAAGTACTTAAAACATAATTCCATTCTATAAAACTTAATTAAAGTTAATTCTTTAAAGTTATCCCAATTCATGAAAATAATATCTTTAATCATTTAAAAATTTCTAAAAAAAAACAGTTTTTTCTTGGATATTATAATTTCTGTTGCCAAGTTTCAATTTCAAATGTAATTTTCAGTCTTTTTCATCCAGAATATTATGTGTATGTCGCTTGTTTCATTTTAGAGTTAAGTGTTGCATTTAAAGTTTGAAGGTTTATTTATTTTTATTTTTTCTATTCATTTACGAGTTGAAGACAAGATACACATCATTTTGCAGTTTTTATGTGTTCATTTTTCTAAGTTAAATGAAGCAAAATTTTCACATCATTTAAAAGGAATTTATTTAAATGGTGTAAAATTTGCAATGTATGTCAATGAAATTTGGCAGAACTCAGTTATTCATCTATTGTCATTTTTTTTTTTTTTTTTTTTTGCTTTTTTTTAGTATGTTTTTAGCAGGGTTTGGTGATATAAACTCGGTATTTATTTCGAAATATCATGATTGATATTTACAATCAAAACAAGTGAACAGGAATTTTTCCTGTAAATAATAAAACTTTGAATTTTTTAGCATCAAAAACATTTTTCCTAATTTTGTCCTAGTAAGTGAATTTTTAATTGTAGAACTAGAAAATATTAATTTTGTGAAATACTATTTGCTGGAATAACCATTGATGTTGAAGTGTAAATTTTCGAATTTGCATGTTTATTTATAGCTTCATTCGGAAAAAAAAAAAAAGTTTAGTTTAAACTGCTCAAACAGATTGGGAAACAGAGAAGCAGATAAGCTTACATTTATATTAAAATTTTTCACTAAGAGCAAATTTTGTATTTAAAATTTTTCTGTATTAACTGTAAAATTTCCTCAAAACTTAAATCTTTTTTTTTTTTTTTTTTTTTTTTTTTTTTTTGCGTAAAAGCAAATTGTCTGCTTAAAAAAAAAAAAAAAAAAAAAAAAATCAGAAAAAAAAAAAAATTACGTATATAAAATATTATTTTATTAAGTTTTGATACTAAGTAAGTATGTTTTGGTTCTGACTTTACATTTAGTCTGAAGACATCAAAAACCAATAAAATGTCTGTATTAGAAATGTTGGATATTTTTCATATCTTCAAAAAATCATGATATTTGTGAATCCTGGATTTGTAACTACATCTTTTGATGTAAAACCTATTTAGTTTGATTAATATATGATATAGATACTTCAATTAGGCATTGTAGTCGGTAAAATTGCCACGCCTTTCCTCTCCCAGCTGTAAAGAGAAAAATCAAATTTTTGACGTCATTTTTCTACATTTTTTAGTTATATAAATTCTAAAATCTAATTTTATTATTGTTTATAAAATATTTAAATGAACAGAGTTCCTGTTAGACATTTTTAAAAAAGTTTTCTCTGCATCATGACCAATTTTCAATTTTTACCATCATATAACTTTTCTTAAGGGTGTTCTTAAATCAAAACGGGGAACTTTGTGACACATGCATTAATTTATTTTTGTTCAGAAATGCATGAAAATAGCAGATGCTATTATTCAGAAACTGTCTAATTGCACTCATTCTTTTGTTTTTTAAAAAACACAATAGATTTTTCATAACAAGTCTTCAAAGTGGACACTTTTGAGCCTATTTCCCGACGAAAGCAGAAAAACCAGTCGAAAAGGAGGAGAAAAACGGGTGATCGTGTCATCGAAATAGCTTATAACTCGATAAGTAATTTAATTATCATAAAATGGAAAAATATGTTCAATTCAAAATCGCTTTCATACTCAGGCATTAAAATTTTATAACTTTCTGTTAAAAAATGAATTTGTAAATGTGTCAAAATGTTTTCGCTTGTTGAGCGGATCAGTTAAGAACACCCTTAAAGTGTTATTTAATTTCTTTCTGATTAAAATGGCCATCATTCAAGCTATAATATGTGCTGTAAATGCAAAAAATTTTAACTTGAGCTGAGGAAATTGTTAAAAAACAAAAAAAAGGACTTAGTTGTGGAATTTAAACTTTCGTTCATTTAGATTTTGGCATCGCATTTGTTTCGGCATGAAATCTGGTTTTTATTCTCCTCCCCTGCCATTCTAAGTGAAATGTTTTCATTAATCATTCAAAATCAATCAAAACAAGTTGGAAATTGCACATCAAACATAGCAAATCAGGTGCATTTATTCTATAATGTAGAGTATGTGAAATCTTTAGCGTGTCTTTTTTTCTGACTATACTATAGGAAGTAACCTGCAGTAAACCTCAGTAACGTATGTCTATTTCATAAAATGTAAAAATTGTTTAATGCTTAATAGCATTAAAATGCACCCCAAACTTGTTTTTTGAACCACACATTTAAAAATATAACAAAATAAATGGAGACTGTTATTAAAGGGAATTTTGTGAAAGGGTCTGTTCTATTAAATAAATAAAAATATCGTAAATATGTTCCAAATTTTACTGAGATTGACCCCTGATAATATTGTATGACCCGGTAGCAGAAAGTAAGAGACATGTGTCACAGATTTTTTTTCCATTGAATCTTTATTTTGGCTTCATATTATGTCTGGCCATTTTTTATAAAAAGCTAAGGGGGGGGGGTTAATAAAAGATTATAAAATGCCTAAAATTGCTACAGGGAAATGACTGTCTGATTAATTGACACTTCGGTAATATTTTTACTACTGAAGTCTTCAGTTGTAAAAATATTTTACCTGCAGATTTACTTTTTGTCTCTGCAGTATCAGTCACAGACACTTTCAGAATTTTTTACTACTGTGTCATACAGTGGCGCAGCCAAAGGGGTGGTTTTGGGGTTAAAACCCCTCCCAGAGCTAAGAAAAATTGCTGTTATTTGCTGCTTATATGAATCAAAACAAAGATTTTCTGCCACACAGATGCTCTTTCAGTTGAAGTATTATACAGTGAATATTCTAATTAGTACTGATTCTATTAACCTGTGATTCAAATAGCCGGCAAACACTTTTATCAGAAACTCACCCCCACCCCCCTAGAACCGAATTCTGGCTGCGCCACTGGTGTCATACAATAGTGCAATCTGGCAATTCTTTAGCTCCTTCAATAAATTTTTTGTATGGTCACAATTGACTCAAAATATATCTCTCGAAGTTGTCATTTTAGCTTTAGTGACAAGAAAGTCACACAGAATCCTATCTTACAATTCTAAATTGATTATATTCATTGCAATTTTGGCCAAAAGCTCTTGCATAGAAACAGAGAAAAATTTAGGGAAGAAACAATTTTTATTCATGTGACTTTTTTTTTTAGTACCAAAAAATTACAAATATTACCCCAATTTTATGTAAGAATTATTTACAGTTAGCACACAATTAAAAGCAGTTCCGATTTTCAAATTTTCCGAAAGTTTAAGACATTTGATGCCAAGAACTTTAAAAATTCATCAGTCTGAAATTTTGGTACCAAAAATCACGAATTTTGGCAAACGGTTGTTGTAAAAAATCAATTTTGTCAATCATTTGCAGAAAAAAAATGGATGAAATACAACGAAAATATGAGTTAAAACCGCATTAAATTGTGCAAATTTCTCCAAAGGATAAAAGAAAAAAAAAATGTATAAATTTTGAAATGATCGCAGAAAAATATAGTATTTCCTTCAAATAATCGCAGGTAATATGCAGTTTCCATCAAAGGACTGCAAAAAAAATGTGATTTCCATCAAAAGATGCAATTTTTATTAAAGTATCACAAAAAAGTTGCGGGAAAATACTGGAATTTTGTCAAAAGATTGTGGATTTATTACATGAATTAATTGTTTAAATGTGTGATTTTTCGTGAATTTTCTCGGGAAAAAAACATCAGGAAAATATGTGAACTTTAATGAAAAATGGCAAAAAATAGGCGAATTTTCTCAAAAGATTGGGGAAAATATGGAAATTTTCTCGAAAGATCATGGAAAAATGCAAATTTCATTGAAAAAAGTGAGATTTTCATGTGATCACAGAAAAAAGCTAATTTCGTTAAAGGATTGCAGAAAAATACAAATTTTGTCAAAACGCTGCAAAAAAATGCAAATTTTCTCTGTGTGGTTGTGAATTATTCAGCTTTATTTATTTTTTTCCACTGAGCCTGTAGCATGTCTGTACTTGAAAAAAAAAAAAAAAAAAAAAAATTCCTGACAAAGCAGAATTTGATAAGTGTTAAATTTAGAGAGAACTGCCCTTTCACAAAACTGTTTGTTTTGAAAACAGACCTTTCAAAAAAAAAAAAAAAAATTCCATCTCTAAAGCAAACAGCTGAAGTTGCCAAAAAATATAGTATGTAGAATGAACAAATATTATATAAAGAAACTTCTTAAGAAATGCCCATGCAGGATCTCTAAATTGTAATAATAATTTTACAAAATTATGAATAAACTTTTAATAAATAGCAGGGCCGTAACTAGCGAGACATGCCAGGGGGGGCTCTGAAAATTTTCTGGAGGGCTAACATTTTTTAACAATTTATATCTTTTCTTAAGCAAACTAAATATAGCAAAAACTGATAAAATGGACCTGCCTATAGTGTCTAGAGTAGAGGTCTGCACGGGCCGGAATTTCCAGACCCGGGCCCGGGCCTGGCCACGGCCCATTGTAAACCTCAAAAATTCGGCCCGGCCCGTTCATATTTTACATTTTTAGTCCCGGCCCGTACAAAAATGAGTGAAAACAGGCCCAGCCCAGCCCAGCCCGGCCCGGCCCGTCAATATTTCTATTATTTCTAAAAAAATTATATTTTTATCGTATAATTAAGATTCTTTTAAAGAATACTGCATATATGTCACCGGGAGGATTTTACAGTATATTTTACAGGAAATATACATTTTCAACATTTGTGATTACTTAGATTCTTAGACTTTCAATATTCAAACAAAGATTCATTAAAAAATTAATATGGTTTCGAATAAAAGAAAAAAAAAAGAACGTTTAAAACATCGTAACTTTTGAAGCTGTATAGTAAAAATAGATTTATGGAAATATTTCTATATTATTTTATTAAACATTCCAAATCCAATTTCATTCTCTAATTCAAAAGAACTGCTTTCTGAATTCATTTTTTTTTTTTCGAAAATGCATTAGATTAGCGGATGTTTTTATTCAGAAACTGTGTAATCGAATGGATTTATCCATTTTTTGATACAAGAAAGCTAAAAAAAATACTGTCAAAGTTAGCGTTTTGAATAGAATTTCCGGAAGCGACAACATTGGTTGGAAGAAAAATTTACAAGCATTTGACAAAATAACTTATATTTCAACAAGGTTATACAAGTATCCTTTTTACAAAAAATAAAAACGCGGTTTGATTCCAAATCCCTTCAAAAATGAGGCTTGTCAATATTATGCTTTTACAGTTAAAAATTAGTCAGTAAATTTATGAAACTTTAGCATTGTAGAAAACTGTATTTAAGAATCACCAAGAAGTAACATATACAAAGATTACGTTAACATAAATTCTTTATCGCTATTAATAATTTTACAAATCATGTTGTCTGGCTTACACATCTTGAGATCAATTAAGTCTAGTTTCGGCCCGGCTCGTCTGTATGTAGAAAAACAATGCAAGTCTGTTTTCGGCCCGGCACGAGTCTGCTAAAAATATTAAGCCCGTGTTACACACAATGTAACTGTCCGTTGCCGATCTCTACACTGTAGAAGTTACATTTCTGCATTGATGTTGTCAAACTAGTGTTGGTTCGTGATGCACATTAATACTTATTTTCATTAAAGCCATATTCATTAACAACAGCTGTTATTTTATCGTTTGTGCCTAAATCATTATAACGGGCCGTCAGGCCCACTAAATTTTTTTATCGGCCCGGCCCGTATGGCCCATTCAATTTTTTTGCCGGCCCGGCCCGTTAGAAAATTCGGAACGATTCCGCCGGCCGGGCCCGTGCAGACCTCTAGTCTAGAGTGTATAGAGTGTAAAACCTCTCTATAACGGAATTTTTCTATAAGGAAATTAATAAATGCAAAATACTTCATGATCATCGGAAAATAATTTTTTTTAAATCAAAAATAAAACCTTTTTGAAAAACTACTGCAAGGTTTAAAATATTATTTTTACACAATATATTTAATAAGAAATTAAATTAAGAGAATGCGTATTTACCATGCGTATTATTATATTTATTTTTGTGTACATTAATTTGACTTTTTGGTGTCTATGCAAGTCCAGCCAAGTTCAATATAAGTGTCCAATAGATACATATCCAATTATCTATGAAATTTAATCTGGTTTAATATTTAGTTAAAAATTTTTAATCTTACCATTTTTGTAACATTTTATCTCACGTGTTTAAATGTATATTTTCAAGAAAGATTAGCAACTATAACTATGATTAGTATAAAATAATGCGTTTGTACTGGCCATTAATGGGGGGGGGGGGGGGGACCAACCAAACACACAGATTTTAAAATATGGGATTCTAAGTTAGAGTTGATTGATTTAAAATTAAATTTATTTTCGCAATGTTTTTGCTGAATTTTGTTATAATTTTTAAAGGACAATTGTTTTTTATCTTGGTTAGATTGGCACCGACTCCAAAAAATCAAATTAATGTACATAAATATTAATAATACACATGGTAAATACAATGCTCTTAATTTAATGTCTTATTAATTATTATGAAAAAAAAAAACTTTTCAATAGTTTTTGAAATCTGTTTTCTTTTTGATAAAAAAAAGTTTATTTTTTAGTTAAAAATTAACAGGTTTTTTTGCATATGTTATGGTAGAAATTACATACTTAATGAAACTTAATTTATTATTCTTATTTTAATTTCCTACTTTTAATATTTTTAACTAACGGCAAATCGTAATTTATTAAATTTTATTAATATTTTTTTTCTAATACTATAATTATTTATTAATATTTCATACATCAAATAATTGCAAATATTTTTGCCGTAATCTTATAATAAACTTAACCTTAATCATGTTTTTTTTTTTTTTTTCTTAATTTTTTGATTGTTATATGACAAATTGAAAAAAAAAATGTTTTCATTTAACACACAAACAAAAATAAAATAAAAAAATAACTAAAAATAAAATAAAATAACCTTTTTTTTTCTAATGTACACCCTTGTAACCAATACAATGAAACAATTACTGGCTTTTTTATTCCACGTGTATAAATTGAAATTTTTTATCTTTTTAATTTCCAAACGTTCTAGTTTCCAAGTGATATTTCACCGTTAACTAAATCTACTGATAAGTACGTATTGTCAACAAGCAAACCATTAAAATTTAGAAACATGACAATACCGCTAGCAAGTATTGTCAACAAACATGGGTTTTTAATGACTATGTCTGTCAAGATTTTGAACATCGCTTGACTAATTATCGGTCAACTTGAACACCATCTGTCTATTTCCATTCATTCTGCGTAAGATCGTTGCTTTGAAAATATAACGATGTACTAACACATGTGGTGACCAGTTAGTGCATCTGGACTTAATTTTTTTCAGGAGAAAGAAATGTTCCTTTAAAATGTGTTTCGAGAAATGCATTATATCGCTAGCAAGATAACAGAAAACAACTAATCTAATAAGGTACCCATTACAAAATTCTTGGCTTATTCCCATTTTATTCAAGGCAGTTAAAAGATCTAAAAAATTTCTCTTACTTTTTTTTTTTTTTTTTTTGAGAAAAGTTAAAATATGGATTTTGTAAAAAAAAAAAAAAAAAAAAAAAAAGTAAAGAAATTGTTAGAGGGGGCTCTAGAGGACGCTAGGGGGGGCTCAGCCCCACCTGCCCCCCGTCTGGTTACGGGCCTGATAAATAGGATAAACAATTTCCCAACTTTGTTAAAAAAAAAAAAAAAAAAAAGCAATCCATTAAAACAAAATGTGTACATGCCTTTGCTTTTCACATTGATTTAAGTCATTTCAAGTTTAAAAAGAAATAACTGTGAGCAGTGTATTCTTTATCCAATAAACCATTAAATTTGTAAAATCACTTACAAAAATACATTTTGTAATGTAGCTTACTTCATTCAAATGCTCTTTGTTTTGGATCGAAATTTCATATCTTTCAAATTCTTCATTGTTGTTTTTAATAATAAATTTGGAATTAAACATATTTTACTTTTAGATTTTTAACTTTAAAACATTAAAAAACAGAGCTTTTGGATATTTCCTTTGAAAAATTGATGTGAAAAGACTGAAAATTACATAATCATGTATCTTTGAATAAATTGAAAATTATATAACAAGGTATCTTAGAATTAATTTTGTTAATGAAATAGTGGCTAATTTTTTCATAATTGGGGATCTATCTCAAATTGTTTTTTGTTCAAAGTAAGTTTAATTGATTATAGCAGCAACATTTATATTCTTTATTTAGAATCAGTGTTGCTAGAAAGAAAAAACACCCAATTTGTGTGGACCTTGATTATGGAAAGTAAGCCATTTTTGTTAATTGAAGCCTATTATTTAAGTCATAATCATGTTGAAAAATTACCAGAGTTTATAAGAAATTTAATTTGAAAATAAATATATAAAATAATTAAAAGAAATAACATATAAAAACCAGATTTTTTAGATAATTTTGATGAAAATTAAGTGGTCAAACTAATGTATAAGTCAGTCAGCCCATCAAAGGGGTCAATTCTGTCACGTTTCATTTTGTACAATGAAGTTACTAAACTAATGAATTAATGGGTACTAAGTTTCATTGTTAATGGTAGTAAATACTGGTATAAATCTCAGTCAAGTGAGATTTTCCTCCTGTGCATTTGCAGTTAGTCATGTGCATTAGTTTCTCTTTTTTGTTGTAAATACTTTTGTAAATAGTGTAGCATAGGTAATCAAAAAATATTGTGTGTGCGTGTGTGTAATGGATATTTTATAAGACTGCAAAAAAATTTAGGGGTGATGACGACAAATAAATAGTGTGTATAACAAGCTCTAGAGGAGACAAGACTGCCTCTTTGCTGTTTTATTTTATAATAATGATTAATAGTATTTTGTATAAAGAAAAAAGATAAATTACTGTGAGCAAAAAAAAAAAAAAAAAAAATGTTGTGTGAATGACTTATCTAGATTTTGTAACTACCTTTTTATAGTGTCCGTATTGACTGCACAGATCCCCCCTTTCTTCTATGCAATGGAATTAAAAATTTGGTACTTCTTGGTTATCTCATCGACCAATTTTTTGGGGCCTCGCTAAGGAGGGGGGGAACATGAGGGGGGCTCCACCCCCCAAATATTTGCACATGCTGTTACAGTTGGCAAATTTACAAACTGAATTGGCAAATTAGTTCAAAACTTTAATAAAAATGTAAATATAATTTCTATTTCTGATAGATTTCACAAAAGTTACCAATATAATTAGAAATATTACTTAACTTTTTACAAATAAAATCTATATTATATTTTCTAATTGTGATAACTTGGTAAAATTATAATAGTGTTCACTCTAGAAATAAAAAGGGCATGGTGCTATTCACTAAAAAGGGCACTTTTGCTAAAAAAAATTGTTATTGCCTTTAGAAGGGGAAAAAAGAAAGCGAGAAAATGCATATTTTTTAAGTATGATAAATCAAGTAACATTGATTTTCATTGATTTTATGATATAAAAATTAAAAATACAATTAAATTAAAACATGATTGAATAGTATCATGTTCTTTTTCTTAATGAAATGAAAAAATTCTATCATTTTTGGGCACACAAATTTGGAAATACTACAGAATAAAAAAAATATTTATTAAAAATCTCTGGGTAAAACCAATGGTGCATTTTACTATTTTTAAAAAGGACAGGGTGCATTTTGTAAATTTGTAAAAGGGCAGGGTGCTGCACCCTTCAAAAAAGGCCTAGAATGAACACTAATTATAAAACTAGTTGGCAAAAGCCGAGAACTATTTATGTTTGCTTTCTCACTGAGTTGACAGATACTGAATTTTGACTTGGCAATTTCAGGCTCTCTGCCCCACCAATAAAAAGTCTTAGCAATGGCCCTTGCCAATTTCGCCAGATTATACATAAATCAGCAAACTGTTCCCCCAAATTATGTAAATTAATGTAATTTTTATGTCAAATAATGGTAGAACAAATAAATTATTAAAACAGAATCAAAAATAGAAATTAAAAATTGAATTTAAAAGATACTTGATGACATAACAAATATGTGTATCATAGTCATTGTCAAATAAATGTGACATTTATGTTCATCCATTATTGAGACATAATTTTATAGTTTGGCGTTAGTCTTATGGTCGACGGGATAAACAAGTAGTAGCAAAAATTTATATGTAGCTTAAGTGTTTTTTGAAATTGATTAATGTAGTGAAAAAAAAAAAATGGATGTACAAAAAATGAGCTATTCTTAAATGAATTCCCATTGAAACCATGCTGCCAAATGATATATTATGTGTGAATACATAAAAGTCTGTATTTTTATATCTTCTATAGATAAAAAATAATTAATTAGCTTTGGAATTTCTGTGTGTTAAATTGTTTTTCTGGTTTTTTTTTGGAAAGTCACTACTTGCTTCATTGGTGAAAAGTAAATGCCGATTTTTTGAATTATATTAGGTCTTTTTAAAACATTTCTTTCAGTGTGTTATTGTGAGTCAGTCCTCTCTCAATAAGTTGGCCAATGACTTTGAAAGAATTTGGACATTTCTTTGTTATAGCAGTCTCCACAATTATAATTGTAGTCAATTTTGCCAAGTTTGACGAAGATTGAGCATGTATAATATTGATAATAACAACAAAAAAAAAATAATTATAATAATAAATAAATAAATAAATACAATAGACTTAATACTGATGAAATAAATTTTTCTTGAATTTCTCTCCTTAAAACTTGCCCTATAGTTAAACCAATAATTTACATCAAAATCATAAAGTAAGGAAGTTTTTTATTTTGGATTTAGCCAGTCTTAATAACCAAAAAGGGCTCGATTAATACGTAAATATATTTGGTAAAAAACAATTAACAGTTATATTAGTAGTATTTTAATTTTTTAGAATACTTTTTTCTTGAAATAGCATGAGTTCAATCATGTTAATGAGAACTACATATTAAATTACATACAGAATGATGTAAAAATTAAAGTCTAATTTTGTCCCTACATCTAAACTGAAAATTTCACAGTGTATATCTTTGATGATATGTGGATTTGAGGGAGTCTACTGTATTTGAAAAATATTCTGGAACTTAAATAAAAATTCAATTAAGATTGATGGTATTTTGCAACTTAACTCGGTGATATAACTCTGTCACATGGTTATTCTTCCTTGGGGCTGCTATAATAAAGAAGTACCAGAAAATTGCTAACAGACACAAATATTTAAGGTAATGTGTTAGTATTTAATTATAAACTAGAAGGGATTGTCACCTTAGTTAATTTTGTGTCACTCATTGTATTTGACCAACTTTTTGTAGGCGGACTGTACACCTCCCCCTCCCCCCCTCTCTCTCTTTTTTTTTTTTTTTTTTTTTTTTGGGGGGGGGGGGGGCTAAGCTTCTCCTATGGGCAGCTGAATTAAAAAATGTGCCAAGCGCACAAAATTTTTTTATAATGCTTCCATTCTTTATAACGTTGTAGTTGAACAATTTATTTTTTAATTTTATGTAACGGTGTTTTTTGTCTCTTATTCTTGCAAAAATTAAATAAAATGAACCTCAATTATTTCTCAATCCATAGCTTTACAAACATCAGTTATTGCCTATTTTCCTGTTACTTGCTGTTTAAGTGGCCTGATTATTGTACCGTTAGAAAGATTTGAATTGCCAAATCCAGTTTCATAATTGTCATATTTTCTGATTTTTAAATACCATTATTTCAAATAGATATATTTGCTCTATTTAAAACTTCAAATGTGTGATTAAATAACAGCAGTGATGGTAAAGAATCAGATAATTTGGCAGCTATTGTCTTGCTGCAAATATGAAACAACAAACAAAAAAATATTCATCATGAAATAATCTTAAAGATGTTGTTTTTCCATGTTCTATGTTTGCGTTTTTTTTTCTTTTTTTCTTTTTTTTTTTTTTTTTTTTTTTTTTTTTTGAAGAGCAGGCTAATTTTAATATCAATTTGGCAATTTCTTCTCATTTAACTGATTAGAAAATACTCAATTTTAAGCTCACTAAATGCAATAGGGAAAATATGCATACAATTATAATTTAACTAAAAAAACATTGTGGTACTAATTGTTTTACAAATACTTAAAATATTATGTACATTATGACAATAAATAGAAAAATAAATTCTTCCAATCTATTATGTGTAATTCTGAAAGCAGGCTATTGATAATCCAAAAGAAAATCTTTGTTCTCAGTAAATTGAAATTTTTGGAATCGTAGTTTTTATATGGCTTACATTTAGTTTTTAGTTTGTTGTTGGATGTATAAAAAAATTTGATTTGGATAAATTTAATGACAATTTCAAATAAGGTGTTCCTTAATTTTGATATGCAGTCATATTTTTTTAGTCTATTTAGTAATTTATAATCATTCTGTAGTCATATATAATTATATTCTATAGTATTTAAATTTTAATTTTTTTTTTTTTTTTTTTTTTTTACTTATAGTATATTGGTACTTATTGATTAGCTGGGCACCACTGTATCTATATATATATTTACATACAAGTATGTTTACATATACAAATAATAATTATGTATGTGTGTGTGTATAGAAATATACATATGTGTATTTATAACTCACTGGCGTCTGGCTAATTGGAGAGTACTGTTTATTGTTTAGTAATTTTGTGTAATTAGTGTCATAATAGGTTAAAAATTTATTGTAAAGTTTCTTGATAACAATGATTAAGTTCCTATTATGCATATAATTTTTGCAAACTTATTGTTTATTACCAGAATATTATTGATAATTAAAAAAACAATAAATATTTGTTAGTTTTCTTTAATTAATTTCAATCATACTTCCTTTTTTTTTTTTTTTTAATGGCTGTGTATTGAAGTTCAGACACTGTTGTATTTGTTCTCATTTGAATGAAATTAAATAAACCAATTTTATTTATCTAATCAATATTGCTTGATTATCCCATTGATCCACTTTACCAAATCGTACAAAATGCCAAACTATATGCCCATGTATAAAAATTGTCATAATATTATTTTAAATTAACGAAAGGACAAATAAATTGGTGAATGATTAATAAAATGTCAAATAAAAAAGTCTCTTAATGACAAAATAAACATGTGTATCGTGTTTAATGTCAAATGAATGTGACATTTACGATCAACCATTTTTAGCATTTAATCTTTTAGTTTGACAATTGTTTTTTGGTCGATGGGATAATTAAGTAGTACTATTTAATCTTATTATTATAAAATTACAGTTAAAATCAGTGTCACATTGAGTCCTCCTATTTGAATTCACAGTTGTTTGAAATTAATGTAGTAAACAAATCATATTTAATTTTTTTCCCTTGTTGTTGAACAATTCAGTGATTAAAATCTACTATTGTGTCTCTGTTTCCCCCACCTCACCCCCTGTCTGTACTATTTTTTCCTGACGCTATTTTTGTTTTAACAATTTAAATAACACATATATTTTTGAAACCATAATTGTGTTTTTGGAAAAATTGATTTAATTATTGAAAAGTAAAAAAATTTGAAGACTTAATTAAAGAAGAAAATCTAATTGAAATTTAAAATCCTATTTTAAATTTTAATGACATTTTTTTTTAAATAAAAAATCAGATGATCAAGAACTACCCCTAATGTTTGGTGATTATTATAGGGCAAAATTGAGAAATTTCGTTACCGGCCACTGGCCAGTAAGACTAGCTTTTCAAGTGGCCACTGTTTTATTTAAAAATATTAAGCAGTAAAATTTCTATAAGTATTAATCTAAAACTGAACAGCCCAAATAAATATAATAATATAAATATATTGAAACATAAAAAAGTAGAATATTTAATGAAATATAAGTAAATTGTATTATCTCCTTGTAAAAAACTGGCCACAAGGTGGCCACTGATAGACAATTTTTCACTGGCCGCTTTTTCTCATGTACTGGCCATGCGGCCGGTGGCTAGTTCTAATTTTGCCCTTTAGTGATTATCCCCATATGACAATACTCATTTAAAACTAAAAATGTAATTGTAGTAGCTGGCCATTGACTGTATACTTCCCTTGAAATGTTTGCTTTTTATCCTGATGTTTAAATCTTTTATTATTATTTTTAATCTGCCCTGTATTAACTTTCTTTTGTTTGTATCAAGAGTTAGTTTCGAATCTGAGTGTCGACCACACCAATGCAACTTGTGATACACTTTGCCCTTATTTGCTCATTCTTTTGTGATACACGTATCTGTGCAGTATACATATATATAAATATAAATGAATGTTAGTCACACACTTTTTGTCTTTTCTTCCTTTTTCTGTAGTGAAAAAGCTTCTGTAAAGATCTGTATTATCTAGAGACGGAACTATTTTTAAATTGTTTTAAATGGCTAATAGTTGTTTGTTCTAAAAATTATTTATAGCTTCTTGCAAAGTTTTTCTTTTTTGAGCAGGGTTCCCAGTCGGGGAAATTAAAAAATGTACAGGAAAAGTCATGTAATTTAAAAATATTTTCTAATCAGTGTGGCGGGGAGGGGTGGAAATATTAATAATAATGTGAAATTTGTCAAATTAGTCTTTAGAAACCCAGTGGCAGAAAGTTCTACAAATTGGGAAAAAAACCTAAAAAATAAAGAAAAATTTGGAAATTTAGGCAAAAAATCAGAGAAATTTTTAAATATTTGAAGTAATCGTGAAATTTTTGATATACTACACTTTCCTTCAGAATCTCAATTATTGTTATAAATGAAGAAATTTTGAATTAATTGTTTATCTAATCTAAAATTTTAATAAAAAAATCAACATAATCATAATAACTAACAGCATAATCTGAAAAACAATTAAAAATCAAAAATTCATAGCAAATTTTTTTCAAGCATTTATCTAGATTAAAGTTTTTATTTTAGGTTAGAGGTAGGTGATTTTTTGATTAAATAAATCGCTTCAATTGTAAAATAATTTACTTTTTAATTATTTTCTATACTTATATCTGTCACAGACACTTTGAGAATTTTCTGCTACTGGGTCTAAAAAAATTCATCAAGTGACTGGAAAAAAAAAAAAAATAATAATAATAATAATAATAATTTTTTCAAAGAATTGTGGAAATAAATAGCAAATTCTGTTGTAATTTTTTGTGATTTAGTCAGGGAAATAGCCAGATATGTTTTGCTGGGAACCCGTGTTGAGATAACCTGTCAAATGCTTATTGGTACTTAGCATTTTTTCTGGTCTTGGCTTATTTTTCTACCCTTGGCTTATTTTTCTAATGGAGTCAGCGCCAAACCTAGCAATTCTTCATGTGTGCATTTTCATTTGATGCCAGTTATTGTGATAGTCAAAAATATAGTTTTTTCTAATATTGCATTTCATTTAGTTTTTAAAATTGTGTTTACTTATTCTTTGTATTCCCTTTCCCCCCCAAACTTCATTTGTAATACAGTAGACTCCCTCAAATCTGTGCACACAGCTTGGGACCAGAGGTTGTGTGGATTTATGGTCATTGTTTTGTTTACATTTTTTAAACAGTTATTTGAATGTGATTAACAATGAAATTGAAACTATAATGGATGCTTACAATGTAATAAAATATTAATAAATAATAAACTAAAATAATAAAAACTTAGATAATTTTTAAAAAGATTAAAAGCAAAGGTCAAGTTAATAATTAGTAATGTATAATTATATATTTATTATAAAGAATGGATGTATTTTTCCTATGAAATTTGCCTCATAAAGATACATTACTAATTCACATAAAATAAGAAAGTTTTATTTCAGGTTTAGCCAGATTTAATAACCAAAAAAGCTTGATTAATACATAAATATATTTGATTAGAAGATTGTGATGACCAGTGATATCTTGAATTTTTTCAGAAAGAAATTTATTCTTTCTTCGTGAAAAAGAATAAATTCATTGATATTAACAGAAATTACAAATTAAAATATCTATGGAACTGATATAAAAATAAAACAGTGAAATTTTGTCCCTACATCTGCAGGCACTGAATGTTTCCTTGTTTACATCCATAAATTATGTGTGGATTTTAAGGTTGCAGATTTGAGAGAGTTTACTGTATAATCGTTTTTGTAGCCTTTCTTTTTGATTTTTTTCCTCAAAGCTAGCCAAATTTTACTGCCAAATTTTAAGCTTGTCCCGGAAAATGCAGAAGTACCATGGCAAATGTATTCTGACCTTTTTATTATATGTAAAAAGCATTTCTTGTCATTATTTACTTGCATTGGGAATTCAGGTGTACACTTAAAAAGTATCCTATTTTGTAGAAGCTTAACATTTTTTTTTTTTTTTTTTTTTTTTTTTTTTCCCAAGTAAAAGAACGAATAATTGCACAATGAATGATATTGCAATAGGTGTATGAAAATCTATGCAGTTAATTGTTTAATTTTTAAACTGTGTGTCATTAATAGCATAATTAATAGTTAATAAATATTACTAAGAATTTATGCAATGTGAATATCTATGTAATAACCAAAGAGCTTTAGTAATGATTTATTTCTGATTTTTCACTAATTATTCTTGAAAAAAAAATGCTTAAAATATATCTTACATTTTGTATGCGATAGATATTTGTTGTTTTTGATGCAATATTTTGTAATGTGTCCCTAATCTACTTAAATGGGGGATGTTAATCAATAGAGTTTTGTAATTGACTGAATTTGGGCATGTTCTGATAAATTGTGCCATTTTCTGCAAAAAATAGGTGAGGTTATTATTTTTTTTTTTTTTTTTTTAGAAAATTAATCATTAAAAATATTTTTCCCTTTAAATAATAGGTGCATTTCCTAAAGGAAAGTTTAATAATAAATTATATGTATTAAGGCTGTTCTCAATTCTAAAAGGGTTTTATTCTAAAATCATTTTTTATTTGGAAATTCATGAAATTGGCAAGTACTCGAAAATTTTCTCATTAAACAGTTTTTTTTTTTTTTCCTGTAAATGGGGAAAATCTTCCCGAAAATGTTGTCAAAGTAGATGTTTTGAACTGAATTTTCATATATTACCATACCAGTATTTTAATATATGATAAAATATTAAAAATTTTGTAAAAAGCTCCTGTCGCGAAGAGGTTAAGGGTTTATTTCCATTCAAACTGCTTATTTTCCGATTTATTTTTGAATTCATTTTTGCTCTCAAATACACCAAACTTTCAAAATCTCTTATTTAGAAAGTGCACAAGGTGCCGTGAAGGTCGATTCTTTGATAAGTGCACAAAATATTGCAAAAAAAGCAATCAAAAATGGCCATTTGAACCGATTTTTCCGAAATGGGAGATAAGGGAACGGAAAAAAAGGGTCTTCCTGAGAAGTTAATTGCTTATAAATCAAATTCTAATGAATGGAGCGTAAAAAGACATCACACGGCACCTCGTATGTCTCTTCAAAAATCACCCCAGCAAGTTTCATGTGTGTCTACTTTTAAAAATGTGTCTGAAATTGTATCGGAAAATTTCGAGCTGCTGAAGGTTTAAAATCCTTTTTTCGAATACACCCTTAAAGAATGATATTTTCTTTGTGATAATAGTGGTGTGCAGAAAGCTGGAGTTTTTTCAACTCTGGATCTGGCAGCACAGGAAATAATAAAATAAAACTGTCGTTGACAAAAATCACTTATAACTTAACATGTTATTCATTTATCAAAAATTTCAATATTCATTTATCATTTGGCAAAAAGTGTTCAATTCTTCCATATTGTGTCTGCCAGTCCCATGTTTTACTGCTTAAAAAATGAATCTGTTAATGTGTTAAATTTTAATTCTGTTAACCCTGCATTAATTGCATATATATTTGTATAAGGAAAGGGCAGCTGATGTCACTATTGGTCAAGCCAATTAACTGTATAAGCAGAGTTGTATAATATAGACGCACGCCGTGCGCAGAAAATTTTAGGAAAGAAACAATTTTTATTTTTGTAGCTTTTTTTTAGAACCAAAAAATTAAAATATTCCCCCAATTTTATGTACGATTTACTTACAGTTAGTGGTTACTTACAGTTAAAAGCAGGGCCGATTTTCGAGTTTTCCAAAATTTAAGGCATTTGATGCTGAAAACTTTAATAATTCATTTTATACACCAAAAATCTCAAATTTTGACATATGGTTGTCGTAAAAAATCAATTTCGTCATTCATTTGCAGAAAGAGACATCTCCAATTTCATCAAATTATTGCGAAAAAAAACACGAATTCAGTAAAAGTTCCACTGAAAAAGCATAAAATATCGTCGAAGGGCCACGAAAAAACAAATTTCGTTAAAAGATCTCAAACAATTTGCACATTTCAACAATGAATTGAGTGAAAAACGCACATTTCAACAAACAATCGAATGAAAGACGCGTAAAGACAAGAACCATGTGAATTTTGACAAAGATTGTGCAAAAAATGCAAATTTCATCCATGAAACGCGTAAAAAACACAAATTTTGTCCATGAATTGCTTAAAAGATGAGAATTTTTTGACAGATCATACAAAAAACGCAAATTCTGTCCAGAAATCGCATAAAAAACATGAATTTTATCCATGACAAAATAATACAACACGTAATTTTATTAAACGTTAAATTTGCAGAAATTTTTTGACCCAATTTATGTGCGCAGAAAGTTTTTGGTTTTATACAAGTCTGTGTATAAGCAAGAAACACCTGGCCGTTCTTTATAACTCCTAATGTGCACATTAATTAGAGTGATTTGATTGGTCTGAGTTCATCAGGTCTATGATATGATTGGCCTACGTTGTCAAGATGAATCCTACAATGATTGTAATGATGATCCTACAATGAATGTTTCACGTTGTGTTGGCACTCCGTAAGCACCGCAATGTCATGTCATGTAACGACAAAAATGTAGTGGTAGATTGGTTGACGGAAGTGTTTGTTTGTAAACATGTCCTTATTTTATTATACAAGTGTTTCGGTTGAAAAATCGATACCTATCGGAGGAAAGGATGAAGCTAGAGGTTCAGCGTCTAATTGGTTCAAAACTTGCAAGAGCAAAATCTTGGCTTGTATTGAATCACAGATATACACATGTGACTGATGCTGGGTTAAAGAATTGCCTTAAAGCTGTTCTCAACTTAACAAGTGAAAAACGCTTTGGCACATTTACAAATACAAATTCGGTTTTTAACAGAAAATATCAAATTGGAAGACCTGATTATGGAACTGATTTCGAATCGAACTTTGATTTTCAAATTTATGATAATAAAATTACCTATCAAGTTATAATCAATTTTGATCGCAGGATCACACGTTTTTCTCCTCAGTTTGAGTGTTTTTTTTTTGCTTTCACCATGAAATGTGGTTCAAAATGCTAACTTTAATAACTTGTTCTGAAATATCTATTGTTTCAAATAAAACGACAAAATGAATGTGATTCGATAGCTTCTGAACAACAACACTTGCTTGTTCCATGCATTTCCAAACAAAAATGGATTAATACAAAGTTGCCCTTTTTGATTTAAGAACAGCCTTAATCTTTCTCAAGATTCTTAGTCTAAAGTCGAAAACCTGATTCCCTTCAACTTTTTTGTTTCACCCTGACCTCGTAGTGTCTTTTAAAAAATATATATAAAAAGTGCCTGAAGCAATAATAGTCATGAATGTGCTAGAACTTAATTAATTAGTCTATGAAAAATATGAATCTGTTTTTGTGTTATTGTTTCATAAAAATTGGGTGACGATTTGAAAAAATAATGAAATGAAAAAATGTCTCTTTTATGAACTTGCTGTGTGTGTTTTTGTTTTGGAAAACACATCTCTTGTACATTTGTTTTAGCTTAAGTAATTGAATTTTTGTATGTAATAAATTATGAAAGTGAAAATGCATTTCTTGGATTATTTTTGTTATCCCTGTATCCTGTTGCTTATTTGTTTGGTTACTATTTGATTATCGCATCCACCAAAAAAAAAAAAAAAAAGACTATTGCCAAACTGTAAGATTAAATGCGAATAATGGATGACATGTCAAAATCAGCGTTGGCAAGTTTTTGACAGTGTGCGATTTTATCCGGTTAAAACCATGGTTTAAACCGTCATATCTAAAACCTCTTGTCAGAAACCTCAAATACTACACTGATCTGTAAAATTTCACATTAAACATCTGTCACACATATACAACATTAGATGCAACATTAAAAGTTCACTTTTACTGTATTGTATATTATAATTTCCAGAAAAAAAAGAAAAAAAATCTCTCATAAATCTGAAAAATTAGCCTGCCTCCAAACTTGTTCAACCAGCAATGTATCTGCTATCAAGCCCTGCTAGCACAGCACCAATTGAGAGAGTATTTTGTAACTTTAGCGTCATACACTCTAAACTCAGAAAACATTTGGATGTAAATAAATGTGCTAAATTGATTATGTGCTATAGGATACTGTGGGGTAAAATTGATCCAGATTATTAACTGTACACAATCATTTTCTTCTGTTTGGACATTCTAAAAAAAACAATGTTTTATTGCAATTAAAGTAATTTAATTTTTTTGTAATTATTAAATTACAGTATAATTAATTTTAAATAAAAAATTATTTAAATCATTAAGACTTATTCAATGTTTCTGTCTTGTTCTTAAAATGTTTAAAGTACATTACACATTTTTGACGGTTTAAGCCAGTTTTTGACGGTTTAAACCAGCTTTTGACACTTGTCATGTCAAAAACCAATTTCTGACGTCAGAAACCCAACCCTGGTCAAAATGCAAACCAGTTATTAGACAATAATCTCCTCTTAGGAATAACATTAACTGGAGAGTGTCTTCGGTAACCATCAGGTGATTTTTAATTCTACATTTTATTTGTATTTTTAATAATATTTTATTAGTTTATTTGTTCCCCCATCCTTTAAAATAAAAGTTATACCAATTTGTATAAGTTGGCTTGATTTGTATAATTGAGTAAAATGGGTGGATGAGATAATCAAGTAGTATCATTTGTTTTGTGGTGCATGTTCTCAACATTTTTTTTTCTTTTCTTTTTGGGTGTCTGTCTTAGTGCATGTTCACAAATTTATTTCCATTTGTAAATGCATCAACATTTTTAGTATATATATTTATGCACCGAGGAATAAATGATATTCCTTGATAATTGTGTGCTCACCAGTTAGTTTGTCGGTTGCACATTCATGGGTGCAAGACCTTCAGTCTTGGGACTGATTACAGTCTTGAAGAGATTTTTGACTAGCTCAAAATTCTACTTTGTACGCTTATATAATAGCAGTTTTACCATCAAGAATATTTAAGGGTGTATTTAGATTCAAACTGCTTGTTTTCCGATTTATTTTTGAATTCATTTTTGATCTCAAACACATGAAACTCGCAGATTCTCTTATTTAGAAAGTGCACAAGGTGCCGTGAAGGTCGATTCTTTGATAAGTGCACAAAATATTGCAAAAAAAAAAAAAAAAAAAAAAAAAAAAAGCAATCAAAAACGGCAATTTGAACCGATTTTTTCGAAGTGGGACATCTGGGAATGAAAAAAAAGGGTCTTCCCGGGAAATTAATTGCTTATAAATCAAATTCTAATGAATGGAGCGTAAAAAGACATCACACGGCACCTTATACGTCTCCTCAAAAATCCCCTCAGCAAATTTCATGTTTCTACTTTTAAAAATGTGTCTGAAATTTTATCGGATTTCGAGCTGCTGAAGGTGGAAAAGCGTTTTTTCGAATACACCCTTAATCACTTTCTTTTATTGTAAGAGATCAATTTTTAGCCATAATGCAAGACTAAGAAATCTTCTAACCCTTTTGCATTTAGTCATTTCTGCAAATCTCAGTCTTGACTTAGATGGATTTCTTGCACACATTGAGGCGACTTAAGCAACATGAAGCACGTGTTGGGGAGAGGAAAAGATGTTAAAGATATCTTCTTTTTCTCCTTAGACACATTCATTGTTTCATGTGAAGAGAAAAATGCCATCTAATTAAACTATTACTGACCTTTTACCCTTTTTCGTGATTGTTATGTCCACCTACATGGATGGCGTTTTTTTTATGTTTTAGCGTATCTTCTACAAGAAAATGGATTATTTGTATACTAGTGTTTATGCATTTACGAATGAAAATGGTTTGGGGAATGTGTCAAAAGTAACAGATTTAGATTTGAGAACATCTTAAAAGAAAATAATACATCAAACATGTCATATATATTTTTTACGGGACTAGAAAAAGAAATACTTGTATGAACTCGTGTTTAGTTTCTGTCTTCTGTTTGTTTCATATTTCGGAAACAATGTTGTCTACTTGAAGTAGATAAACATTTGTTTGTTTTTTTAGAAGAAGAAAACCATTCGACTGTTTTCATTTTTTTACTTTTCTTTGGTAGGAGCAATGAAAGCAGTATTCAGTCATAATGCATGCCATGGTTCTGTTTTGTTTTTTTTAAATAAAATCTCACTTGTACATTGACAGATTATCGAACATCATTTATTGATTGTCCACACATGTTATTTATACAAATACCTCACTAGCAGGGTTTTCTGATACAGTATAGGTGTGGATACATCCTATATTTCCATAATGTAATGTGGTAGACATTTTCAAAATATCACTATACATGATATTTTTAACCAAAACAAAATATATCCTTTTTTTAAAACTATTTATTATTGACTCTGTCGTCCTGTGGATAAAATAACCACTTACTATGTGGCCACCTTCCTTCCCCCCTCCCCCCCAAAAAAAAAGTTTATTTAGAAAAGTTATTGAAAGATGTCTAATTTAATTAATAAATTATTTACACCTTTAGTAAGTTATTTACAGTTAAAATAAACAAGTTGGAAATTGCACGTGAAGCGTAGCAAATGGTTCGTACGATAACGAAGTTTTAAAATATTCAGATCTTGCTGATATAGTAGAGCGTACTTTGGATACAGTATAGGGGTCGAAATCTTTTTTGTTCCTGTAAGTATGCAGGGAGTAATTTTTATTATACTTCATTAAGTATATCTTATTCATAAAATGTGAAGTAGTTTAATATAATTAAAACACGCCCCAAACAATGTTTCCCCGTATAACATTATTTAGTGGAATACATTTGTGTGGCCCTGTAATTTAATAATAAATATTCTTTGCATCCCAGATTGTACAAAATGTATATTTTAGTACATACTTTATAGATTCATGTCAATTCTGTTATGTTCAAATGAGTGTAACACCATTAAAATGCATTTGAAACTTTTTTCCCATTGATCTATTCATCCGATTTTCATAACATTTGAAATGACTCCACAAAATTATGTAATAAATATATATACGTTTTAAATTTCAAACGATTAAATGCATTTGAAACTTTTCCCCCCATTGACCGTAATGTAACGGAAAACTTTTGATTGTCCCTGTAATTGATCTATCCATCCGATTCTCATAAAATTTGAAATGACTCGACAAAATTATGTAATAATTATGTGTTTTAAATTTCAAACGATTCGGTTGGATTGTTTTTGCGTTGTTATATGCGGACAGACAGACGGACGGACTGAGCAACAACAATAGGTACTACGTATTTACATAATTACGAACGCACCTAAAAATTGCTTTGTACAAATTGATCTGAGTTATCCAATTGAAAAATAAAATATACAGTCGAGTCTCTCTATAATGAAACTCCATCCAGCGAATTTCTCTATTGAACGAATTTTTTTTTTCAGGAACGGTCAATTTTTCCATAATTACATTGAAAATAATCTCCATATAACGAAATATGTATCTCCATTCAACGAATTTTTTCAGAGATGTTTTGCTCAGAAAATGCTTCAAATTGAAATTGTTTGTAAAATCCCATTTTACATATGATGCTATATGACTTCACTTATGATTAGGCATTTAGTATTAATAATAATTATTATTGTTATTAATAATTATAATTAATAATGATAATAATAGTAATTATTATTATTATTTGCTTCCTTCTCTTTGCACCGATTCTTTTATTTTAAACATTCTTTCGATTTAAAATAAAAGTTACTTTCCTGAAAGAATCATGTGTAATAAAGCATGAAAAAAGTATTGGAAAATTGTAATATAGTTAAATCTTATTGTAATACAATATTTTCTAAATATAATATAATTCTTTCTCAGCCTATTGTCATATGTACGCAAAACAACAACATTCGTTATGATTCAGACTATGAACTAACTATTCGTTAAACACTCATTAATCTATTCCGATAGCTAACGTTAATGTTATTAACGAAAAAGTAATTTTTTCTAAAAAATTAAAAATTTGGACCCCTAATAGGATATGTACGGAACCCTAAAAATCGATTTTTTGACCATTTTAAAGGTAAATTATCCCCCTTAAAGTTGTGAATATTTTTTATATTCTGTGTACCATGACACTGCCATCGTACTATACCTTTTTTTTTTCAATGTATTGAAAGTTTTGTTGATTTGAAAAACAGTAAAACATGCTCGTCCTAAAACAGGACGAAAAATAGCTGCCTCTTTCGCATTCAAGTCGTGCAAACTCGCGCAGCCTGGCGTGCAAAAAAAAAAAAAAAAAAGCAGAAGAAAGAAGAGAATAATATTCAAAACGCGATACGCACTACTTAGGTTGTGTTCTGTATACCTACCCTTCACCCATTCGATAGAAGCTGCCTACGAACAAGAATGTCGAAAGTTTTATTCGACAGGAGGTGTTGCTCCCATTTTTTTTTATTTGCTTGCCACGAAGCGAGTAAGAACTTTCACACACGATTGCAGAACTTTCATCCCTCACATGCATCCTTATATTGAAGCATTTTTTCAGGTGCCGTAGAATCCTCTATTTTTCAGTGCTGTAAAAATAAATTAATGGTAGCTCCTTGGGGGAGGGGGAGGTATGTTGCACCCTGAGCTCATCGCTGATCTGAATACAGCGACGGGTCTAAGGGGGGGGGGGGGCAATGCGATCATCCTACCCCCCCCCCCCCCGGAATAATAAAGTGTTTACAAAGCAACGTTAAGGCCCTCTGTCCTCGCTCGAGGAAACGCTCGCGAGCTAATGCTATTCCTATGGGGAAGCATTTTCACATTTTTGAATATTGTTTTTTGCATTGAATAGCTGAGGTGCATGCCGATAGCGCACCTTTTTTACTTTTTCGATTTTGGTTGCAAATATTTTTTTTTAAAAAGCACTTTCAGTTTCGAAACCGGTTTTGAAAGTGAAACTAACTTTGTAAAAAATATCTGCAACCAAAATCGAAAAAGTAAAAAAGGTGCGCTGTCGGCATGCACCTCAGCTATCCAATGCAAAAAAAAAAATATTCAAAAATGTAAAAATGCGAAAAAATTATTAGAAAAATGCTTCCCCATAGGAATAGCATTAGCTCGCGAGCGTTTCCTCGAGCCTTAACTACAGGGGCCTTAACTACTTAGGCTACTTCAGTCGCCTGGAAAGATCAGTTCACTAATTCTAATCCTATACAAGAAATTTTTAAAAATATCTCGGTTGCATTTTAATATTATTTTTAAACTAGTTCGCTGATATCGATCTGTATAAAAGCCGTATTTTATTATATACGTATACTATTTTACAATAATTTAAAAATTTATAATTAATAATCACGTACTACATATAATAATAAAGTACAATTATATTTCAACTGTGTAATGTACATATTGTAAAGTTTCCCCCCCCCCCTTAATACTTCCCTGGTGATGGGCAAATTTTATTATCCGAAACTATTCGAATGTAATTGTATTTTAGTGTTGTAAGTAGTATGGATAATATCAAAGAAAGGAAAACAGCACATTGCGTTATCTACAATGTACAATTCTATAGTGTAGTTTTAATATTATAGCGTGTTATTTTTTCCCCTTAACGTTTCCCTGATGATGGACAAGTTTTATTGTCCAAAACTGTTGAAATATAATTTCACTTTATAATTGTGAGTAATATGTGATTGTAATTATAATTTTCAAAATGTATTGTATACACTGATGAGACGAGCTTGTACACTGTATTATAGCTTTTTATATAATACAGTGTAATAGGTCCTTTTAGAAGTAATTAATTTCGTATTTTATAATAGATACAATTTAAAAATAAATTTGCGACCCACTTTCTGCTTTGTCATAGTATGCCTCCCCCCTTCCCCCCGGGGGCGAAGCGCATGTGTACAAAGCAGGGCTGCGAAATCGGAGTCGGGCCCATTTTTGAGATACAGTCGGAGTCGCTATAAAACAAGCCGACTCCGGCTTTTTTTTTTTTTTTTTTTTTTTGTTAGATAGTTTGAAGCGAAACTAAAGCAGTTATATGTAATTTGAAATGCATAAAAAAGGAATTATTGTTATTTTTGTATTATATCGGGCAGCCTAAGTTAAAGATACCTAAGATATTGCCCTGCGTACAGATAAGATGAAATTATTTTTCATTATAAACTCTAGTAGATCTCGAACTATTTCCGAACTAGAAAAATTTTCGTGCTTTTTTTGTTTTTCCTTTTCATTGAATTTTTTCTGCTCTGAAGGACACGAATTAAGAGCACACACTACTGATTGAAAAAGAACCGGATGATAATGTGAAGTCTATGGGGGCGTTCTTTTCAAATATCTCGCTCACATTTTAATATTTTCACGTGATTTTTTTTTTTTTTTTTTTTTTTTTTTTTTTTTTTTTTCATGGGATAGCTGAGAACAATCTACAACCGGCCTAGTTTTTACTTTTGGTTGTATTCTTTTTATATTAGGATAGTTTCAGTACATAGTCATGCTTTATTAATAAATTGCTGATGTGCCAAATTCGACAAATTATATAAAACACCAAAATACTTAAGTAATACCGGATTGCGTAAAAGAAACATCCTTATAACTCTAAAAATAATAATCATATTAATTAACAATTTACTGCGTCGGATAAAGCGTCTCATTTCCAATTAAAATGTATCTTTGAATTGAAATACAGAGTCATGAAAAATCAAAGAATGCGGAAAACAGGATTACACATATCTCGGCAACTAATAATTCGATTGACTTCGTTCTTTATGCAAAATTTGTGTTATTTTATTGCCTTTTACATCCACTCTTTAAAATAAAAATATTAGAAAAATTTTATGTACCTTTCATCAGAATGAATTTTTCGAGAGTCCGAAAAAAATAGTTCCGGATAATCGAGGTTACTCATATTAAATAGGCTTCGTCCTATTCTTACATACTAAGTACATACAAAATTTCAAGTCCCTATCTCAATTCGTTCGGGAGATAGAGCGTTTACAGACAGACGGCAAAAATTCTTTTCCTAAAAATATGTTTTTCGGAATCTCCACTATCTGAAACATGTAAATCCGTCATTTTTTTTTTTTTTTTTTTTTTTTTTTTTTTTTTTTTTTTTTTTCGATTTTTAAAACGATTGCAAGACTAACCCTATACTACGTATGATGGGTAAGTAAAACAATTATGAAAAACAAATACTTAATAATTTATACATTTATCATTGTGTTTCATGACTGCAAATACTCTATCTTTCATGGTCGTTATACATTTTTTGCATAGTTCAAGACTGGTTTTGTAACATTATATTATATTTCAATATTATATTTCAAACGATATTATTCAATATTATTCAAACGATTCGGTTAGGTAGTTTTTGCGTTGTTATATGCGGACAGACAGACAGACTGAGCGACAACAATAGGTGCTACGTATTTACATAATTACGAACGCACCTAAAAAGTAAAACCTAGGCCGGTTGTGGATCGTCCTCAGTTATCCTATGCAAAAAAAAAAAAAAAAAAAAAAAAAAAAAAAAAAAAAAAAAAAATCGCGTTCAAGTTCACGTATCCTAAATAGTAAAATATCTGTTTTCTTTTCTTCTTTAGATTTCAATAGTTCGATTTTTCGGCTTTGTGGGACGCAAAATTTAAAAATTAGTATTTCTCACTCTTTTTTTTTTCTTTTTTCTTTCTCCAAGGCTGTAAAAATTGGATTAATACAGATATAGCGAAATTTTCGCCTTAATTTTCATACATTTCCTCATAATTTTAAGCAACAGCAATACTAGCCTTTAAAATTTCCAGAGTCGGAGTCGGATTTTTTTGTTACCGACTCCGGAGGCCTGGTATGTACAAAGAAAAGTGGATGGACTTATTCAATGTAAGCAGTGTTGTAGTCGTAAAAATAGCAAAAAGTATACGCTGACGTCATGAATGTTCACAGATAGGGTATACGCTAATGCTTTATTTGAGAAACCGAGGGTATACGGAGATTCTTAAAAAAAAATCCAGAGAATACACGGCGTATCCCCCTGTATACTCTCCACTACATTCCTGAATGTAAGGAACTGATTTACAGTAGACTCCCTCAAATCCGCACTCCCAAAATCTGCAACTCTTTAAAAATCCGCACATATTTTACAGATGTAAACAATGAAACATTCAGTTCAGATGTAGGTGAAAAATTTGACTTTTTTAGTTTTGTATCAATTCCATTGTATTTTTTACTTTCTTCTATCTTCAATAGAAGAAAGTATTGTAATCGAAATTTTTTTCGACTTCCTGTTTTCGACGGATTTACACGTTTTAGGGGTCAGAGATTCCAAAAAACATGTTTTTACAAAATGTCTGTCTGTCTGTATGTCGCCATTCTACCATCAAAAAGTGTATGAAATTATGCATAGAATTGAACCAAATTTTTTGTGAGTGTTTTTGGCTGTGGCAAGCAGGTCCTCCTTCAGTTTTGAAATATTCCGCCGGAAGGGGGCGCTGCAATCGCGATTTTTGTGCCATTTTCAATATTGTACCGACCAAAAGTATATGAAGTTATGCATCGAATTAAACCAATTTTTTTGTGTATGACTATGGCTAGTTAGTCCTCCCTGAATTTGAAAATAATCCGCCGGAAGGGGGCGCTGCAATCGCGATTTATGTGCCATTTTCAATATTGTACCGACCAAAAGTATATGAAGTTACATATCGAATTGAACCAAATTTTTTGTGTATCTGTATGACTATGGCTAGTTGGTCCTCCCTGAATTTGAAAAAAATCCGTCGGAAGGGGGCGCTGCAATACCGAATTTTATGCCATTTTCAATATTGCACCACATCAGAGTGTATGAAGTTAGTTCTAGAACTGAACTAAACATTTTGTATATGATTATTTTTTGGTAAGGCAAGTAGGTCCTCCCTGAATTTGAAAAAAAATCTGCCTATCATTCTATTGTCCATTGGCTCGTGCAGAGACGGAAATTCATTTTTACTCCGATTAATTGATTGAAGCAGAAATTTAAGATGAAAATCAAAGTTGGTAGGGTATTGAATTAAAATTATTAAAGCATTAAAATTAGTAACTTTTTTTAAAAAATATTAAAATGCATGTATGAGATAGAAGAAAGTTTTGGGATTGGCACATCCAACTAGTTAATTTGTAATTTTTGTTAAGGTTAGGGAATTCATGTTGTTTCATGAAGAAAGAATAATTTATTTCTGAAAAAATAAAGATATTGCTAATATCATTGGTAATCACAATCTTACCAAATATATTCATGTATTAATCAAGCTTTTTTAATTATTGAATCTGGCTAAACCTGAAATAAAGTTCATTATTTTATTATTTTGATGTGAATTAGTAGTGTACCTTTATCAGGCAAGTTTTGGGCAGTTTCAGGCAAGTTGAATAATTTAGGAAAAATACATTTCATCTTTATAATGAATATTTAATTGTACAGTATTGATTATTAATTTGACATTCGCTTTTAGTATTTTTATCATTTTATAAACTATCTAAATTGTTATTATTTTAGTTTATTACTTATTTTAACATCTTAGCATACATTATACTTTTGATTTCATTATTAATTACATTAAAATTATTTTTTTTAAATGTAAACGAAGCAATGACCAGAAATCCGCAAAATTCTAAAATCCGCAAAACCTCTGGTCCCAAGCTGTGCGGATTTGAGGGAGTCTACTGTATAATTTCATCTCCGTTCAAAATGTGTGAAAGCGCGATGCTGTGTATAGAAAAGGTGAATATGCAGATTTCGTATTTTTCGTGCGTTTTTTATTATTCAAAGCAACAACATAATAAGTCATGGACCGAGAGATCGTTTACTCTTTTATTAGGGCGGTTCTTTGTATGTTGACATGCCGTTACACTCACGTGATCTTCCGACATCGGTGTTGGCATTGGCACCACACAAACAAAAATATTTGCGCGCTTTATTCTGTTTTATTCGACGGATTAAAATAAATAAAAAGCATATTTAATACGAATGAACAGAGCTCTCCATGACCGTTTATGGTTTGGGAATAGAGCGAATGTTATTTGCCTTAAGTGCATGTAATGAGGAACTTTTGGTTGGGCGCTATGTAGAGGTCTGCGGGCCGAAATTTCTAGAACCCGGTTCGTCCATTTATAATTTCGCAGTTCACGGCTATGCTCGGCTCTTTTAAAAATCAATGAAAACAGGCTCTATTCAATTCCTACAAGAATGTCCTTCAAACGTTAACGTACTGTTAAGATATGTAATGCATCCTTTTTTATGTCAAACTGGCAGTCTTCGCCCGCAACGCTGGACGGTTTCTTTAAGGGTGTTCTTAAATCAAAAAGGGCAACTTTGTGACACATGCATTAATTTATTTTTGTTCGAAAACGCATGAAAGTAGCAGATGTTGTTTTTCAGAAACTGTCTAATGGCACTCATTCTTTTGTTTTTAAAAAAACACAATAGATTTTTCATAACAAGCCTTCAAAGTGGACACTTTTGAGCCTATTTCCCGACGAAAGCAGAAAAACCGGTCGAAAAGGAGGAGAAAAACGGGTGATCGCGTCATCGAAATAGCTTATAACTCGATAAGTAATTGAATGATCATAAAATGGAAAAATAAGTTCCATTCGAAATCGCTATCCTAGTCAGGCATTAAATTTTTTTAACTTTCTGTTAAAAAATGAATTTGCAAATGTGTCAAAACGTTTTTCACTTGTTGAGCGGATCAGTTAAGAACACCCTTAAAGAAATCTTGAATCAAACGAAATACATCTAGTAAAGATTCAAAACTGAATATCTAATCAACCATCCATAATTGTTGTATCATTCGTATAATCTTATATTATCCTTTTTCTAAGTCCAGAGGGAAAAAAAAAATTGATTTGTAATAATAAAACGGTACAATTTCAAAAATTTTCGAATACTGCTCCCGAAGGCGAGTGGTAAATGGGGGTGCGAGATGAAAGGTTCATAATATGAAAGAGCGTCCAAGGGTTTTCCGATGAAATGTCACATGACAAGTCCAAAAAAAGTTTCAAAAATATCGACCCCCATTTTAACCTTCTCGGGGGTGGAAATTCTAAAATCTCTGAAACACGTCTTTAATGATTTTTTTAATTGATTTATTTTCTGCTGTTTCACGCTTCTACTTAAAACGACTGCTGAGATGTGCCAAAGGTTATAAATTGTTTGATCACCCTTTTTACGTCCTCGGGGGGACTATTTCTATAACCTCTGAAATGCGTGTTTATTTATTTATTTATTTTGTACATCTATTTTCGGAATTTTGTCTCTGCTACCTTAAACGGCTGCAGAGATGTAGAAAGATGTTTCAGAATTTTCAACCCCTGTCCCCTCCCCTTTTGTGGGGGAATTTTCAAAAATCTCACCTTAATGCACTTTTAAATCATAAGAAGTATATTTTCGTGTTTCTACACCAATTTTCGTGTTACTACATTCAGTAGTTTGGGCGGTAGGTTGATTATCAGTCAGTCAGGCCAAAGTATTTTATATATGTATGGAAGATTTTACATTAATTATTTATTAAGGGTGTTCTTAACTGATCCGCTCAACAAGCGAAAAACGTTTTGACACATTTACAAATTCATTTTTTAACAGAAAGTTAAAAAAATTTAATGCCTGACTATGAAAGCGATTTCGAATGGAACTTATTTTTCCATTTTATGATAATTAAATTACCTATCGAGTTATAAGCTGTTTCGATGACGCAATCACCCGTTTTTCTCCTCCTTTTCGACCGGTTTTTCTGCTTTCGTCGGGAAATAGGCTCAAAGGTGTCCACTTTGAAGACTTGTTATGAAAAATCTATTGTGTTTGCACAAAAATAAAAGAATGAGTGCCATTAGACAGTTTCTGAATAACAACCCCTGCTATTTTCATGCATTGTCCGAACAAAAATAAATTAATGCATGTGTCACAAAGTTGCCCTTTTTGATTTAAGAACACCCTTAAATATTTGGTATATTTTAAACCACATTAATTGCAAGTCATGACATACAAAATGCACCATTAACCACCACTTGGAAATATGTGTCATCATCAATAGCTTGAAAATTTTGAAATGCAAAATATTTCGGAATTTTTTATTGTTTTCTGAAGTATGATATTTACAAAGCGTCATTTCAGGCTGATGAAATTAATTCTGCGACCCAGGTTGGGTATAATGCCTCTTTGAGAACCCCCCCCCTCCCCCCCCCACACACACACACTGATACACATTCTATGGAGGGAGAGAAGAAAATTGGGATGTTTGACCTTTTGGTGCTCTAGTTTTTCGTAAGATGGACACGAAATTTGAACAACACGTCCTCTATTCTGTTAGATGTCGCCATTTCATCTTTAGAATTTGATTACCATATTGTGCACAGAAATTATTTATTTCTTTTTTTAACACAGATTTCCTTTTTTTTCTCGACCAAGTCTAAGCCGATGACGGACTGAGTCCGAAATCGAGTATGTGACAGCTGCTGATTTTCTTTTAAGAAGACCTTCAACACACTTGTTTGTTATTATCTTTAATATTTACAAATCGTAGTGCATGTTAAACAGCACGCGTCATGGATCCAGATCCAGATATGAAAAAGCGTATATCTGAAATCGCATTCTACGACCTGCTGACCAACATATGAATGTTTATGCGAGAAATGTTACGACAGAATTGAACGCGTTTTCTCACCGTTCCTTCCTCGCCCCCTTCCTTTTTATGCAAACACCAAGGAAATTGTTTATGACGAAATCAATGTAAACAGATGATTTTGAAACATATTTTTGTTCCATCTTTCGTTTATTTTCTTTTAACTTTATGGATATTAATTGCGTTGCAACCCGTTGATTTGCTTTTGAATGACGTAATATAGCATTCGATTATTTTGAGAAAATGAAAACTAACTTTCTTGTAAATATTAGAAAGCAATGGACAGTATACTTATGACGTCACAGTATGATGTTTTGGTGACGCTTTGCATTCACCAAGATTTTGTCCGCTATTTCTCTCTTTGCAGCGTTATTTTATTGTCCTACTTGTGAACTTATAAACCTAATTAATGATAATATAAGCATAATCTTTCATTATTTAATTATCAAATACAGGGGAAAATGATAAACGTATAATTTTCAGAATTTAAATGAAGAAAAACGGGTGATCGAGTGATCGAAATAGCTTAGAACTCGATAGGTAATTTAATTATCATGAAATCGAAAAATAAGTTCAATTCGAAATCGCTTCTATAGTCAGGCATTTCAATTTCATATCTCTCCGTTAAAAAAAATGAATTTGTAAATGCGTCAAAACGTTTTGCGTTTGCTGAGCGGAGCAGTTAAGAACAGCCTTAATGAACGACACGCACCAGCCTTCACGCCGTTAAAACTGTATCTCCTTCGTATCTTTTGATGAAGCCGAATGTTTCTCTTTCTTCTAAAAGGCTTTGTTTATTTATTTATTTGCGATTTTTTTTTTCCCCGCTAAAGGACGCTCTGGTCATGGGCGAAAATCTTATGTTTTGTGCTTTTCCTGACCCTAAATCGAGCAAAGGTCGGTCGGAAGAGGAAAAAGCCCCTCTTGACTTCAGATCAGGGAGAAAAAAAAAAAACTTCCGAAACAAAAGGGTCTCTCCAAAATCATTTGGCACACTCTGCCGCTCACCAAGACCATTCTAGAGATGCCATTTATCGTGACAGTTTTACTTACTCCTTTCCGGCACATTGTACCCAGTCCGGGATACCTAATTTTAATTCTAAACTTGCAATCGGCACTAATAATATTTTAATAAAATTTTGCTTTTACAGTGGAAGTTTAAATTAAGGTGTTCTCAACTGATCCGCTCAACAAGCGAAAAACGTTTTGACACATTTACAAATTCATTTTTTAACAGAAAGACATAAAATTTCAATGCCTGACTATAGGAAAGAGATTTCGAATTGAACTTATTTTTCCATTTTATGATCATTCAATTATTTATCGAGTTATAAGCTATTTCGATCACGCGATCATCCGTTTTTCTCCTCCTTTTCGACCGGTTTTTCTGCTTTCGTCGGGAAATAGGCTCAAAAGTGTCCACTTTGAAGGCTTGTTACGAAAAATCTGTTGTGTTTTTTAAAAAAAAACAAAAGAATGAGTGCCATTAGACAGCTTCTGAATAACAACACCTGCTATTTTCACGCATTTCCGAACAAAAATAAAGTAATGCATGTGTACACCCTTAAGGAGTTCTTAATTTCTCAAAAAGTTGTTCCTAAACACCGGTGTCAGGCGATAATTTCTCATCATTTTACTAACAGAATTTGCTCGTACCAGAAAGGGTTGGGAAAAAGAACATTTCTCAGGAATTATGGACATCACTATTTCTCTTCAGTTTTAAGGTGCGGGCAGACATAACCACTATGTCCGACCGAACGGGCGGGAGCACAGACAGACACCTTATCGAGTTTGAAGTTCCAGAATTAGTTAAAACTCAATTCACCAGGGCCCGACTTAGACAGTGGGGGGGAGGGGGGGGGCCCTGGGGCAAACATAATTAGGGGGGCCCCTTCTATCTTAAAATTGTTTGTGAATTATACTCAAGTGACTAAAATTCAAATTCAAATGCATAAATTTCGTACCTAGTACTATTCACATCTATATACATAATATCAGAAAATAGATAATTTTAACTATTAGCTTTTTTTATGATGTAACTAATACTTTTAGAGAGCGTGGGGCACGGAAACAGAAGGGGTATGAGAAAAAATGCCCCTTAAAACTGAAAAAAAAAAAAAAAAAAAAAAAAAAAAAAAGAATTTTGTTCATATTTCTCCATTTTTTTATCATTTGGAACTCTTTTAACGAGAACCAGTAATTTTAACGAGAAACATTTTTCGCCTTGGGGGACCCCCTCAAGGCGGGGGGCCCGGGGCAATTGCCCCGCACGCCTCTGCGTTAGTCAGGCCCTGCAATTCACATATTAAAATGCAATTGGACTGCCGAGTCTTATCTTCGTGAGTGCACCAGAAAAACTTTTAATTTTATGTAGCAGAATATTTTGTAATAGTACAATGTTATTTCTAAAGGTATTATAACAGTTATTGGTAGATGAAATAAAAAGAGACTGTGAAGCAGCCGATTTTTTAATGAATAAACATACTTTTGGATCTTTTAGAGGCTATTTTAGATATTTATCTTAAATAATGTAGTCAAAAACCGTAGAACAGACGAGTTATGAACAAGACGATTTCTTGCACTATTTAAATTATTTCATTTTCAGAGAAAGAAGTTTTGTGGAGGTAGTATTTAGAGTACTATTGAACGATAAACACCAGCCTTCACGCCATTTAAACCTATTTAAACTTATTTAACTTATCACGCTATTTAAACTTTTGATGAAGCCGAATGTTTCTCTTGCTTTGTTTATTTGATATATATATATATATATATATATATATATATATATACACAGTCGAGTCTCTATATAACGAAATCCACCGTTCCAGTAAAAAAATTCGTTATATAGAGAAATGCGATATATAGAGAATGATGTTAAAAATCTTATTTAATGTGTGATATTTGAACGAATATTATTTTTGATGTTTTGAAATGTTTAGAATCTTTTATTAAATTTCTTTTATTAACCTAACATTTTATTTCTTAATTATTTAAGCTGTTTCAAAAAAGAGTGATGGAAAATTGATTCCATATGATTTCGAAGCCTTTTAAAACTAAATAAATTAAGACCAATTTATGAAAAAATTCGTTATATGGAGATCGATATTTCGCTATATAGAGACTGTTTTTCATGTAATCATGCGAAAAGGGGACCGTTCTTAATAAAAATTCGTTATATAGAGAAATTCGATGTATCGAGTTTCGTTATAGAAAGACTCGACTGTATATATAATTTTTTTTTTTTTTTTTAAACACGCTATGGTCACGGGCAAAAATCTTATGTTTTTTTTTTTTTTTTTTTTTTTGACCCGAAATCGGGCAAAGGTCGGTCGGAAGAGGGAAAAAGCCCCGCTTGGCTTCAGATCAGGAATAAAAAAGGTCACTTCCGAAACAAAAGGGTCGCTCGAATTTTGGCACACTTTCTGCCTCTCGTCAGGAACCATTCCACAGATGCTATTTATCCGGACAGTTTTCTAAATAGATAGGGGAAAATAATGCATGTCAGGAATTACGGATATCCCCATTTCTCGGTAATTTAGACTGGACAGATATACATCAAATCGTGCCCAGGGCCTTCGAAAATGTAACAATCCATCGAAAACCAAAAGTCGAAATTTTTCACGAATCCAATACATTTTTTTTCTGGTACAAAACAATATACATTTTTCTCCCTTGAGTCGAGAACATGAAATTTTAACCCGTTTGAGTCGTTTTATTTTGTTAAATTTCTTAGTAAAGTTGCTTTAAAATATTGAAAAGAAAAATACAGTCTAGTCTCTATATAAAGAAATCCACCGTTCCAGTAAAAAATTCGTTATATAGAGAAATTCGATGCATAGAGAATGATGTTAAAAATCGTATTTAATGTCTGAAATTTGAACAAATAATATTTTTGATCTTTTGAATTAAGAATTTGAAATATTTAAAAGTAAATATTAATCTAACATTTTATTCCTTAATTATTTAAGTTGTTTCATAAAAGAGAAGAGACATTTATTTGAAAGCTTAATGAAAATCAAATAAGGAAGACTCGCATTAATTTCAGACGAAGAAATCTGTAATTTTTTGTTGTTTTGATTTCAAAATTGTTACGCTCTCAAAAGAAAAAAAAAAAAAAGGCTCAAATTTTAGCAAGGAATGAAAAATTGTTGATAACATTTTCCTCCATTTGAAGGCCTCTCTTATGTGCCTCTCATTGATTCCTCTCTTGTATCGATCCAAATTGACTCTGTTTTGAGAAAGATGTGGAAAGGTGTGTGGAAGGTGGGATGAATTCGTTGGATTTAAAGAACAAGCAGGGTTCGCACAGACTCCTTGGACTCCTTAGAAACTACTTAGAAATGAAAACGTTCCCAAGTAGTACTTAGAACTACTTAGATAAACAAAATACTCCTTAGAAACTCCTTAAATTGTATTGTGTTTGGCGATGCCGCGGACGCGATATAGTGCGTAAAGTACGCAAAAAATCGGCGACGGGACACTGAAAAATAAGCTCTTACGCGTCCCGTGGGACCTGTAATTTCGTTAAAAAATAGCAAAAATGGCGACTTTCGTTAAAAAAATGCGAAATAACGACTATTTTTCGATAAATTTCGTCAAAGAATTCGCAAAAAAATGGCGAATTTCTTCAAAAAAATTCGAAAAAACGACAGATTTCCTCAAAAGATCGCGGAAAAACGACAATTTTCGTCTAAAAATCGCGATAAAACGGCAAAATTTGTCAAAAAATTCGGAAAAACAGCATATTTTGTCAAAAAAAATCCGATAAAACGACATATTTCGTCAAAATTTGCAAAAAAATGGCTAATTTTGTCACAAATCTTGAAAAAAGGCAAAATTTCTCAAAAAGTTTCGAAAAAAACGACAGATTTGTCAAAAAAATCGCGATAAAACGACAGATTTCGTCAAAAAATCGGGATAAATGATCGATTTGTCAAAAAATCTCGAAAAAACGATAGATTTATTCAAAAAATTCGCGAAAAAATGGCTAATTTCGTCACAAAACCTTAAAAAAAATGGCAGATTTCCTCAAAAAAATCGCGAAAAAAAACGACAAACTTCATCTAAAAATCGCTGAAAACGGCAAATTTCGTCAGAAGATAGTGAAATAACTCACATTTTGTCATAGAGCCATTGGGAGAAATAAAAAAAAAAAAAAAAAAAAAAAAAAGTTAATGCCGAGACTGAATTTTTCTGTTCCAAACACTAATTTTCTTGCTTCAATTTTTTTTTTCTTTTTAGCTGTTTAAAAAACGAATTTTCCTGCTTTACAATCGGTTTTTGACTGCTCCAAGTCTTTCTGAATAAATGTGACTCAGAAAAACACCCATTCATTAAACAAAAAGTTTCATCACTTTACTCATCAAAAGTATTCTTTTCTTCAGCAAAAATGCCTTTTATTATAAATCAGTCTTGCCCCCCCCCCCCCGTTTTATTATTATTTTTTTTTTTTTAAGAAATGCAAACAATAGTGATACTTGTTATCTTCTACATTCAAATCTTCAATATTTCATAGTTAAATTTGTATCTTGCACATTTATTTTTAAACAAAGAAAATTTCTCTTAGTAGTTTAAAAATATATATATTATTGGTTTTAATTATTTATTTATTATTAAAGCAATAATTATTGCATTTTATTTTTCATCTGCAAATGAACAAGTTAAATTTTTGCATTTAAAATAATGACTAGTTAGTGGGAAACCGCTTTTGGTAAAAAGGGATCCAGAATTTTAGAAGGCCCAAGGACAAGATTTTTCAAGTCCAGCGACGGTTTTGCATGCAAGCAATATTGCTCCCCCCCCACCCCCCACCCCCCCCCCCCAAAAAAAATCGTGATTGTAAAGCGCACGTTAAACCCTGTATGCACGTCATTCATCAGAAACACAACAATGACTGGTTGGGATCGTATTAATAGCCACAAAAGTGATTTACTTTTCACAGCCATAAGGGAAAGAAAAATAAAAAGAATAAACCAGACACACCTCTAACCTTCTAATTTCAAAAAGTGATTATACTGTTTAATTATTTTGCAGCTAGATATACAACTTGGATTTCTTCTTCATAATACGATTTATCATGCTCAATTTTGCTGATAACCAGGGCCGTAACTATAACCGTGGGGGCCCCGGGACAAACTAGCGTAGTGAGGCCCCTCCCGCCCGGGGCAAATTAAAATATTGCCTCGGGTGCAGTTTTTTTTTTTTTCCCCACGCCGTAGTTTAAACGTACAGTATGATAAGCCTAAAAAGATGAAACATGGATTTTGAATTTTTTTTTTTCGATTTTATGTATAAATCGAAAGTAATAAATTTATTACTTTCTACTATCTTCAATAGAAAAAAATATTGTAATCGAAATTTTTTCGAATTCCGGTTTCCGACGGATTTACACGTTTTAGAAGACAGAGATTCCAAAAAACATGTTTTTACAAAATGTCTGTCTGTCTGTGTGTCTGTATGCGTGTGCGTATGTCGCCATTCGACCATCAAAAAGTGTATGAAACTGCGCATATAATTGAACCAATTTTTTTGTGAATGTTTTTGGCTGTGGCAAGCATGTCCTCTTTCAATTTTAAAATATTCTGCCGGAAGGAGGAGCTGCAATCGCGATTTTTGTGCCATTTTCAACATTGTACCGCCAAAAGTATATGAAGTTATGCATCGAATTGAATCAAATTTTTTGTTTAAGTGCATGGCTATGGCTAGTTGGTCCTCTCTGAATTTGAAAAAAAATCCGCCGGAAGGGGGCGATGCATCGCGATTTTTGTTCCATTTTCAACATAGCACCACCTGAAAATGTATGAAGTTATGCCTAAAACTGTACTAAAGTTTTTGTGTATGATTATTTTTTGGCATGGCTAGTAAGTCCTCCCTGAATTTGAAAAAAAAAAAAATCTGCCTTTCATTCTATTGTCCATCGGCTCGTGCAGAGACGGAAACTCTTTTTACTCCGATTAATTGACTGAAGCAGAAATTTAAGATAAAAATCAAAGCTGGTATGGTATTGAATTAAAATTATTAAAGCATTAACATGAGTAACTATTTTTTTTAATATTAAAATGTGCTTTTGAGATAGAAGAAAGTTTTGGGATTGGCACATCCAACTAGTTAATAGATAAAGAAGAAAGATTTTCTAGAATTTTTTTATGTTTTTTATATTATTCAACCGATCAGAAGCCCGTATTATCTTCCTTATTATACTAGCTTCGGTGGGATCTGCAAACATGCTGGCGCGACATGGCGCATTCGGCTGTCGACATTCTGCTGTGCAGTGGCGTAGGAACTTTGAAAAAATAGGGGGAGCTGGAGCATTAGCGCTGTGCGTATGGGGGGGAGGTAAGGGTGCTATCGCCCCGGTCATGTAATTTTAAGGGGCGCCAAATTTATACTACCAACACCTTTTTTTGGCTTGTCAGAAGAAAAAGTTGAGGGAAAGGGCCGTCAATAAAACTTTTTTCTTCGCACGCCCCCGCGGAGCATATTGTCAAAAGCTAATGGCGAAGATAATTTCATTTAATTCATTTTGGAGGATTTCTTTTGTTGCACTTTCCACAAACAAGAGTATAAAATAGAGCATATCAAAAGATCTCCAAATTTTTAATCCAGTTTAAATAATTTTTATTCTGTATACTTAATGACATTTAATCTTTGAACGATCCCGTATACCAGGCCTGTCCAACCTTTCATTAAGCAGAGGCGCATTTCAGCTCTTGGCTACCAACGAAGGGAGCCATCATTAACAAAGCTCAAAACATGTACAACAAAATTTTCTCACAGTATTTGTAGCGATACATCCATGAAAATGCATACAGCATTAGAAAACATACGGCCTCTATGAAGATTTAAAGCTCCGTATACCCTTCCACCCCCCCCCCGCCCCACCCCCCAAAAAACTCAAAATAACAAGAAATTGTAGTAAATTTTGAACTGCATATTTTTCTGTAAGATGCTATCTCAAAAAATTTTGTAGTGGAAGCAGTCCGAAACTTTAATCTGACTTTGAATTGAAATAAAATACTAATCAGAGATATTGTTAGGTTTTTTTTTTTAAATGTATAAATGCTCCTTGATTTATTTTGGAGGTGCAAATATGCAGTTATAAAAAGTAAAAAACAAAGACAGGCATATTAGTGACCAATCCAAGGATGATTCCACAAAAAACGCCTGGAAGAGCTTTAATTGAAGTAAATTCTTTCGCACGACTAAAGGGGTATTCCGATCCAAACTGCTTTTTTTCAGATTTATTTTTAGATTCATTTTTTCCCTCAAAGGCACCCAACTCTCGAATTCTTTTATTTAGAAACTATACAAGGTGCCGTGATTGTCAATTCCTTGATAAATGCAGGAAATGTTGCAAAAAATGCTGTAAAAAACGGCGTTTTAGACCCAATTTTCCGAAGCGGGAGGCCTGCGAACGAAAAAAAAGGTCACGCTGAGAAAATAATTGCTTGTAAATCAAATTCTAATTAAATCAGCGAAAAATTACATCACACGTCACTTCGTATGTCACTTCAAAAATCCCCTCAGCAAGTTTCATGCTTCTACTTTTAAAAATGTGTCCAAAATTGTATCTAAAAATTTCGAGCTGTTGAAGGTGGAAAATCATTTTTTCGAATACACCCAAAATACATTTTTTTAATCTGAAAAATACCTAAAATGTTAAAGGCCTGGAAGAAAATTTTACCTCTTTACCAGTACTATAAAGCTGCAATGGGCCAGTGTATCAGCATCAGTAACCAAAAAAAAAAAAAAAAAAAAAAAAGCTGAATTTTCATGCACAAAGGAAGAAGAATAGTTACGCTTATTTTTCTACATTTTACATATTAAAAAACTTATTGCCAAAAAAAAAAAAAAAAAAAAAAAAAAAAAGGCTGAACTTTTATGCACAAAGGAAGAAGAATAGTTGCGCTTATTTTTCTACATTTTACTTATTTAAAAACTTATTGCCAACTTTTACCAATTTCTATCGTCTTGATTTTCCATAACATTTTTCATGAAAAATAACTAAAAATTAGTGAAAAAACACAATAACATATGATTAAATTTCATATGTACGTTTTCATTTTTTATGCCTGACATACATTTATAGAGGTTTTAAAAATATCTCTCAAACAAATATCAAGGATTTTAAATAAAGAATCCTTTTAAATGGAATTAAAAAAAAAAATTAATAATAGGAAACTTCAAAAGGGCGCCATGGCTCCCGGGAACGCCGCGTTGGGCAGCCCTGCCGTATACAATATTAAAATATCAAGCTTCTTCCCCTCTCATTTACCAAAAGTTAAAGTTCTTTTCTATTGTTTTGCTTACAAATTCTATACTAATCTCTACCAAATCAGTTTTAAAGGCTTCCTCTTTCTAAATATGCAATAGCATCAAATTATTGAGTCTATGTTGGCCCATTGTTTGATGGCGGTATGTCTGTTTGAAGAAGAGCATTGAAAGATCTCTGAGATGTCACTAATGATACTGCAATAACCAATATAAATTCTGGCAAAAGGTGAACTTCAGAAAATAATTTTTTACTAGCTCCTGCGATGACATCATTTTAATTGTGATCGACAACGCATTTCTGTCAGTTAAATTCGGACTAGTGTTTGTAGAAATGTCAATTTTGCAGAAAGGTTTGTCAAATCATAATCGTCAACATGTACTATTCTAAGCTTTTGTTTCATATCGTCTGACATGGTTGAAGCTGAATCGGTGAATATGGATTCGATCTTTATGAGAGAGTCAAAAGTTTTCAATTAAATCATTTTATTAATTCATTGGTTGCAAGGTTCAGTGCTTTGCTGAAAATTATCAATTTTTCTTATTGTCCGAATTGTGTTGGAGCGTAGTGATGGCTTCTCTGCTCATATCTTATTAAAACTATCTTTAGTTTGGAAATTTTTATCTTTAGTTTTTATTTTTTTTTATTTCTTCCGGGGGAGCTGAGCCTGTGTGAAATATCCCAGGGGCAGCCACAGCTCCCCCGGTTCCTACGCCTATGTGCTGTCTGCTCTAAAGCTGCTTTTGCATACGAAGCATATGGAGTTTATCAACGCAGAAACATTTACTCTAGCACTTTGATTTTTTTTATTATTATTAATTCTTAGCTAGGTGTTGGGCATTTTATAGGAAGTTAGATGAGAAACTAAAATCAATAGTTTTTTAACCACCAGTTTGGGGCCCCTCAGGCTTGGGGGCCCCGGGGCAGTGCCCCAGCTGCCCCGGCGGTAGTTACGGCCCTGCTGATAACGCTGGATTCAGGGATGATTCTCGAAACAATAGTGGAGAAATGTAAATTTTCTGGAAAAACGACAATTTCGTCAATGTTTTTGTCAACGAACTTTGTCAAAAAATCGCTGAAAAATGCTAATTTCCTGTGTGGATCACGGTTAAAAAGGACAAATTCACCAAATATCGCAGATAAAATGCTAACTTCGTTAAAAGATCATGCTAAAAACCGCCGTTTTCGATAAAATATCACTTACAAATATTTAGTCAAAGCATCATTGGGGCAAAAAAATGCCAATTTCATCAAAATATTGTGGGTGTAAAATGCCGTTTTCGAGAAAAAATCATGTAAAAATGCAAATTTTGTCTAAAAATCGTTAAAAAAATGTCGATTTCATAAAAAAAAAAAAAATGGGAAAATGCAGAGTTTGACAAATGATCTCAATAAATCGCCAATTTTGCTAAAATATCAGATAAATTGCTGATTTCATCTGAAGATTGCGGATACCCCCCCCCCCCTCTCGCGATAATCTCTGCGGAATCGGGCTATGCAAGTGCATACCACATAGATAACAACTAAAGTGACAAATACTTAAAACTTTTTAGACTCCTTGGATTTTTTATGTACTCCTTGGATTTTTTCTTCCGAACTCTGTATGAACCTTGACAAGGAAAGAAGTGATGTAAAAAAAAAAAACCCTTAACACTGACGATAAATCAAAAATTAGTGATGGAAAATTAATTCCATATGATTTCGAAGCTTTTTAAAACAGAATAAATTAAGACTAATTTATGAAAAAATTCGTTATATGGAGATAGATATTTCGCTATATAGAGACTGTTTCTAATGTAATCATGCGAAAAGGGGACCGTTCCTACTAAAATTCGTTATATAGAGAAATTCGATGTATGGAGTTTCGTTATAGAGAGACTCGACTGTACTTTTAAAAAAACTTAGAAAAAAAATTTTACACAGAAATTATCATTTTTTAAAAAAATATAATTTAGTTATTTTAAAGTCGATGAAATTAGCGTGCTTTTAGAATCTTGGGTGTCTGAACGTGGATTAGCAGTAGCGAACGTAGGTTTAGCATTAGCGAACGGTTTTTTAGCTCACAGGCTATCATAGCCTGAGAGCTTATGTGCCCGTCCGTTCTGTATGATCGTGCGTAACGCGATAACTCATGATAAAAATATCCAATCCACTTGAAATTTTGTATGTAGGTATATCCTGACAAGGCGCTTCCCTGATTAGTTTTTGGAGTTCATTCGATATGTATAAGAGGGGGAACGGGGGGCTCATGCCCCCCGTTAGTTGATATAAATGGGATTTTCATGCAGAATTAAGTTTTCGTTCAAAATTTAGATTAGGATCATTCTGATGAGGCGATTCCGTGACTGTTATTAGGTGTTCATTGAATAAATAGGGGGAACAGGGGTTCTAATGCCCCCCCCCCCGTTAGTTGATATAAATGGGATTTTCATGCAGATTAAGTTTTCGTTCAAAATTTAGATTAGGATCATTCTGATGAGGCGATTCCGTGACTGTTATTAGGTGTTCATTGAATAAGTATAAATATGGGGAACAGGGGTTCTAATGCCCCCCCCCCGTTAGTTGATATAAATGGGATTTTCATGCAGAATTAAGTTTTCGTTCAAAATTTAGATTAGGATCATTCTGATGAGGCGATTCCGTGACTGTTATTAGGTGTTCATTGAATAAGTATAAATAGGGGGAACAGGGGTTCTAATGCCCCCCCCCCGTTAGTTGATATAAATGGGATTTTCATGCAGAATTAAGTTTTCGTTCAAAATTTAGATTAGGATCATTCTGATGAGGCGATTCCGTGACTGTTATTAGGTGTTCATTGAATAAGTACAAATAGGGGGAACAGGGGTTCTAACGCCCCCCCCCCCGTTAGTTGATATAAATGGGATTTTCATGCAGATTAAGTTTTCGTTCAAAATTTAGATTAGGATCATTCTGATGAGGCGATTCCGTGACTGTTATTAAGTGTTCATTGAATAAGTATAAATAGGGGGAACAGGGGTTCTAATGCCCCCCCCCCCCGTTAGTTGATATAAATGGGATTTTCATGCAGAATTAAGTTTTCGTTCAAAATTTAGATTAGGATCATTCTGATGAGGCGATTCCGTGACTGTTATTAGGTGTTCATTGAATAAGTATAAATAGGGGGAACAGGGGTTCTAATGCCCCCCCCCCCCCGTTAGTTGATATAAATGGGATTTTCATGCAGAATTAAGTTTTCGTTCAAAATTTAGATTAGGATCATTCTGATGAGGCGATTCCGTGACTGTTATTAGGTGTTCATTGAATAAATAGGGGGAACAGGGGTTTTAATGCCCCCCCCCCCCCGTTAGTTGATATAAATGGGATTTTCATGCAGAATTAAGTTTTCGTTCAAAATTTAGATTAGGATCATTCTGATGAGGCGATTCCGTGACTCTTATTAGGTGTTCATTGAATAACTATAAATAGGGGGAACAGGGGTTCTAATCCCTTCCCCCTTAATTTCTATAAATGGGTTTTTCAATCAGAATTTTCAGATTTCGTTCAAATCTCTGAATAGTTTTGGAAGTTTAATGGTTAAGTATAAAAGAGGGGGATAACTCCTTTTAAATTATATAAATGCTAAATGGGTTTTTATTAAGAATTATCTAATTTGCTCTGAATTTTGTATATAGATTTTTTATATGATAAAGCATGTCTTTGATAGTATAGGAGGTTCAATGATTAAGTATAAAAAAAGAGGAAAGGGGAGAGCTGTTTCCCCTTCTTAATTTTTTTTTTCGAACGGAATTAACCCTTGAAAATATAAGGCTTTAATGTACAATTAGTATGTGTAGCCTGTGAGCTCAATGCCATCAGTTTAACTGGGCACTATTCTTTATTCCTTTGACTGATGTAGCTTCTTAACCTTTTGCGGCGCGGTGGTATATCCATGAAACCACTTACTTTTCATTCCCAAACGCCACATTGGTCCCAGAATTTTGGTAAAAAAAAGTACGGTTTATTGAAAGCGTGAAATATAGCTTTTTCTTATTTACAAATAAAGTTGTTTTCAAATTCTGGTGTAAGCCATTAGTTTCAACTCTTAAGCAATGAAATTTGCCCTGCGCCGCAAAGGGTTAAATAAAATGATCTGAAAGAAAAGAGCCAATAACCTTGTAAATAAAAAATTTCGCAATTTAATGTGAATGAATTCTTCTTTCTGGAATTTTCGATCGTCATAATATGAAAGGTCGACGCACGTGTAGGTAGCGTCTATAACCTCGCATTTGGAAACAAAACAAAAGCGAAACTGAATAATAAAATATTGAAATGGACAGATCCGAAAAACTCATTTAGCAAATGAGGCCGTGGGTGTCCCGCGAATTACACGCCCAGGCTTAATTGCCCCGGCACATTACAACTCTGCTAACAGGTCGTATGAATGATTTCCCAGTTCGGCCGTAAACAACCACGCTTGATGGATTGGAGAGAAAAAAAAATAATGTTAGATCTACCTTGTTTACATAAAATCTTAATGAAAGGAGTTTATGTAATGATTTTGTGAATGGACAGGCGTTTATAAAAAGGCTCCAACTCCAAATATGGTGAAATAACTAATTGACTTTAAAGCTTCAATAACTATGGACTTTCAATTGTTGTAACCGATAATAAATGATTATAACTCAAGAAATAACGAAATTTTTTTTAATTTATTTTTTATATTGTTGGGAAATTTTAAAATATTACAGAATAAAACAAAATTCGAAAATTATTATTATTTTTTTAAGTTTAAAAGTCCTGTGCCTCTTCAAATAAGGGGCTGTGGAACAAATATAGCGTTATCAAATTTTTGGAAATTTGGGACCCCATCCCCCTTTCTCATATCATACGTTATCAATCTTCGATCACCCCCCCCCCCCCCCCCCCGGTAATGACATTGTTATTTAAAGTGTAACTTTTTTTTTTTTTTTCATTTTTAGAATTAATGTCTGCTGTTTGAAATGATATTCAAAACTGCTTATATTTATTTTTCACGTACCGTATTTACTCGTGTATAAGGCGCACCTTTTTTCTAAAAAATTAGGGCAAAACTCCTAGGTGCGCCTTATACACGGAATAATTTTTTACTGTTGGATGCAATCGAACGATATACATATGAAACAAGAAATTATTCGAAGAATATATTAAAACTCGGAAAATGTTACTTAATTGAAATATCACTGCTTATTTATTTCATTCCTTACAGTTTTTTATACAACAGAGCTAATGACATTATCTAAACGCTAATTAGCAATTCTCTTTACCGTCACCCATTCCTATTTCCCGTCATTCTCTTACAACCCGAAGTCTAAAAATGCATTTTCGTTTTGTTTTCTGGTCTGGCGTAATGTTTGTTTAGACTTTTTTTTTTTTTTTTTTTTACTGAAATTCATTTGGTCATTCTTCATTATAGCGTATCAAATTTATGGTGCGCGTTATATACGAGATTTTAAGAAATCGCCATTTTTACTTGTAAAGTAGGGGTGCGCCTTATACACGAGTCGTCCTATACACGAGTAAATACGGTACTTTATTGATTCAAATGAAGAGAAGTATATAAAATTTCGCTTTATTCGAATAACACTTAAAAGAAATATATACTATTTACATATATTTTACAATAGTTTTTTGTAACATAATTCATAATATATTCAATAGTAATAAAGTCTTGTCGCTCTTGCCCCAAAGGGAGAAAGGGTGGAGTTCAGGTAGAAATTCTTATCGACAAAACAAGTGGACAAAATTCTTTCTCTTTTATTTATTAGTCAATACAAGCTTCATTTCAAATATATTTCTCATATAGTTCTTTCGAACCGTGATTATATGTGCATATACATACGAAGAAGAATAGAGATGCCAAACGTTGGGGTATCCCATATTTTAGAATTGAATAATTTTACAATAATTTAGTGCTTTGTATTTTCATAAAAATAAATAACAGACTGAAAAAAAAGATAACATACTATTTTGAACTAAAGACTGTGTCACAAGAAAAAAAAAAAAAAAAAGAATGATTGGATTAAAAATGTTACCGATATTATAAGACAACCCCCTCCCTTTCCTCCTAGAGATATCCTCCCGTAAGGCATGGTGACGTCACATCGACGTCGTTGTGAAGTCACATTGTGACTTTGTGACCATCGATTGTCGATGTGACGTCGATGTGAAGTCACAGTAACTAAAATGTGAAGTCGTTATGGCCGTTTTAGAGCTCTTTTGTGACGTTTCACAAAGTGGTCACAGTGTGACAAATTTGTGAAAAATGTGTCATTTGTGACTAATTTGACATTAACATTGCGACGAAACTGTGACAAAAGCAACGATATTTAAATTGCCAGAAACATGTTTTTTAAAGTAAATAACATGTTTCAAAGACATTTTTTATAATTTTCTAAAGATTTTTAAAAAGTCACATCTCAGTCACAATGTGACGTCACTGAGTGGTGGCATTTTGGTCATAGATGTTATGTGACCAAAGTGACTCACAGTGACGTCACTGTGACCATGCATGCTATGAGGGCTACGATGTCACGTGACAGACCATCGTCCCCCATAAAATGATAACGGCCCTTAATCAACACTTATACTTCAACAATATGAAAATTAATTTTTGTTCACAACAGAGTGAAAATCATCAATAGGTTTTTGTTTCCAAATATTACAAATTATAATTATTATCACAGTATTAATAGTCGGAAAGTATTCAATGATCTAAGCTTTACGCCCCTGATTTTTCGTTCTTGATTTCTTACAAATCTGAATTCTCGATCTAGAAACTTGTTTCTGTCGAAGGTCCCTCTAGGCAGAGGTGGACCCTTTTTCTCGACCCTGAAAAAAGGCTCCTAAACGTTTTTCCTTTCTACTAAGTCTCGCTTTCTTCGCCATTGCAAAAAAACAAAACAATAAAGAAGAAAAAAATCCTTTTGTGTCCCCAAAGCTTAAAACAATAGGCGGTACGATGTAGGCCGCATTTAAGTAGAGTCGAACGACTTGCCATTGTCTTTCGGGGTTGCAGCAAACGATATTAGACATTATTGCTTTCGAAAAAAAAGTGAAGGTTTTTCTTTTCCGGGATGGCCCACAACGATACGCTTACACAAGATTTACCCTTCTATTTCTTTTTTGTTTTTACTTTCTTCTTTTTTCTTTTGACTGTGATCCGTTATTCGACATTCCAGAAGCGTTTCATCTTTAATGGATTAATTCTTTATGCGCCGACGGCCCTTTAAGAGTCGTCACAGTATCACCGAAGGAAAAGTTATTATAAAAAATTAAAATAATTAATTATCACCTAAAATTCCTACTATTAGATATAAAACTTCAGCTAAAGAATAAAAACATAAACATGTTACTAAAAATAAATTCATAAAGAATCTACAATAATTAACAGATGAAAAGAAAAGATATACAAGTTCCACAAAATGATTTCGAAATTTTCTAGAAATAGCCACAAAAAATTTAAAAAAAAATCACAAACAAATAATAAAAAAAACTTACAAAAAATAAAATTAAAAATTTTTTAAATTAAAAATTTTTTGAAAAAGTTTAAAAATTTACAAAAAAGTGTTAATTTTTTCTAAAAATATTGTGAAAATGTGGAAGTTGAGTAGGTCCTTTGATTGGAATAATATAGTAATAGAGTAGTATATATACAGAGAGAAAAAATTTGATAAATGTGCGATGTTTAGAAGTTGAGAAATATTGGGCAGTGTCCGAAGACAAATTGACAAAGACTGATCTTTTTTTTTTTTTTTTTTTTTTTTTTTTTTTTTTTTTTTTTTCTTTTCTCTCTACAGACAACGCTGTAAAAAATTGATGAATGTGCGATGTTTAGAAGTTGAGAAATGTTGGTCAGTGTCCTAAGACAAATCACAATCGATTTGTACTTCATATTTCAATCACCTCTCTTACTTTTTATTATAATAGTTATCAGATGTGCAATCCTGGAAACTATTACTATCATATGACTCAGAAAAATATTAAATATGTATTATATATCAAACAATATTAGACAAGAAAAGTTTCATAGAAGGAAAGTACTTACAATCAATTAAAATAATTAATTTTTACTTGAAATTACTACTATTAGTTATAAAATTTCAGCTAAGAAATAAAAACATATACAAGTTACTAAAAAAATTCATAAGAATCCAGAAAAATTAACAGATAAAAAGAAAAAATATATAAATTCACAATACAATTTCGAAATTTTCTAGAAATATTCACAAAATAATTTAAAAAAATCACAAACAAATAACATTAAAAAAATTACAAAAAGTTTTAAAATTTACAAAAAGTTAAGAAAATTACAAAAACTTAAATTAAAAATTTTTGAGTAAAAAAAAAATTTAAATATAACTTACAAATTTACAAAAAAGTTTTAAAAACTTTCAAATTATTAAAATAATTATTAATTTTTATAAGAATGTTTTGAAAACGTTGAAGTTAGAGAAAAAATTTCATAACATCTCGTAAAAATTAATAGATGAATGAAAAAAAAATCTAAATTCGCAAAATAATTTCAAAATTTTCTAGAAATGTTTCCAAAATCGCTTAAAATATTCACAAATTAACAAAAGTTAAAAAATGTAATAAAAAGATGAAAAAATTAAAAATTTTACAAAAAAAATTTAAAAAAAAAATTACAAAAAGTTTAAGAAAATTACAAAGATTTTTAAAAAAATTAAATTTATAAAAAGGTTTAAAAATATTGGATATCATTAAAAATCTATTGATGTTTCTAGAAAGGATTTAAAAAAATACAAAAATTAACAGATGAAGGGGAAATATGCAAATTCACAAAATAATTTCAATGTTTTCTTTAAATATTTACGAACAATTTTATAATATTCATAAATTAATAATAAAAAAAAAAATTACAAATTAACAAAACGTTTTAAAAAATTACGAACAAGTTTTTAAAATTAAAAAAATAATAATAAAAAATCACATGCAGTAAAGTAAGGAAAATTCCAAAATAGTTTAAAAATTTACATTTTTTTTTTAATATTTCAAATTACTAAAATAATTATTAATTTTTTCTAAAAATGTTTTGAAAATGTATAAGTTAGTGAAAAATTTTCTTAACATCCCTCAAAAATTAACCGATGAAAGAAAAATATCTAAGTTTTCAAAATAATTTCAAAGTTTTCTAGAAATGTTTACAAAATCATTTGAAATATTCACAAAGATTCAAAAATTTAAAAAATATATAGAAAATATAAAAAAAAAAATTCAAAAAATGTTAAAAATTTTAAATAAAGATAAAATAATTCCAAAATGTGTAAGAAACTTACAAAGGTTTAAAAAAAATATTAAAAAATAGGGAAAATTATGCAAGTTCACAAAATAATTTCAATGTTTTGTATAAATATTTACGAACATTTTTAAAAAATTCACAATTAAAAAAATGAGAAATAAACGTTACAAATTAGTAAAATGTTTCTAAAAATTACAAAGAAGTTTTTAAAATTTGCAAAAAGTAAAAAAAAAAAAAAAACACAAAAAGAAAAATTAAGAAAATTTCAAATAAAGTTTAAAAATTTACAAAAAATTTTAAAAATGTTTCAAATTATTAAAATATTTATTATGTTTTATAAAAATGTTTTGAAAATGTACAAATTAGAGAAAACAATTCCATAACATCCACAAAAATTAACCGATGAATGAAAAATATCTAAGTTTGCAAAGTAATTTCAAAGTTTTATAGAGATGTTTACAAAATCTTTTAAAATATTCACAAATTAACAAAAAAAAAAAAAAATAAAATATATATATATATATATTAAAAAGATAAAATATTTGAAAAATTAAAAAAAAAAATTTTTTTTTATAACAAATAAATAATTAGATAAATTACAAAAAGTTTTAAAAAATTACAAAGATTAAAAAAGTAATTAAATTTACAATAAGGTTTAGGAATATTAGATATTATTAAAAAGTGATTGATGTTTCTAAAAAATGCTGTTAAAAAATACAAGTCACTGAAACAATTTCATAAAAAAACATAAAAATAACAAATGAACGAAAAATATCGAAGTTCACAAAATATTCGTAAAGGTTTTTTATAAATATTTACGAATAGTCTTAAAAGATTTATAAATTACCAAATAAGTAAATAAATAAAAATTAGAAATAAATCTACAAATTTACAAAAAGTTTTTTAAATTTACGAACAGGTTTTTTAAAATTTATAAAAAGTTAAAAAACTATAAAAAGTAATATTAAAATTTTTTGAGTTAAAATTTTTTTAAATAATTAATTTTTTTAAGTTTAAAAATATTTCAAATTATTAAAATAATCATTAATTTTTTCTAAAAATGTTTTGAAAATGTACAAGTTATTGAAAAGATTTCATAACATCCAACAAAAATTTAAATTTAAATTATAACAGATGAATATAAATATGAAAGTTCGTAAAATAATTTCAATGTTTTCTGGAAATAGTTACAAACCCTTTAAAAATATTCACAAATTAACAAAAATTTAAAAAAAAAAAAAAAAAAAATGAAAAAGTTTCAGAAAAGTTAAAAATTTTACAAAAATGATAAAAAAATTACAAAAAGTAAAATTAAGAACATTTCAAAATAGTTTAAAAATTTACAAAAAAGTTTTAAAATAATTCAAATTATTAAAATAATTATTAATTGTTTCTAAAAATGTTTTGAAAATGTAAAAATTAGTGAAAAAATTTCATAACATTCCACGAAAATTAACAGATGAATGAAAAATATCTAAGTTTGCAAAATAATTTCAAAGTTTTCTAGAAATGTTCAAAAAATTTTTTAAAATATTCACAAATTAACAAAAAATATATATATATATTAAAAAGACAACAAATTTTTTAAAAAGTTAAAAATTAAAAAAAAAAAATACTAAAAGTGTAACAGATGAACAAAAAATATCTAAGTTTGCAAAATAATTTCAATGTTTTCTCGAAGTGTTTACAAAATCTTTTAAAATATTCACAAATTAACAAAAATTAAAAAAATATATATGTAATAAAAAGATGAAAATATTTTTAAAATGTTAAAAAATTTTACAAAAAAGATTTTTAAAAAATTACAAAGGTTTAAAAAGTAATAAAATTTACAACAATAAGGTTTAAGAATATTAGATATTATTAAAAAATTATTGATGTTTCTAAAAATGCTTTTAAAAAATACAAATTACTGAAACAATTTCATAAGAAAACACAAAAATTGAGAGATGAACGAAAAATATCAAAGATCACAAAATAATTTCAATTATATATGTATTTATAAAAGTATTTATATATTCAATTTCCATAATGATAAGATGCATAAGCACAATCATTAAAGAATAGTTTAGTCTTTTATGTCATTTATGTTATCATAAGATAACATGGATTCTTGCAGCTTTTAGTGGATTATTTCACTTTAGGCCCATTTTGGCATAAATTAACCTATTTTTAAAAAAATTTAAAATACATTACTTTGATGATGCACAGCGCATGAAATGATGTATTTCTTCAATTTGTTATTCTTGCTGCTTCTTTAATACTTTTTGGAAATATCTACCATTGTTATAACTTCGGATTTTACCATATTGGAATTTAGTTGAAATGTAATTAAATATGGGGGCTTTATATATAGGATATTATGTTTATGTGTACTGCATAATTTATTTACTATGAGACTACTTTTGGATTTAAGTTTGGGATTTTTTCTTTTCGTGTAAATATTGTATATATAATTATTATTTATGTAATCAAGTACTTTCACTTTATTATTATTGAAAATTATTTTTTAATTTAATTACTTTTATTTTATCTTTATTAGTGATATAAATTATTTAGGGAATTAAATGATATATATATTATTTTTATTCAAGATATATTTTGTCAGTTATCATTTTTTAATCAAATAGCCAAGATTTCAACTGATATATATATTATGTCAATTTCTTTTTTTAGCTTAAATTTATATAGTATTATAAATTGTTCTTATACTAATTTTCATGTAATATGTTTTGTCCTAATGGATATAAATAATCTTTCTTATGATGAATAGTTACAAAACAAATTTAGCGACTGGCAATTTAGGCTCTTCAAAATGTAAGATGTCTAATGCTCGGTACAAAGAAATAGATAGGGATTTCTTTGGATCGTCAAACAGTTACCTGTCATATTGTCCCTCGATTAAACTTAAATTTAAAAAGTGCTTATCTCCCAAATGCTTAACTTGCCCTCATGCAGATACACAACAAATTGATAATGATTGCAGTTCTAAAAACAATGTGCTATTTTGTAAGGCATACAACGTAATATACTCAATTAATTGCAACATCTGTAAGTTAGAATATATAGGTGAAACATGTAATCCTTTGCATAGAAGAATCAATCAACATAGACAGGATATTTTAAAAAACAACTCTATTAATGTTGAACATATACATTTCAGGCACCATAACTTTCAAAATATAACCATCAAAATCTTAAGTATGCATAAAAATCTAAATGATAGATTACTTTATGAATCAATTTATATTAAATCTCGTAATTCTTTATACCCTTATGGTCTAAATTCTAAATTATTCAATCGTACTAACATTGTCTTTACTAATACTAATAATTATGAACATTATAGTAGTACGTATGCAAAATTAAATCATTCTGCTATTAAAAAAACTACACGTACAAAAAGAGGTAAAAATAAAAATAAGACTAATAATCTATATATTTCTAGAAATGAGATCAAACAACAAATAATTAAGTTGGAATCTGAATATAATAACTCGTATCAATGGATGGATATTAGGAAACACATTTTTTCAATAAAAAAGAAACATCTAAATTTATATTAAAGTATTTCTATCTATTGATTTAACTTCACATTTTAGTGATATTTACTTTGATTTATTGTACTATAGAATTAATTTTCTTAATGTTAAAATTTCTAAAAATACATATAAAAAAACTAATAATACTCAACTCATAATTACTTTTACCAATAATGTACTTAATAAAATTAATCTACACAACATTATTAATGATAAAAATAATAATTTCCCTATAAAAAAAATTTCTATACATAAATCCTTCAAATATAATGTTACACTTGGACGTAAGATATTTAACTACAATAAATTTTCTAAATTTTTAACCAATAATATTAATTATCCATGTTATTGTAATGATCCCTGTTATAGTAACTTCGTAAATCAAGATCATGGTCACATTATTACTGGGGATATTAATATCGTTGAAAATGATTCTTTACGAAATTTAATGGCTAATGGTACTAAATATCGTGTTCCTTCATGTACTAATATCAAATCAATCATAAAACAGTTTAATTTAGATTTAGATCTTTTTATTTATAAAATTTCGATAGACTACAATAAGCCTCTGGAATACTTCACTGAATGGAAACTTAATGTTTTAGATAAATTAAATATTGAACTTTATAGGAATATCGATATCTTCAATTTAAATTTTAAACAATTAAATGATGAAATAAAAAACTTACAAAATAAATTTATCATAACATATGTCGATAAATCTCCTAACAACTATGCTTTCATATGTAAACATTATTACTCTACATTATTAAATCAAGCAATAAATTCTAGTTCAAATTTCATTAAAACAGATATTGATACTATTATTAAAAATAGACATATAGCTCAATATTATAAATTACTAAAATTAAAAAATCATAATTATAACTATCCTTACATTGTGGTTATTCCAAAATTCCATAAAATTCCTATAAAGTTTCGTACTATAACTATTGGGTGTAATACTTATAACAATAATGCAGGTAAAGAATTATTAACAATACTTACAAAAATGCTAGATATTGCAAAAACTAATAATAAATTCTATAGTATAAAAAATAGTTTACATCTTGTAAATAATATCAAAAACTTATAAAACATTAAGTACATCAAAACATATGACTTTAATGATTTATTTAATACAATTGATATTGCAGATATGTTCAGGATCATAAATTTATTATTCAAGGAATATAGGAATTCTCTAAACATACATGTATCTTTATCTTACTTCAAATCTTTAACCAAATTTATTCTTTATCATAATTATATATTATTTAATAATACAATATTCAAACAAATAGTCGGTCTTCCACAAGGTGGGATTGTATCATCCATCTGTGCTGATCTCTACTTACATTATTATGAACGTAATACTTCTATTGTTAATTGTTTTCTATACAGGTATCTTGATGATATAATAATTTTATATTCTAAAAAGTCATCTAACTATTCGCTACCAATCAAATACCACAAAAATTTAAAATACAGTTATAATGATATGCATAATCATACAATTAACTTTCTTGATCTTAATATTACGCTTTCTGATAATAAAATTCTATTTGATATTTATGACAAACGTAATGACTTTCCTTTTAAAGTAAACCTCTTTACTCATTATAATTCTTGCCTACATAAATCTGTCTATGTCAATATATTACTTAATTTTGCCCATAGAATTAAAAATATTTGTTCACATAATTTTAAAATGCATAATTTAAAAACTGTACAAGAAACTGCTATAAGATATGGTTATCCTTTACATTTGGTTAAAAAAATATTATCTGTATAAACATTTATTTAGTATTAACTGTCTATTTTCTCTTCAACCAATATTACCATATGATGTTATTGATAAGAACTCCTATAGTCTTTAATATATAATAAGTTATTACATGATCTTAAAAATAATTAACACATTGCGTAAAAAAATGTTTAAAAAAATTATAAAAAATAAAAATAATACAAAAAAAAATAAAAAATATGAATAATAGGATGGTTGGGTGGGTTAGATGTTAGATTACGGAGGAGGGCGGTGTTGTCTGGATAATACGCAATGGTTAATTATTATATATTTAATAATTAAAAAAAACTTTACACATAGTATTAAAGTTTATGTTTACCTAAAAACTAATATGCATAACTAAGTTATTGAGATAAGCTATGGTTTATTGTATTTGTCTTAAAGTAATTATTTGTAAAATATTAGAATAGAAATTATTCTTGGAAATTCTTAGCTAATAAATAATTTATTTTTTTCCTACAATAGAGGGCAGCACCATAAGCATATAATTTAATTAATATATTAATCCTTTAGATGGCAGCACTAAAATAATTTTCCGCTAGAAGTTGTAGTAATATATTCTAGTTAATTAATTAATATAGTAATATTAATAATTGATTAAAAATAAAAATATAATATTTCTAATAGTAGCATCTATTTTTTTCTAAATATATTATGAATTATATAGTATAGTATATGTTTTATTAATTTTTATAATTATTGTTACAACTTTATTTTATTATCTATGTGATTTATACTATGACCATAACCTTGACTGTTAGTAAGTCACATGTAGTTTGTATCTGATTGCACTACAAATCTTGCTAGGATATGGGTAATGGTAAATATCTTAGTATATATATCCTTTTTTTTAATGGAATAATGTATTATTGTTATTTTTTCATATTGATTTTATTTTCTTCTATGTGTATCTTTCTACTAATTTGTCATCTGAATAGCTTCCAGCCAGTCGGGTGTATTGTGAGTCGAATTCTTAGCTTTCAGCACGACTCATAACAGAAACTGGTTGGATGTTTTTGCTTTTTTGTTAGACTATACACCCCTGAAGAAGTAGTTTAATAGAAAAGCCTTCTACTGCCTTTTTATCCATTTATCTTTCATTATTTTGGTAATCTGCCTTCTATTTCACTTCAAACTTCAACTGTTTTCAATAAGATGATTGTAAAAATATTGGTTTCATTGGTTTATTGTATGGTAATCTATGAATTACTCTGGTTATATAATGTCCATTTATCCACATACTTTTTAGTAATTTGATAATCTGCATTCTATTTCTCTTCAAACTTCAACTGTTTTTAATAATATGAATGTAAAAATACTGGTTTCATTGGTTCTTTTATTGGTATTGTCTGAATAACTTTGGATGTATTTATAAAAGTATATATATATATAAAATTTTACGAATAGTTTCAAAAGGTTTATAAATTAACTAATAAACAAAAAATTAGAAATAAATCTACAAATTTACAAAAAGTTTTTATAATTTACGAACAGGTTTTTAAAATTTTTAGAGTTAAAAAATTGTAAAATTGTAAAATATAAAATTAAAAATTTTTGAGTTAATTTTTTTTAAATAATTTAAAAAGTTTTAAAATTTTCACATTGTTAAATAATTATTAATTTTTTCTAAAATGTTTTGAAAATGTACAAGTTAGTGAAAAAATGTCATAACATCCCACGAAAATTAACAGATGAATGAAAAATATCTAAGTTTTCAAAATAATTTCAAAGTTTTCTAGAAATGTTTGCAAAATCTTTTAAAATATTCACAAATTAACAAAAGATATATATATATATCATATATATTAAAAAGACAAAAATTTTTAAAAAGAGTTAAAATTTTAAAAAATATATATTAAACGTTTAAAAAAATCACAAAGATTTAAAAAGCAATTAAATTTACAAAAAGGTTTAAGAAAATAAATAATAAAATAGATAATTAAAGTTTAAGGTATTATAAAAATTTTTTTGATGTTTCTGAAAATGTTTTTAAAAATACAAGTTAATGAAACAATTTCACAAGAAAACACAAAAAATGAACAAATGAACGAAAAATATCGGAGTTCACAAAATAATTTCAAAGTTTTTTATAAACATTTGCGAACTGTTTAAAAAAATTACAAATTAGCAAAAAACTAAAAATTAGGAAAAAATGTACAAATTTACAAAAAGAAAAAAAAAAATAAAAATTACAAACAGATTTTCAAAATTTATAAAAAGTTAGAAAAATTACAAAAAAGCAATGTTAAATATTTTTGAGTTATTTTTTTTTAAATAGTTTAAAAATTTACAAAAAAGTTTAAAAATATTTCAAACTATTATATTAATTATTATTTTTGTCTAAAAATGTTTTGATAATGCACAAGTTAGACAAAACTAATTTCATAACATTCCACAAAAATTAACGGATGAATGAAAAATATCTAAGTTTGCAAAATAATTTCAAAGTTTTCTAGAAATGTTTACAAAAGCTTTTAAAATATTCACAAATTAACAAAAATTAAAAATATATATATTAAAAAAATCAAAATATTTTTTAAATGTTAAAAGATTTACAAATAAAGGGGGGGAGGGTTAAAAAAATCAAATTTATAGTAAGGTTTAAGAAATGTTAGATATTATTAAAATAATATTGATGTTTCTAAAAATGCTTTTAAAAATACAAGTTGCTGAAACAATGTCATAAGAAAACATAAAAATTAATAGATGAACGAAAAATATCGAAGTTCACAAAAAAAATTCAATGTTTTTTATAAATACATTTACAAACGGTTTAAAAAAAATTGCAAATAAAAAAAAAATAAAAAATTAGGAAAAAATGTACAAATTTACAAACTTTTTTTTTAATTACAAACAGGTTTTTAAAGTTTATAAAAAGTTAAAAAATTACAAAAAGTAACATTAAAAATTTTTGAGCTAATTTTTTAATAGTTTAAAAATTTACAAAAAAGTTTAAAAAATATTTCAAATTATTAAAATACTTATTATTTTTTTCCAAAAATGTTTTGTAAATGTATAAGTTTGCGAAACTAATTTTATAACATCCAACAAAAAAATTAACAGATGAATGAAAAATATCTAAGTTTGCAAAATAATTTCAAAGTTTTCTAGAAATGTTTACAAAAGCTTTTAAAATATTCACAAATTAACAAAAATTAAAAATATATATATTAAAAAAATCAAAATATTTTTAAAATGTTAAAAGATTTACAAATAAAGGGGGGGGGGGTTAAAAAAAGCAATTAAATTTATAATAGGGTTAGTAGTAGGAAAATAACAGTTTAAGCTCAGCCGCAGGGACAAGGGACCGTCCCTGCGGCTGTCCCTCCGGCTGTGCCTCCTGCGGTGCCTCCGGCTGTCCCTGCGCCCACCGTCCCTCCTGCGGTACCTCCTGCACCCACCATGCATCCCCCTCCACGAACGCCCCCTAGTGGAAAAAAGGAACATTCTATTATAACAGGATAGGTGATCAACCTTCCCTAATTAAAAATATTATCAATCACATCTCAACTCGGAATCATACTATATGATGAAGATTAAATTTATATTTGAATTTTGAACAACCATAATTTTAATGAGTATTATTAATTAAGCGAAACAATTAAAATTTCAGTTTTTAACCATTTTATTTAGATTTCTTCAACTACAAGATGAGATTATCAATTTAACACAAGAAAGTTAAACATATATTTGAATTTTGCTTGATAGACATCTTAATGAGTAGTATTAATTAAATAAAAACAATAGAAAATATCAAGTTTTATAGAAAAAGACTGATTTCTTATGATTTTTATCAACTATATGATCAATGTAACGACTTAAAAGTTGAAAGTTAAACGTACATCCTAGTTTTTCAACTGCTATAACCCTTATGAGTATCGTTAATTAAGTAAAAAACAATGAAAAACAATGGAAACAATTGAAAAATTTTTTTTTTCAAAAACGTTTTTTACAAAAATTTTTTTTTTCAAAATAAGTTTTTACAAAAGTAAAAAAAAGAAAATCACAACGTTAAAAAAATGAAAAATTTTTGTTAAAAAAAGTGTAAAAAAATTGCAAAAAAATGTTGCAAAAATTTTTCATTTTTTTAACGTTGTGATTTTCTTTTTTTTACTTTTGTAAAAACTTATTTTGAAAAAAAAAATTTTTGTAAAAAATGTTTTTGAAAAAAAAATTTTTTGAAAAAAATATTTTTGTAAGTTTTGGTTTTTGTAAAAAAAATTTTGTTGTAAATATTTTTTTTCAAAAACTTTGTTATGAGTTTTTCACTTTGTGGATTTTGTTTTTACATTTATGTTTTTTCTTTTCACTTTTACAATTTTTTCATATTGTAAATATTTTTTGTTAATATTTCTAGAAAACAATGAAAATATTTTGTAAACTTGCATATTTTTTCATACATCTGTTTATTTTTGTATGTTCTTATGCATTTTTTAAGTTGTGAGAGTGTTATTTCACTAAAATTTTTTGTATTTCATTAATGCAATAGGTATTAGAAAAATAAACACAACGATATATGCATATAAAAGAATATTTAATGTGAGCATTTAAAGAATACACTGCAAAATAACATCTATACATTCATACTGGTTAGAAGAATCACAAAATTACTTTTCAGCAGTGTGTATGTCTTCCAAATTTTAAGTTTGAGATATTGTGGTAAGTGTTGTGAAAATATGATGGATAAATAGCCTAAATATCTTCCTTTATTTCTAAATTCTTCAAAAGTCTGACTAATTTTTGAATATTTTCGCTAAGTTTACATATATCTGATGATGCTTTATATGATGATGTGTGCATTTTTGATTCACGTCTCCTTGAAAACAGCATTTATGGTAATCTTTCCAAGTGTAAGGTTTTTCACCTGTATAGATTGTTGTATGTTCTGTTAAATTCCATTTACTTAAGAAGTGTTTGTAGCAAATAGAGCACATCTGTAGTAGAAATAAATGGACACAGTTAGGATTCTCTTCAATAATATAGGTAAAAAGCACTTGTTAAAGTGTAGGTAGTAAGACAAATCATTTTGTATTTACTCTAATTACGTTTCATATACGAATTCTAGTATTTCTCATATAAGTACTCACATATGTGTTATTCGTTAACGCTACATGTGCTAGGGATGAATCATTCGGGTCATTAATTTCTGAAGTTTGCTGCTGTTTTGGTTCATCTTGTTGAAACATCTGTATAATGAAAGAAATATATATTTAGTAAAGGTTTAATGTATAAATAATCGCTTATTTATTTATTTTTATTAAATACATGTATATTGCAATCAATTTCGTGTACATTTAATATAAATTAAATTTTCTTCATTTATTCATATGATAGTAATTTCTCTGAGGGGTACATATCTGATAATTTTTAGAAAAGTGTGAAACACAAATTATTCTATGATAATAAGCATTGTGGTAAAATTCACATAGCTTGGTTTCGGAAATAGGTTATTTGAAATATGAAATGTTAAAATTAAAGATTTTATTTGTACATGCTATGTATAATCAAAAACTATAAATATATTATTATTTAAAAAACTCGATGGACGATAATTCAGATGCAAGATGAAAACATTAAGATCAAGTGCAAGATGAAACATATAATTTGATTAATACTATGGAAGTGCTAACTCAAGATAAACCATGTATACTATATATCATTAAAACTATAAAGATAGTATTTATATTTTAAGCAACTTGATGCACGATAATTCAGAAGTGCGAGATGACACATCTGATAAATTGATTAAAAATATGAGTAGATTAGTTTTAATACATTAGATGATTATAGCAGTAAGAAATTTCGTGTAGGAGCAATGTGTACATGATGAAAATCGAATGGAATCAATGGACTTCAACTCCTGATCCAAGTTAGTATTTATCTCACGTGTGTAATGTGGAAATATAAAAGGTGAAGAATCAAGTTTGATGTAAATAAATATTGTGGTATTGGTTTAAAAACTAAAAAAATATTGAATTTTACTGAATTAGAAAGCATAAAATTTGATTAAATAATGTTTTATGTAAAATATTAAATTTAAATGTGATAAAATTATGAAAATCAGTTTGTAAACTCTCATTTTTATAAGTACTACTATGAAAATATTCTTTTAATATAGAATTTCTGCTTATTGATGAGCTAAAAAATTATTTTTTGTTAATTTTGAATATTTATTGAGTGTATGTAATACTAGGATTAAAATCTTACAAATTCGGTGTTAAATTTTTCAAGAAATTGTGGTTTGTAATCCAGAAAAAGGTGTGATTTTAATAAATTTGTAAATATGTTCATTATATTTTTTTTAGTTATTTCTCTAACTTGTCATTCATTTGTTAATATTTGTAATTTTTGTAGAAAAAATGATTTGAATTTTCGGTAATCTGTACTATTTTTTTGTCCAACAGTTGATTTTATTGATTATTAGTATTCTTATTCGGCAGTAATTTCACGTATGAAGTTATTAAATATTAAATATCTATTAATTTTCTTTACTGTTTCATATGATAGTAATATTTCTGAGGAACAGGTGTGATAACTACTAGACTTTGATTGACTTGATTTTCTGATAAACGTTTGAAAAGAGTTGTAAGTATGTAATGATGAAATATCTATATACTATCGAGAGTCGATATTGATGTAGATAAGTATTTAATAAGAATAATAATAGATAAGTAATAGTCAATTCTTTGTTGAATTTCAAGAAATTGTGTGAGAACATGGATTTTTACATTAAGTTTATGTAATTTCAGTTACAGTTTTTCGACAATCAACCTAAAAATGGATAATTATCATAATTAAAAGTTATGATGAAAAGATCTAAGCAATAAAAAAAGTTAAAAAGTTAAAAAGTTCGTCTAATGTTTGCTCTTATGATGTGAAAATTTCGAAAAGTTTGGTTTGAAATATGAAATGTTTGTAAAAATTAAACTTTGTATTCGTGTATGTTTTGCATTATTAAATTGTAAAGATAATATTCATATTTGGAAAATGTTGTTGGGTGTTTTAATAATTTTTTGATAAGTAGATAAAAACAGATGTTAAAATTCTGTGCTATTAAAATATATAGGATCAAGAATAAAGTTTGATGAAAATAAGTATTGTAAAAATTCAGAAATTTTGAAGTGTAAGATGAATCATGTCCTAATTTGATTAATTATATGGGTAGAGTAGTTTTAATATGTCAAGTGTCTAAAGCAGCAAGAAACGATTTTTTAGGTTTTCTAGAATAATAATAATAATAATAATAAAAGTATACTTTTGTTGTAAGATTTCGAATGCAGTCAAGACGTGAAAAATATAAGTATGAACCCTTTGTAAAGACATTCAAACTTTTTTAAAAAGTTTAAGTTTAGTAATATACTGTAACAATATATGTAAGCAAATGTATTTCAAAGTTGAAAATTTGTGTAAAAAATTGTCTTTTCTTGAAAATCGATATTTATTTTTGTTTAATTAATGATACTTATTACATTTTTGTTGTTAAAAACTAAAATATACGTTTAATTCTTCTGTTAAAATTGATATATCCGTGTTGGAGGTGAGAAAAAATAGTGTAAAACTAATAAAATTTGTTTAAATTCGTCTTTTTATTCTTAAAATTAATATTTTCTATTGTTTAGAATACGTAATAATAACTTTTGAGGAATGTATAACCGGAAAATGTTAAAAAATCTTAGAAAATTGGTATTAAAAATATTAAATACAGTTGCTTCAATGATATCTTTTCGATTTGTAAAGTGATTGTAACTTTTAGAAATGTACTTCTGAAGAATGTATAATCGGAAAATGTTAGAAAATCTTAGAAAATTGGTGTTAAAAATATTAAATACAGTTGCTTCAATGATTTCAAAAACAAACTCTGTTAAAAAATTCTGTATGATTTCAAGTGAAAATAAACTGAACCTGAATAACATGGTATTTAAAATACAAAATTCACGATTATGAACTAATGTTGAAAACATGCGTAACATTAAATATACAGCTAATATTTAATTATAGATTAGAAAATTCTTAAAGTGTATCCAAATTTATTAAATATAGTATTGAATACAGTGAATAAGTGAAATATGTGAATAAGTATTGATATTTCTATGTTGCTTTTGAAAATACTAGTGTAAAATTATTCAAATTCGTCTTTTCTTTAAAATTGATATTTATTTTTGTTAAATTAATGATACTTGTTAAGTTTTTGTTGTTAAAATTAAAATATACGTTTAACTCTTCTGTTAGAAATCCATATTTCCAAGTTGCGATTCAAAAGACTATTGTAAAACTAATCAAATTCGCTTAAATTCACCTTTACACCCTTAAAAAATAATATTTCTATTATTTTGTTTAATTAATTATACTGATTATGTCTTCCAAAATTCAAATTTTGGGATATTGCGGTAACTGTTATGAAATTGGAGTGCATAAAATGTCTCTTTTTTTCTCCCAGACTTCTAAATATACAAGAATGCGAGGTCATTGCTTTGTCCATCTCCCTACCTGAAGTAAAAAATTGGGGGTGATGGGGGTGAAAAGGCATGGTGAGGGACTTCAAAGGAATAAGTTTTGGTTTCAATATGACGTCACAAGAAGCAGGTGTTGTTTTCATATTTGTGTGTGCGATGAATATTTACTGAAATGTGTTCGTTTATGCATTAAAATTCTACTTAGTTAGTATATAAAAGTATGATGAAATTTCCATTTAGAGTAAAAGTTAACCAAATTCGTTTAATTCGTCTTTTTTCGTTAAAAAATCATTAGTTTCCTTTGTTAATTGTTCAATTATCGAAATTCTTTGAGGTAACGACTGTTCAAAAACTAAAAAATATGTTTAAATTTCTATTTTAAGTTGTGTATCCTGATTTTATATTAAAAAAAAATATGAAGATATCAGTTAAAAATTTAATATTTTCCGTTGTTTTGCTTAATAAATAATGTTCATGAAGGAAATGGTTGTCCAAAACTGGAATGCTTGCTTAAATTTCTTTCTATCAAATTGATATTCTGAAGTTTGAGTTGAAAAAATCGTAAGAAATAAGTCTTTTTCTATAAAACTTGATATTTTCCATTGTTTTTTACTTAATTAACGATACTCATTAAGATTATAGCTGTTGAAAAACTAGAATGCATGTTTAACTTTCAACTTGTAAGTCGATACACTGATGTTGCAGTTGATAAAAATCGTAAGAAATCAGTCTTTTTCTATAAAACTTGATATTTTCCATTGTTTTTTACTTAATTATCAATACTCATTAAGGATACAGCTGTTGAAAAACTGAAATGTACGATTAAGTTTTCTCTCTTAAGTTGATAAAAATCGTAAGAAATCAGTCTTTTTCTATAAAACTTGATATTTTCCATTGTTTTTTACTTAATTAACGATACTCATAAGGGTTATAGCAGTTGAAAAACTAGGATGTACGTTTAACTTTCAACTTTTAAGTCGTTACATTGATCATATAGTTGATAAAAATCATAAGAAATCAGTCTTTTTCTATAAAACTTGATATTTTCTATTGTTTTTATTTAATTAATACTACTCATTAAGATGTCTATCAAGCAAAATTCAAATATATGTTTAACTTTCTTGTGTTAAATTGATAATCTCATCTTGTAGTTGAAGAAATCTAAATAAAATGGTTAAAAACTGAAATTTTAATTGTTTCGCTTAATTAATAATACTCATTAAAATTACGGTTGTTCAAAATTCAAATATAAATTTAATCTTCATCATATAGTATGATTCCGAGTTGAGCTGTGATTGATAATATTTTTAATTAGGGAAGGTTGATCACCTATCCTGTTATAATAGAATGTTCCTTTTTTCCACTAGGGGGCGTTCGTGGAGGGGGATGCATGGTGGGGGCAGGAGGTACCGCAGGAGGGACGGTGGGCGCAGGGACAGCCGGAGGCACCGCAGGAGGCACAGCCGGAGGGACAGCCGCAGGGACGTCCCTTGTCCCTGCGGCTGAGCTTAAACTGTTATTTTCCTACTACTAAGGTTTAAGAAATGTTAGATATTATTAAAAAAATATTGATGTTTCTAAAAATGCTTTTAAAAATACAAGTTGCTGAAACAATGTCATAAGAAAACATAAAAATTAATAGATGAACGAAAAATATCGAAGTTCACAAAATAAATTCAATGTTTTTTATAAATACATTTACAGACGGTTTTAAAAAAATTGCAAATAAAAAAAAAATAAAAAATTAGGAAAAAATGTACAAATTTACAAACTTTTTTTTAAAATTACAAACAGGTTTTTAAAGTTTATAAAAAGTTAAAAAATTACAAAAAGTAACATTAAAAATTTTTGAGCTAATTTTTTAATAGTTTAAAAATTTACAAAAAAGTTTAAAAAATATTTCAAATTATTAAAATACTTATTATTTTTTTCCAAAAATGTTTTGTAAATGTATAAGTTTGCGAAACTAATTTTATAACATCCAACAAAAAAATTAACAGTTTTCTAGAAATGTTTACAAAATCTTTTAAAATATTCACAAATTAACAAAAAATAATAAAAAAAATTTATAAAAAAAATGAAAAAAATCTAGAAAAAAATTAAAAAATTTACTAAAAAAAAAAAAAAAAAAATTGGACAGATTTAAATAGCAATTAAATTTACAAAAGGTTTAAGAATATTAGATAGTACTAAAAAATTATTGATGTTTCTAAAAATACTTTTAAAAAGTACAAGTTAATGAAAAAAACTAATAAAAAAAAAACACAAAAATTAACAGATGAACGAAAAATATCGAAGTTCTCAAAATAATTTCAATGTTTTCTCTTAATATTTACGAACAGTTAAAAAAATCCCACAAATTAATTTATAGTTAATTTGTGATGAATAAATAAATAAAAATAAATAAATAAAATGAAATAAAAATAAAAATGAGAGAAAAGTTAAAATATTCACAAAAAATTTAATTTTTTTTAATTTACAAAAAGTTAAAAAATCACAAAAAGTAAAGTTAAAAATTTTTTGAGTTAAAAATTTCAAAATAGCTTAAAAATTTACAAAAAAGTTTACAAATATTTCAAACTATTAAAATAATTATTTATTTTTTGTAAAAATGTTTTGAAAATATACAAGTTAGTGAAAAAAATTCATAACGTCCGCAAAAATTAACAAATGAATGAAAGGTACCCAAATTTGAAAAATAATTTCAAAGTTTTTTAGAAATATTTAGAAAATCTTTTAAAATATTCAAAAGGAAACAAAAATTTAAAAAATATGTAGAAAAAAAATCAAAAATATTAAAAATTTTATAAAAAAGATAAAAGAATTCCAAAAAGTGTAAGAAAATTACAAAGATTTAAATAGATGAATGAAAAATAAAATTTATAATTAAACTTATAAAAAACTTTAAAAATAATTTGAAACAACTGGCATATTATAATTGAATACTTATATGTAAAATAACATAACCAGATCCAGTTATAACATAAACCGATTGAAAAAAACAATTAGATACTTTATGCTGTTTTACTATTTTACTGAACAACTGTACACTGTTTTGACACATTGATAAATTCATTTTTTGACGGAAAGATATGAAATTGGAAGGCCTGACTTCGGAAGCGATTTTTAACGGAAATGTTTTTTCTATTTTTTGATCCATCAATTACCTATCAAGTTGTAAGCGATTTTGATCCCGTGACAAAGACATATTTCACTCTTTCTTGAGGGGTTATTCGTCTTTCTCGGGGAAATTCAGTTCAAAACCCCCACTTTGACACTATTTTATAAAAGATATTACGTTTGAAAAAAAAAAAAAAATCCTCGGAAATAACAGTTTGGTTGGATAGTTTCTGAACAACAGCACCTGTTAGTTTCATGCATTTTCGAACAGAAATAAATTAAAACTTATAATATTTGTGAACAGACTGTCTTACTCGACATGGTGTGCCCACTCTGGGCCCACCTAATTTTAATTCTATACTTGAGCCCCACCAGTGGCCGAGAGGTACGGACCTCTCAACTGGTAGACGGCAGGTGCTGGGTTCGAACCCAATCGCGGCTGTCGGTCTAACCGTTCGGAGTTTTCGTGGTTTTCTTCGAACCTTGCGTGAATACGGGTTAGGTTCCCTTAGAAAGACACCCACGAAGGGCACTCCCCCTCTGGTCCTATATCCCTAGCGCAGATAATCGGACGTCAAAAATAAACCAAACTAATTCTATAATTGTAAACGGCACCAAGAAATATTTTACTGAAATTTTGCTTTTTACAATGAAAGCTTGAATTAGAGCTTTATTAATTTAAAAAAAAAAAAATTGTTTTTAAATTCCGGTGTCAGTCAATAATTTCTCATTTTACTAGCAGAATTTGCCCGTGCCGGAAAGGGTTAAGGGTGTTCTTAACTGATCCGCTCAACAAGCGAAAAACGTTTTGACACATTTACAAATTCATTTTTTAACAGAAAGACATAAAATTCTAATGCCTGACTATATGAAAGCGATTTCGAATTGAACTCATTTTTCCATTTTATGATCATTCAATTACTTATCGAATTATAAGCTATTTCGATGACGCTATCACCCGTTTTTCTCCTCCTTTTCGACCGGTTTTTCTGCTTTCGTCGGGAAATGGGCTCAAAAGTGTCCACTTTGAAGGCTTGTTATGAAAAATCTATTGTGTTTTTTAAAAAACAAAAGAATGAGTGCCATTAGACAGTTTCTAATTAACAACATCCGCTACTTCCATGCATTTCCGAACAAAAATAAATAAATGCACGTGTCACAAAGTTGCCCTTTTTGATTTAAGAACACCCTTAAAAGAAACAGAAAATCAACACATATGCAGAAAGGCGAAGAAGAATCTCATTTTCCCAAGCCGATCGAATGAATCTCACCCATTCGAAAGAAAAAAAAAAAAAAAAAGGAAATCCGTTTCGAATTTGGGTGCAGTCGTAAGGTAAGTATGGGGTTATCCGCAGGCCACAATTAAAGGGGATCGCTGACTTTTCTCTGCGATTGTTCAACTATCTAGTGACTCCTACATGGATCATGTTAGGATGGACGTTTACGGCTCTTATTTTTTTACGATACGAGGTGGGTTTACGCCTGAACATAAGAATCAATGGAAAAACCTCCGCAAAGGAGGATGATCCTACTTTGCTTTCAAAATTAGGAGTAAACAACACGAAACATTTGACAGAAATTCCAATATGCAGTCGAGTCTCTCTACAACGAAACTCCATACATCGAATTTCTCGATATGACGAATTTTTAGTAGGAACGGTCCCTTTTTCGCATGATTACATTAAAAACAGTCTCTATATAGCGAAATATCTATCTCCATATAACGAATATTTTCATAAATTGGTCTTATTTTATTCAGTTTTAAAAAAGCTTCGAAATCATATGGAATCAATTTTCCACCACTTATTTTTGATTTATCGTTCAGTGCTGAGGTTTTTTTTATACATTACTTTTCTCCTTGTTCTTTAAATCCAACGAATTCATCCCACCTCTCACACACCTTTCCACATCCTTCTCAAAACAGAGTCAATTGGATTGTTACACATATAAGAGAGGAATCAATGAGAGGCACATAAGAGAGGCCTTCAAATGGAGGAAAATGCTAACTACAATTTTTCATTCCTTGCTAAAATTTGAGCATTTTTTTTCTTTGAGAGCATAACAATTTTAAAATCAAAACAACAAAAAATTACAGATATCTTCGTCTGAAATTAATGCAAGTCTTCCTTATTTGATTTTCATTAAGCTTTCAAATAAATGTCTGTTCTCTTTTATGAAACAGCTTAAATAATTAAGAAATAAAATGTTAGGTTAATATTTACTTTTAAACATTTCAAATTCTTAATTAAAAAGATCAAAAATAATATTTGTTCAAAATTTAGACATTAAATACGATTTTTAACATCATTTTTTATACATCGAATTTCTCTATATAACGAATTTTTTACTGGAACGATGGATTTCGTTATATAGAGACTCGACTGTATTTTTTTTTTTTAATCCCCGGTTCGGGTGAAGCCTTCTCGGGCAAGGGCGCCATGGGGCGACGGCTACGAAAACTGTTACCCCCTCCCCCGCTCCCTCTTCTATGAGGTTTTGAAATAGCTCCCCTGCTAAAGGTACCCCTGATCAAATTAAAACCTCCGCAAACTATGATTTTAAGGTGCCCCTACTTTTCTTTGAAAATTAGGAATAGACGGCACGAAACATTGGACAGAAGTTTCAAAATAATTTTCATCCCCTGTTCAGGTGAAGCTTTAGGGCAAGGGCACCATTTAGGGTTACGGAAACAGTAACCCTCCCCCCACATCTCTTTTCTAAGGAGGTTTTCAAATAGCGCCCCTGCTAGAGGTATCCCTTAAGGGTGTATTCGAAAAAACGCTTTTCCACCTTCAACGGCTCGAAATTTTTCGATACAATTTCAGACACATTTTTAAAAGTAGAAATATGAAACTTGCTGAGGGGATTTTTAAAGAGACGTACAGGGTGCCGTGTGATGTATTTTTACGCTCAATTCATTAGAATTTGATTTATAAACAATTACCTTCTCAGTAGGACCCTTTTTTAGCTCACAGGCTATCATAGCCTGAGAGCTTATGTGCCCGTCCGTTCTGTATGTATGCGCGTATGTGCGTAACGCGATAACTCATGATAAAAATATCGGATCCACTTGAAATTTTGTATATAGGTATATCCTGATAAGGCGCTTCCCTGATTAGTTTTTGGAGTTCATTCGATATGTATAAGAGGGGGAACGGGGGGCTCATGCCCCCCGTTTGTTGATATAAATGGGATTTTCATGCAGAATTAAGTTTTCAAAATTTAGATTAGGATCATTCTGATGAGGCGATTCCGTGACTGTTATTAGGTGTTCATTGAATAAGTATAAATAGGGGGAACAGGGGTTCTAATGCCCCCCCCCCGTTAGTTGATATAAATGGGATTTTCATGCAGAATTAAGTTTTCGTTCAAAATTTAGATTAGGATCATTCTGATGAGGCGATTCCGTGGCTGTTATTAGGTGTTCATTGAATAAGTATAAATAGGGGGAACAGGGGTTCTAATGCCCCCCCCCCCCCGTTAGTTGATATAAATGGGATTTTCATGCAGAATTAAGTTTTCGTTCAAAATTTAGATTAGGATCATTCTGATGAGGCGATTCCGTGACTGCTATTAGGTGTTCATTGAATAAGTATAAATAGGGGCAACAGGGGTTCTAATGCCTCCCCCCCCCCTCTTAATTTATATAAATAGGTTTTTCAAGCAGAATTTTCAGATTTCGTTCAAATCTCTGAATCGTTTTGGAAGTTTAATGGTTAAGTATAAAAGAAGGGGATAACTCCTTTTAAATTATATAAATGCTAAATGGGTTTTTATTAAGAATTATCTAATTTGCTCTGAATTTTGGATATAGATTTTTTATATGATAAAGCATGTCTTTGATAGTATAGGAGGTTCAATGATTAAGTATAAAAAAAGAGGAAAGGGGAGAGCTGTTTCCCCTTCTTAATTTTTTTTTCGAACGGAATTAACCCTTGAAAATATAAGGCTTTAATGTACAATTAGTATTTGTAGCCTGTGAGCTCAATGCCATCAGTTTAACTGGGCAGTATTCTTTATTTAGTTCCCAGATCTCTCGCTTCGGAAAAATCTGTGCAAAATGTCGTTTTTGATTGCTTTTTTTGCAATATTTTCTCCATTTATCAAAGAATCGACAATCACGGCACCTTGTGTACTTTCTAAATAAGACAATTTGTCAGTTTGATGCATATGAGAGCAAAAATGAATTTAAAAATAAATCTGAAAATAAGCAGTTTGAATCGAAATACACCTTTAAAAGGCTACTTCATTCATATGAAAAGACCCGTTCGCTATTATTAATCCCGAGGAAGAAATTTATAAAGATAGCTCGGTTGGTAATTCAATATTTTCTAAATGATTTTTTTTTTTTTTTTTTTTTTTTTTTTTTTTTTTTTTTTTTTTTTACGGGGACGCTTGGCGCAGCATGTCCCCAAAGGGACCTTGAGCCATAAAACCCCGTACAACCATACAACCAACAACCAACCATTTTACGGGGACGCTTTTCTTTTCGGAACCGGTTTAGAAAGCGAAAGCACCCTCTTAAAAATATCTGCAACCAAAATCGAATAAGTAAAAACGACCTGCATACAGATAGATTTCAGCTATCCAGTGCAAAAGAAATCATTTAAAAATATTGCAATGCAATCGATATATCTTTAAAAATTTCTTCCTTAGGATTAACATTAGAGAACGGGTCTTTTCATTTGAATGAAGTAGCCCCTTAAGGGTGTTCTTAACTGAGGGGATCAACAAGCGAAAAACGTTTTGACACATTTGCAAATTCATTTTTTAACAGAAAGTTATAAAATTTTAATGCCTGACTAGGAAAGCGATTTCGAATTGAACTTATTTTTCCATTTTATGATAATTAAATTACTTATCGAGTTATAAGCTATTTCGATGACGCAATCACCCGTTTTTCTCCTCCTTTTCGACCGGTTTTTCGGCTTTCGTCAGGAAATAGGCTCAAAAGTGTCCACTTTGAAGGCTTGTTATGAAAAATCTATTGTGTTTAAAAAAAAAAGAATGAGTGCAATTAGAGAGTTTCTGAATAACAACAGCCGTTTTTCTCCTCCTTTTCGACCGGTTTTTCGGCTTTCGTCGGGAAATAGGCTCAAAAGTGTCCACTTTGAAAGCTTGTTATGAAAAATCTATTGTGTTAAAAAAAAAAGAAAAAAAAGAATGAGTGCCATTAGACAGTTTCTGAATAACAACACCTGCTATTTTCATGCATTTCCGAACAAAAATAAATTAATGCATGTGTCACAAAGTTGCCCTTTTTGATTTAAGAACACCCCTAAGTCATTCAAGTGTCGAAGACCTTTTCCCTCTCCCCGACTATCCAATTCGTATTCCAATCCTTGCAGTGATTTTAATTCAACTTTTCTGTATGAATTTTTTAAGTAGCTGGTGTTAAACAAAACGAAATAATACTAATAAAAACAATCCATTAAATGGCATTGAAAATACCTTCATGATGATTAAACAAGTTACATTATCGTTACTTTTGTGTAGAAATAATATTGTTAGGTAAAGAAATGTGCACGCACTTCTCTAAAATTTTTTTTGTCTTGATCGACGAAGATGTTTGAAAAACATTATACTTAAAGTTTGTATCTACAACAATATACCAATGCGAAAAATCATATTGCTTATAAAAAGTGTGTGGTAAGTGATGTAACTTCTTCGTTAAAATCTCGACAAAAGTAAATTTTACAGGAGAGGTGAAAGAAAATTTGCATGATTTTACTGTAATATTACAATATAGATACAATATTTATAACATCTATTTATTTACAATATTTATAATATCCAACAAAAATTAACAGATGAATGAAAAATATCCAAGTTTGCAAAATAATTTCAAAGTTTTCTAGAAGTGTTTACAAAACCTTTTAAAATATTCAGAAATTAACAAAAAATAATAAAAAAAACTTATTAAAAAGATGAAAAAAAAAGTTAAAAAAAACTGATCAGATTTAAATAGCAATTAAATTTACAAAAAGGTTTAAGAATGTTAGATAGTACTAAAAAATTATTGATGTTTCTAAAAATTGTTTTAAAAAGTGCAAGTTAATGAAAAAAATGAATAAAAAAACACAAAAATTAACAGATGAACGAAAAATATCGAAGTTCTCAAAATAATTTCAATGTTTTCTCTAAATATTTACGAAAAGTAAAAAAAAAAAAAAATTAATTTATAGTTAATTTGTGATGAATAAATAAATAAATAAAATGAAATAAAAATAAAAATTAGAGAAAAGTTTAAAAATTCACAAAAAATTAAATTTTATTTTATTTTACAAAAAGTTAAAAAATCACAATAAGTAAAATAAAAAATTTTTGAGTTAAAAATTTCAAAATAGCTTAAAAATTAAAAAAAAAAAAGTTTACAAATATTTCAAATATTTCCAGCTCTTCATGCAGGAGTAATAAAGTTCACAAAAGTGTAAAACCCTTAAGAATGAAAACATATGATGTAGTTTCGAGGGCTGGATAAATTTATCTCCCCACACTATCCACCCATCTTTTTAATTTACAAAAACAAATTTAGCATCAGTTACATGGACATTCATATAGTAATCTATAGCCCTTTATTACGTCGATTTTGAAAGAAAAAAAAAAAAAAAAAAAAAAAAGGAGTGCAGTATTAGTGCAGTTAGAGCGAAGCCTTTCAATGTCTCAGAGGATGGAAGCGAGCGTGATTTCCGTTGTCAGAGTTCACGGGTCAGATCCGGTGTTGCATTTATAGTTGGCGCGTTTCCTGATGCACATATCCCCACCCCCTTCTTTAGACCCTGTCCTCGCTCAAGAAACGCTCGCGAGCTAATGCTATTCCTATGGGGAAGCATTTTTCTAATAACTCTTTCGCATTTTCACATTTTTGAATAATTTTTTTTTGCATTGGATAGCTGAGGTGCATGCCGACAGCGCATCTTTTTTACTTTTTCGATTTTGGTTGCAGATATTTTTTACAAAGTTAGTTTCACTTTCAAAACCGGTTTCGAAACTGAAAGTGCTTTTTAAAAAAATATCTGCAACCAAACTCGAAAAGGTAAAAAAGGTGCGCTGTCGGCATGCACCTCAGCTATCCAATGCAAAAAAAAAATATTCAAAAAATGTCGAAATGCGAAAGAGTTATTAGAAAAATGCTTCCCCATACGAATAGCATTAGCTCGCGAGCGTAACCAAAATTGAAAGAGTAATAAACGGCCTGCATTCAGATCGATATCATCAATGTAATGAAAAAAAAAAAAAATGAAATGCGACCGAGATATCTTTATAAAGGGGGTTAACCCTCCTTAGTCTCCACTAGAGGTCTGCACGGGCCGAAATTTCCAGGTCAGAGCCCGGTCCGAAAGTTAAAATTTTGGCCCGGGCCCGGCCTGGCCAGAACCAAAGACATATTGGCCCGACATGGCCCGAAAGTTAAAATTTCGGCCCGAGCCCGGCCCGGCCCGAACGAAAAAAATATTGGCCCGACCCGGCCCGGCCCGAGAGTTAAAATTTCGGCCCGAACCCGGCCCGGCTCGGGTGAATTTCTACTGAACATTGATCTTTACTCTAACGGAAGAGTTCAGACCAAAAAAAACTTATCTATTTACGCTTTTAATGAACCTTTGTTTGTTGTATGTAAATGTTTCAGTTATCATTAGTATTATTAATACATAAAAAAAAAATCTAAAAAATGGTATATGGTAAAAGTAAAATCTTCTAAGACACTGAAAAAAAAAAAAATGCGTTTCCTTCTTAGCAGATGTAAATGTTTAGTATATATATTTTTTTCGCGTATTGTTGTATTCATTTTGCATGAATGAACAGTTTAAAAGAAATTTGAAGTTTTCAGTTTAAACAAAAATTCCGTCATAATCATGTTTTTTTTTTTTTTTTTTTTTTTTTGTTAAATTTTATTTTAAGACGCCTAGTGATCTACGATTCTTTAAAAAGAATAAATTCTAATGTTTAATTGTAGAATAATGACGACTTAAAAATATAAGTCTATTTTGCAAAAAATTTTGGACCAAGCCAAACTTTACTGATTTATGAAGACTTTTCCACGTCGAGAAAAGGATTTTCGTACGGGAAGATTCAACAGGAACTGATTATTTAGGTCTGTGAAGACTAGGAAGAAGAAAATTAGTCTCGGCTTCGCATGGAAAAAATAAGTTAGACTCGGCCCGGCCCGATACACCAGGAAAAAAAAAAATTAAGGCCCGAGCCCGGCCCGGCCCGGCCCGAACAGATTAGTGACTAGGCTCGTCCGGCCCAGCCCGAGTCTTCAGAAGCAAGGCCCGAATGCCGTTAATGAAAATCGGCCCGAACCCGGCCCGCGAGCCGGGCCGGGCTCGGGCTTCGGGCCAAAGCCCGGCCCGTGCAGACCTCTAGTCTCCCCTATATCATATTTGATATCTCACACTTCGGTTTCGTGGGACATGTAGCAGAAATTCTGACAATCGCGGGACACCTACAAAACTAAATGAGAGTTGAGATGGATATTAAAAAAAATATTTTTTTTCTCTGTTTCTCGATTTGCATAATTCGGTTGATGATTCGGGGAGGGGCGCGCGCGGGGGCTGCGCGGAGAATTTGAATCGCTTCCATCGGTTCGAGGTGGATGATCTAACTGCGCAGACAGGGTTGAACACATTTCTTCTGTCAGTCTCTAATAGCGAACTATTATTATTTTTTTAAATTCATTCTGAGAATTTTGTTATTCTGTTTCGTTAAAGGATGTCTGTCTTGTTTATCTGGAAGCAGTCAAGAACCCGCAATCGGTAAGGAGTTGCTGTGGCTGTGGAATTCAATCGTCCAATTCTTTTTAGGTGCATAAAGAGGCCGCTCCAGTCATTCAAAAAGACACGGATGATAATGTTAAGTCTATGAGGATTTTATTTTCAAATATCTTGCTCAAATTTTAATATTTCTACTTGATTTTTTTCCTATAGGACAGCCGAGGACCGCTCTAACCCCGGGCTAGTTTCTACTTTTTCGATTTTGGTTTTAGAGTTTTCCTAAAAAATCACTAACTTTCGAAACCGCTTCTGAAATAGAAACTATCATAATATAAAAAGAAATATATATATCCTGTTATATATATTTATATATTTTCTATTATACTGGAAATAACTTCTAGTAAACTTCAGTAACGTCTATCAATATCATAAAATGTGAAATAGTTTAATATAATTAAAATGTGCCTCAAGCAATGTTCCCCCGTATACCATTATGTAATCCAATAGTTTTGTGTGGCCCTGTAAATCAATAAGAAATATTCTTTGCACCCCAGATTGTGCAGATTGTGTATTTTGGTATACATTTCATAGATGCATGTATGAATTTTATTATGTTCGAAACAATACAACATCTTTAAAATGCACTTTTTAAACAATTTTTTCCCATTGACCGTAATATAACGGAATATTTTTGATTGTCCCTGTAATTGAACTATGTATCCGATTTTCATAAAATTTGAAGTGACTCGACAAAATGATGCAGCAGTTATAGATTTTAAATTTCAAGCGATTCGGTTGGGTAGTTTTTGCGCTGTTATATGTGGACGACTACAGGTGCTACGTATTTCCATAATTACGAACACACCGGAAAAAAAACCTTAGCATTTTTAAAACAGGAAAAGGAAGAAAAAACGAATTTTTTTCATTTGTATTGCGTTGTGTGTATTAACAAAACTTACAAAAAATCGCGATAAAATTGTCGTATGTGTTAAAAAGAGATGTCAAAATATTTACAATTAAACAAGTTTTCATTTAATATTTAAATAATAATAATAATAATAAAGAAAAATAAGAAAATAAAATAGACTTTTTGACCTATTTTGAGGTTAACTGTCGCCATAAAAGTTGAATTGTGAAGGGGTGTAGCCGTAAAAATCAGTGTTGAATTCAGACACTTTTCTCCGGGAGGGACATCGTAGCTCCGGGGAGGACATTATAGAGTTCCGTGGGGGAATTGTACTTTTTGACCATTAAAAACAAATAATTTCAAATTTTCCCGGAGGGGGCATTTCATTGCTCCGGGGGGGAGTCCCCCCCGGGCTACCCCCTGAATTCAACACTGATAAAAATAACAGAGGATATACGCTCTAAGCGGATATACCCTAGAGTGTGTATTTTCTTTCATGAGAAACAGAGGGTATACGGTGTTTCTTTAAAAAATACAGAAGGTATGCGGTGTATACCCCGTATACCCTCCACTACATCTCTGATTTTCACAAAACTGAAAACTGTTCTTCAAATATTTATTGAATGATACTTCTTTCAATAAATGTTCGCTGGACTAAATACAAATAATGAAAAATAATTTCTAAAGTTCATCATCCCTTTAAAATGAATTTAAAATGTTTGACGCCGGTGCCAGCCAGTGTCTTGTAAGTCTTTGGTGTCTTTTCTGGCATTAAAAGGGAGGTTCGAAGTTGGCTTCTGAGTGGAAACACCTGCTTCTCTCTCTTCACTCCAAATATCGTCTGCCATCTGTAGAGCTGAGTTGAGGTGATTTTTTTTCTTCTCTTCTTGGCGAAAATATTTAGTTCCGGTTTATTAATACTCCGCATGCTTTCTGTATCAGACTCGAATATATATATTTCGATGAAAATATTTCCGAACGGTCCCCCACCTCATCGTTTTAAATATAAAACGGGATTTTTATTTTTATCTGCAGTAATGAGGAAATTAATTCTCAAGATTTCCATGGAGAATTTTTTTTTTTTTTTTTTTTTTTGTTCTTATCAGTTGAATAAATAACATTATATCGGTATGCAAAAGAATATTGTATAATAATTCTCAAGATTTTGATGAAAACATTTTTTTTTTCTTCTTATCTGTCGAATAAATGATATTCTATCGGTATACAAAATAATTTTGCATAATAATTCTCAAGATTTCGATGGAACACTTTTTTTCTTATCAGTCAAATAAATAACATTATATCAGTATGCAAAATAGTATTGCATAATAATTGTCAAAATTTCGATGGATTTTTTTTTTTTTTAATCAATTGAATAAACAGCATTTTATTGCTAAAAGTAATATTGATAATACAATATTAGTCTTTATACTCTACTACTCTTTATTATACTTTTTAAGATTTCGATGGAACTAAAGTCTGATCAAGCTGAAGTTGCCCCCCCCCCCTACCTGCCCATTTTTGCGACACTTTCGCAAAAAAAGGTTTATTTGATTAGCTAGCAAAGTTGTTTGGGTAAAAAGTGCCTAGGGTAAAAGCTCCGAAAATTTTTATTGAGACATTCAGAATATTTAATTTTTAAGTTTATATATTATAAAACATTATTATTTGAAAAGTATTTGATTAAGGGAAAAAAATTGTTGGCCCCAGAAATTGGTGGGCCAAGGCCCCGAAGACCCGTGCATTAATCAGGCCCTGGATGGGACACATGTTTCTTCTTATCTATTGAACAAATACACTGAGAAAAAAATATGGTTCTGGCATATAGAATCTAAGAAATGCTCTAGAAAAAATAGTTCCATGTCATCCTTATAAATTTTAGTTCCATTTCTTAGAGAGTTCCAGAGTCTCTTACTAGAATTCAAGTACGTTTTCCGATATTTTTGTTGTCAAATTTATCTAAAAATCTCTTCAAATAAATGCGAACACAAGAGATTTGATTTAGTAACTATAATTATAGCTTAAGAAATCATTCCTAAAATCAAGCGATAATTTCTCGCTACTAAAACGGTTCAATGTCGTTTCGTCTCCAAGAAAAGATGAGACTAGAAATGTCAAGTCATTTTGCCTATTCAGCTTAGTTGTTTACCCCACTCGTATAGTTTGGACATCTATATTTCTAGTTTAGGTATTTAGAAAGTGACTAACTATTCGTTCTAGTTGAATGCGGCATATTTTTTTTCTCAGTGTAGTATTTTATCGGTATGCAAAGTAATATTGCACAATAATTATCAAAATTTCGATGTAAGCATTTTTTTCTTCTTATCAGTCGAATAAATATCATTATATCGGTATGCAAAATAATATTGCATAATAATTTTCAAGATTTCGATGGAACACCTTTTTCTTCTTATCAGTCGAATAAATAGTATTTTATCCGTATGCAAAGCAATATCGTATTATAATCTTCAAGATTTCGATGGAACATCTTTTTTTCTTCTTATCAGTCAAATAAATAGTATTTTATCGGTATGAAAAACGAATGACCGGTTAACCGAATGTGTTCCAGAAGGAAGCTTTTCGGTACATAAAGACAGCCTTGAAATGAGTGAAGCAACAAGAAGATTATGATTTTGTTCAATACTTTTATCAAAAAATGAAAGAGATTTAGCAGCAAGAAAAAGAGTGCATTCGATGAAGCAAAAGAAAATGTTGTCCTTTTCTTAAGAGGCTACTTCACTCAAATGAAAAGACCCGTTCGCTAATGCTAATCCTATGGGAGAAATTTACAAAGATATCTCGGTTGCATTTTAATATTTTTAGATGATTCTTTTTGCATTGGATAACTCAGATTGATCTGAATGGAGGTCGTTTTTTAGTTTTTCGATTTTGGTTGCAGATATTTTTTATGGGGTTGCTTTCGCTTTCCAAACCGGTTCCGAAAATGAAAGCGTCCTCGGAAAAAATAACTGTAAACAAAATGAAAAAAGTAACTAACGGCATGCATACGGATCGATCTCAGATATCCAAAGAAACAAAAAATCATTTAAAAATATTGAAATGCAACCGAGATATCTGTATAAATTTCTTCCATAGGATTAGCATTAGTGAATGGGTCTTTTCATTTGACTGAAGTAGCCCCTTAAAATGTAAACTTACACTACTGTACTTTTGACTTTCTGCAGATTTTTCCGAACACTTCATTATTTGATAGTTTGTTTCTTTAAATGTTTTTCGTTGCTTTTAATTCTTAGTTCGAAAAAAGAACAAATTCGTCCAAAACAAAAACTAACAAATAAACAAAAAAAAAAAAAAAAAAAAAAAACATTAATAGTGATGCAGGCAAACTCAAACTGAATCATAAATAGAAAACATCTGGGGAAACAAATTGTCATTATTTTTATCACTGCAAATACGAACACACAAAGGCCCATTGACCGATACATAGAACAACGTTAACCTTTCTTATTTATTATATGGCATCGAAAAATATACATAGACATACACACAAAAAATAAAATCTAGCAACGATCTTTTTTTTTTTTTTTTTTTTTCAATATTTTAGAGTACGCTTGAGCAGTAGGATAGTCGTAAGACAAAACCAGAGGGTATATTACATCAATATAAATGTATAGAGACCAGAGAGTGTACGCTGTAATTACGGAAGGTATATAATTTATTCACAAACTATGCGAAATATACCACCGTATACCCTCCAACACATCCATACTTTTAAAACACAAAAAAAAAAAAAAAAAAAAAAAAAAAAAAAGGTAACATTATTTCAATAAAATGAATTATTCTGTTATTTTAAAAGCAATTATAAATAATTTTTTTCAGATACTGTGGCTATCAATCCGCCCTGTAACTTTAGCTAAAATGCACGAATATCTACAAATAAGTAATATGATATTTCCATCATAATTTCCCACTGAAAATGATATCTATTGCATTTACAGGGGCATTAGAAAAATCGGATACTTATTGCTGGATGGAAAATGCGTCACAATGTATGATAGAGGATTTTTCTGTTTCATTACTTTTTTTTTTCCTCAAAAGAAAAAAAAAGAGCAAATGAATAAATAAATAATTGATTAAAATAAACTAAATGAATGAATAAAATAAAAGTAAACAAATAAGTGAATAAATAAAAATGAACAAATAACAGAATTAAAAAAAAAACAATAAAATTAATAAAAATTAACAAATAAATGAATAAATTATAAATAAGCAAATAAATGAATAAAATAAAAATGAAAAGAAAAGATAAATGAATTAGTGAAATAAAAAGAAACAAATAAATGAATAAAATAAAAATAAACAAATAAATGATTAAATAAAAATTAAAAAATAGATGAATAAAATATAAATTAATTAATAAAATAAAAGCAAACATACAAATGAATAAGATATAAGTAAACAAATAAGTGAATAAAATAAAAATGAACAAATAACAGAATAAAATAAAATAAAAACAATAAAATAATAAAATAAAAATTAACAAATAAATGAATAAATTATAAATAAGCAAATAAATGAATAAAATAAAAATTAAAAAAAAAGATGAATAAAATATAAATGAATTAATGAAGTAAAAAGAAACAAATAAATGAATAAAATAAAAACAAACAAATAAATGATTAAATAAAAATTAAAAAATAGATTAATAAAATATAAATTAATAAAATAAAAGCAAACACATAAATGAATGAAATAAAAAGGAAATAACAAATGTATCAATAGACCAAACAGAAAAGAAATGATGAACTCAAACTGTATCAAAAAAAGAAGATATTCGTTAGAAATATAATGAAACATTTATTAACATTTATAATGAAACTTTTATTTTATTTTATTACTAAATGCTGAAATACAAAAGAAGCTACAATAGTAAATATAAAAACATATACACTATCTTTACTACAAGCAAATAATCAAAAATAATTGTTAAGACAAAATAATAATAAATGTAAAGCCATGTAGTATTATAAACGCCAACCAGCCACGAAAAGGTTAAGATTTGAAAGTGCGCTCGTGTGTACGAAGTCAAATGAAGCATGATTTTTTTCTTTTTCATTACTTTTAATTCTTAAATCGAAATAAAACCTCGAAAAACAAAAACATAATTATGATAAACTAAAACTGTATCAAAAACAAGAAACATTTGCAGTAACAATTTTTTTTTTTTTTTTTTTTTTTCCAACATCGCGAATATGAAACACAGACCCATTTCGCGGGCCGCAAAAAAAACCTTAATCTTTCTTCTTTATTATACGGGCAAGCGGTGACGATGACTTCAGGAAAAACAAAATACAAACAAAACCGGTCAAGAAAATAGTCCAGTAACGTCCTTACATAACTTTTTTTCATTATTATTATTATTATCATTATACCTTCCACGACCAGCTCACGAGTTTTATAATAAACTTTTGACCTTCGAAACTGGCAACACCTGCTCGCAGACGATACACAATGAGCAGCAGAAAAGAAACGGAAAGTTCTGCTCGAATCAGAAGGAAAAGAAAAAAAGATTCGATACAATTTTGTCCCTAATTGGTTTCCACTTGAGATGGAACTGGAAGCTGATTTATTTAATAAATCTGCGTTTGTATAGAAGATAATTCTTTTTTATTTCTTGCCTTTCATTTTTCTTTCCAAAAGTCATTGAAAATAAAAAGATTAGTTTAATCTGAGGAGCATATATTTTTATATTTTCTTTATCCTGTTTCAAATTGTCGATGAACACGAAATGGTTCTACAGGTTCACGGATGGATCTACCTGTTGAGTCAGTGTTGCTATAATTTGGGGATTATTTTTAATTCTTAAATAGCTACCATTATGTTGTAATAGTAATGCTTGCTTTATCTAGTGACAGAGATTGCGTAATTAAGGGTGTATTCGAAAAAACGCTTTTCCACCCTCAACAGCTCGAAATTTTCCGATACAATTTCAGACACATTTTTAAAAGAAGAAACATGAAACTTGCTGAGGGGATTTTTGAAGACACGTATAAGATGTCTTGCGATGTCAATTCATTAGAATTTGATTTATAAACAATTATCTTCTCAGTATGACCCTTTTTTTTTTCGTTCCCAAATCTCCCGCTTCTGAAAAACCGGTTCAATTTGATTGCTTTTTTTGTAACATTTTCTGCATTTATCAAAGAATCGAAAATCTCGGCAGCTTGTGTACTTTCTAAATGAGAGAATTTTCCAGTTGGATGCGTTTGAGAGCAAAAATGAATTTAAAAATAAATCGGAAAATAAGCAGTTTGAATCGAAATACACCCTTAAATACAGAGAATGACACTAAATAGAACTAGTCAGTGTTGTAGTTGTAAAGAATCAGAGGTTATACGCTAGAGTTATGAATAATTCATAGATACAGTTAACATCACTGCTTAATTTCAGAAGCAGAGGATATATGGAACTTCTTAAAATAATGTAGAAGGTGTATAGCGTATGAAGAAGGGTTTCTACAGAGATCAATACCCATAATAATTGCTACGACCGACCACAGGACTTTCAGAATCCCTTTATTTTGCGAGCGCGTACACAGCCATGCACTGGGTTGGTCTTTGGTGACAACGTTGATTGAACTCGGAACCTACCAGCCTGAAGTTCGGTGCTATGACCACTAGGCTACCACAGTCACATTTTTTATTCTTTTCATTTTATTTTTTTCCTCTTAAAATGTATAGGTATTCATATAATTCTTTTTAAATCTAAATTCGGTTTTATATATTAAGTTTTAACTTTCAAAATAAAAAATTTTAGACTTAAGTCTTGTTTGAAATGTTATATAACTTCTAAAAAAAGAACCTTTTTTTTTTTTTTTTTTTTTTGAGCATGAAAAAATACATGTATATTAATTTGTCTTCGAAATTTGCAACAATATTTATTTTAAATTCCTGAAGAAAAAAGAAGGGGGAAAAAAAAGAAAGAAAGAAAAGAAAAAAAAACACCTTATTTATTTTATTTTATTCTATTTATTTATTTATTTATTTATTTATTTATTTATTTTTTGCTAAACCTTTTCAACATAGTTGAAAACTATTTATTAATTCTGTTTTGTCCTCCAGCTGACTGTGCTTTAACTCGTGTAAATAGAGTCGTATTCCCATGTAATTGATATATCCTATTGAGATCTACCATGGCATAATCGGTATTGAAAATGAAACATGCAGCATTTATATTTAAGATTCATTTACAGGGACACGCAAAATAATTCAGATGTAGTACTGTGTATGAGTAATAATGGCTGGAAGTGCGTTTTCAATTGTGGTATGTTTTTCTAAATGTAACAGATTTTTTTGTATATTACTCCATTTATATAAACTCTGTAGATCTTAATACAAGGTCGCACAAAAGTATTTCAGTCCATTTGTGTTTATTGACGGAAATGACTAAAGGGGCATTTTCAACCCCTTTAACCATAAGTACCACACGCTGGAATAAAATTTATCCCAATCAGATTCTGCACCCAATCTACCAAGGTAGGCGCGTGCTTTTCCTAACTGAATTCAATTTAATTTTTGCATACTATGTAGTTGTTGTATGCTAAGTCTATATGCAAATTCAGTGACGCCAATTTTTGAAAAATATTGGGTTGTCTCAAAAATATTGTGTGAGCTTAAGGGTGTTCCCAACTGCTCCGCTCAACAAGCGCAAAAAGTTTTGACACATTTACAAATTCATTTTTTAACAGAAACATGTGAAATTGCAAGTCCTGACAATGGAAGCGATTTCGAATCGAACTTATTTTTCCATTTTAAGATAGTTAAATTTCCTATCCAGTTCTAAGCTATATCGATCACGTGATCACCCGTTTTTTCTTCTGCTTTTCGACCGGTTTTTCTGCTTTCGTCGGGAACTATGCTCAAAAACGTCAATTTTGAAGGCTTGTTATGAAAGATCTATTGTGTTTTTTAAAAAACAGAAAATTGGGTGCCATTAGACAGTTTCTGAATAACAACACCTGCTACTTTCATGCATTTCCGAACAAAAATAAATTAAAACATGTGTCACAAAGTTGCCCTTTTTGATTTAAGAACACCCTTAAGGATATTTTGGTAAAATGGTACAACCAGTTTGTTTTTCTTTGAAGGGTGGACGGTTTAGACTATTTAGTCAAACTAGCATGTTTTAAGCTAATTGCAATTTATTAAAATCATATTTTCATGCGTTTTTCCCTATAAAGACAGTGATATTTATTGTAATATCATCATATCATGAACATGACTGAAACAGCAGAAAGTTAAAAATTTACATCTCATTTTCATTTTGGATTTATGGGTGTCAGTCAGAGAATTAAAACGCGCGCGGTCATTGGCAAAATAAATTTTGTTCTAGGGATAAAAATGAATAATAAAATAATAATGAAATAAATAACGAAATAGAACAATGGATATTGGGCACGCTAGAATTCAAAATTATTGGGAAGGTCCCACGGGCCGATATAAGTTAGCGCCACTTTACAAATTTATAGATCCATATACAGAGTTGCACAAAAGAATTCGGATACTTCCAGTATTTCTAATGCTTTTGATGGACATTATGTTTTGAAATGTGCATTGTGCATATAGCGTTTTCCAAATTGTTTACATAAACATCCTCTTTATCTTTTTTAAACGGTGATGTTTTGTGGCAATGTTTTAAAAACGTAGGAAAGTATTTCGTAATGGATTTTTCTTTCTTGTAGAATCAATGAACCAATACAATATTTTTGAAATCAAATCGGCTCTCGTTAATTCGAAATCGGATAAATCGAATCTTCGCTTAATTCGAACTAATCAGGAAATCCCGAAATTTTTAATGTCAGAATGAAGTTAAAATTTTTTCATTTATTCGAACTCATTTTCTCTTAATTTCGAACAAGCCAGAATTCCGACTTTTTCATTTTTCCTTACTTTCTCACCAACTTCAGATCCTTGAAATAACTTCCTTTCTTTCATTTTTGTTCGAATTGTTCTGAACTAGCATACATATAATATAATGCATTTGATAACAATCACACCTCTACCCCTTCTTCTATTGTGCTTGTTCTTAACTCCTTAATTAGTTTATGTAATTATATCTTTTAATTTAATATTAAGTCATATTCTATTGATAGCAGCCGAAATGAATTTAAAAAAGTACTATAACATTGATTAGTTTGTAATAGTACCCCTTGAAACACGTAGTCCTCTTATCAGGGCCGTAGCTAAGGGGGCGCTATGGGCGGCTCAGCCCCCCTAAAATATTTTGAGCCCCCCCCCCCTCCCTGGAAAAGATTCCAAGGTCACTAAGTGAATTTCTGTTCCAAATATCCAAATGAAATTCTGTTTAAAAAAAAAGAATCTAATTTAGTTTTGTGACCCTTTCAGAGTTTTACAGAAATACTTAAATTGTATCTAAATTGAGTGTTTCAACACTCCCTCATCCTATTTGTACATATGAAGCTAACATGATGTTTAATTTTGCTTTAGTATAAAATGAAGTTATTACACCAGTTTAATAAAAAACATAGTACCTACCATGTGAATATGCACTTATATATCTTTCTGCGTCAGAGAGAGAGAAAAAAATTATGACCCCCTCCCCCTACAATTTCTTGAGCCACCCTCCCCTATTGATCACTTCTAGCTACGGCCCTGCCTCTCATACTTTCCATAATTCGAACTCTGGATAATTCGAACATTTCTTGCGGTCCCGACGGGTTCGAATTAACGGGAGCCGACTGTAACTACAAAAGTCGTAATGCTTCTGTTTATTTCTTTCATCTACGTCTTTCTACGATAATGTTTGGTTGCAGTGTTTTGAACACGTTGGAAAGTATTTCGCATGATTTTTCTTTCTTCTTCAATCAATGAACCGATGCCGTGTTTTCGAAGTACCTACAAAAGTCGTAATGCTTCTGTTTACGATGATCTGTCGCGTACTCTTGATGCATAGATTTTTTGCATGCTAAATCCAAAACATTGCACGGGTTCTATGCCAAGTAAATTGAGAACAGAGTGGGTCAAATACGAGAGAGGACCAGAACTATACATCTTTTAAAAATACTAGGGGGCCTTGCCCCCAACAAATTACGCTCGTCAACGCCTATAAAATCAGCTAATTTGATCGGCTTTAAGGGTGTTCTTAAATCAAAAAGGACAACTTTGTGACACATGCATTAATTTATTTTTGTTCGGAAATGCATGAAAATAGCATGTGTTATTATTCAGAAACTGTCTAATGGCACTCATTCTTTTGTTTTTAAAAAACACAATAGATTTTTCACAACAAGCCTTCAAAGTGGACACTTTTGAGCCTATTTCCCGACGAAAGCAGAAAAACCGGTCGAAAAGGAGGCGAAAACGGGTGATTGTGTCATCGAAATAGCTTATAACTCGATAAGTACAGTAGAACCCCGCAAATCCGGACCCCGATAATCCGGATCTCCGGATAATTCGGATCAGTTTGGTCATTTTTTTGTTCAAGTTTGAGACGTGATTGGCTAATTTCCATAATTTTAACTTGTTTTATCGTCGTATTCTGAATAAAAAAACACTTTTTCTGAAATCTTTTCATAAGAATTAAGCAAAGTGAACATTTTTACTGTCGGTAAATATTCAAAAAGTTTAACATAAAGGTGATTTTCAGTAAGTACGTTCTGTTTTATTTCATTTTTTTCTAATTCTCCGGATAATCCGGATTGGGTCCGGTCCCAATTAATCCGAATTATCGGGGTTTTACTGTAATTGAATGATCATAAAATGGAAAAATAAGTTCAATTCGAAATCGCTTTCATAGTCAGACATTAAAATTTTATAACTTTCTGTTTAAAAAATGAATTTGTAAATGTGTCAAAACGTTTTTCGCTTGTTGAGCGGATCAGTTGAGAACACCCTTAAGGGGCCTCAAGAATCTTACTTTTTATCCCGTAATGATATTCAGCAACATGTAACATTTAATTTTTTTTCTCACTACCTATAAAACATAAATGCATAATATTATTATTTTAGAGAACTTATTATAGCTTCTATTTAAAATAACTTTTTTTTTAATATTCTACATTGAAATTTTGTTTTATTTTATTAATGTTTAATATATATAAAAAATTTAAATTTAAATTATTTTTTTGATTTGCAACGACTGCAATCAAGATTGTAGCAAAATTATTGCCTCAAGATCTCAAAAATATTGATAATGATGTAAAACTAATGTATTTTGAACTTATATTTCATTTGGGAGTTATTTCTTTATTTCTTTATTTATTTAAAATTTAAATTTTAAAATTAAAAAAAATAATTTTTTTAATTAAAAATTGCCAATTTTAAATAATTAGTGCAATTATAGCTCTAAATTTGAAGTATAAGTTATTTTTTAACTTAAAATGAACATATTTACTAAGTTTGGTGGAAAATTGACAGTTTCTGAGAAATGTTGCACGCAGTCAACGAACAATTTACAAATTTTTATCAAAATTAAACAAAAATAAATAAATAATAAAAATAAAATATAGAATACCCTTACCACTACTTCCGAATTGCAATCTTCGCCTTCGCCTTGTTTAACTATCAAATGTCTAAATTTTAACAAAACTAACTTTTTACTACTTTTTAGGCTTACAAAAAACTAGACAATCCATCGCCGAATTTTGAACCCCACAAAGAAGGGCCTCGGTGAAAAAAAAATGCGCCCCAAATTGTGAACGTTTTGAGAGGTTTCCAGTTTTCCGTTAAAAATCCTTCGATTTTTCTTATTTCTGCCACCGACGAGGCTAAAGTACGATAATAAAGTGCAACGCTTAATAAGATTGGAAGTTTTTTTGACGATTTTCTATATGTGCTTTTGGTAAAATGTATATATGCACAAAATTTTAAATTGCTATCATGAAAATTAAGTAAAAAAAAATTTAACGTCCACCGTCCCCTTAAAATGGTAAAAGGAGAAAAAAAAAATCCTTAATGCCCCTGTGTGTGCATGTAGAGCATTGTCAATGTAATCCAAGGATCTTGGTTCAATTCCCGGCTTGGGCATTTAATTTTTTTTATTTTATTTTTTTATTTATTTATTTATTTTTATTATTATTATTTTTTTTTTTTTGCTTAGCTTGAAATATTTACTGCGTATGATAACTTTACCAATCATATGATAACTACCACTATTTTCGAATTGCAGTCTTCGCATTAGCTGTTTAATTACCAAATGCCTCAAATTCAACAAAACAAACCTCTTCTTTGCATCAGTAGCGTACCCAGGATTGAGCTTTGGAGTAAGCTAGCATATTTTAGAGATCTATATTTTTCTGATCTGTCATCTGTGCCGTAATACCATACGATCTTAATCCGATTTTTTTCTGATGGGAGGGTCGAGGCAAGTCAACAAAACCTAGAGGAGGGGTTCTGAAAATTTTGATGAGGCTAATTTTGAAAGCTTAAACCTCTTTGATAAATATAAAGTAAATATTGCTTTAAGTGGTGAATATAAAAAATGCTAATACTTCATATTGCATAAGAAAATTTATAAATAAGGGGAAAAACATTTGAAAAGTTTGGTATTTTTCAAAATTTCTATTTAACACTATCAAAAATAATAAAAATAAACTTTCATAATTTTAGAAAGTTCTAAACACATAGTCTAGTCTTGCGATCTGGGAGGGACTTCAGTCCCCTTAGCTCCCCCGTGGGTGCGCCAATGCTCTGCATTAATTTTTAAACTTACTAAAAGTTAAACAATCTATCCATCGCCGAATTCTGAGCCCGATAAGGTGAAAAAATGCACCCTCAAACTGTGAACGTTTTGAGAGATTTCCAGTTTTTCCTTAAAATTCCTTCGATTCTCTTATTTCTGTCACCAGACGAGGCTAAAGTACGATAATAAAGTGCAACGCCGCCGGAGCTGCTGCTGCTATTAAAAGTTTTTAAAATGAAAAAAGGAGAGAAAAAAAAAATAAATAAATAAAAAAAAATCCCCAAAGCCACTGTGTGTGAGCATGCACGTGTATGAAGACAGGAGATCCCATCCATTCGTCCTTGGGTAGCGCGAACGCGATTTTTTTTTCTTCCAAGGAGCTCCCTGAAATTATTTCCTTCTCTCTTTTGGCAACACTATCTGCATCGTCTGCTGCTTCAGAAACTCCAATGGGAGCTATTTTAGATCTCGTTTCTCTCCTCTTGCAGATTTAGAAAAAAAAAAAAAAAAGAAGAAGAAGAAGAAAAAATGGTTATATCTAAGTTACAAGATTTCCAGCTGTTCTTTTAATAATTTTTTTTTCGTTTACATTGCCATCTATCTTTTTGTTTTGTCTTTTTTTTTTTTTTTAAAAAGGATTTATTTCGAGGTCTTTCCTTGATATTTATCTGCCCATTACCGGAAATAAACTCATTTTAGGCATTGTTGATGTTTGCCTTTTGCTGATTCGGCTTTTTTTTTGTCTTTCACTAACAGTGACTCAAGGGTCAAGTAGGGTGTTGCCAAAATCTCTGAAATTCTGGGCAGCCTGCCCCTCTGTTGGAAATCTTCCGGTTTGTCGAATTGCCTTTTCTTCCTTGAAATGAAATAAAAAAAAAATCTTTATAAAAAATCCTGAATGTAAACAATCGATTTGTGAGTCATTTCCGAACAAACCTTACTAAATCGAGCAACTAACTTCCTAATTGTTGCGTGTAAGTTATCTTGACTTTGGATGATTTAACCCAAATTACAATAAGTTCGCCCTCCTACCGTGGGTTTCAAATCCCCTGCTCATCAACAAAAAACTTACTGACTCTTTTCTGAACGTAAAGGTATCAAGTTGGTAGCAGAAACATGCGAATAGAAAACTGCGCCTGGGGCATAGTTTCAGTTAGGCACCCTCCGCCCTCAACTTTTTTTTTTTTTTTTTTTTTTTTTTTTGGGTGACAGGCCAAAAATGACATTAGTACTATAAATATAGGAAATTTCGATCGTTACTTTCATTTTACTCATTTCTTTCTGTTTCACATTACTCACCAATGACTGTAACCGCATATTCATTATTCACATTGTTTCAATTTACATTCTTATTTCATATCTGGCAACGGTCGATGAGATAAAAAACGTCATGTGACGAAAAAGGTACGAAGCGGGAGTGTATACTGTTCTGAGCAGTGTAATGAATTTTATGTCAATTTTTTTTTTCAAAATTAAATTATTCCAAATTAAAGTTCCTTCTTCATTTTTTAATTAATAAACACCTGCTTTCCTTTTTTTTGTGTGTGTGTGTGTGAAAGCTACCTCTTAAAATTCTCTCATTTAAATCTGAAATTGCGTCATAATGCAAAAAATGAAAATACAATAAAACCTCTGAATAAAGGACACCCCGGGAACGAAAAAATGTCCGCTATTCGGAGGTGTCCGCTATTGGGAAAACCTCAGAGATACAAAAATCGCTAAGAAATGCTTAATGTTTCATTAATTGACAATTATATGTTCTAAAACCTCTATTATATGACTAATGAGAAATTAAAATTCTCTTTTAAGCAATAAAACTTAAATAAAATTGTGCACACCTTTGTTTATTATATTCTTATTAAAAACAACAAAGAAAAGTTTTACAAAAGTTTACTTTTGCTTGCGATTATATGTGATTTGTTTTTCAATGTGAAGTTATTGATCATCATAGAGTATGATCATCATAGGTATTACAATTTTTGATCATTAAAAACATAAAACCATACAATCTTCCGGGGAAATCCTACATTTGAATGTTCTGGGAGATGTCCCTCCCACGCAACTCCCTGAATTCAACAACGAACGTGAAGGAGAAATTTGCTCATTTATCTGTGATCAAAAAATTTGTGACATATTGCTTTGATAAATTTAGGGAGTTTTTACTTTTTTTCATTTTTTTTCTTGTTAAAAAAATACTTTTTCATCCTTTATCGCCGAAAGTAGTGTCCGCTATTGAGAATGTCCGTTATTCAGAGGTTAAACATACAAAAATTTAGATTTTGGGAGAGGAGATTGGAGAACTGTCCGTTAAATAGACGTGTCCACTATTCGGGAGTGTCCGTTATGGAGGTTTTACTGTAATGGCGAAGAAGCAGAAGATAAAGTTCATGCGGATGAGGCTGAGCCGCCAGTGCAAGTCTCACTGATGCAGTTAAGGTATTTGAAACTGTATGAATTTTTATATGTACATTAAAAATTAGAGAAAAATATTGAATATATTTGAAAATTTATTTTTTCATAAAAAAAAAAATGAATGGAAATTCAAACAATATTATTGATTTTTTTAAAATAAATATCAATTTTCTATATCTTCGATTTATTTCTTTTACAGTTCAGTAAGCAACAAATTAGTATACTGTATACATTACATGCTTTTGCAATGCATAAACATTGTGTTTTTTCGTATTTTGAAGTTAATCCGCATTTATCTTTTTTTTCCCCACACCCCTTGAAAAACGATGGATCGAGGTTCTACTGTATCTTAATGTAAGATAAAAGAAGGAATAAAATAGATTGTCAGGTTCCTAGAAGACATCTGCCCTGAATTAGAAAGGAATAACATTTCCTTATCTGAATATTTTATGTATTGTGGGTTGTGTATCCGTGAAGCTCGAAATACCTTTCTTTCTTTTCTATAATAACGAATGACAGATGTTGACACAGGTGTGCAGATGACGCACTCGTTGATGAATGAAAGTGATGGCCGCGGGGCGTGCCTCAGCTGTCATCTAGCTATTGGAGTGATGTGTAAACAGTAGATGTCATGACTCAAGGTTGGTATGCGGAATTGAACCAATGGAGGAACTCTAAGAGGCCCTGCTGGGGGAAGGAAGATCTCTGACAAGGTCAACTCTGGACTGAGAGGTTGGGGACAGTTCTCGCTTGGCGTTGAGACCGATAGGGCGCTCAGGATTTGTGGTCCTGTTGGATAGTGTATATTTTGAGCGTGGGACAAGGCGTCCCGGTGGATAGTGTTATAGGCCGAGAAGTGAGGCCTAATACCCTTGTGTATTGAGATTCTGCAGTAATCTCTGATAAAGCGTATCTAACGTGCGTTGAGTGTGAGGAAGAAAGTGTAAGTTGAACGGTACACAACCAACGTGTATTGTAGTTAATTTAATGTTGAACCGGATCATCTATATCCGAGTTGTAATTGTAAATAGTTGTAAATATTGTTTCTTGTGTACATATCTATATCTTAAATAAACTGTTAGTTCAGTTCATTAACAGCGTCAGTGTTAGTTTACCCAATCCTCACAGTAGGTGACCGATATCACCCATTAATATCGGTGGTGGCAGCTAAAACTACCTAGGACATTCTTCAACGTTTTGTGGACTGAGAGGAGCGTCCGACAAATTGTTGGCAGCGTCGGGATAGAATCGCCTGAAACCAGTGACCAGCGAGCCGTGTTGCAGTCTGTTAATGCCAGAGTATCCAGTGGAATTCTTGTGTGGTCGTGCCATATCGTCGAGTATGTGCTAAAGCATCGTGCCGGATCGTCGATTGTATGCTAAAGTGTCGTGCCGTATCGTCGAATGTGTGTAAAGTGTCGTGCCGTAGCGTCGAATGTGTGTAAAGTGTTGTGCCGTATCGTCGAGTATGTGCTAAAGTATCGTGCCGGATCGTCGAGTGTGTGATAAAGTATCGTGCCATAGCGTCTAGTGTGGACTAAAGTGTTGTGCGTATCTTTATTAGAAAGAACTAAACTGAACTGTTGTGCCATATTACCGCTACATCGTGGAACTATCTGTGAATAGAAGAGTACCCCACCAAATAAAGTATAAGGTAAGGTGTTTTGATCATTCATTTCTTCTGACATCTCGAACCAAATTGTATTGTTGTATAATTAATAGTAATTTAAGTAAATTGTCTACGTAATTTATGTGCAATGAAATAATTGTGTTCAGATAGGTGTAAAGAATTAGTAACCATATTGCTATTGTTTTAAAGAAAGGTCATAATAATTTGAGATGATAATGATATGCTATTTATAATGATATTAGTGAACTAAATTAATGCATTAAATCTAAATTATTGTTAAAGTAATTGTTAAATGAAGCAATACTGTTTAAATTTTAAGAGTTACATTATCAAAATTCTAAGCAAATGAAGATTTTAACTGTCCAATACTAGTGAGAAAAAAAAAAAGGCTCAAAAGAGAGCCATAGTGAAAAAAAAAGGCTCAAAAGAGAGCCATAGAGAAAAAAAAAAGGCCCAAAAGAGAGCCATAGTGAAAAAAAAAAAAAAAAAGGCTCAAAAGAGAGCCATAGTGAGTAAAAATAAAAGTAAAGATTTTCAGTATATTTGTTTTAAGTATAAGAACCAGTATTGAGTTCGGAAATATTTTATGAGGATAATTGTAGAAATTTATATATGCATGTTGTACAATTTTTCTTTATGTGGATTTCTTGATTGACATCAATACTTCTATTCAATATCAACGTATCAGTATGATTATGTAAATTGTATGTTGTTATCTAAGTGTATACATTGAGACCTATATTGCATAGTAATCAAATCGAATTACTCTTTTACCTTTCGTTTTATTGGAAGTATATTGTGTGATATCAATGGTTGAGGAAAATTAGAGTATTCAGTAGGTTAATTAGAAATGAAATGCATGGATTATCTGAAATGGTATTAATTAGTATAATAAGTGGAGAAATATCTGTACTAAGTTAGAAATTTAGGAAATATTAAGTTGGTAGGTTTAACTATTCTTGTGGGGTGGTTATAACAATCGGTGAAGGTATGGCTTTCTCATTGAAACTAAAAAAGGTTGATCTTCAGGTGATAGCTGAAGAATTGGGTGTTGAATTCGCGGAAGATGATACCAGAATTCAGCTTAAGAAAAAGATAATGGACAGTGATGAGTATGATGAGGGGGTTATTAAGGAATTATCTGACGCTATTGTTGCAGAACGATTAGAACAAGAAAAATTAGAACGCGAAAAGTTAGAAAAACAGGAAAGGTTAGAGCGTGAAGAAAAACAGGAAAAATTAGAACGCGAAAGGTTAGAAAAACAGGAAAAGTTAGAGCGCGAAGAAAAACAGGAAAAGTTAGAAATGGAGAAATTGAGGATGGGACATGAATTAGAAATGGAAAGGCTCAGAGTTCAAGGTTCAGCAAATAACTCTAATGGATCTAGGGAATCTAGTAATGAAATTAACATCGAAAAATTGATCAAAAGTGTTAAAACTCTATCTATCAAAGTACCAGAAGGGACTGAGGGATGGAATTTATTTTTCAACAGTTTAGAAAGGGCATTCCAAACTAAAGATGTACCGGAAAACCAGCAGGCCGAAATTCTACTAAATATGTTAGGAGATAAGGCGGATAATTTGTTAATTTATACCACTAAGGAACAAGTGGAGAATTATGAGGAATTAAAGGAGTTAGTCCTAAGGGAACATGAGCCAACCCCGAAGGCATGTTTAGAAAATTTCCGGAAAGCTAGGAGAAATCCGAACGAAACCCATGTATTATTTGTATCGCGTTTAATAGCTACGTGGGAAAATTATTGTAAAATTAGAGGTGCGGACACTTATGAAAAGGTCAACCAGTTAATAGTTACTGATAAGCTAATGAGTACGCTAGATGAGGATACTGCAGCATATATTAGTTTAACTCACCAGGGTAAATGGTTAGAAGCTCCTAAAATTGCTAAAGAGTGTGATAATTATTTTGATGCTAAACATAAGTCTTATGCGGTTACGCATAAAAGCTTTAAAGGTAAAGATAAGTACGTAAACAATGAAAAAATGAGACCGAGGGAGGATAATAAATTTAGTGGTAGTTGGAGGCAAAATGGTAGTAATGAGTGTAATTCTTTTCCGGATAGGAAAACAGAGTTTAAGAAGACGAATGATGCTTCAGGGCCTAAATGTTTTAAGTGTGGTTTGAGAGGTCATTACCAACGTTTTTGTAATAAAGTGGGTAATGAGGGAACTAATAATGGGAATAAAGGGCGAGACCAGAAAGCAGGTGTTCATAAGATTATGGTGAAAGAAAATCAAGAGTTACCTAATGGGGCTATTGTGGCTAGAATATCGGCAAAGGCCGAGCAGAAAACTAATGTTATTGGTGAGAAATTAAATAAACTTGAGAAAATTGAAGTTAGTGTTAATGGGCAAAAAGCAAAGGGATTGGTTGATTCTGGATGTGAGATTAGTGTTGTTCATAAAGATTTAGTACCGGAAGAGAAATTAAAGGGAGCGGGTAGTATTTATTTACAAGGGTTATTTGGTGAAGCTGTTAAATCACCGTTAGTTAAACTACCGCTAGCTATTCCGCAATTCGGGCAAACTAATATTATTCATCAGGAAGTACTTTGCGCAGTAACTGATAATATTAATGAGCAAGTAATTTTACATCCCGAGGTGATTAATGAGTTGTCAGGTGTCAATCTTGAGGAGCCATTGATAGAGTCCGAAGAATTAAAAAGTTCCGAAATTATTATTGATAACTCGAATGAAAAGGAAGATGTAAGTAACGATAGCTGTAATGTTTACGTAATAGACGCGAGATCGCAAAATGTAGAAAGTCAGGATCCAGAAAAAACTGAAACGGAGGAAAATAATTAATCTATTGTTAGTAACTCAGATATGTTTAAGAAATCCCAGTTGGAATGTAAAGAATTAGAGAAAGCTTGGGAATTAGCTAAAAATGAAAACGAGGATTATTATATTGTAAACGGATTATTGTATCATAAAGAGAAATTGTTAGGCGAAACTATAGCGCAATTAGTAGTACCCAAGGTAAGAAGGGAAGAAATCTTAAAATTAGCGCATTCATCGGTATTTGGAGGGCATCATGCAGCCAAGAAAACGTTGCAGAGAATAAGGTATTCTTTTTATTGGGAGGGAATGGCAAAAGAAGCTAAACAGTTTTGTGAATCATGTTTAGAGTGCCAATTGACTAGAGGGGTTAAAGTAAATGATAGAGCTTCTATTTCCCCAGTGTCGCGGCCGGAACTTCCATTTCAGGTTGTTAATGTTGATTTAATTGGGCTTATTGATCCTAAAAGTTCACAAGGGCATCGGTATATACTGACTTTAATTGATCAGCATACCAGATGGGCGGATGCGATCCCTCTAAAAAGTTTAACTGCTAAAACCGCGTGTGAGGCGTTACTTCAAATATTTATGAGAACAGGAATTCCTAATGTAATTGCCTGCGACAATGGAACCAATTTTACTGCCGACTTAACGAAAGAATTTGAGAAAAGGTTAGGTGCTAGTCCAAGATTTTCGACTCCACAGTATCCACAGTCCAACGGACTTGTGGAACGATTTAATCAGACTCTTAAACGTATGCTACATCATACAATTAGGGAAGAAGGAAAAAAATGGCATGAACAAATACCATTTATATTATGGGCGTATAGGGAAGTCCCAAATTCTACGACGGGAATCGCACCTTTCCAGTTATTATATGGTAGAGCGCCGGAGGGTCCGTTATCGATTCTTAAGTCGTCATGGGCAGGAGAAAATAAGGCAGCGCAGTTAGATACTACGCCGATTCATGAGTACTTGGATAAACTTAAGAACCGCTTAGAAAGACCCGCAAATGAGGCAAAATTGTCGTCTGAGGTTCAACAAAATAGAATGGCGTATCATTATAATTTAAGGTCAAAAGAAAAAACGTTTGAGGTAGGCGATAAAGTTATACTGTTAATCCCCGATTCGACTAATAAGTTATATTCTAGGTGGCAAGGGCCGGCAACTATTGTAGAAAAACGAAACCAGCATTCGTTTATTGTTGAGTTAGCCGACGGGAGTAGGAAGCATGTGCACCAAAATAAGATAAGAGAATTTATCGCTAAATGTAATATAGTTAATATTGTTTTCGAAGGTGATGAGGAATTTGGAGAAGTTGGGGAAATTCCTATTTTGAACCGGGATCAAGAGATAGAACGGGATATTGAGAGGTTTGAAATAAAAGGGCTATCTAATAGTCAAGTCAAAGGTTTGAAGTCCATTTTGAGGGAAAATAAAGAAGTGTTTATTGGTCCTGTACGACCAGCGGAAGTAGGGGAACATTGTATTGATCTGAAACCGGGTGTAGAAAGGAAAAAACCAAAGTTATATAGCGTGCCGGTAGCTTATAAAGAGGAAGTGGATAGGCAGATTCAGGAGTTATTAGAATTAAATCTAATCGAACCGTCGAATGCTGAAATTAGCCATCCAATTGTTTGCGTTGCGAAAAAGGATGCAACTGTCAGAATGTGTATTGATTACAGAGCTTTAAATTCTGTAACGCAGGTTCCCACCTTCCCGATGAAAGATTCCCAAGAAATTATGTATACCGCAGGGGCGGCTAAATATTTATCTTCAATAGATTTATTGAGGGGTTATTGGCAAATTAAAATGGCTGAGGAGTGTAAACCTCTGACAGCTTTTACGACGCATAACGGAACTTATCAGTGGCGTACAATGCCTTTTGGATTATCAGGGGCTGCTGCTACATTTCAAAAAGACATGAATGAGGTTCTCCAAGGTCATCGGAGGTATGTAGAAGCATATATTGATGATGTCATCATTTTCTCCGATACCTGGGAAGAGCATTGTGAGCATGTCAGGGCTGTCATTGAAGAGTTGAAAAATAGAAATTTTACGATTAGACTAGACAAATGTAAATTTGGAGAGAAATTGACTAAGTTTTTAGGTCATGTTATTGGGGGTGGAACTCATGCATCGGATGAGGAGAAAATCGGAGCAATAAGGGACTTAAAGAGACCAAAGACTAAAAAGGAAGTTAGATCAGTTTTGGGATTAATGGGATTCTACCGATCTTATATTCCAAATTATGCTGAGATAGCTATACCTTTAACCGAATTAACCAAAGGAAATGTCAAAAATACTGTACCATGGGATGAAAGGGCAGAAAAAGCATTTAATACTCTTAAAGATGAGTTGTGTAAAGTGACGAGTTTGGCTACACCTATCGTAGGCCGGGAATATCAGCTTCACGCCGATGCTTCCGACCTTGCAGTAGGATGTTGTCTTACTCAAAAGGATGAAAAAGGTGAGTTTAAACCTATAGCTTTTGCCAGTCAGAAATTGTCAGGGGCTCAGCGTGCTTGGCCGAGTATAGAGAAAGAGGCTTGGAGTGTTCTCTTCGGGTTGCGGAAGTTTGAAAAATGGACTTATGGATCTCAAATTGAGGTCATTACCGATCATAATCCATTAAAATTTCTCACGGAAACAACCCCAAGGTCGCCCAAACTCACTAGGTGGGCTCTAGCCTTGCAACGCTGGAACCTGAGCATTTCTCATCGTCCCGGAGTTCAACATTTGAATGCTGATGCAATTTCGAGGCTACAGAGAAAGAGCTGGGAAGAACAACCAGTTACTAGCCCATCAGTATCAATGTCAAAATAGTAGACAACTTTAAAGGATGTCATCACATGTCTAATTTTTTTTTTTGTGTGTGTAAATATTTTTTTTAAGTTTTGTGTTTATAATAGTAAATTAGCATGTGTATTGTTTATGCAATAGTAGTATTAGTATAAGGTTCAGTAGAGATGTCAGTAGAGAATGTTCAGACACCTGAAAATGCCTATGTAATATTTAGAATGAAGAAATCTGCAAAGAGACTATTGAACTCTTCCGTAATATTATTATATGTTTGGGGAAAATTAGCCCCTAAGAGGCATATTTTCCGCTAAGGTGGGGGGTGTCAGGTTCCTAGAAGACATCTGCCCTGAATTAGAAAGGAATAACATTTCCTTATCTGAATATTTTATGTATTGTGGGTTGTGTATCCGTGAAGCTCGAAATACCTTTCTTTCTTTTCTATAATAACGAATGACAGATGTTGACACAGGTGTGCAGATGACGCACTCGTTGATGAATGAAAGTGATGGCCGCGGGGCGTGCCTCAGCTGTCATCTAGCTATTGGAGTGATGTGTAAACAGTAGATGTCATGACTCAAGGTTGGTATGCGGAATTGAACCAATGGAGGAACTCTAAGAGGCCCTGCTGGGGGAAGGAAGATCTCTGACAAGGTCAACTCTGGACTGAGAGGTTGGGGACAGTTCTCGCTTGGCGTTGAGACCGATAGGTCGCTCAGGATTTGTGGTCCTGTTGGATAGTGTATATTTTGAGCGTGGGACAAGGCGTCCCGGTGGATAGTGTTATAGGCCGAGAAGTGAGGCCTAATACCCTTGTGTATTGAGATTCTGCAGTAATCTCTGATAAAGCGTATCTAACGTGCGTTGAGTGTGAGGAAGAAAGTGTAAGTTGAACGGTACACAACCAACGTTTATTGTAGTTAATTTAATGTTGAACCGGATCATCTATATCCGAGTTGTAATTGTAAATAGTTGTAAATATTGTTTCTTGTGTACATATCTATATCTTAAATAAACTGTTAGTTCAGTTCATTAACAGCGTCAGTGTTAGTTTACCCAATCCTCACAGTAGGTGACCGATATCACCCATTAATATCGGTGGTGGCAGCTAAAACTACCTAGGACATTCTTCAAAGTTTTGTGGACTGAGAGGAGCGTCCGACATAGATAACTAATGTATGCATTTTATTCACTCAGAAATCATATTTTAGGTGTTGTCCAAATAGTTGAAATTTAGATTCAAGTTAATCTTTAACAATATTTATTAAATTATATTAATAGATTTAATTAATATAACTATACAATTATTCATACATATGTGTTAAATGACTATCCAGTGTAAAATGTATTATTGCAATTTAGCAAATGCCTCACCCCCCCCCCCCTTAGTTTTAATAATAATTTACCATTTCGTATTATCCAGACAACACCACCCTCCTGCGTACGCTAACATTTACCCACCCAGCCATCCTATTATAAATATCTATACTTTTTTGTTTATGTATATACACTATATTGCCATTGATTATGGGACACTTGCGATTTTAGACATTTTACTAAATATCTAGAAAAATACATGAGGAATCATCTCGAAACTCTTAGTGTATAAATATAATAGTATAAGTCATACATCTCCGTGAAGATTTTTTCCCGAAACTCCAAAGGGGACCGTCAACAAATTAAAAAAGAATGAATATCTTTTGAATAACCCTGTCAAAACTAATGTAGCAAAAGCGCTCAAACTCTAGATTGTGATTGAATGCCTTATTGTAATAAGCCTTGTTCATTTTTATGCAAACAGTATGCATACTCGCAGAGTAATTAAGTTTTTTATAAAAATGATCTCAAATTTTTCCAAGTTTTTTCCTTATAATTTTCAGAGTTCTTAAGGTATCCGACTACGTTCGGACATTTTTTTTTTTTTTAACACTAATTTAGACACATTTTTTGGTATTTTTCAGTGTAATGTAACACAGAATAAAGAAAATTATAAAAAAATATATAATATCAATGCAACTTTTTGAAATTTTGAAGACTTTTGGTCATTTTTTAGCATTTTTTTTTTATAAAAACGGCTCCGGCTCTAAAAAAAAAAATAATGCATATAACCCAATTTTTTTTTCATCATAAGCATATTAGACACTATTGAGTGTAATGAACTAAAAACTAGTCAATATACTGAAATCTAAAAGAGATACAGCTGATTATATACAACTACATAGAAAATTTCGATAATTTTACGTGTAATTTTTCATTAAAATAGCTATATATCGACAAATAAGTCACGTAGAGCTAATTCTTTAGTTCATTACACTCTAGACATTCTCAAAAAGCTACACAAAAAATTTCATGGTTATAAGATAATAAAATTTTGAGTTAGAGCAATAGTCGTTCACTTTTTCCGATGAAAATTTAATTTTTCAGAAAATGCATTTAAAGTTTTCATATAACGTTCGTTCCAACGTCGTCTGCTTTTTTTAAAGAGTTCTAATTTCATTTCTGATAGGCGTACAGGAAAAATAAAAACAGATTTAGAAAAAGAAATGCCCATTCTATAATAAAATCAAATAAAAAAAAATTCCGAATTTTCATCGAAATTGCTGTTTCAAACGTAGGCGGATACCTTAATATAAAATATTATTTTTTTCAGAAAATATGACAAACAACATTGCACACAGTACCCTGTAATCAGAATTAAAAAATAATGAAAATTGTATAAAAAATGAGTTGGTTTACTAAATAATTTTTTACTGCGCATGCGTCAACCATATCAAAATTTCATTTGCATATTACGTTAGCTAAATGTATAGAGCAACTTTTGTGAAAGTCACAAAATCATAACTTGAAAATTCTGACAATAATCGTCAATTGAATAAGTCGAAAATCCGTTATTCTGAAAATGAAGCAAAAACAAGAGGGATTGTATCCATATATTCATTGATTAGTGTCAATATAGAATACACAATATGGGATGTACTATTGCATTTGGATAAAATCCCTCATTTTTTTGCTTCATTTTGGAAACAACGGATTTTGTCCTTTTTCTATAGACGATTACTTTCCGAATTTTCAAGCTATGATTTTGAGACTTTTACAAAAGTTGCTCTATACATTTAGCTAACCATAATATGCAAATGAAATTTTGATATCTTTGACGCATGCGCAGTAAAAAATTATATAGTAAACCTACTCATTTTTCATACAATTTTTATTATTTTTTAATTCTGATTACAGGGTACTGTGTGCAATGTTGTTTGTCATATTTTCTGAAAAAAATATTATTTTATATTAAGAACTCTAAAAATTATAATGGAAACACTTGGAAAAATTTGGGACCATTTTTATAAAAACCTTAATTACTCTGCGAGTGTGCATGCTATTTGCATAAAAATGAACACAGTGTATTACAATAAGGCATTCAATCATAATCTAGAGTTTGAGCGCTTTTGCTACATTAGTTTTGACAGGGTTATTCAAAAGATATTCATTCTTTTTTAGTTTGTTGACGGTCCCCTATGGCGTTTCGGTAAAAAATCTTCACGGAGATGTATGACGTATACTATTATATTTATACACTAAGAGTTTCGAGATGATTCCTCATGTATTTTTCTAGATATTTAGTAAAATGTCTAAAATCGCAAGTGTCCCATAATCAATGGCAATATAGTGTGTATATATATATATATATATATATATATATATATATATATATATATATATATGTATGCACAATCAATGCTGAAATAACATTAACTTTTATTTAGCAAATTTAATGATTTTAGCCACATATTACCCTAGCGGTGACTTCTGGAACTAATTTTCTTTCGCGGAATATACATATACATATATTTTCACATACACTTTGACAACATCAACATTAAAAACATATTACAAATTATTTTCTTAAAATAGTGGTGCAAATGGAATATAAAAATAGTCGGTCACCTGTCGCAGCCCTGCTAAGATCTGAGAGAAACTTAGTATTGCGGAGTAATTGTAAAACAGATTATTCATTTATATTACAATGCGAATTTGATATAGTTGGTGTTGTGTAGCAGATAAGATAAGAGAGTTTTAAAACATGCACAATCAATAGCGAAATAACATTACATTTTATTCAGCAATTTTAATGATTTTAACTAAATATTCCTCTAGTGGTGACTTTTGGAACTAATTTTCTTTCGCGGATCCCCCGTCTTTCTTAATTTTCTTATAAAATTAGGCGACATTCTTTCACTTAGATCGCGCTGCAGAACAACTCTGAGTTTAATTAAGGTCACTTTATTCTACAAAATTTATTGTTTTAAAATAGGGGTGGAACAGAATATAAAAATGGTCGCTAGTGATATCTGTGATATAGGATAATTTGTAAAAAAAGAAATCCAAAAATTTGCAAAAGTTTTTTATTTTTATTTTTGTCTTTTTATTAGCCTGTCATAACAATTTTTAACGAAAATACAATTTTTTATGTATTATAAAGCAAAACACTGAAAATTACATGTTAGAAAAGAAAAAAAAAGTTAATGTAACCATTGGAAATGCGATTCAGTTTATTGTACATTATTCTATATAGTGCATAGGCAGAGCCGTGTGAAGGGGGCGGAAATTGAGGGGGTGCCAAATTTATACTACCATCGTCATTTTTTTTTTTTTTTTTTGGTAAAAAATAAAATATATATAAACATATTGGGATTTTTTTTGTGAAAAAACATACATTCTTAAAATAACATGTTTCTTCTTTCTTAAAATCCAAAAAGGGTTACATTGTATTATTAGATACGTGTTTTCTATAGATCCCCTTTGTCAAAATATAAGTGCAATATTTTTTTATGTTATTTAGTTGTTAAAATTAAACCTTTTAATGTTCCAAAATAAATGCAAATCATGAATTCAGTAGTATTTATTTGTGTTTTTACGCATTTCAATTATGTGACATCTGTAAAGAAATGCCATGGGGGAGGGGGGGGGGGGGCGTGCCAAATTGAAACTTCACCCGGAAGCAGTTTTTTCTTCTCACGCCGCTGTGTTTAAGGTATTTTGTAAAAAGGAAATCCACAAAGTTTTTAATTTTGTTTTTTACGTTTGTAGTTTTATTAACCTGTCATACCAATTTTTAGTGAAAATATAATTTTTTATGTGCGGTAAAAGCAAAACGCTGAAAATTGCATGTAAGGGATGCAAAATAAGTGACTGTAACCGTTCGATTTCAGTTTCCGAATGTAACCTTGCTAAATCGAGAGCGAGCGACTTCCTAATTGTGTTCGAGTAGTGCGATTTTGTCCGATGATCTGGCATGACAATGAATTCGTCATCTTGAAGGACTCGGTTTTGTTCTTGACTCGGAACAATTACGAAATCACTTTCATCCGAACGACCGGGACGAAAATTCTCCTCAGCAGCTAGAGGCCTGAACGGGCCCGACCCGATTGCATAATCGCGGTGCCAAAGCCCGGCCCACGCAAAAAAATCAATCAAATCACGCCTGATTCCACCTCTACCAAAAGAATTCCGATTTTTCTTAACATTCAATTAACCAGGATTCCAAAAAAGAAGGGATCCATATGATTCTAAAGGTCTATACTGGCCGAAATTTAGAGTCTCGGGTCCGGCCCGCTCCATTGATATTTTCGCGTTTTAAGGGTGTTCTCAACTGATCCGCTGAACAAGCGAAAAACGTTTTGACACATTTACAAATTCATTTTTTTAACAGAAAGTTATAAAATTTTAATGCCTGGCTAGGAAAGCGATTCCGAATTGAACTTATTTTTCCATTTTATGATCATTAAATTACTCATCGAGTTATAAGCTATTTCGATGACGCAATCACCCGTTTTTCTCCTCCTTTTCGACCGGTTTTTCTGCTTTCGTCGGGAAATAGGCTCAAAAATGTCCACTTTGAAGGCTTGTTATGAAAGATCTATTGTGTTTTTTAAAAAACAAAAGAAAGAGTGCCATTAGACAATTTCTGAATAATAACATTCGCTACTTTCATGCATTTCCGAATAAAAATAAATTAATGCATGTGTCACAAAGTTGCCCTTTTTGATTTAAGAACGCCCTTAAGGCTGGCACGGTCAAAAATGAATCAAATCACGTTCGACTCCACTTCCAGTAGTGCCATTTGTTTTGTAAAATATTGGGTGAGTTTAAAAATTTTTCTGTAGAATAACGTGCAGTTTTTCTTTCTTACTAGAGTGTATGTAGAGAAAAGCGGGGAGGAGCGAATAAATTCTATAATAATAAAAAGACAAGTATGTATGTGCGTCAGCGCTGTTCTGAAGAGACTGCTGTACTTAGAGTTACAAAATTTGGAGGGAAGGTACTTTTATACATGTTGTTTTGCACCTCGAAGCCCGATTTTCGATTTTTTGATTAGATTTTTTTTAAATAATTTCTTTAGGCGATTTTTAGCATTCTCTTTGCGGTTTTATCCCATTAGTGAAAGGAATACGGTTTCCTTCTTTTAACCCAATATAGCATTTTTTTTTCTTTTCAACAAAGTTTATTCGGAATTCCTACATCGATTTTTAAATTTTTAATGAATTTTTTTATGCGATTTTTAGTGTTTTTTCACATTTTGCGGCTATTTTTTGACATTGATAAAAAGAAAATTGTTTCAAACGTTTACCCTAATGCACGAAATTTTGTCTGGTACAACTTTTGAATTTTAATGAATTTTAATGCAATTTTCAATGAGATTTTTATCGATTTTTATCGATTTTTCGAGATTTTTGGGTTTAGCATCTATTTTTTTAATTATTATTCATGGAATATTGCCAATTACAATGTTTTTCCGATTAGAGAAAATTTGACCCCTGCGATTTTTACCGTTATTACGAGTTTACGGCATTTTTTTTTTTTTTTTTTTTTTTTTACTTTAGAAAATGATATTTTGCTTCAAATTTTTAGACTAATCATTTGATCTACAAAATTGACAACGATAGATTATAGCAATTTTTTTTTTTATTCTAGTGCTATAGCGGCAGATCTGCTTACTGAAAATATAAAGTTATAATGTTTTTAAAGTTATATTTTTAACTTTAGAGTTGTTTTAATTTGATAATTTAGATGTATATTTAACAGAAACATCGTATTGTCTTGAAACAGGGTAAGGAAGTTGTTTATCATAAACTTTTAAAAGTATGTAGACAATTTTCAGGGTTAGTAAAATTATTATTTGGACATTATTTTGCCAAATATGGTAACTACTCGGCTGTTGTTGTTTTATTACTTACCCATCATACGTAGTATAGGGTAAGTGTTGCAATCGTTTTGAAAATCGAAAAATTTTTTTGACGGATTTACACGTTTTAGATACTGGAGATTCCGAAAAACATAATTTTAGAAAAAAAATTTTGCCGTCCGTCCGTCTGTGTGTCTGTGTGTCTGTCTGTCTGTAACCGCTCTATCTCCCGAACAAATTGAGATAGAGACTTGAAATTTTGTATGTACTTAGTACGTAAGAATGGGACAAAGCCTATTTAATATCAGTAACCTCGATTATCCGGAACTATTTTTTTCGGACTCTCGAAAAATTCGTTCTGATGAAAGGTATATAAAAATTTTCGAAATTTTTTATTGTTAGAAATGGATGTAAAAGGCAATAAAATAACACAAATTTTTCATAAAAAGCGAAGTCGATCGGATTATTAGTTGCCGAGACATGTGTAATCCTGTTTTTCACATTCTTCGATTTTTCATGACCCTGTATTTCATTCAAATTTCAATTCACAGGTATATTTTAATTGGAAATGAGACGCTTAATCCAACGCAGTAATTTTTTAAAATATATGATTATTATTTTTCGAGTTATAAGGATGTTTCTTTTGCGCAATCCGGTACTACTCGAGTACTTTGCGCTTTATATAATTTGCCGAAATTGGCTCATCAACAATTCAATAATGGAGCATTATTATGTATGTTAAAATATTTTTTTTTTATTTATGCGTTTAAATTTCATTTTGGAATTGCCATACATAGTTTACACGCGTTTTATTTTCATATTACTTACCCATCATACGTAGTATAGGGTAAGTCTTGCAATCGTTTTGAAAATCGAAAAATTTTTTTTGACGGATTTACACGTTTTAGATAGTGGAGATTCCGAAAAACATATTTTTAGAAAAAAATTTTTGCCGTCCGTCTGTCTGTCTGTCTGTCTGTAAACGCTCTATCTCCCGAACAAATTGAGATAGAGACTTGAAATTTTGTATGTAGTTAGTATGTAAGAATGGGACGAACCCTATTTGATATCAGCAACCTCGATTATCCGGAAATATTTTTTTCGGACTCTCGAAAAATTCGTTCTGATGAAACGTATATAAAAATTTTCGAATTTTTTTGTTCTAAGGAATGGACATAAAAGGCAACAAAATAACACACATTTTGCATATAGAACGAAGTCGATCGGATTATTAGTTGCCGTGATATTTGTAATCTTGTTTTCCACATTCTTCGATTTTTCGTGACCCTGTATTTCATTCAAATTTCAATTCAGAAAAATATTTTAATTGGAAATGAGACGCTTAATCCGACGCAGTTAATTGTTAGTTAATAGAATTATAATTTTTGGAGTTATAAGGATGTTTCTTTTACGCAATCTGGTACTTACTTGAGTATTTTGGCGTTTTGTATAATTTTGTATAATTTTGTAAAAAAAAAAAAAGAAAAGAAAAAAAATCCTTTCTTTTAAAGTAACTAAAAATCATGATCACAACAGGATCTACATTACAGTTGAAGTTATAAATATATCGCCCCTTTTCTCATTTTAGTAATACTTAAACCACTCCCTTAATATAACGGTCACCGAAATCCTGGTCACGGCACCAAAGTTTGTGATGGAAATTTTGGATGATTGCTGTACCTTGTAGATTTAATATTGTCTATTACAAATTACCATCAATGCCGTGAAAAGGAGATCGACAAAAAGACAAGTATGCAGCCAGGTTCTTTAAAGTAAGGTTTTATTTTAAAAGAAAAAAAATCCTTTCTTTTAAAGTAACTAAAAATCATGATCACAACAGGATCTACATTACAGTTGAAGTTATAAATATATCGCCCCTTTTCTCATTTTAGTAATACTTAAACCACTCCCTTAATATAACGGTCACCGAAATCCCAGCACATGTATTTCACTCTTTCCATACCTTATATGGTCATGAAAACCGAATGTGGTTTCCTTATACCAGCTGCTCTACAATAAAAATGCTGCATAAGATGTTTTGCGCGTCGTACATATTCGAATATATCTCCTTCTCATGCTACCGTTCCTTATATGGTATCCATTCGCGAATTTTAGACCGCTTCATGAGCCCCAAGGCCTATCCCACAAAATTCCTTTGCCTTTTCAAATTCCAATATCAAAGTTTAAACTCTTTTGTCGCCAATTAGCGATTACCTAGTTAATATGCTAAGTACAAAATCTCTCTCTCAGAAGAAAAAATATTGCACGTATATTTTGGCCAAATATCATATACATGCCAAACATTGTAACCTTTGGCGATATCTGACAACTGATGTTATCTTGGTTCTGACTAAAAGAACGGTCACTTTTTTCTCTTGGCCTGGCTCTGCTGTAATTACCAATAATCACGCTGAGCGCCCGACTCTCTCGAAAGGGCAAAAATAAAACCTTACTTTAAAGAACCTGGCTGCATATTTCTCTTTTTGTCGATCTCCTTTTCACGGCATTGATGGTAATTTGTAATAGACAATATTAAATCTACAAGGTACAGTAATCATCCAAAATTTCCATCACAATAACCGTAACCGTGAGCGCTATTTTGTTGTCGTTCACAGAATCTCGAGCTCATACCTCTGAATAGCTATATTTGAAATTTCATTTCGATCGGTTGAGCGGACTGGTCGCTAGAGCTCCGTATATCGGCAAAGTTTTTTATGACCACCCTGTATACATACATGTACAAATACGTACATGTTGATACATATATATGTATATATGTGTACATATACAATATGATTATATATGTATGCATGCAATATATGTGCACATGCATGATATAGGTATATGTGTGTACATATAACACTGGGGCACAGATGTCATATACGCAACACATTTGCGCGAGTGCAACAAAATGGCGATTTTATGCCTCATATAGTAACCCGGTCATTGTTGTTTATTTATTAATAAGCTGTTTATTTATTTTATATTTTCTTTTATAAGGCCGATCCAGTGGCGTGGTCGGTAGCGTGAGCTCCTCCCACACCGCTGGACCCTGGTTCGAGTCCAGCTAGCGGCATAGGTGTGCGGGTGTTGTCCCTGTGATGTGTATTAAAAATGTATGTACTGGATTTCTTGTAATAATAAAGTGTTCTGTATTTGTTTCTGTGGTTTATGGATCATTCGAGGTAACAGCCATTTGTAGCTATAGACCTCAAAGCATTGTTCACTCAAACTCAAAACTTCTTTTATAAGTCGTTATAAATTATTTTGTTTTATAGTTATTAAACTTTTGTAGTTTAAAATTATTTCCTTTTTAAAATAATAGAAAATAATATATATATATATATATGTAACTGATATTTGATAACGAAGTTTTTGCCAAACTGTCGTCATAGAAAAAATCTCGCCAATGTGGTGCGTATATGACATCTGTGCCAAGTTTTCGACAAATTGGCGGAAAAAAGCGCGAATCCCGATGCATGTATGATACCTGGGGAAGAATACCATATCCTGTTCTGGTTTTTTGGCGAATTTTTTTCACGTTAAATTAATCGATGTGGTAGCGATCACCAGAATTTGGGGTTGCTTTATAGCTGCGTTCGTAATTATATAAATACGTAGCAGTGACAGTTGTCGTTCAGCCCGTTTGTTCACGTCTCATTTCCATCTGCTTATAACAACGCAAAAACTACCCAACAGAATCGTTTGATTTTTAAAATATATAACTGTTACATATTTTTGCCGAGTCTTTTCGATTTTATGAAAATTAAATTCATAGTTCAATTATAAAGGCAAACACAAGTATTCCGTTAAATTATGGTAATGAGGAAATACTTTCAAGTGCATTTTAATTTAAGTTACATTCTTTCGAACGTAACAGAATTGATATTTCATCTATGAAGTATATACTAAGATATTCATTCTGTACAATCTAGGGTGCAAAGGATATTTTTTATTAATATACAGGGCCACACAAAGGATTCCATTACATAATGGTAGAGGGTTTGTTTGTTTGTTTGTATGTATGTCGGCCAATTATCTACACTGTGGGATATAGGCCCTAAGGGGTGGGGTGCCCTCCGTGGGGGGTCTTTCTAAGGGAACCTAACCCGTATTTACGCAAGGTTCGAAGAAAACCACGGAAAACTCCGAACGGTTAGGCCGACGGTCGAGATTGGGTACGAAACCAGTACCTACCGTCTACCAGTTTGAGGACAGAACCTCTCGGCCACTGGTGGGGCCATAATGTTAGAGGGAGAAACATTGTTTGTTGCATGTTTGTATTATATTAAACAACTTGATATTCTATGAAATTGATATGATGCGTTGCTGAGGTTTACTAAAGATTACTTACTTTATAATAGGAAGCAGAAAGTATTTACAGTTACAAACAAAAGATAACTGCAACTTATGCATTATCCGAAGTACGACTGTATACATACTGTTGAACCAAGATCTGAATATTTTGAAAACTCCGTTATACTGCGAACGCAGCACATTTGCTGCGTTTAAGAGCCCACAATAGTCACAGAAAAAGTACACAAAAAGACCCGGATGATCGTGTAAAGTCTATGGGAGCGTTCTTTTCGAATATCTCGCTCAAATTTTAATATTTTTGCATGTTTTTTTGCACAAGATAGCTGAGGGCAATCCACAACCGGGCTAGTTTTTACTTTTTCGATTTTGGTTGTATATTTTTTATATTACGATAGTTTCAGTTTCAGAACCGGTTTAAACCGGTTTCGAAAGTTAAAGTAATTTTTTAAAGAAAACCTGTTTGTTTTCTGAAACAAAAACTGAAAAAGTAAAAACTAGCCCGGTTGTGGATTGCCCTCAGCTATCTTGTGCAAAAAAATCATGCAAAAACATTAAAATTTGAGCGAGATATTTGAAAAGAACGCTCCCATAGACTTTACATGGTCATCCGGGTCTTTTTGAGTAATTTTTCTGTGACTATTGTGGGCTATTAATAATTAATAGACAGGTTTGAGATTGTGTCAGCGCTGTTCTGAAGAGACCGCTGCACGTAGAGTTACAAAATTTTGGGGAAAGGTACATCTATACATAAAGTTTTGCGCCTCGAAGCATGATTTTCGATTTTTTGATTATATTTTTTTGTATTTAATTTTTAAACGATTTTTAGCATACTTTTTATGTTCCGAGGCGATTTTTCCACATTAGTGAAAGGAATAGGGTTTCATTCTTTGAATCCAATGTAGTAAAATTTATTTATTTATTTATTTATTTATTATTATTATTTTTGGAATAAAGTTTATTCGGAATTCGTACAACGATTTTTGAACTTTTTACGAATTTTTTAACATGATTTTTAGTATTTTTTCGCAGTTTGGGGCTTTTTTTTTTTTTTACTTTAATAAAAAGAAAATTGTTTCAAACTTTCAGCCTAATTTACTAAATTTTGTCTGCTACGATTTTTGAATTTCAGCGATTTTCAATGCAATTTTCGATGTGAACTTTAACGATTTTTCGAGTTTTTATGTGTTTAGCATCGATTTTTTGTCATTTTTGCAATATTATGGATTTTTGTATGCATCATGTTCACGATTTTACGTATTTTTGCATTTGCATGTAAGAAAGGCAAAAACCATAAAATTAATGAATCAGCAACAAAGGAATTACTTAGAATATTCACAGTAATCTCTCTACATATAATAAGAGATGTTTGTCTACCTGAAGCGAACAACGCCGAAATTATAAAATCTAATAAAGCGTAGATTTTAGAAATATTTTGAAAACTAAGAAAAAAAGGGTTACATTCTTTAAGGGTGTATTTCGATTCAAACTGCTTATTTTCCGATTTATTTTTGAATTCATTTTTGCTCTCAAATACACCAAACTTTCAAAATCTCTTATTTAGAAAGTGCACAAAGTGCCGTGAAGGTCGATTCTTTGATAAGTGCACAAAATATTTCGATAAAAGCAATCAAAAACGGCAATTTGAACCGATTTTTCCGAAGTGGGAGATCTCGGAACGAAAAAAAGGGTCTTCCTGAGAAGTTAATTGCTTTTAAATCAAATTCTAATTAATTGAGCTTAAAAAGGCTTCACACGGCACCTTGTACGTCTCTTCAAAAATCCCCTCAGCAAATTGCAGTATTGTATTTTTAAAAATGTGTCTGAAATTTTATCGGAAAATTTCGAGCTGCTGAAGGTGGAAAAGCGTTTTTTCGAATACACCCTTAAGGGTGTTCTTAAATCAAAAGGGGCAACTTTGTGACACATGCATCAATTTATTTTTGTTCGGAAATGCATGAAAGTAGCGGATGTTATTATTCAGAAACTGTCTAATTGCACTCATTCTTTTGTTTTTTAAAAAACACGACAGCTTTTTCATGACAAGCCTTCAAAGTGGACACTTTTGAGCCCATTTCCCGACGAAAGCAGAAAAACCGGTCGAAAAGGAGGAGAGAAACGGGTGATTGCGTCATCGAAATAGCTTATAACTCGATAAGTAATTGAATGATCATAAGATGGAAAAATAAGTTCCATTCGAAATCGCTTTCCTAGTCGGGCATTAAAATCTTATATCTTCTCCGTTAAAAAATGAATTTGTAAATGTGTCAAAACGTTTTTCGCTTGTTGAGCGGATCAGTTGAGAACACCCTTAAGAAGAGAACACCGAAAGAAGAAGTTAAAAATAGTAATTTTTCTGGGGAGATATTTTAATTATAAGAATGCATCAAACGCCCATAGACTTAACATTATGCAGGGGGATTAGGAAAGTGAGCGAGCAGCAACCTTAAGTTAGTCTACAGACATTCGATTTGTGGACTAGTACATCCATAAACATTTTTCGCAGGAACAAAGACGAAAAATTTAACGACGGATCGCTTCGCAATGTGTATCCATAAATCGTCGGATTATTTATCATCCCTCATTTATAGGATTGAATGGCAGCACTGTATTATTGCCGTAGCATTGCCGTAGCATATGGCCCTTGTTATCACTTCGGAGAAGAGAAAAAGCCCTCCATTGTTTTATGGGTTAATGAGCGTGTACAAGGGATTACTGACTCTTTTTTTTTCCGAAAAAAGGACACTTCCTTATCTATAACTCGACAACAGTGGGTCACTATGGCCATAAAAAAAGAACGATTGTTAGCAGACGATATTTGGAGGAGGGGTGCGGAAGTCATCAATAGAAATCTTTTTTTTTTTTTTACTTTCTTCTATATTACAAGAAGGACAACTGGAGTGAAATTTTCATTTTCATTTTATATATTTGGTAGAAAATCCTTTTTTAACACCCTGTATCTGGGAATAGCTCTATGAGGATGAAAATTAAACAGCTGCGTCGGCGGATCAGAAGGTTAACGGTTTTAACTCAGTGAAACAATTGTCATTAGCTGTACAAATGAACAAAGCGACACTCATATGACGTCACTTCTGACTCTGGGACAGTCTGTCTTCGCTTACGTTCAATACAAAAAATAAAAAGCAATTACAAACAGGCTTTTATGAATGTTATCAAATGTAAAACTACAAAATTCATGCTTCATATAAATGAAAATTAATGTTCTTTGTAGAACGGTGCAATCTCAGGTTTAAAACAAGTAGGAAATTGCATGTCACACGTAGCAAATGAGATGCGTTCGTACTATACGAAGTTTTAAAAATATTCAGATCTCGCTGCTTTAGTATACAGTACTTCGGATACAGTACAGTAGTCGAAATCTTTTATATGTCCCTGTAAATACTCTCTGCTTTCTATTATATTTCTATTACACCGGAAGTAACTTTCAGTAAATCCCAGCAATGTATACCAAGCTCGTAAAATGTGAAATAGTTTAATTAAAATGTGCCTAAACAATGTTTCTCGCTATACCATTATGCAATGGAATAACTTTTGTGTGGTCCTATATTGAATAACAAATATTCTTTGTACCACACATTGTACAGAATGCATATTTTAGTAATACTTCCTAGATGCATATCAATTCTATTGTGTTCGAAAGAGTGTCACATCATTAAAATGCCCTTGAAACTTTTTTTTTCCCATTGGCCGTAATGTAACGGAATATTTTTGATTGCCCCTGTCATTGAACTATGCATCCGATTTTCATAACATTTGAAATGACTCGATAAAATGATCCAACAATTATGTATTTTAAGTTTCAGACGATTTGCTTGGATAGTTTCTGTCCTGTTATATGCGGAACAAGTTGGAAATTGCACGTGAAGCGTAGCGAATGAGGTGCGTTCGTACGATAACGAAGTTTTAAAAATATCACTCTCATATATCAATCTCATAAAATTGTAAATAGTGAATTACAATTAAAATGCGCACCAAACAATATTCTCTCTATACTCATTATGTAATGGAATACTTTTGTGTGGCCTTGTAAATCAATAACAAATGTTCTTTGCACCACAGATTGTGTAAAACCTATATTATAATATGTACTTTATGTATGTTTTTGATGCATATCAATATTATTATGTTCGAATGAGTGAAACATTATTAAAATGCAAACTTATTTTTTTTCATTGGCTGTAATGTAACGGAGTACTTTTGATAGTCCCTGTATTTGATCTATGCATCCTATTTTCAAAAAATTGAAATGACTCGACAAAATTATGTAATAAGTATGTAATTTAAATTTAAAACGATTAAAATGCATTTGCAACGTTTTTCCCCATTGACCGTAATGTAACGGAATACTTTTGATCATCCCTGTAATTGATCTATCCATCCGATTCTCATAAAATTTGAAATGGCTCGACAAAATTATGTAATAATTATATATTTTAAATTTCAAAAGATTCGGTTGGGTAGTTTTTTCGTTGTTATATGCGGACAGACAGACAGACGGACGGACTGAACGACAACTATAGGTGCTACGTATTTACATAATTACGAACGCACCTAAAAATGGTCGATTAAGAGACAGACCAATACATAGACGGACTGAACGACGTCTATAGTGTGTTTGTTTTTTTCGCTTACGTTCAATATAAAAATGAAAAACAGTTGCAAACAGGCTTTTATGAATGTTATCAAAAGCAGAACTACAAAATACATGCTTCGTAAATCGTAAATGAAAATTAATGTTCTTTGTAGAACGGTGCAATCCCAAGTAAAAACCATTTATTACAGGTTTATAAAATAAATGATTTGTTTAAGAAATTGTTTTTGAACTGTTATCTTTTTAAAGGGACTCAGTCCTTGTCATGTTAATAAAAAATGACGAAATTTGAATATATGCCTTAGTTAGAGCTTTCTGTCGAAATTTCGGAACAATTGGATAAAAAATAAAAGAAGTATGCTTAATTTCCCTAGGCCTTACCGTTCAACGTCCCTGTAAGCAAAATGGTTAGAATCCTTTTACTCACAAGAAAGATCTCCATACGGGCATACCCCGAAAAATCTGAAAAAATTACAGAATGTTCTTCTCGTGTGGGTATATACGTTTATAAAATCTTTTTCGGCGGAACCTAAATTCAATAGCCGTAAAAAAATAATGAAAATTTCGTTATTTGGCGATTTATCGCCGGTTGGCGAAGGAATGTAGTTTCAAAAAATACTTTATGTCAAATACACTTCAAGAAAAAAAAAAGTTTTATGTTGAACTTGTTATGATAAATTTAATTTAAATAACTTCGGTTTTGTCAGTTTTAGATTGTTTTAAGCATAATTTTCTGATATCGATATTTATATGTATTAATATTCAAATTTAACAACCAAAATATACAATTCAAAACGAAATTCATAATCTAAATTAATTAAATTTGTTTCAAGCTCAAAGTCCAATTGAGAATTGTCGAATAGATTTTTGTTGCTATGGAAACACCTGGCTTTTATTTTTAAATACATTTAAATCCATGAAGATAATTTTTCTCAATATGATTTTTTTTTAATCTATGAAACCATTTTTTCCAGCGATTAATTAAATAGCTACTTCAACAAGTAATATATATATCTGTAATACAATATGTATATATATGTATATAATATATTAAAGTCTCTTGTTTATGTTTAAATTCATTAAATACCATTTACACGCATTCTAAATATAAAATATCCCGCAGTTTCAAGTAGCATTATAATCGTTTGCTTTTGGCGAGGAAAAGGGCTGCTCGCCAAATCGAGTGACGCTTTCGTCTTTTTACGCCAAATATTCGAATATATTTTATTTTTTTACAGATTTTCTAATGTGATTCCGCCGCTAGTTTTGACTGATACTTAAATACTTTAATTAGTACTTTTTTCATAAAATTCTGAGTATGCCCAGTATGGAGACCTTCTATGTCAGTTCGCAATTTTTTATGTTCAGTTTTTAATCGAAATGCCAAGCTTTCTATAATAACTAAGCAAATTGTCTGAAATGTTTTAAAAAGTATCTTTAGACCCTGTGTGGTGCGAAAGGGGGCGGTCGCCCCCGGCACGGAAATTTAGGGGGCGCCAAATTTATACTACCAACGTCATTTTTGGGCTGTCACAAGAAAAAGTTGGGGGAGGAGGGCGCCAAATTGAAATTTCGCCCCGGGCGCAGTTTCCTCTTCGCACATTCCTGCGAGTAAGTATAGGATTGTTAATATGTTTGTAATTCATTTTCTTTTTCAATTACGAACTTAAAACATGCTTTTTTTCCTTTCTTTTTTTCTCACTAATAATTTTTCTTTCTGCTGATCTAATGAGCTGGAAAATCAATTTTCGAATACACTCGTGGGTATCGTCCCCAAAATTCGTCCGCGGAAGAAAGCAGACGGCTCAGCTAGCGTGAGTTCCGTTATGTTAGAGCGGTTTTGACATTCAGATTAGATGGACAGACAGACATTTCAGAGAAATGGAAATTTCCAAGACGTCACTGTTTACTGAACAGAGCTTTAATTGACGCAAAAGATCACAGGAGGTCAAAACAACTTCATTTTTATGGCGATGAAAGAAACACGATCCGAGCATATATGCAGCTGTTGAAAAGCGACAAAAATCAAAGCGCTCATTTGGGCGCTTTTTTTTCTGCCTCACACGTTGCGCAAAATGTCGTTTCAATAATGAAAATCTTTAATGTCCGGAATAAATGGAAGATTCTCTTTTTTCAAACTTTCCGGTTCAAGAGTATTCGTTATTATTATTATTATTGTTGTTGTTGTTATTATTATTATTATTATTATTATTATTATTATTATGTTATTATTATTATTGTTGTTGTTGTTGTTATTGTTATTATTATGTTGTTGTTATTACTATTATTATTATTATTATTATTATTATTAACTGCTCTCTTTATTAGAAGAAGGTATTAAATTAACAAATTAATTAGATAATTAATTTTAAAAATTCCGGTTTTCGACGAATGAACCTAACACCTACCCACCCCACAGAAAAATGTCAATGAAAAAAAAAAGTCTAAAAATGCATTTTCTCCCCCTCCCTCCTTTTTTGTAACCAATTTTTAAAAAACCTCCCCTTAATTTAATTACAACCTAAGTGAATTCTAGAAAATCGAAACTGCAAGGAAGTTTCAAAGGAACCTAAGACGTTCTCGAAATAGAAGACTTCCAGTGTCAGTTAAAAAATAAAAAATAAAAATAAAAAAAAGACGAGCCTAAAATAACTTTTCCTTTTTTCTGAATACTGAAGAAGCTCGTTTAATTTTAATTAGACAAGATTGTATCGCTCGATCTAGAGCGATGAGGGTGATCAGCAATTTTTTTCACCATATCTTATCTTTCCAGGCCCCTTTTTAGACGATCGAGACAAGCATCACATTGTGTGTATGTATGATGGGGGGGGGGGGGGGGCTTCTATCTATCTATAGAAATTGTATGCGAATTATGTGGAACTGATTAGCACTAAAGTTCATACATAATGTCTGTATGCATAAATTTCGTACTTGATACTGCTCACACCTGTAGAGTAGAGGGTATCGCAAATAATAATAATAATAATAATAATAGTAATAATAATAATGTGATTACAACTTTTAAGAAATAGCATTAGTAGGTTAATAGTATAGAAAAAAATGATAGATTGGTTGACACGAATATTTCTTTGCAAATTTTTACTTTGCTTATTTACGTACATTATGCCTAAAGGAAAATGTTTTAAGTTGTTCTTCATTAAGGGTGTTCTTAAATCAAAAAGGGCAACTTTGTGACACATGCATTAATTTATTTTTGTTCGGAAATGCATGAAAATAGCAGGTGTTGTTATTCAGAAACTGTCTAATGGCACTCATTCTTTTTTTTTTTTTTTTTTTTTTTTTTTTTTTTTTTTTAAACACAATAGATTTTTCATAACAAGCCTTCAAAGTGGACACTTTTGAGCCTATTTGCCGACAAAAGCAGAAAAACCGGTCGAAAAGGAGGAGAAAAACGGGTGATTGCGTCATCGAAACAGCTTATAACTCGATAAGTAATTTAATGATCATAAAATGGAAAAATAAGTTCAATTCGAAATCGCTTTCATAGTCAGGCATTAAAACTTTATAAATATCTATTAAAAAATGAATTTGTAAATGTGTCAAAACGTTTTTCGCTTGTTGAGCGGATCAGTTAACACCCTTAAGGATTTTAACCAGGGCTGCGGAGTCCTCCGACTCGTGCAGTGTTGAATCAGACATTTTTCTCCGGGAGGTACTTCAGTGGTTCTGGGGAGGGGGACATTTTAGAGTTCCGGGAGGAAATTGTGCATTTAACTATTGAAAATGCAAAATTTCAAAATTTCCAAGGGACATTTACTCCGGGGGGGGGGATGCCACTCCCTGAATGTAATACTGGACTCGTGACTGGTTAATATAATTAGTATTGCGATTAGTTAAAATTATGAGGGAACATAAGAAAAATAAAGCGAAAATTTATTATTTCGGCATTAATTCAGTTCTTAGAACTTAAGTAAAAAAAAATATATGTATATTCCGTTTTACTAATTTTTCAATTTCGCTTCCCACAAACCCGAAAAATCCAACTATCAAATTCTAAAAAAGAAAACAAAAGAGAAATTTTATTATGTCGGATCCGTGGAATTGAAAAGAGGAAATCTTTGCAATTTTCATCTTATTTCGTGTTCTTCAGAGCAGAAAAATTTCTATGGAAAGGAAAAAAATAAAGATGAAAATTTTACTAATTCGGAAATAATTTGAGGTCTACAAGAATTTTTAATTAAAAACACTTTTTTATCTAATGTGTACAAGTACATCGTACATAATTGGGAATCTTTAAGTTGGGTAGCCTGATAGAATAAAAAAAAAATAACAATAACAATTCCTTTTATTGATTTTAAATTATACGTAACTGGTTTAATTTTATTTCAAACTGTCTAAGAAAAAAGCCGGAGTCGGAGTCGCAATTAGCAACTCCAATTCTTTTGCTCAAAAATGGGTCCGACTTCGACTCTTCAGCATTGGTTATATTATCGAATCATTGAATCTTAATTATATGATAAAAATCTGAAATTTTTAGAAATAGTAAAAATTGTGTCGGGACAGAATGGGCCGGGCCGGGTTCCGGACGAACTTTTAAGTTTTATATAGTCATTTCGACCCAATGAATTGCCTTCGGCCCGGGCCCGAGCCTGGAAACTCCGGTCGTGCAAACTTCTATTCTACCACACTAAAATAAATTTTGAAATCGGTGCTAACTAATTGATTGTAAAGGACTTATAAAAATAATAATATATATACAGAATTTATTTATATGCCTTAAATTTCAGTCTTTGAAAAAGTCATTTTCCAAATGGTTACTGTTATTCGTTAAATTACATTTTTTAATACTTTTTTTTTTTTTTTTTTTTTTTTTTTTTTTTTTTTTCCAATGTGGTAAAAAAAAAAAAAAAAAAAAAAAAAAAATGCACAAGGTCTAGAAGGTTAAAAACTTGGTTATTGTATTACAAGATCAACCGAAAAGAGTTCCGAACCGAATAGAGTTCCTAAGCAATGTTCTTTTTTGGCTTATCTTTTTTCTCTACTACACTTAAGGGTGTATTCGAAAAAACGCTTTTCCACCTTCAACAACTCGAAATTTTCCTGTACAATTTCAGGCACATTTTTAAATGTAGAAACATGAAACTTGCTGAGGGGATTCTTGAAGGGACGTATGAGGTGCCGTGTGATGTCTTTTTACGCTCAATTCATTAGAATTTGAGTTATAAACAATTACCTTTTCAGTATGACCCTTTTTTTCGTTCCCAGATCTCCCACTAGGGAAAAATCGGTTCGAAATGCCGTTTTTGATTGCTTTTTTTACAATATTTTCTGCATTTATCAAAGAATCGACAATCACGGCACCTTGTGTACTTTCCAAATAAGAGATTTTGAAAGTTTGGGGCATTTGAGAGCAAAAATGAATTCAAAAATAAATCGGAAATTAAGCAGTTCGATGAATCTTGAAATCAAAGTATAGTAAAAGAGAAAATTCTTGAAATCGAAGTACAGAATCTTGAAATCAAAGTACAGTATAAAATCAAAATACAGTATCAAAGCTTGAAAATTCTTGAAATCAAAGTACACTATGGAATCAAAATGTAGTATCAAAGCTGAGAAACTGTCGCACTCGAAATAGAAAAAGACACTCAGGTTTCGGTTCGACATCGGAATCAGATAGGACAAACTGAAAATAACCACATTTCGAACAAAATCAGCTGTAATGAAGAAAAACTCCTCCACATTTCCTTTATGGATCGCACCGAAATTTCTGCTGCGGTCGTTCCACCATGATGAGGGTGATCGGAGATGAAAGGGTGGTTGATGATCAATAGGGCGGAAATTTTTTTTCTAAAAATAATATCGGATATTCACGGAATCTGCGACAGCGAGGCATTACTGGACGGATTCCAGATTACGATCTAGATTTAAGGATGTTCTCAACTGATCCGCTCAACAAGCGAAAAACGTTTTGACACATTTACAAATTCATTTTTTAACAGAAAGACATAAAATTTTAATGCCTGACTATATGAAAGCAATTTCGAATTGAACTTATTTTTCCATCTTATGATTATTAAATTACTTATCGAGTTATAAGCTATTTCGATGACGCAAACACCCGTTTTTCTCCTCCTTTTCGACAGGTTTTTCTGCTTTCGTCGAGAAATAGGTTCAAAAGTGTCCACTTTGAAGGCTTGTTATGAAAAATCCATTGTGTTTTTTAAAAAACAAAAGAATGAGTGCAATGAGACAGTTTCTGAATAACAACACCTGCTACTTTCATGCATTTCCGAACAAAAGTAAATGAATGCACGTGCCAAAAGTTGCCCTTTTTGATTTAAGAACACCCTTAACTTAAAAAGAAAATTGACTATGAGAATTAAAATTTTTAAGAATCGTTTTTAAAGGGTCAAAGTTGGGGGAAGGGTCAAAGGGACAAAGTCCTGTGCACTAAAAACATCACTTTTCCAAATAGAAACAAGTTTTAAAAAAAATAACAATGTTGAAAATGTTAAAAGTGTTGATAATTACCCCTCCTGACCCTACATCAAAACCGAATCGAAATGAAATTTTTATTTATCTCTTATTTATTTTAGTTTCTTATGTTTCTGATTGACAAATTTGGACGGAAACTTCACAATTTTACCTAGATTAACCAAAAGGAAAACACTGCCATTGTTTCGCGAAAAATAAAAATTCTTTAATAATATGTTCCCATTTCTCGTTTTTAAAAGTGGATCTTCTCAAACTTCCCGAGAGATGTGTATGGCGCAACAGAGCACATCCAGACAGAAAAATGAAAACGTTTCGAAATTTCTCAGCAACGACTTTTTAAAGGAGAATTGAAAACCGTTCCGACCGAGCGGTTTCTAAGTGGGATATAACCTAAAAAACTTCGCGGCGGAATATATCAAACACTCGTTGTTTTTTTATATTATTATTTATTTATTTACTTTTTATTATTATCATTATTGATGTATATATTTTTTTTACTTTCTTCTACCTTTACAAGAAGAAAGTATTGGATTCGTGAAAATTTTCTCGAATTCCAGTTTTCGAAGGATTTACACGTTTTAGGGAGCAAAGATTCCAAAAAAATATTTTTATAAAATCTCTGTCTATGACATAAATTTTGTAGGCGCTCAATCACAAGAAATTCAGAAAACTTTAGATTCAGTTAGACCTTCATATATACTGGATATGATTAGTTTTTGGTGCATATCACCCAACAGATGGCGCTGCTAGACTGCTTTTTTCACGATTTCTACAATAGTTATATCTCAAGAACGGATTGATCATAAAACTTCAGATTCCATTAGTCCTTGATATAATAGGGTTCTGATTACGTTTTGGTATAAATCGCACAACAGGTTTCTCTGCAACAGAACACATCTATCCATACTTCTATGGCCAGACAGACAGAAAAATGAAAACGTTTCGAAATTTCTCAGCGACATTTTAAAGGCTAATTGCAGCTCATTGAAAACTGTTTCGACCGAGCGATTTCTAAGTGGGATATAGATCATATAACCTAAAAAACTTCGCGGAGGAATCTACCAAACGATGGTGTTTTGTTTTGTTTTTTCATTTTTTTCATTTATTTTTTTATTATTACTTTTAAATTTTGTATTTTTCACTTTTGCTTGATTGTTAAGATCATTGTTGAATTTAGACATTTTTAGGCGCGTCCGTACTTTTGTAGCTATACAATTATTTTCAGTGGCGCAGCTAAAGAGGTGGTTTTGGGGTTAAAATCCCTCCCAGAGCTAAGAAAGATCGCTATAATTGCCGCTTATATGAATCAAAACCAAACTTAATATTTAAATGTTTTGGCGCATTTCGGAATCCGCCACTTTTTTGAATCAGATTTCATTAAATAAAATGATTTAATTAAATGGCGAAAATTCTGCTTAAAATTTTGAAAGTGCATATTACATGGATTAGTTAAGACAAAATTGGTTATTTTAAATAAATCACTTTTCTGAGACGCATTACTAAAAAAATGTTGATTTCCTGCCACAGAGATGCTCTTTAAGTATTATACAGTGAATGTTTTAATTAGTACTGATTCTATTAACCGGCGATTCAAATAACCGGCAATCATCTTAATCAGAAACTCAAAACCCCCCGTAGAACCGAATTCTGGCTGCGCCACTGATTATTTTATCACAATCAAACTGATTGGTAATTTATCATACGAATTGAATATTTCCAACTGAGCGAAAAATTGCCCAGGCCGGGAATCGAACCCAGATTCTTGGCTTACAAGGCCAATCAGATAACCTTATTGGTCATAACATCTGGTCTTTTAGACAGCTCCACAGAATAAACCGCAGTAAAGGAATTCCATGAAACGATGTGTCGGCCTGGGCAAGTTTTCATTGAGTTGGAAATATTCAGTTCGTATGATAAATACGTATAACAGCTATAGTCGTCGTTCAATTCGTCCGTTCGCATACACTGTAAAAAAAAAAAGGGTCGATCTACTAAAAAAATTTTAGTGATCCTTGTAATTACTAAAAAATTTTTAGTAATCTTACTCGGTTACAAGGAATCCGTAAGAATTACTAGAAAAAAGCTAGCAACGAATTGAGTTAATAGTTTTAAATTTTTAATAGCTATTACTAAAACTCACTTGGTGTGGCCGTGATAGCATAGTGGTCTTAGCACCGAACTCCAGGCTGAAAGTACTCGATGCTAGACTGCACCGAATGTATGCAATATCAGTGCTCGTTAAATAAAGGGATTATGAAAATCCTGTCGTAGCAGTTACCATGGGTAATGAATGATCTGTGGACTTTCCCTCCCCTTTTAAAACATGTCAAAATAGAGCAGGTAGCAATGTTTGGGGCTGCCATCTATTGTGGTTTTGCCAAAAATCTTCCGTTTCAGAAGTCTAAATATATTTTTAAATTAACTAAAAATAATTTTGGAGCTATTACTAAAAAACTACCCGACCGAATCTTTTGAAATTTAAAATATATAATTTTTGCATAGCTTTGTCGAGTCGTTTCAAATTTTATGAAAATGTCGATGTATAGTTTAATGACAGGAAGCGGTGTGTTGTTGTAATTTACACATAGCCATGTATTCGTAATTTCAACATTTTTACTTTCTTTTATTCTCAATAGAAGAAAGTATTGTAATCGAAATTTTTTTTTCGACGGGTTTACACGTTTTAGAGGTCAGAGATTCCAAAAAAACATGTTTTTACAAAAAGTCTGTCTGTCCATGTGTCCGTATGTCGATTCTACCACCAAGGAATGTATGGAAATATGCATAGAATTGAACCAAATTTTTTGTGAATGTTTTTGGCTGTGGCAAGCAGGTTTCCCTTCAATTTCGAAATATTCCGCCGGAAGCGGGCGCTGAAATAACAATTTTTGTGTCATTTTAAATATTGTACCTACTAAAAGTATATGAAGTTATGCATCGAATTGAACCAAATTTTTTGTGTAAGTGTATGGCTATGGCTAGTTGGTCCTCCCTGAATTTGAAAATAATCTGTCGGAAGGGGGCGCTGCTATAGCGATTTTTGTGCCGTTTTTAATATTGTGCAGACTAAAAGTGCATCAGGTTATTCATCGAATTGAACGAAATTTTTTGTGTAAGTGAATGGTTATGGCTAGTTTGTCCTCCCTGAATTTGAAAAAAAATCCGCCGGAAGGGGGCGCTGTAATAGCGATTTTTGTGCCATTTTCAATATTTTACCACAGAAAAGTGTATGAAATTATGCATAGAATTGAATGAAAATCTTTTTGTATAAGTGTTCGACTATAGTCAGCAGACCCTCCCTGCACTTGAAAAAAATCTGCTGGAAGGAGGCGCTATAATCGCAATGTCTGTGCAATTTTTATTATTTTACCATTAAAAAGTGTTTGAAGTTATGCATAGAACCGAACTAAATTTTTTGTGTATGATTTTTTTTTTTTTTTTTTGGATTATGGCGAGTAGGTCCTTCTTAAATTTGAAAAAAAAAAAAAAATCTGACTATTGTTCTACTGTTTATCGGCTCGTGCAGATACGGAAACACGTTTTTACTCAGATTAATTGACTTAAGCAGAAATTTAAGATGAAAATCATAGTTGGTATAGTATTGAATTAATAATATTAAAGCATTAACACGTGTAACTAAATTTTGAAAGATTAAAATGTACGTATTAGATAGAAGAAAGTTTTTGGATTGGAACATCCAACTAGTTATGTCATGAAATTCACCAGAAAGGAGAAAATATCATCCTCACTAAACATTTATTTTACAATTTATAATAATTTAAATTGTAAAAAGTAAAACGTTAAGTGTTTTCTGTAATAATAACCCACCAACAGAGGGATTAATATTTACGCATATTTACAGAAAAAAATGCGCCAATTATTTTAGTAGGGAAAAAAAGAATAAAACAAAGAAATTTTCACTAAAGATAAATTATTGATACACTCACTCTATTTCGATTCAATAAATAAATAAATAAATAAATAAATAATAATAATAATAATAATAATAATAATAATCTACTTTTTATTTTTGTTTTATTTTGTTTTTGGAAACCAATATGTACATTGTAAAACTATTAACGAAATCCTTATAAATTTATTTTGGTTCAATAAATTAAAGAAAAATGTTCCTAAAACTTCATTTTTTCTTTTATTTCGTTTTATTGTATTTTATTTTTGAACAAACAATTTTTACTTTGTAGAATTTTTAAAGAAATCTTTAGAAGTATACTTTGCTACAGTTAAATTAAAGAAAAATATCTTCAAAAATCTATTTTTTTATCTTAATTTAATTTAATTTAATTTAATTTTTGAAAAAGAATTACATATTGTTAAAAAAATCTTTAGAAATTTATTTTCGCCCATTAAATTAAAGAGGAATATCCTTAAAAATTTACTTTTTGTCTTTATTTGATTTGATTTGATTTAATTTTTGTATAAACAAAAGTGAGTGACATTGCAAATAGTTATCGAAAACTTTAGAAATTCATTTTTATAAATTAAAATGGAATATCATAAAAAAATTACTTCTTATTTCTTATTTTCATTTCATTTCATTTATTTATTTATTTATTTATTTTTATTTATTTATTTATTTATTTTTAAGTGAGTGACATTGAGGTATTGATAACTTTAGAAATGTATTTTGGTTTATAAATTAAAGAGGAATATCCTTAAAAATTTACTTTTTATTTTATTTCTGAAAAGACAACAGTAAATGACTTTGTAGAATTGTTAGCAAAATCATTAGAAATTTATTTTGGTTCAAAAAATTAAAGATAAATATCGTTTACTTTTCTGTTTTAATTCATTTTATTTTACTTTTGAAAAAACAATAGTTACATTGCAGAATTTTTAACGAAATCTTTAAAAATGTATTGGTAATCAATATATATTTTGGTTCAATAAATTAAAGAGAAAAATCTTTAAAAATCCACTTTTTGTTGTTATTTTATTTTAGTTTTGAAAAAACAAAAGTGAGTAGCATTGTAAAACGCAATCGAAAACTTTAGAAATATATTTTGGTTTATTAATTGAATAGAAATTCCTTTAGAATTTACTGTTTAATTTTAATTTTAATTTATTTTAATTTTATTTCATTTTTGAAAAAACAACAGTGAACGATATTGTATAATTGTTAACAAAAGCTTTAATAAATTTATTGTGGTTAAAGAAATTAAAGAGGAATATCCTTAAAAATTTACTTTTTCTTTTTATTTCATTTCACTTTTTTTTTTATTTTTGAAAAACAAACAAACAAACAGATATTATAGAATAAATAACAAAATTTAAAAAAAAAAATTATAATGGTTCAAAAAATTAAACAAAAATATATTTAAGAATTAACTTTTTATTTTTACTTTATTTAATTTTATTTAAAAAAATATTGACATAGTCGATTGGTTAATTAAATGATTAGAAATCTATTTTCGCTCAATAAATTAAACAGGAATGACCTTGAAATTTTACATTTATTTTATTTTACTTTATAAAATAACAGTGAGTGACATTGTAGAATAGATATTGAAATCTTTAGAAATTTATTTTGGTTTAATAAATTAACGAGGAATATTCTTAAAAATTAATTTTTATTTTTAATTCATTTTTGGAAAAAAAAAAAGAAAGAAAGAAAGAAAGAAAACAGTGAATAATTGCATAATTGTTTACAAAATCTTTTAGAAATTTATTTTGGTTCAATAAATTAAGGATACTTAAAAAAATATTTTTTATTTTTATAACATTTAAAAAAAAATGCCATTTTAGAATTGTTTATGAGATTTTTAGAAATTGGATTTGATGCAATAAATTTATGAGACATATCCTTAAAAATTTATCCTTTATATTTTATTTGATTTGATTTTCTTTTGAATAAAATACAGAGGAATATCCTCAAAAACTTGCCTTTTTAATTTAATTTAATTTTTGTAAAAACAAAAATTGTAGAATAGATAAAGAAATCTTTAGAAATTTATCTTGGTTCAAAAAACTAAGCAGAATAAAGCAAATTAACTTTTTATTTTTGAAAAAAAAAAAAAAAAAATGACATTATAGATATGTCAACGAAATCTTTAGAAACTAATTTTCGCTCAATAAATAAAGAGGAATGTCTATTTTTTTTAATCCTTATTTGATTTAATTTTTTTTTTTTTTTTTTTTTTTTTTGAGGAAAAGAAAACAGTGAGTGACATTGCAGAATGCCACTGTAGAATTTGTATTTCATTTTTGAAAAAACAACAAAAAATGACATTGTAGAATTGTTTACGGAATCTTTAGAAATTTACTTTCACGCAATAAATTAAAAAGACATACCTCTAAAATGTACCTTTTATTTTTATTTTATTTTATTTTTGTAAAAACAACAGTGTGTGACATTGTAGAATGGTTAACGAATTCTTTAGAAATTTATTTTAGTTGAATAAATTACAGAGGAATATCCTCAAAAACTTCCTTTTTTAATTTAATTTAATATTTTAAAAAACAAACATTGCAGAGGAGATAACGGAATCCTTAAAATTTATGTTTGTTCAAAAAATTAAACAGAATTGTTTACGGAATCTTTAGAAATTTACTTTCACGCAATAAATTAAAAAGACATACCTCTAAAATGTACCTTTTATTTTTATTTTGTTTTATTTTTGTAAAAAACAACAGTGTGTGACATTGTAGAATGGTTAACGAATTCTTTAGAAATTTATTTTAGTTGAATAAATTACAGAGGAATATCCTCAAAAACTTCCTTTTTTAATTTAATTTAATATTTTAAAAAACAAACATTGCAGAGGAGATAACGGAATCCTTAAAATTTATGTTTGTTCAAAAAATTAAACAGAAATGTCTTTAAAAATCAACTTTTTATTTAAAAAAATGACATTGTAGATTTGTTAACGAAATCTTTAGAAATTAATTTTCGCTCAATAAATGAAAGAGGAATGTCTTTTTTTATTATTATTTTTTTATATAAAATATTTATTTGATTTAATATTATTTTGAGGGGAAAAAAACATTGAGCGACATTGTAGAATGTCACTATAGAATTTGAATTTCATTTTTGAAAAAAACAACAGTGAATGACATTGTAGAATTGTTAACTAAATCTTTTAGAAATTTATTTTGGTTCAATAAATTAAAGACAAATATCCTTCAAAATTTACTTTTTATTTTTATTTCATTTCACTTTGTTTTATTTTTGAAAAAACAAACATTATAGAATAGGTAATGAGATTTTTAAAAATTTATAATGGTTCAAAAAACTAAACAAAAATGTCTTTAAAAAATAACTTTTTATTTTTACTTTATTTTATTTTACTTAAAAAAATATTCACGCTGTATATTGGTTAATTAAACATTTAGAAATTCATTTTCGCAAAATAAATTAAACAGGAATGTCTTAAAAATTTTACTTTTTATTTTTATTTCATATCATTTTATTTTATTTTATTAAAAAAAAAAAAAATAGTGAGTGTCATTGTAGAATAGATATTGAAATCTTTAGAAATTTATTTTGGTTTAATAAATTAAAGAGGAATATCCTTAAAAATTACCTTTTATTTTTATTTAATTTTTGAAAAAAAAAAAAAAAAAATCTACAGTAAATGACATTGCATAGTTGTTTACAAAATCTTTTAGAAATTTATTCTTGTTCAGTAAATTAAGGATGCTTAAAAAAATATTTTATATTTTTATTGCATTAAATTTTATTTTATTTTTGAAAAAAAAAAAATGACACTGTATAGAATTGTTTACGAAATTTTTAGACATTGATTTTCACGCAATAAATTAAATAAACATATCCTTAAAAATTTACCTTTTATTTTTGTTTGATTTAATTTTCCTTTATTTTAAAAAAGGTGACATTGTAGAATGGTTAACGAGTGCTTTAGAAATTAATTTTAGTTTAATAAGTTAAAGAGGAATTTCCTCAAAAATTTACTTTTAAATTTAATTTAATTTAAATCTTTTAAATAACAAACATTGTAGAATAAATAATGAAATCTTTAGTAATTTATTTTGGTTCAAAAAACTAAACAGAAATATCTTTAAAAATTAACTTTTTATTTTGGAAAAAAAAAAAAAAGTCATTGTAGATTTGTTGACGAAATCTTTAGAAACTAATTTTCGCTCAATAAATAAAAGAGGAATGTACTTAAAATTTCATTTTTTATCTTTATTTGATTTGATTTCATTTTATTAAAAAAAAGAAAAAAAAAGTGAGTGACATTATAGAATAGCTATCGAAATCTTAAGAAATTTATTTAGTTCAAAAAATTAGCGAGAGTAGTAGGAAAAGGACAGTACGGGGACATGCGGAGGGGCAGAGGGGCCGCCCGCAGCATCCCTCCGCGCCCCTCCGCATCCCTCCGCGTCCCGCCTGCGGTGCCGCCGCTCGAAATCATACTATAAGATGAAGATTAAATTTATATATGAATTTTGAACAATCGTAATTTTAATGAGTATTATTAATTAAGCGAAACAATTAAAATCTCATTTTTTAACCATTTTATTTAGATTTCTTCAACTACAAGATGAGATTATCAATTTAACACAAGAAAGTTAAACATATATTTGAATTTTGCTTGATAGACATCTTAATGAGTAGTATTAATTAAATAAAAACAATAGAAAATATCAAGTTTTATAGAAAAAGACTGATTTCTTACGATTTTTATCAACTTAAGAGAGAAAACTTAAACGCACATTTCAGTTTTAAGTGGTTATCATCTTAATGAGTATCGTTAATTAAGTAAAAAACAATGGAAAATATCAAGTTTTATAGAAAAAGACTGATTTCTTACGATTTTTATCAACTGCAATATCAGTGTATCGACTTACAAGTTGAAAGTTAAACATGCATTCTAGTTTTTCAACAGCTATAATCTTAATGAGTATCGTTAATTAAGTAAAAAACAATGGAAAATATCAAGTTTTATAGAAAAAGACTTATTTCTTATGATTTTTATCAACTGCAATATCAGTGTATCGACTTAAAACTTAAAAGTTAAACATACATCCTAGTTCTTCAACGGCTATAACCTTAATGAGTAGCGTTAATTAAGTAAAAAACAATAGAAAATATCAAATTTTATAGAAAAAGATTGATTTCTTACGACTTTTATCAACTACAAGATCAATGTATCGACTTAAAACTAAAAACTTAAACATACATCCTAGTTTTTCAACAACTATAACCATAATGAGTATTGATAATTAAGTAAAAAACAATGGAAAATATCAAGTTTTATAGAAAAAGACTGATTTCTTACTATTTTTATCAACTTAAAAGAGAAAACTTAAACGTACATTTCAGTTTTTCAACAGCTATAATCTTAATGAGTGTTGATAATTAAGTAAAAAACAATGGAAAATATCAAGTTTTATAGAAAAGAATGATTTCTTACATTTTTTCAACTCAAACTTCAGAATATCAATTTCAGATAAAGAAATTTAAACGTGCATTTCAGTTTTTAAGTGGCTATCACTTTAATATCGTCTTAATGAGTTTTGTTAATTAAGCAAAACAACGGAAAATACCGATTTTTGAAGAAAGAAAACCAATTTCATCATACTTTTATACACAAGCAAAACAACGGAAAATACTGATTTTTGAAGAAAGAAAACCAATTTCATCATACTTTTATACACCAACTAAGTAGAATTTTAATACATAAACGAATCATTTAAAGAAATATTCAATACACACGCACATTTGAACCTACGGGGCATTCTTCATTACGTCATATCCAAACTAAAACTTTTTTCTGCATCCCCTCCATTCATGCATTCCAACTAGGGGAAACACACAATAGGGTTCTGACGTCACAACTTACAAAGGTATATACAACAAAATGTTTACGTTCAAGAAAAAGTATCACCTACAGAGAAAAAAGAAGAGATTTAAACTATTTATCCATTCTAGTTTTATAACAGTTACCACAACATCTCCAAATTAAAATTTGGAAGTCATAATGAGTGTAATTAATTAAGCAAAATAATAGAAATATTAGTTTTTCAGTGGGGAAAAGACGAATTTAAACAAATTTTACTAGTTTTACACTAGTTTAATAATAATATTAAGAGGAAAAAGACGAATTTAAACAATTTTTTAGTTTTACACTATTTTCCTCATCTCCAACACGGCTATATCAATTTTAACAGAAGAATTAAACATATATTTTAGTTTTTAACAACAGAAAAGTAATAAGTATCATTAATTAAACGAAAATAAATATCGATTTTCAAGAAAAGACAATTTTTTACACAAATTTTCAACTTTGAAATACATTTGTTTACATATATTATTACATTATATTGTCAAACTAACTATTTTTAAAAGTTTGAATGTCATTATAAAATGTTCATATTTATATTTTTCATGTCTTGACTACATTCGACATCTTTCAACAAATAGTATACATTCTTTTATTCTAGAAACTGAAAAAGTTACTGTTTAAGACACTTGACATGCGAAAACTTCTCTGAGTTATTCGACTCACAGTTTTAATCAAATTGGCATGTTTCAAATCACCTTTTTGAAATTTCCATATTATCAAACATCAAGTTATTTAAAATATAAATACTGCTTAGTGTTTAGATAGTATACATGACTGATTCTACTTACTCTGTTCATATTATTAATCAAATTAGCAATTTATAATAAAACTTATTTGTACGCATGCGCGAGTTGTCACGTGACATAAACGATTAACAGTAATATAAATTTTTGAATAGCAATGCAACATTCCTCATTTATGCAGATAGACTTGTGTGAGAAGGTAATTCGAAAAGCAGCGCAACATTTTGCATTCCCACTGTTAGACTTGAGAGGGAAGGTGACTGGTACACAACTCTGATTAATTTTCAGATTTTAATATAAGTGAAAACAGTTTTCTTCGTTAACGAATAAAGTAAGTTTTATTATAGTATAGTTTAAGTTTTATTATGTGTATCAATAAAAATAAATTAAATGAAATTAAAAAAAAAAGATTTTTTATATATTAAGCATTTATTAAGTATATAAATATACTTATCTTATTATACAGATGTTTCAGCAAGAGGAATCAAAACAGCAGCAAATTTCCGAAATGTATGATCCGACTGATTCGTCCTTAGCACATACAAAGTTAAAGAATAATACATATGTGAGTTACTTATATGTTAAATACTAGAATTCATACACTATATATATAATTAGGTTAAATTTACATTAAAATATTTTGTCTTATATCCAATAAGAAATATTTTTATTTGTAATATTGGAGTGATGTCTAACTGTTTGCATTAATTTCCCTTACAGAATTGCTCTTTTTGTGATAAAAACTTTTCATCTAAATGGAATTTAAAAGAACATATACAGATCCACACCAATGAAAAACCATTTACTTGTGAGGACTGCAAAAAACTGTTTTCAAGAAAGCGAGAATTAAAAAAGCATATGATGATGTATGATATTCTATCACCTGTTGTATGTGAAATTTGCAAATTATCTTTTACTAGGAAATGTGCTCTAATAACTCATATGAAAACACATTCAAACAGAAAATTGTTTAAGTGTGAAAAGTGTGAGAAGATCTTCAGCTATCGTTATAGATTAAACCAGCATATGCACACTCACAATCGACCTCAATTCAGTTGTAATGAATGCAACGAAACATTTTCAAATGAAAATAAGCTAAACCGACATTTGAAAGTGCACCAAAACCTACAGTATACATGTGATCAGTGTAAACAAAACTTTACTAATAAATTAAATTTAAATCAACATTTACGTACACACCATACTAAAAAACGTCTTGTTCCTGTTAACAGTGAAATGCCTTTGCCCATTGTAGAGTTTAAAAGAATAAAACATCAAATATCAGCTTTCGGAGTGTTTAAAACTCTAACTTTTCATCCTGAGAAAAATGAAGAAGGTTGCTTGGTTACATTCCAAACTAATTTGAAACCTGAGTTACAATACAATCTTCAAAGCGAGATAAGAGAAAAAAAGGCAATTAAATGGTTTATGATTAGCAAAATTTTGTTCGAACGCGAAAGAGGTGAAGGCGATATTGAAACAATCACATCTTATTTTAGAAGTGACTGTTATATTGATCTTGCAGAAAATAGCATTATAAATCATATTGAAGAGGGATATTCAAAAATTAACCAATCATTTGAAGAATTTAACAGTCAAGGATCAGATTGGAGACTTCGAAAAATTGAATGTTTAGAACTGAATATTTCAAAGTATAGCCCCTTATCTAGAAATTGATTTTACATCATGTAAATATGTATTCTTTTTAAGTACTGAATTAAATTATATAATTATGAAATTTATGTATTTAGGATAGTTACTTAATCTAATTACGCAAGAGTTCAATTTATCACAAGATAATCAAAAAAGGAAATTTGGGAAACATGCATATTGTTGTAAGAAAAATTTTTTAGACAGCCATAGATTTTGTCACCATGATTTTATAATTGATAGGAATGTATATTACTAACAGTGTATTGCATAAATAGCAGTAATAAATAAATAAAAAAAATAAACATAGTCTTGTGTTATTCCTTTTATATTATTAATCAAATTATGTTTCGTCCTACATTTCAACGCTTTCTGAATTATCATCCATCAAGTTGCTTAAAATATAAATATTATCTATACAGTTTTAATGATACATAGTATACACAACTAATCTTTAGTTAGTCCATCCATAGTATTAATCAAATTATATGTTTCCTCTTGCACTTCTGTTTACAGTTTTAATGACACATAGTGTACATGACTAATATTTATTGGCCCTTCCACAGTATTTTATCATTTCATAACATTTCATTGAATTTTAACATTTCATATTTCAAATAACCTATTTTCGAAATCAAACTATGTGAATTTTACCACAATGTTTATCATCATATACTTTTTCTAAAAATTATCAGATATGTACTCCTCAGAGAATTTCTATCATTAGAATAAATGAAAAAATTAATTTATATTAAACGTACACGAAATTTGATTGCAATATACGTGTATTTAATAAAAAATAAATAAGCAATTATTTATACATTAAACCTTTACTAAATATATATTTCTTGCATTATACAGATGTTTCAACAAGATGAACCAAAACAGCAGCAAACTTCAGAAATTAATGATCTGAATGATTCATTCCTAGCACATGTAGCGTTAATGAATAATACATATGTAAGTACTTATATGAAAAATACTAAAATTCGTATATGAATTGTAATTAGAGTAAATGTAAAATGATTTGTCTTACTACCTACACTTTAACAAGTTCTTTTTTACCTATATTGTTGAAGAGAATCCTAATTGTTTCCATTTATTTCTATTACAGATGTGCTCTATTTGCTACAAACACTTCTTAAGTAAATGGAATTTAACAGAACATACAAAAATCCATACAGGTGAAAAACCTTACACTTGGGAAGATTACCAAATGCTGTTTTCAAGAAGACGTGAATCAAAAATGCGCACATCATCATATAAAGCATTGTCAGTTATATGTAAACTTAGTGAAGATATTCAAAAATTAGTAAGACGTTTGAAGAATTTAGACATAAAGGAAGATATTTAGACTATATATCCATCATATTTTCATAACACTTACCACAATATCTCAAAATTAAAATTTGGAAGACACACACTGCTGAAAAGTAATTTTGTTACCCGTGATTCTTCTAACCAGCATGAATGTATAGATATTATTTTGCAATGAATTATTTAAATGCTCACAATAAATATTCTTTTATATGCATATATCGTTGTGTTTATTTTTTTAAAACCTATTACATTAATAAAATAAGTTACACACACATACATACACATAACATTTTAAGTGAAACAACACTCTCACAACTTAAAAAATGCATAAAAACATACAAAAATAAGCAGATGTATGAAAAAATATGCAAGTTTACAAAATAATTTCACTGTTTTCTAGAAATACCAACAAAAAATATTTACAATATAAAAAAATTACAAAAGTGAAAAGAAAAAACACAAATGTAAAACAAAAAAATCACAAAGTGAAAAACTCACAACAAAGTTTTTGAAAAAAAAAAATTACAACAAAAATTTTTGTTACAAAAACCAAAACTTCAAAAAATATTTTTACAAAAAAAATTTTTTTTTCAAAAACATTTTTCACAAAATTTTTTTTTCAAAAACATTTTTCACAAAAATTTTTTTTTCAAAATAAGTTTTTACAAAAGTAAAAAATAAAAAATCACAACGTTAAAAAAATGAAAAATTTTAGTTAAAAAAAGTATAAAAAAATTGCAAAAAAAGTTGCAAAAATTTCAAAAAAAGTTATGAAAAAAGTATCAAAAATTTTGTTCTTTTTAATAGCAAATACAATGGTTTCGCCATTGCATACTGTATTAAAAAGAACAAAATTTTTGATACTTTTTTCATAACTTTTTTTGAAATTTTTGCAACTTTTTTTGCAATTTTTTTATACTTTTTTTAACTAAAATTTTTCATTTTTTTAACGTTGTGATTTTTTATTTTTTACTTTTGTAAAAACTTATTTTGAAAAAAAAATTTTTGTGAAAAATGTTTTTGAAAAAAAATTTTTGTGAAAAATGTTTTTGAAAAAAAAAAATTTTTTTTGTAAAAATATTTTTTGAAGTTTTGGTTTTTGTAACAAAAACTTTTGTTGTAATTTTTTTTTTCAAAAACTTTGTTGTGAGTTTTTCACTTTGTGATTTTTTTGTTTTACATTTGTGTTTTTTCTTTTCACTTTTGTAATTTTTTTATATTATAAATATTTTTTGTTGGTATTTCTAGAAAACAGTGAAATTATTTTGTAAACTTGCATATTTTTTCATACATCTGCTTATTTTTGTATGTTTTTATGCATTTTTTAAGTTGTGAGAGTGTTGTTTCACTTAAAATGTTATGTGTATGTATGTGTGTGTAACTTATTTTATTAATGTAATAGGTTTTAAAAAAATAAACACAACGATATATGCATATAAAAGAATATTTATTGTGAGCATTTAAATAATTCATTGCAAAATAATATCTATACATTCATGCTGGTTAGAAGAATCACGGGTAACAAAATTACTTTTCAGCAGTGTGTGTCTTCCAAATTTTAATTTTGAGATATTGTGGTAAGTGTTATGAAAATATGATGGATATATAGTCTAAATATCTTCCTTTATGTCTAAATTCTTCAAACGTCTTACTAATTTTTGAATATCTTCACTAAGTTTACATATAACTGGCAATGCTTTATATGATGATGTGCGCATTTTTGATTCACGTCTTCTTGAAAACAGCATTTGGTAATCTTCCCAAGTGTAAGGTTTTTCACCTGTATGGATTTTTGTATGTTCTGTTAAATTCCATTTACTTAAGAAGTGTTTGTAGCAAATAGAGCACATCTGTAATAGAAATAAATGGAAACAATTAGGATTCTCTTCAACAATATAGGTAAAAAAGAACTTGTTAAAGTGTAGGTAGTAAGACAAATCATTTTACATTTACTCTAATTACAATTCATATACGAATTTTAGTATTTTTCATATAAGTACTTACATATGTATTATTCATTAACGCTACATGTGCTAGGAATGAATCATTCAGATCATTAATTTCTGAAGTTTGCTGCTGTTTTGGTTCATCTTGTTGAAACATCTGTATAATGCAAGAAATATATATTTAGTAAAGGTTTAATGTATAAATAATTGCTTATTTATTTTTTATTAAATACACGTATATTGCAATCAAATTTCGTGTACGTTTAATATAAATTAATTTTTTCATTTATTCTAATGATAGAAATTCTCTGAGGAGTACATATCTGATAATTTTTAGAAAAAGTATATGATGATAAACATTGTGGTAAAATTCACATAGTTTGATTTCGAAAATAGGTTATTTGAAATATGAAATGTTAAAATTCAATGAAATGTTATGAAATGATAAAATACTGTGGAAGGGCCAATAAATATTAGTCATGTACACTATGTGTCATTAAAACTGTAAACAGAAGTGCAAGAGGAAACATATAATTTGATTAATACTATGGATGGACTAACTAAAGATTAGTTGTGTATACTATGTATCATTAAAACTGTATAGATAATATTTATATTTTAAGCAACTTGATGGATGATAATTCAGAAAGCGTTGAAATGTAGGACGAAACATAATTTGATTAATAATATAAAAGGAATAACACAAGACTATGTTTATTTTTTTTATTTATTTATTACTGCTATTTATGCAATACACTGTTAGTAATATACATTCCTATCAATTATAAAATCATGGTGACAAAATCTATGGCTGTCTAAAAAATTTTTCTTACAACAATATGCATGTTTCCCAAATTTCCTTTTTTGATTATCTTGTGATAAATTGAACTCTTGCGTAATTAGATTAAGTAACTATCCTAAATACATAAATTTCATAATTATATAATTTAATTCAGTACTTAAAAAGAATACATATTTACATGATGTAAAATCAATTTCTAGATAAGGGGCTATACTTTGAAATATTCAGTTCTAAACATTCAATTTTTCGAAGTCTCCAATCTGATCCTTGACTGTTAAATTCTTCAAATGATTGGTTAATTTTTGAATATCCCTCTTCAATATGATTTATAATGCTATTTTCTGCAAGATCAATATAACAGTCACTTCTAAAATAAGATGTGATTGTTTCAATATCGCCTTCACCTCTTTCGCGTTCGAACAAAATTTTGCTAATCATAAACCATTTAATTGCCTTTTTTTCTCTTATCTCGCTTTGAAGATTGTATTGTAACTCAGGTTTCAAATTAGTTTGGAATGTAACCAAGCAACCTTCTTCATTTTTCTCAGGATGAAAAGTTAGAGTTTTAAACACTCCGAAAGCTGATATTTGATGTTTTATTCTTTTAAACTCTACAATGGGCAAAGGCATTTCACTGTTAACAGGAACAAGACGTTTTTTAGTATGGTGTGTACGTAAATGTTGATTTAAATTTAATTTATTAGTAAAGTTTTGTTTACACTGATCACATGTATACTGTAGGTTTTGGTGCACTTTCAAATGTCGGTTTAGCTTATTTTCATTTGAAAATGTTTCGTTGCATTCATTACAACTGAATTGAGGTCGATTGTGAGTGTGCATATGCTGGTTTAATCTATAACGATAGCTGAAGATCTTCTCACACTTTTCACACTTAAACAATTTTCTGTTTGAATGTGTTTTCATATGAGTTATTAGAGCACATTTCCTAGTAAAAGATAATTTGCAAATTTCACATACAACAGGTGATAGAATATCATACATCATCATATGCTTTTTTAATTCTCGCTTTCTTGAAAACAGTTTTTTGCAGTCCTCACAAGTAAATGGTTTTTCATTGGTGTGGATCTGTATATGTTCTTTTAAATTCCATTTAGATGAAAAGTTTTTATCACAAAAAGAGCAATTCTGTAAGGGAAATTAATGCAAACAGTTAGACATCACTCCAATATTACAAATAAAAATATTTCTTATTGGATATAAGACAAAATATTTTAATGTAAATTTAACCTAATTATATATATAGTGTATGAATTCTAGTATTTAACATATAAGTAACTCACATATGTATTATTCTTTAACTTTGTATGTGCTAAGGACGAATCAGTCGGATCATACATTTCGGAAATTTGCTGCTGTTTTGATTCCTCTTGCTGAAACATCTGTATAATAAGATAAGTATATTTATATACTTAATAAATGCTTAATATATAAAAAATCTTTTTTTTTTAATTTCATTTAATTTATTTTTATTGATACACATAATAAAACTTAAACTATACTATAATAAAACTTACTTTATTCGTTAACGAAGAAAACTGTTTTCACTTATATTAAAATCTGAAAATTAATCAGAGTTGTGTACCAGTCACCTTCCCTCTCAAGTCTAACAGTGGGAATGCAAAATGTTGCGCTGCTTTTCGAATTACCTTCTCACACAAGTCTATCTGCATAAATGAGGAATGTTGCATTGCTATTCAAAAATTTATATTACTGTTAATCGTTTATGTCACGTGACAACTCGCGCATGCGTACAAATAAGTTTTATTATAAATTGCTAATTTGATTAATAATATGAACAGAGTAAGTAGAATCAGTCATGTATACTATCTAAACACTAAGCAGTATTTATATTTTAAATAACTTGATGTTTGATAATATGGAAATTTCAAAAAGGTGATTTGAAACATGCCAATTTGATTAAAACTGTGAGTCGAATAACTCAGAGAAGTTTTCGCATGTCAAGTGTCTGAAACAGTAACTTTTTCAGTTTCTAGAATAAAAGAATGTATACTATTTGTTGAAAGATGTCGAATGTAGTCAAGACATGAAAAATATAAATATGAACATTTTATAATGACATTCAAACTTTTAAAAATAGTTAGTTTGACAATATAATGTAATAATATATGTAAACAAATGTATTTCAAAGTTGAAAATTTGTGTAAAAAATTGTCTTTTCTTGAAAATCGATATTTATTTTCGTTTAATTAATGATACTTATTACTTTTCTGTTGTTAAAAACTAAAATATATGTTTAATTCTTCTGTTAAAATTGATATAGCCGTGTTGGAGATGAGGAAAATAGTGTAAAACTAAAAAATTGTTTAAATTCGTCTTTTTCCTCTTAATATTATTATTAAACTAGTGTAAAACTAGTAAAATTTGTTTAAATTCGTCTTTTCCCCACTGAAAAACTAATATTTCTATTATTTTGCTTAATTAATTACACTCATTATGACTTCCAAATTTTAATTTGGAGATGTTGTGGTAACTGTTATAAAACTAGAATGGATAAATAGTTTAAATCTCTTCTTTTTTCTCTGTAGGTGATACTTTTTCTTGAACGTAAACATTTTGTTGTATATACCTTTGTAAGTTGTGACGTCAGAACCCTATTGTGTGTTTCCCCTAGTTGGAATGCATGAATGGAGGGGATGCAGAAAAAAGTTTTAGTTTGGATATGACGTAATGAAGAATGCCCCGTAGGTTCAAATGTGCGTGTGTATTGAATATTTCTTTAAATGATTCGTTTATGTATTAAAATTCTACTTAGTTGGTGTATAAAAGTATGATGAAATTGGTTTTCTTTCTTCAAAAATCAGTATTTTCCGTTGTTTTGCTTGTGTATAAAAGTATGATGAAATTGGTTTTCTTTCTTCAAAAATCGGTATTTTCCGTTGTTTTGCTTAATTAACAAAACTCATTAAGACGATATTAAAGTGATAGCCACTTAAAAACTGAAATGCACGTTTAAATTTCTTTATCTGAAATTGATATTCTGAAGTTTGAGTTGAAAAAATGTAAGAAATCATTCTTTTCTATAAAACTTGATATTTTCCATTGTTTTTTACTTAATTATCAACACTCATTAAGATTATAGCTGTTGAAAAACTGAAATGTACGTTTAAGTTTTCTCTTTTAAGTTGATAAAAATAGTAAGAAATCAGTCTTTTTCTATAAAACTTGATATTTTCCATTGTTTTTTACTTAATTATCAATACTCATTATGGTTATAGTTGTTGAAAAACTAGGATGTATGTTTAAGTTTTTAGTTTTAAGTCGATACATTGATCTTGTAGTTGATAAAAGTCGTAAGAAATCAATCTTTTTCTATAAAATTTGATATTTTCTATTGTTTTTTACTTAATTAACGCTACTCATTAAGGTTATAGCCGTTGAAGAACTAGGATGTATGTTTAACTTTTAAGTTTTAAGTCGATACACTGATATTGCAGTTGATAAAAATCATAAGAAATAAGTCTTTTTCTATAAAACTTGATATTTTCCATTGTTTTTTACTTAATTAACGATACTCATTAAGATTATAGCTGTTGAAAAACTAGAATGCATGTTTAACTTTCAACTTGTAAGTCGATACACTGATATTGCAGTTGATAAAAATCGTAAGAAATCAGTCTTTTTCTATAAAACTTGATATTTTCCATTGTTTTTTACTTAATTAACGATACTCATTAAGATGATAACCACTTAAAACTGAAATGTGCGTTTAAGTTTTCTCTCTTAAGTTGATAAAAATCGTAAGAAATCAGTCTTTTTCTATAAAACTTGATATTTTCTATTGTTTTTATTTAATTAATACTACTCATTAAGATGTCTATCAAGCAAAATTCAAATATATGTTTAACTTTCTTGTGTTAAATTGATAATCTCATCTTGTAGTTGAAGAAATCTAAATAAAATGGTTAAAAAATGAGATTTTAATTGTTTCGCTTAATTAATAATACTCATTAAAATTACGATTGTTCAAAATTCATATATAAATTTAATCTTCATCTTATAGTATGATTTCGAGCGGCGGCACCGCAGGCGGGACGCGGAGGGATGCGGAGGGGCGCGGAGGGATGCTGCGGGCGGCCCCTCTGCCCCTCCGCATGTCCCCGTACTGTCCTTTTCCTACTACTAGCGAGGTACGTCCTTAAAAATTTACTTATTATTTTTATTTCATTTTTGAAAAAACAACAGTGAAGAAATTGTAGAATTGTTAAAGCAATGTTTAGAAATTTATTTAGTTCAATAAATTAAGAAAGAATATGTTTAAAAAATATTGTTTATTTTTATTACATTAAATGTTCTTTTTTTTTTTTTTTTTTTTTTTTTATTGACATTGTACAACTGATAACGAAATCATTAGAAATTTATTTTGGTTCAATAAACTAAACAGAAAAATAAATATCTTTAAGAAATAACTTTTTATTTTTATTTCGTTTCATTTCGTTTTATTTTTGGAAAAATAATAGTGAGTGACATTGTAGATTTGTTAAAGCAATGTTTAGATTTTTTTTTTTTTTCAATAACTTAAGGAAAAATATCCTTATCCAGCAGGTCCTCCTACAATTTGTAAATATTTCGCCGGAAGAGGACTCTGTAATAGCGATTTTTGTGCCATTTTAGCATTTTAGCACAGTGTGGTATTTCGCTCAAAAAGCTGACCAAAAGTCAAAATTTTAAATTTCGCATTTAGTTGATCGTTTTCTGGTTGGTATAAGAGGACTATCCTGAGCATATGATAACGGATTCATTTCTTTCTGTAGACTCTCCAATCGTCTGGTATGTTACTTGAAAGTCATGGTTTTTGCATTTCTCATTTTATGCTTCTGATCTATGCATCATTTTATCGAACGTCTAAAAAACTATTTTAAGTCGAACTTCAGAAACATTTTACAGTTTTTAAAGACGAAGGTATATACTCTTTTGTTCATAAATATTTTTATGCATATAGTACATGTTCATTATGATTTTCAAGTTTGAAACCATATATTTTTTTGGGTTAAATATTTTAGATAATATTATAATTTTTATAGGGAGTTAAACTGAGTTCAGCAAGAACTCTTGTGTTTTTATAATGTATAGACCTTCTAATTAAAAGATATGAAATAAAATTTGCCCCCCATTTTTTTAATAAGCAAAACAAAATTTCAAAAAAAAGTTTCTGAAAAACAGTTTTTTTACTTTATTAAACTTTTAAAATTTATTAACTGTTTACATTTAATATATATTGTAGTTTTTTATTCCTACTGAATACCCTTTGGTGTGTAGATGATAAATCTGCAAACTGAAGTGGAAAAATCCTTGTTTTAAGTAGTTGGATGTTTCCTTTTTTTTTTTTTCCTTCAAGTAAAACGTTTTTTGATCATACATCCATAACGCGAACTAAATGATTTTTTGCAAATAATATAACATTTTGCTTTTGTACCAAGAGTTTGTAATAATATGTGAATTATCTGTTATCTTTTTGAATAATATATTTTAAATCAACCATAAGGAATTGCATTCTTTACTCACTAACGATCTAAGAAAGTTTTATATTATTAAGAAGAAATTCATTAGATATACATACATTATTTTTTTATTCTATTGAATAAAAAAAATCAGTAGAAATATCAAAAAAATATATGAGTGATGTAATAAAAGTATTGTGACATATAAAAATTAACGAGTTAAAGTTTCTAAAAGAGAAACTTATCTAAATTGCGAAATGTTTATAAAATTAAATACATTTGATTACGTCAGAAAATAAAATCTTTCAAACATAGTTATAAACAAAAATGAGCTTCTTTGGGATTCACTAAACAATGTTTTTGTGAAAACAATGAGGAATGAATGAAAGGAACGCTTTATTAGATGCGTTCGTAATTATGTAAATACGTAGCTCCTATTGTTGTCGCTCCGTATGTCCGTCTGGCTGTGCGTCCGCATATAACAACGCAAAAACTGCCCAACCGAATCGTTTGAAATTTAAAATACATATTTATAACATAATTTTGTCGAGTCGTTTCAAATTTTATGAAAATCGGGTGGATAGATCAGTTACAGGGACAATCAAAAGGATTCCGTTACATTACGGTCAATAGGGAAAAAAGTTTTAAATGCATTTTAATCGCTTGAAATTTAAAACATATAATTATTACGGAATTTTGTCGAGTCATTTCAAATGTTATGAAAGTCGGATGCATAGATCATTTACAGGGACAATCAAAAGTATTCCATTACATTACGGTCAATGGGAAAAAAGTTTCGAATGCATTTTAATGATGTTACACTCATTCGAACATAATAGAATTGGCATGAATCTATGAAATATATACTAAAATATGCATTCCGTACAATCTGTGATGCAAATAATTTTTATTATTAAATTACAGGGCCACACAAAAGTATTCCACTACATAATGCTATACGAGGAATAATTGTTTGGGGCGTGTTTTAATTATATTCAACTATTTCACATTTTATGAATAAGATATACGTTGTTGAGGTGTAATAAAAATTACTTCCTGCATACTTACAGAAACACAAAGATTTCGACTACTATACTGTATCCGAAGTACGCTCTAACTATATCAGCAAGATCTGAATATTTTTAAAACTTCGTTATCGGACGAACGCACCTCATTTGCTACGTTCACGCGCAATTTCCAACTTGTTTTTCTATAAGGATAGTAGAGAAACTCGGTCACCCAGCAAAATAGTTTAAAAATTGCATTGGCAGAAGTAAGAGATATAAAATGGAACAATTAAAATCTGAAATTAGCCAAGAACATTTGCAGTTCAACTGAGTAAAAAAGCTGCAGGTCATGCAGATGTTTCACAAATTATTAAAAACACTGCATTCAGGCCAACAAGAGTAGCAAAATATCGAAAAAAGTTTAATTCTTTGTCGTAGACCTCAAACCTAAGTACATTGAAGTTATTACCAACTGAGGCTGTGGCCATGTTTGTTGCAGCAGATTTTACATACAATCGTTTTAATATCACCCAAACATTTAATAAATATGTATGTCCTCGCTATATACTTCTTCAGAAAGCTAAAGAACAATTTTATTAAAAAGATAACTTCATTACTGAAAACATGGCTGAAGTAAAACTTTAAAATCTTTTAGATCACTTTACTCAAAGATTGTGTTAATACATAGAAAATATTTTCACAACAGCAAGTGAAACAGAATTGATAAGTTTAGATTTCCTCTGAAAATAAGTTTGTGACAGATCTCCACAACAAATATTTAAACAAAAGTCTGAAAATCCGTTTGACTCAAACATGACTTAAACATTTCAATGACTCAAACACTTTCAAAAACTCTTTAGCTTCTCCTTAGCTCTTGAGATTAATAGGCGAATAAATTGATTTCAAAAGTATGGTGGCAGGACCCTTCATATCCACGCTTAAAATCACGCTTTTTCTTTCTCATACTAACAAGATTTATTCATGAAAATAATGACATGATACAAGAGGAGGTAAAATACATTGAACAGCAGGCACAAATTTTAATAAATACAGAGATCCTCACGGCTTATAGTTTATTACAAGTTCAATTCAAATTAGTGCTGACTAGTGTAGATGCTAAAGTTTGCGATGCTATTATTAGCAATCAATTCATCGATGCGATTCTATATTTGCAAACAATCATAAAAAAGATTTTAATAAGCTAAAAATAATTAAAGACATAGATCCCGATTCTTTGAAATTCGATCTTTCAATATTCCATGTTAGAATCAGATTTTTCGAGTCAATTTTACATCTTGCTTGTAATTAAAAAGCTTCCAATAAAAAATGGTTAGAAAGAAGCAAAAAATGTGAAAGACTGTCAACAAAAGAAAAAAACTAATGCAAGGTATGTTTTAAACTGAGATGCTTTATCAGAGATTACTGCAGAATCTCAATACACAAGGGTACTAGGCCTCACTTCTCGGCCTATAACACTATCCACCGGGACGCCTTGTCCCACGCTCAAAATATACACTATCCAACAGGACCACAATCCTGAGCGACCTATCGGTCTCAACGCCAAGCGAGAACTGTCTAACCTCTCAGTCCAGAGTTGACCTTGTCAGATATCTTCCTTCCCCCAGCAGGGCCTCTTAGAGTTCCTCCATTGGTTCAATTCCGCATACCAACCTTGAGTCATGACCTCTACTGTTTACACATCACTTCAATACTAAATGACAGCTGAGGCACGCCCCGCGGCCATCACTTTCATTCATCAACGAGTGCGTCATCTGCACACCTGTGTCAACATCTGTCATTCGTTATTATAGGAAAAGAAAGAAAGGTATTTCGAGCTTCACGGATACACAACCCAAAATACATAAAATATTCAGATAAGGAAACGTTATTCCTTTCTAATTCAGGGCAGATGTCTTCTAGGAACCTGCACCCCCCACCTCAGCGGAAAATATGCCTCTTAGGGGCTAATTTTCCCCAAACATATAATAATATTACGGAAGAGTTCAATAGTCTCTTTGCAGATTTCTTCATTCTAAATATTACATAGGCATTTTCAGGTGTCTGAACATTCTCTACTGACATCTCTACTGAACCTTATACTAATACTACTATTGCATAAGCAATACACATGCTAATTTACTATTATAAACACAAAACTTAAAAAAAAAATATTTACACACACAAAAAAAAAAAAAAAAATAGACATGTGATGACATCCTTTAAGGTTGTCTACTATTTTGACATTGATACTGATGGGCTAGTAACAGGTTGTTCTTCCCAGCTCTTTCTCTGTAGCCTCGAAATTGCATCAGCATTCAAATGTTGAACTCCGGGACGATGAGAAATGCTCAGGTTCCAGCGTTGCAAGGCTAGAGACCACCTAGTGAGTTTGGGCGACCTTGGGGTTGTTTCCGTGAGAAATTTTAATGGATTATGATCGGTAATGACCTCAATTTGAGATCCATAAGTCCACTTTTCAAACTTCCGCAACCCGAAGAGAACACTCCAAGCCTCTTTCTCTATACTCGGCCAAGCACGCTGAGCCCCTGACAATTTCTGACTGGCAAAAGCTATAGGTTTAAACTGACCTTTTTCATCCTTTTGAGTAAGACAACATCCTACTGCAAGGTCGGAAGCATCGGCGTGAAGCTGATATTCCCGGCCTACGATAGGTGTAGCCAAACTCGTCACTTTACACAACTCATCTTTAAGAGTATTAAATGCTTTTTCTGCCCTTTCATCCCATGGTACAGTATTTTTGACATTTCCTTTGGTTAATTCGGTTAAAGGTATAGCTATCTCAGCATAATTTGGAATATAAGATCGGTAGAATCCCATTAATCCCAAAACTGATCTAACTTCCTTTTTAGTCTTTGGTCTCTTTTAAGTCCCTTATTGCTCCGATTTTCTCCTCATCAGGTGCATGAGTTCCACGCCCAATAACATGACCTAAAAACTTAGTCAATTTCTCTCCAAATTTACATTTGTCTAGTCTAATCGTAAAATTTCTATTTTTCAACTCTTCAATGACAGCCCTGACATGCTCACAATGCTCTTCCCAGGTATCGGAGAAAATGATGACATCATCAATATATGCTTCTGCATACCTCCGATGACCTTGGAGAACCTCATTCATGTCTTTTTGAAACGTAGCAGCAGCCCCCGATAATCCAAAAGGCATTGTACGCCACTGATAAGTTCCGTTATGCGTCGTAAAAACTGTCAGAGGTTTACAATCCTCAGCCATTTTAATTTGCCAATAACCCCTCAATAAATCTATTGAAGATAAATATTTAGCCGCCCCTGCGGTATACATAATTTCTTGGGAATCTTTCATCGGGAAGGTGGGAACCCGCGTTACAGAATTTAAAGCTCTGTAATCAATACACATTCTGACAGTTGCATCTTTTTTCGCAACGCAAACAATTGGATGGCTAATTTCAGCATTCGACGGTTCGATTAGATTTAATTCTAATAACTCCTGAATCTGCCTATCCACTTCCTCTTTATAAGCTACCGGCACGCTATATAACTTTGGTTTTTTCCTTTCTACACCCGGTTTCAGATCAATACGATGTTCCCCTACTTCCGCTGGTCGTACAGGACCCATAAACACTTCTTTATTTTCCCTCAAAATGGACTTTAAATCTTTGACTTGACTATTAGATAGCCCTTTTATTTCAAACCTCTCAATATCCCGTTCTATCTCTTGATCCCGGTTCAAAATAGGAATTTCCCCAACTTCTCCAAATTCCTCATCACCTTCGAAAACAATATTAACTATATTACATTTAGCGATAAATTCTCTTATCTTATTTTTTACATTCTTCCTACTCCCGTCGGCTAACTCAACAATAAACGAATGCTGGTTTCGTTTTTCTACAATAGTTGCCGGCCCTTGCCACCTAGAATATAACTTATTAGTCGAATCAGGGATTAACAGTATAACTTTATCGCCTACCTCAAACGTTTTTTCCTTTGACCTTAAATTATAATGATACGCCATTCTATTTTGTTGAACCTCAGACGACAATTTTGCCTCATTTGCGGCTCTTTCTAAGCGGTTCTTATGTTTATCCAAGTACTCATGAATCGGCGTAGTATCTAACTGCACTCCCTTATATTCTCCTGCCCATGACGACTTAAGAATCGATAACGGACCCTCCGGCGCTCTACCATATAATAACTGGAAAGGTGCGATTCCCGTCGTAGAATTTGGGACTTCCCTATACGCCCATAATATAAATGGTATTTGTTCATGCCATTTTTTTCCTTCTTCCCTAATCGTATGATGTAGCATACGTTTAAGAGTCTGATTAAATCGTTCCACCAGTCCGTTGGACTGTGGATACTGTGGAGTCGAAAATCTTGGACTAGCACCTAACCTTTTCTCAAATTCTTTCGTTAAGTCGGCAGTAAAATTGGTGTTCCATTGTCGCAGGCAATTACATTAGGAATTCCTGTTCTCATAAATATTTGAAGTAACGCCTCACACGCGGTTTTAGCAGTTAAACTTTTTAGAGGGATCGCATCCGCCCATCTGGTATGCTCATCAATTAAAGTCAGTATATACCGATGCCCTTGTGAACTTTTAGGATCAATAGGCCCAATTAAATCAACATCAACAACCTGAAATGGAAGTTCCGGCCGCGACACTGGGGAAATAGGAGCTCTATCATTTACTTTAACCCCTCTAGTCAATTGGCACTCTAAACATGATTCACAAAACTGTTTAGCTTCTTTTGCCATTCCCTCCCAATAAAAAGAATACCTTATTCTCTGCAACGTTTTCTTGGCTGCATGATGCCCTCCAAATACCGATGAATGCGCTAATTTTAAGATTTCTTCCCTTCTTACCTTGGGTACTACTAATTGCTCTATAGTTTCGCCTAACAATTTCTCTTTATGATACAATAATCCGTTTACCATATAATAATCCCCCTTTTCCCTTTTAGCTAATTCCCAAGCTTTCTCTAATTCTTTACATTCCAACTGGGATTTCTTAAACATATCTGAGTTACTAACAATAGATTCATTATTTTCCTCCGTTTCAGTTTTTTCTGAATCCTGACTTTGTACATTTTGCGATCTCGCGTCTATTACGTAAACATTACAGCTATCGTTACTTACATCTTCCTTTTCATTCGAGTTATCAATAATAATTTCGGAACTTTTTAATTCTTCTGACTCTATCAATGGCTCCTCAAGATTGACACCTGACAACTCATTAATCACCTCGGGATGTAAAATTACTTGCTCATTAATATTATCAGTTACTGCGCAAAGTACTTCCTGATGAATAATATTAGTTTGCCCGAATTGCGGAATAGCTAGCGGTAGTTTAACTAACGGTGATTTAACAGCTTCACCAAATAACCCTTGTAAATAAATACTACCCGCTCCCTTTAATTTCTCTTCTGGTACTAAATCTTTATGAACAACACTAATCTCACATCCAGAATCAACCAATCCCTTTGCTTTTTGCCCATTAACACTAACTTCAATTTTCTCAAGTTTATTTAATTTCTCACCAATAACATTAGTTTTCTGCTCGGCCTTTGCCGATATTCTAGCCACAATAGCCCCATTAGGTAACTCTTGATTTTCTTTCACCATAATCTTATGAACACCTGCTTTCTGGTCTCGCCCTTTACTGCCATTATTAGTTCCCTCATTACCCACTTTATTACAAAAGCGTTGGTAATGACCTCTCAAACCACACTTAAAACATTTAGGCCCTGAAGCATCATTCGTCTTCTTAAACTCTGTTTTCCTATCCGGAAAAGAATTACACTCATTACTACCATTTTGCCTCCAACTACCCCTAAATTTATTATCCTCCCTCGGTCTCATGTTTTTTATTGTTTACGTACTTATCTTTACCTTTAAAGCTTTTATGCGTAACCGCATAAGACTTATGTTTAGCATCAAAATAATTATCACACTCTTTAGCAATTTTAGGAGCTTCTAACCATTTACCCTGGTGAGTTAAACTAATATATGCTGCAGTATCCTCATCTAGCGTACTCATTAGCTTATCAGTAACTATTAACTGGTTGACCTTTTCATAAGTGTCCGCACCTCTAATTTTACAATAATTTTCCCACGTAGCTATTAAACGCGATACAAATAATACATGGGTTTCGTTCGGATTTCTCCTAGCTTTCCGGAAATTTTCTAAACATGCCTTCGGGGTTGGCTCATGTTCCCTTAGGACTAACTCCTTTAATTCCTCATAATTCTCCATTTGTTCCTTAGTGGTATAAATTAACAAATTATCCGCCTTATCCCCTAACATATTTAGTAGAATTTCGGCCTGCTGGTTTTCCGGTACATTTTTAGTTTGGAATGCCCTTTCTAAACTGTTGAAAAATAAATTCCATCCCTCAGTCCCTTCTGGTACTTTGATAGATAGAGTTTTAACACTTTTGATCAATTTTTCTACATTACTTTCATTATTAGATTCCCTATCATTAGAATTATTTGCCGAACCTTGAACCCTTAGTCTCTCCATTTCTAATTCATGTCCCATCCTCAATTTCTCCATTTCTAACTTTTCGTGTTTTTCTTCGCGCTCTAACCTTTCCTGTTTTTCTAATTCTTCGCGTTCTAATCGTTCTGCAACAATAGTGTCTGATAATTCCTTAATAACCCCCTCGTCATACTCATCACTGTCCATTATCTTTTTCTTAAGCTGAATTCTGGTATCATCTTCCGTGAATTCAACACCCAATTCTTCAGCTATCACCTGAAGATCAACCTTTTTTAGTTTCAATAAGAAAGCCATACCTTCACCGATTGTTATAACCACCCCACAAGAATAGTTAAACCTACCAAATTAATATTTCCTAAATTTCTAACTTAGTACAGATATTTCTCCACTTATTATACTAATTAATACCATTTCAGATAATCCATGCATTTCATTTCTAATTAACCTACTGAATACTCTAATTTTTCTCAACCATTGATATCACACAATTTACTTCCAATAAAACAAAAAAGTAAAACAATAATTCGATTTGACTGCTATGCAATATAGATTCCAATATATACACTTAGATAACAACCTACAATTTATATAATAATACTGATACGTTGAAATTGAATAGAAGTATTGATGTCAATCAAAAAATCCACATAAAGAAAAATTGAAACACATGCATACATAAATGTCTACAATTATCCTCATAAAATATTTCCGAACTCAATACTGGTTCTTACACTTAAAACAAATATACTGAAAATCTTTACTTTTATTTTTACTCACTATGGCTCTCTTTTGAGCCTTTTTTTTTTTCACTATGGCTCTCTTTTGGGCCTTTTTTTTTTCACTATGGCTCTCTTTTGAGCCTTTTTTTTTTCCCTCACTAGTATTGGCCAATTAAAATCTTCATTTGCTTAGAATTTTGATAATGTAACTCTTAAAATTTAAACAGTATTGCTTCATTTAACAATTACTTTAACAATAATTTAGATTTAATGCATTAATTTAGTTCACTAATATCATTATAAATAGCATATCATTATCATCTCAAATTATTATGACCTTTCTTTAAAACAATAGCAATATGGTTACTAATTCTTTACACCTATCTGAACACAATTATTTCATTGCACATAAATTACATAGACAATTTACTTAAATTACTATTAATTATACAACAATACAATTTGGTTCGAGATGTCAGAAGAAATGAATGATCAAAACACCTTACCTTATACTTTATTTGCTGGATTACTTTTCTAATCACAGGTAGCTCCACGATGTAGCGGTAATATGGCACAAAAGTTCAGTTTAGTTCTTTCTAATAAAGATACGCACAACACTTTAGTCCACACTAGACGATATGGCACGATACTTTATCACACACTCGACGATCCGGCACGATACTTTATCACACACTCGACGATCCGGCACGATACTTTAGCACATACTCGACGATACGGCACAACACTTTACACACATTCGACGCTACGGCACAACATTTTACACACATTCGACGATACGGCACAACACTTTAGCATAGGCGATTCTATCCCGACGCTGCCAACAATTTGTCGGACGCTCCTCTCAGTCCACAAAACATCGAAGAATGTCCTAGGTAGTTTTAGCTGCCACCACCGATATTAATGTGTGATATCGGTCACCTGCTGTGAGGATTGTGTAAAATAACACTGACGCTGTTAATGAACTGAACTAACAGTTTATTTAAGATATAGATATGTACACAAGAAACAATATTTACAACTATTTACAATTACAACTCGGATATAGATGATCCGGTTCAACATTAAATTAACTACAATTAACGTTGGTTGTGTACCGTTCAACTTACACTTTCTTCCTCACACTCAACGCACGTTAGATACGCTTTATCAGAGATTACTGCAGAATCTCAATACACAAGGGTACTAGGCCTCACTTCTCGGCCTATAACACTATCCACCGGGACGCCTTGTCCCACGCTCAAAATATACACTATCCAACAGGACCACAATCCTGAGCGACCTATCGGTCTCAACGCCAAGCGAGAACTGTCTAACCTCTCAGTCCAGAGTTGACCTTGTCAGAGATCTTCCTTCCCCCAGCAGGGCCTCTTAGAGTTCCTCCATTGGTTCAATTCCGCATACCAACCTTGAGTCATGACCTCTACTGTTTACACATCACTTCAATACTAAATGACAGCTGAGGCACGCCCCGCGGCCATCACTTTCATTCATCAACGAGTGCGTCATCTGCACACCTGTGTCAACATCTGTCATTCGTTATTATAGGAAAAGAAAGAAAGGTATTTCGAGCTTCACGGATACACAACCCAAAATACATAAAATATTCAGATAAGGAAACGTTATTCCTTTCTAATTCAGGGCAGATGTCTTCTAGGAACCTGACAAACACCTCTAACCTTTGTGTAAATCTTTACGGTTGGGACCCAGTGTCACACACATTACACAAAATTTTGAATCACGGAGCTACTATTAAAGAACAATGCATACCACCCAATTCGGCAGCTATCAGAGATGGCTGCTGAAGCCCGCAACATGCATTTTCGTTCATATAGTCAAAACTTTCCAAGAAAAGACTTGCTCATAGACTGCAATAAAAATGTACTTAATGGCTTACTTTTTTGTTTCGATCTTTACTCAAGAGTTGTTATTGCCAGAATCTAGTTTTCGAGCGATTCTGAAAAGGATGACATGGAAGATTATGCTCAAAAGAATGGTGGGTAGTAGGACAATAATTTGCGTAAAGTGTTCGAAAAATAATTTGTTTCTATCATAATTACATATTTTACGTTTCCTTTAAAGCATTTTATCTGCTATAGAACGCACAAAATAATTTAAATAATTTTGGCCAGGTTTTTCAGCAAAATACCACACTGTGCGTCGAAAAGTATACAAAGTAATCATAATGCATGGAATTGAATCAAATTTCTCGTGTATGTTTTTGGTTATGACAAGCAGGTCCTCCGGATTTAAGATGAAAATCAAAATTGGTATTAAATTAATAATATTAAAGTCACAATGGTCACATAAAGTCACACACAAGCTATTTTGATCACGTGATCATGCGATATTCTCTCTTTCGTTGACTGGTTTTTCTACTTTCGTCTGAAAATGCGGTTCAAAACATCATTTTCGTCGGCTTGTTCAGAAATATCGATTGCGTTTGCACAAAAACAGAAAAATGAGTAAGGTTAGATTTACACGCGTAACCAATTTTTGAAGATGTGTGAGATAGACTAAAAATTTGGGATTGATAGATCCAGCTAGTTAGCTTTTTACGTACATAAAGCCGAGCAAAAGAGCTTTGCTTCCGACCTTTCACCACGTCGGATCGTGCAGACTTCGAGTTATGATATCATTCTTTGCGGCGATTATACAATCTGATCTTAACATGAAACTATTTTTAATCTACTCGCAAAAAACGCATCCCAACCACTCTGCAACATTTTTCAGTTTTACTATCTCAGTTGATACGCAAAACTTTCCAGTTTACGTCATTGTGACGTCATAAGAAAAAGTTACACAATTCCCTTCTCCTTTAACGGGTATGTGGTAAACAGAAACCCGACGGATTCTACAAATATAAAAAGTTTCTAGGTTGATTCCTGGAAAAAAGTGTGTGTAACACTTGCATACAGTTTTTACTATATACAGAGTGTCAGTTAAGGGTGTTCTTAACTGATCCGCTCAACAAGCGAAAAACGTTTTGACACATTTACAAATTCATTTTTTAACAGAAAGTTATAAAATTTTAATGCCTGACTAGGAAAGCGATTTCGAATTGAACTTATTCTTCCATTTTATGATAATTAAATTACCTATCCAGTTCTAAGCTACTTCGATGACGTAATCACCCGTTTTTCTCTTGCTTTTCGACCGGTTTTTCTGCTTTCGTCGGGAAATGTGCCCAAAAGTGTCCACTTTGAAGGCTTGTTATGAAAAATCTATTGTGTTTTTTAAAAAAAAACAGAAGATTGAGTGCAATTAGACAGTTTCTGAACAACAACACCTGCTATTTTCATGCATTTCCGAACAAAAATAAATTAAAGCATGTGTCACAAAGTTGCCCTTTTTGATTTAAGAACAGCCTTAAGGTTGTTCTCAACTGATCAATAAGCGCAAAACACCATCGCTAAGACTTTTTATTGGTGGGGGAGAAGGCCTTAAATTGCCAAGTCAAATTTGCCAACTCGTTTTATAATTTTGCCAAGTTGCCACATTTAGAAAATGCAATGCAGTTCTTATTTGTAAAAAGTTTAATAATATTCCCTATTAGAGTTGTAACTTTTGCAAATTCTATCAAAAGTAGGATATGTATTGCAGTTTTTCTTAAAATTTTAATTAAATTTTCCATAAAAGTCTTAAATTTGCCAAGTGTAACAACATTTGCGAATGTCTGGGGGGGGGGAGGCTGCCCCCCCTTAGTGAGGCCCCTGTTTGACACATAAACAAATGTATTTTTTAACGGTAAGATGTAAAATTGGAAAGACTGGCTGTTTAAATACTTTCTAATCGAACTCAGCTTTCATTTTTATGATCATTAATTTACCTATTGAGTTATAATCTATTTTGATCACGTGATCATGCGATATTCTTCCTTTCGTTGACTGGTTTCTCTGCTTTCGTCGGAAAATGCGGTTCAAAACATAATTTTCGACGGCTTGTTCAGAAATATCTATTTGCGTTTGCACAAAAACGGGAAAATGAGTTGCGAATCCATAGTTTCTGAATAACAACACCTGCTCGTTTCATGCATTTACGAATAAAACTGAATTAAAACTTGTGTCACAAAGTTGTCCTTTTTGATTTAAGAACACCCTCAAGTCTTATAAGAAAAAAAAAAATATTTATAAGAAAAGAAAAAAACAAGAGGGAAGTCATAATGAAGAGAAAAAAAAAAATGATATAATAACAATGCAAACTATACGACCTATTATCGCAATAAATTCCTTAAAAGTGGCTATCAAATTCTAAGCTCAACAATGCAAACCTTTCTGAATCTTTTTTTAAGCAAATTATAAAGAGAACATGCCTGATGACTATGGATACAATTTGGAATCAAATAGCGTTTCCTATTATTATTATTATTTTTTTAATCCATAAATTAACTTATAGTGCAACAAAAAAGAAAAAATGAAATTTTATTTAAACGATTTATTTAAGATTTATAAATTGATTTCTTGACGTATATCGAATATTTATTAATATTAAACTTTTGATGAGTAACAGCTTTTTCTTTCAAATACTTCATTATTTATGTATAGTTTATTCATCCTTTAGCCTTTAAGATATCCGTTGCTGCAGTTTCATAGTCGTTTGCCCTATTTTAGTGAGTGTTCATTGGCTCATCTTTCAATCCATAGTTGTTTCTATGAGTGAATATTGAGCAATTTATCACCTGCTGCAGGCTTAAGATAAAATGCCTTAAAATTACTGTTTCAGCTGTTCTCTTCTAATGAAGTTATAAAATATTCAAGTTTTATAGGGTCATCGAAAACACACGTATGGACTTTATTTTGTTTTCTTTTTCTTTTTTCTTTCTTTTTTAAATAATTCCTGCATATTAGAGTGTGGGTTAAGCATCTATTAAAAAAATGCTAACTTATCTACAAAACCAAGCTAAATGAAATTAACTAATGAAAAAAAAAAAAAAAATCATAATCACTGTAACTCTCAAACATATTTTGGATTTGTCGTTGGACTCATTTTCAATATTCATAACGAAAACGTCAGACGAATTTAAGGGTGTACTTCGATTCAAACTGCTTATTTTCCAATTTATTTTTAAATTCATTTTTGCTCGCATAGGCATCAAACTGGCAAATTGTCTTATATAGAAAGTGCACAAGGTGCCGTAATGGTCGATTCTTTGATAAATGCAGAAAATATTGCAAAAAAAGCAATCAAAAACGGCATTTTGAACCGATTTTTCAGAAGCGGGGAGATCTGTGAACGAAAAAAAGGGTCCTACTGAGAAGATAATCTCTATAAATCTCTATAAATAAAAGGAATTCTGAGGATAATTAATTAATTGAGGCACAGGGGAAAGCAAATCTTGGCAATGCGCCAACTCGGTCCAGAGGAAGCAAATCTTGGCAATGCGCCAACTCGGTCCAGAGGAAGCAAATCTTGGCAATGCGCCAACTCGGTCCAGAGGTATAAAAGCAAGATAGAAAAAAACGCGCAGGTCTGTGCATTCAAGTACAACCACCCATATGTATATGCTGAAAGTTTGTTCTGACGCTCACCCGACGCACGTGGAGTGCCGATGGTCCGGGGAGAGTCACCGGGGGATCCGTCGCCAGCTGAGAGAGAAGCGTAGAGTCACCGGGGGATCCGTCGCCAGCTGAGAGAGAAGCGTACCATACACATAAATTATTAAATAAACCTTCAAATTAAGCCCGGCGAAGCGGGCTGGGTATGCTAGTTGCTTATAAATCAAATTCTAATGAATGGAGCGCAAAATGACATCACACGGCATCTTGTACGTCTCTTCAAAAATACCCTCAGCAAATTTCGTGTTTCTGCATTTAAAAATGTGTCTGAAATTGTATCGGAAACTTTCGAGCTGTTGAAGGTGGAAAAGCGTTTTTTCGAATACACCCTTAAAAAGAGAAAAATAAATTTTCCGGAAATTGTAGAAGCGGTGAAAAAATAACAGGTGATTAGGTCAATGTCATATACCCCAAAATAGTGACATTCGCCGAAGGATGTACAGACAGAGTGTCCCCTATTTTTTGGTTTGGTTTAAATACATCTTATTAAGCAAAAATCTACATAGAGGCTGTCGGACGTTCCTCTCAGCCCGCAAAACTTTGAAGAAAGTCCGTGGTAGTTATAGCTGCCACCACCGATATTACTAGGTGATATCGGTCACCCACTGTAAGGATTGTGTAAATGAACACTGACGCTGTCAATTAACTGAATTAACAGTTTATTTAGATTATATGTACACACTAAATACGCTATTTACAATTATATACAATTACAACTCGGATATAGGTGATCCGGTTCAACATTAAATTAAATGCAGTAAAGGTTGGCTGTGTACTATTCAAATTACACCTTCCACCTCACACTCAATGCACGTTAGATTCACTTTATCGGAGATCAATCTCGAATTTCCCAACACCGGTATACCCGGCCTGCACTTCTCGGCCCAGAGCACTAAACACCAGGACGTCTGTGTCCTTTGCTCTCCAGATATGCACTGACTATGCTCTCCAACACAGAGCACACCCTCTAGGTACGAAACCCAGGAACGACTGAACTAATCTGAGACAAGACTTGCTCTTCTCAAATCACTGCTTTCCCCAATATAAACCCCCCTTTGGAGCTCATTCATTGGTCACATTCCCCATTCCTTTCTTGATTAGTGATATGTTGCTCATCATCCACATACCTCATTGACTGATGAACACGCCTCACAGCAATCTCCACTTTCTCACATACCACCTGCATAGGATTACCTGTCACTTCTCCCTTCAACAAAGAAGGAATGTCACCTTGGAAATTCTAGTACACAGCCATACAATACACAAAAGATTAAGATAGAGAAATAACGGAAATTCCAATCTGTAGCAGGTGTGGTCTCAGAACCTGACAGAGGCCATCGGCCTTTCGTACACACGTCGCGTATATTTAAATTTCGCACAAGCGCAAAACGTTTTGACACATTAACAAACTCATTTTTTTAACGGAAAGATATAAAATTGGAAGGTCTGGCTCTGTAAGCACTTTAGAATCGAACTCACTTTTCCATTTTATGATCATTAAATTACCTACCGAGTTATAAGCTATTTGGACCACGTGATCGCGCGATTTTCAATCTTTCGTTGACTGGTTTTTCTGCTTTTGTCGGAAAAGGCGGTTCAAAACATTATTTCTGACGGCTTGTTCATAAATATCTACTGCGTTTGCACAAAAACAGAAAAATGAGTAAGGTTAGATAGTTTTTGAATAACAACGCCTGCTAGTTCCACGCATTTCCCAACAAAAATGAATTAAAATTTATGTTACAAAGTTGCCCTTTTTAGGTGCGTTCGTAATTATGTAAATACGTAGCACCTATTGTTGTCGCTCAGTCCGTCCGTCCGTCTGTCTGTCTGTCCGTCCGCATATAACAACGCAAAAACTACCCAGCCGAATCGTTTGAAATTTAAAATACATAATTATTACATAATTTTGTCGAGTCATTTCAAATTTTATGAAAATCGGATGGATAGATCAGTTACAGGGACAATCAAAAGGATTCTGTTGCATTACGGTCAATGGGGAAAAAAATTTCAAATGCATTTTAATCGTTTGAAATTTAAAACGTATATTTATTACATAATTTTGTCGAGTCATTTCAAATGTTATGAAAATCGGATGCATTGATCAATTACTGGGACAATCAAAAGTATCCCGTTACATTACGGTCAATGGGGAAAAAAGTTTCAAATGCATTTTAATGATGTTGCATTTATTTGAATATAACAGAATTGGCATGAATCTATGAAATATGTACTAAAAAATACATTTTGTACAATCTGTGATGCAAAGAATATTTATTATTAAATTACAGGGCCACACAAATGTATTCCGCTAAATAATGTTATACGGGGAAACATTGTTTGGGGGGTGTTTTAATTATATTAAACTACTTCACATTTTATGAATAAGATATACGTAATGAAGTATAATAAAAATTACTCCCTGCATATTTACAGGAACACAAAGATTTCGACCATTATACTGTATCCAAAGTACGCTCTACTATATCAGCAAGATCTGAATATTTTAAAACTTCGTTATCAACGAACGCACCTCATTTGCTACGCTTTACGTGCAATTTCCAACTTGTTTTATTTAAGAACACCCTTAATGAATAACTTTAAGTCGAGAAGGAAACGTTACATCAGACATAAATAACATCCTAAGAGAGCGGTAAAGAGTCTTAGATGAAATAATTACAAATGAATCCCTTTTGGTTAACCATTAAATGCACGTGCCTGATACTCATTTTATTTTGAAAACGAGGACAGCATTATTTTGGAGAAAATCATGGCCAATTTTCTTTATCACAATTCATGTCCCACCCCCCTTTTCCCTCCAAAAATGAAAAAAAAATATCCGCCACAATACTTAAATTTAGCGTAGAGACCGAACTCAAATATAAAAAATTCCTTTTTTAAACGCTTAATATAATTTAGCAAGTGAATTTATTTTTGGCTATGTTTCTTCTTTAAAAGGGCATCAAAAAGAAAAAAAAAAATGTAACCTTATTTAGTCGATCTATTTAAGATTTATAAATTGACTTCTTAACGTACAATCGAATATTTATTAATATTAAATTATTAATGAATAAAAGCTTTTTTTCTTTCAAATTTTACACACTTTATTCATTATGTATAGTGACTAGCGAAAAAGAAATTCACAATCAATGTTTTTATCATAAATATTTTGGATTTCCTCGTTGAACTTATTTTTAATAACCAAAACGAAAACGCCAGAAGAATTCAGCCTTCCGCCGGGCGCAAATTTTTATCAGGCGCGCGTTTTAAATTGTACAACAGGAGGAAAAGATTCAATTATTGCTATTTTGTTTTAATTTTACAAATAATTTAACATACAAATACCATACAAATTTTCTCTGCTCACAATTTATGAAAGTATTCCACTATAAACTTAGATTTATTTTGTTATAACATATTAAAGTAGGCTTGAATTTTGTTTTAAGGGTTGTTCTCAACTGATCCGCTCAACAAGCGAAAAACGTTTTGACACATTTACAAATTCATTTTTTAACAGAAAGTTATAAAATTTTAATGCCCGACTAGGTAAGCGATTTCGAATTAACTTAGTTTTCCATTTTATGATCATTCAATTACTTATCGAGTTAGAAGCTATTTCGATGACGCAATCACCCGTTTTTCTCCTCCTTTTCGACCGGTTTTTCTGCTTTCGTCGGGAAATAGGCTCAAAAGTGTCCACTTCGAAGGCTTGTTATGAAAAATCTATTGTGTTTTTTTAAAAGACAAAAGAATGAGTGCCATTAGACAGTTTCTGAATAACAACCCCTGCTACTTTCATGCATTTGCGAACAAAAATAAATTAAAGCATGTGTCACAAAGTTGCCCTTTTTGATTTAAGAACACCCTTAAAGAAAAAAGAAAGCGAATCTTGTACTTTTTTACAACGGCGCGCCCGCCGAAAGGTTAATAAGGGAAAAATAAAATTTTCCGGAAAACCTAAAAGCGGTGAAAAAAGTTAACAGGTGATTAGGTCAATGTCATGTACCCCAAAATAATGACATTGGCCGAAGGATATGCAGACAGAGTGTCCCCTATTTGTTTTACGTATCATCTGCTGAGACGAAAATCCACATAGAGGCCATCGGCCTTTTCGCGTATATTTAAATTTCGCTCCTAAGGCACTTTACCGTTTCGCTTAAAGAAATAACTAAAGTGAAAAAGGAAACGTTACATCAGACACAAATAACAAACTAAGGCTGCAAACACACACAAAGACTTTTTGCGGTTAGCAGGCGGCGCGTTTTATGTTAGTGACTTTTGTGGTTCAACGTCAATCCAAGTGTAGGACAGGAATCTTTCCCTTAAGGGTGTTAAGGGTGTTCTTAAATCAAAAAGGGCAACTTTGTGACACATGCTTTAATTTATTTTTGTTCGGAAATGTATGAAAGTAGCAGATGTTGTTATTCAGAAACTGTCTAATGGCACTCATTCTTTTGTTTTTTAAAAAACACAATAGATTTTTCATAACAAGCCTTCAAGGTGGACACTTTTGAGCCTATTTCCCGACGAAAGCAGAAAAACCGGTCGTAAAGGAGGAGAAAAACGGGTGATTGCGTCATCGAAATAGCTTATAACTCGATAAGTAATTGAATGATCATAAAATGGAAAAATAAGTTCGAAAAATAAGTTCTTTCCTAGTCAGGCATTAAAATTTTATGTCTTTCTGTTAAAAAATGAACTTGTAAAGGTGTCAAAATGTGCTGGCGTTTTTCGCTTGTTCAGCGGATCAGTTGAGAACACCCTTAAGTAGGGTTGAGATAATTATCTCCCTGACCATTGTATCTCCCCGTTTACTATTGTCAGTAAACCGCAGATGGGGAGAGAAGAAAGGAGTTCCAAGAATTCAGTTGTACTTCCACAAAATGCAGGTCTGAACGCTGCTTAAGAGAAAACTTCGAGAGCGGTAAAGAGTCTTAGATGAAATAATTACAAATGAATCTCTTTTGGTTAACCATTAAATGCGAGTCTGATACTCATTTTATTTTGAAATTGAGGACAAGGCATCATTTTCGAGAACACGGTGAAATCAAAGAGAGTCGGCGAGATTTAAATGTTTTTCGAATGAACAAAAACAAGAAAAAGGAAAAGCGGAAAAATCAGTCCGTCGAATTGGCAGATGAAGGTTTTTTTCCTTCCTGTAGGTAAGTAGACTATAATGGAACGTGCGGAGAAAGGTTTATTTTGGCCGCCAGATGCATGTAATTCGAAAAATGCCCTACATTCTCTGATTCGTTTTTACATAATTCGTCTCCAATTATGTTACACGGTATTCAGTTAAACTGATAAAAATGTGCTTACTGTAAGATTTCGATTAAATTTTTTTCAAAGTATTTTTTTTGCTGGCGAATTAGAAAAATTATTTGGCACTGATAAAAAAATTAATAATACGACAAAAGCTCAGCAGAAAATTTTTATTTATTTATTTATTTTTTTTTTTTTCGAATTGTAACATTATTTCAGATTAGTAAAAATACATAAATACTGTAATTTCTCAGCAGACGATTTAAAAAAAAAAAGATTTTTTTTTTTCATTATTTTGAATTTCTGTGGGCGTGTTCAGCGCAACATACCGAAATGACCAATCTTACCGACCAATTGTAGGGAAGTACGAAAGCGAACTGTTGCTTTAATGAGAAGTCTCCTGTTGAATTGTAGCTGACGCCACAATTTACCTTGAATTTCATTTCGTACTGCTTTACAATCGGTCGGTAACATTGCCCACTTCGGTAAGTGACCGGTAAGTTGCGCTGAATACGCTCTATGAAAATATGAAAAAGATGCATATTAACAGATCAGCAAACAATTTTTACAAGTATTTTTTTCCTTTTATTTATGAATCGTAACATGTATTCTGCACTGATAAAATTCCATATTATTCTAAAAACTAAACAGATGAACATATGATATCAAAAATATGTATAGTTTATCTTTCCCTTTTTTTTATGAATCATGATATTTAGGACGTGTTCAGCAGAACTTACCGGTCACTTACCGGTTGTAGACAAGTACGAAATGAAAATCAAAGCGAAGTGTGACGTCAGCTAGGCTACAATTCAGCAGGATAGTCTTCATTGGTGCCACAATTCGCTTTCGTACTGCCCTACAATCGGTCGATAACATTGGCTACTTTGGTAAGTTGCGCTGAACACGCCCTTAATTTACACTCATGAAAATGCATAATAGTCTAAATTCCGAGCAGAAGATTTTTATAGAAACTTTTATCAGAAAAGTGGTCTGATTAAATAATGCAAAATTTACTATAAAAATTTACTGGTGCGAAAAATAAGTTGCAATTGGAATATGGGATACAGTACACTGTAAAAATAAATAAATAAATAAATAAATAAATCTGTAATCGTACAGATGTAAAGTTGCCGAAACCTGTATGGTTACTAACACTTGATCTGTACACTGTACAAGAAAAAATGTAAATCTACAAAACTAATCTTTGTAAAGTTACAGAAATCTGTAACTTTACAAACGAGTCTATTAAAATTACAGTTACAGTTGATTGGAACTCGTCGGGACCACAAGAAATGTTCGAATAATCCGAAGTTCGAATTATGGAAAATATGAGAGGAAAACATGCTTAATATGGGTACTATTACAAAGGAATTAATGTTATAGTGTTTTTAAAATTTATTTCGTCTCTTATCATTAGCATATGACTTAATATTAAACTAGAATGTGTAAATACACGAACTAATTAAAAGATTAGAAACAAGCCCAATGGAAGAAAAATTTGAAGCAAACTGATTGACAGACGGGAAATTAAGAAAGTGGATATCAAATGCATGAAATTACATGTATATTCGTTCGGAAAAATTCTCACAAAACTCAAAGAAAGAAAGTGATTCAAATGATCTGAAATCCGTGAGAAAGAAAAGAAAAATGAAAAATCGGAATTCTCGTTAGTTCGAATTAAACGAAGTCAAGAGAAAATGAGTTCGAATTAATGAAAAATTTTAACGTTATTCTGCCATTGAAAATTTCGGGACTTCATGTTTAGTTCGAATTAAGCGAAGATTCGAATTATCCGATTTCGAATTAATGAGAATCGACTGTATCTTACTAAAATTTTATCTGTAACCTGGATTGCAGTTACATGAAAAATTCTTGGAACCTTAATTTCCTAAAAGATTTTCTTAGTAACCTTAAGGGTGCTCTTAACTGATCCGCTCAACAAGCGAAAAACGTTTTGACACATTTACAAATTCATTTTTTAAACAGAAAGTTATAAAATTGGAATGCCTGACTAGGAAAGCGATTTCGAATTGAACTTATTTTTCCATTTTACGATCATTCAATTACTTATCGAGTTATAAGCTATTTCGATGACGCAATCACCCGTTTTCCTCCTCCTTTTCGACCGGTTTTTCTGCTTTCGTCGGGAAATAAGCTCAAAAGTGTCCACTTTGAAGGCTCGTTATGAAAAATCTATTGTGTTTTTTAAAAAACAAAAGAATGGGTGCCATTAGACAGTTTCTGAATAACAACACCTGCTATTTTCATGCATTTCCGAACAAAAACAAATTAAAGCATGTGTCACAAAGTTGCCCTTTTTGATTTAAGAACACCCTTAAAGCATGATTTGTTTTTCTTGTTTTTCCTTGTAAAGTGTAGGATTATAGGGCAACATGAGATTTCTCAGCAAATACACAAACATTGTGAGGTATGTGAAATTTGCACTGATCCATTTTCCTTCAGAGTCATCTCACTAGAGGGCAGCACTAGAGCTGTCCCATGCAACTGTACATCCAACTATGATAGTGAACTTTAAGCAAGTAAGTATGGAGACTAGCGCCAGATGGCAGCACCAAACATTTAAAATCTCCATACATATGAACATAAATGCAAGCTCAGCTGATTGCCTTTGTTTCAAGAGGTTGAGAACTTTCAGATACTTTTGAAGGACCCTTAGTTTTGAAATAGGTCCTCAGAGGGAAAGACATGCCTTCCCTTTCTGTGTTTTACCTTTATGTAACAAAGGAAAGCTAATCCAGCTTCCTGAAAAAAAATACACTGAGAGGACCTGTCTTAAAAATTCAATATTACTGTTCTTAACATTAATCTAACTACATTTTATTTTGTTTGTTTTAGTATAATAATCAAGAAATAAATTTTTCAAGTGTGTTATATGCGTGTCAACTGGATTTTCTTGTTCCACCTTCTACACAAGTACAATGTGTCTTCCATTATTGCCTTCTGTTTACTATCTACTGTGATCAGGTAGGATCTATCCAATTTTATACTTAGTGACATTGTGGAATAATACTGAAATTAACAATAATTTCTTCTATCACTGTTCCCACATTCAACAGATTATGAGACTGAAAAGGGAACGTGATAGACTTTTTTACCTTTAATAAATAAACAAAACAAACCCAGTAATAAAAAAAAAAAACTGATTAACATTTTATTTTCATGTATGATATATTATATATAAGTTATATGATTAATACTGAAAAATACTGAACTGATATTATATAAAATAAATAAATAAGGAAAGTCACGGAACTTCCTTACAAGAGCAATCAATTTATATTATATATTTATATATTAATTATATGCTAAAGTGTATAAATTGCTGAGTAACTGATTTATTATTGATTTATCAAGATACATTGTTTAATATATATATACACAATGGCCATGAGTAGGGATCTCACCTCCATTGAGAAACTAAATAATTCTAATTATTCAAATTGGTCCTTTAAGATTCAAAATTTGCTCATCAAAGATGATTTATTTAAATTTGTCCTTAATGATCCACCTGAGACACCAGACGAAACATACATACGTGACAGCGCGAAAGCAAAGGCCATTATTAACTTAAGTATCGAGGACAACCAGATAATTCACGTAAAGCACTTAGAAAACCCCAAACAAATTTGGGACAAATTAAAAGAAATTCATTTACGTGCTAATTTGAGCTCCAAGCTCTTCTTACTGAGAAAATTTTATTCTCAGAAATTACCTGAGAATGGCAACATGATAGATCATATCAACGAAATACTCATGATCAAAGATCGTCTCTCTGCAATAGGAGAGGATATTAAGGAGTCTCACATTGTTGCTATCCTCTTGTGCTCACTCCCACAGTCTTACGCACCATTGATAACTGCACTCGAAAGCAGAGATCAAGAGGATTTAACAATTGATCTCATTAAAAATAAATTAATTGGAGAATTTACGCATCGGGTTGAAGCTAAAAATGCAAATTTGCACCCCAGAGACACAGCGTACAACGCTGAAACCAGATATATGGGTTCCCGTCCCAAAGGTACTGCATACAAAAATAATAATTCAAACAGATCTAAAAAATTCTGTAACTTTTGCTCCCGTAACGGCCACATCAGAAGCGAATGCTTCCAATTGAAAAATAAAGAAAAACAGAATTCACAGAAGAATGCTTATAAAAACGAATTCAACAAAAATAAAACTTACAATAATAACAATAAAGGCCAAGACAATAAAGACCACTCATCCAACTACTGTTTCAACAGTAAGATAGAAATTATGGATGAGAAAAACGAATCGGATCTTCCTCCTTCCCCGATAGAACACACACTTAAAAATGAACTGGTACTAGTAAACAAATTACATGAAACTAACCCTCATTCATACATAATTGACTCAGGTTGTACTAGACATGTTACGTCCACAACAGAGCACTTCACAACATTTAAACCCGGAAATTTCGGTAACATTACCATTGCTAATGGGAAAAGATTAAACTCTCAAGGTATGGGCGATGTAACACTTAACTCAGGTCTAAAAAATAGCATAACTCTCAAGGATGTTCTTTATTGTCCGGAATTAAAGGGTAATCTTTTGTCAGTTAAAAAGGCAATTGATAATGATATAAAAGTAATTTTTGAAGGAGAAACATGTTTATTTGTCAAAGACAACAACACTATCTTGACCGCAAAATTGAATAATAATCTTTATGAGATAAACCCAACGGACGAATATGGTTACATTTTAAGTACACAAACATCATGCGATAATGAAAATTGCATTTACATTTGGCATCGCAGATTAGGTCATAAAAATTTTGAAGCAATTAGACATTTAGTTAACCATAAGCTAGCAGAAGGGATAACCATAAACAATTGCAAACACAAAACATACTGCACTAAGTGTATCGAAGGTAAACTATCAGTTTCGCCTTACCCTAAATCGGCTAAAAACAGAAGTGTAGAAATCTGTTCCCGAACACATTCGGATATTTGTGGACCCATGGAAACAATGACCCCTGGCGGGAAGCGCTATTTCATAACATTCACAGATGATTATAGTAGATTTACTGTAACGTATTTGTTAGCACATAAATCTGAAGCGGTAGAAAAGCTAAAGCAATATGTAGCCCTTACGAAGAATAAATTTGGAAAAACAATTAAATCTATAAGATCGGATAATGCCAAAGAATACCTTGGTGAAAATTTCGAAAAATACTTAGCTGAAAATGGCATTGAACGGGAATTAAGCGTACCTTATTCAAGCCCTCAGAACGGCGTCTCAGAGCGGAAAAATAGGACAATTGTGGAAATGGCACGTACTATGCTTTCTGACGCGAAATTACCTAGGCAATTCTGGGGCGAAGCAGTAATGACGGCCACATACCTAATTAACCGACTACCTACTAATGCAAACGAGAATCGCGCAACACCATACGAGTTATGGAATAACCGAAAGCCCGACCTATCTAATATCAAAACATTCGGATGTAAGGCATTCGCCTACATAGATAAATCAAAAAGAACCAAATTTGACGAGAAGGCTATTGAAGGAGTATTTATGGGTTATGATTTTCGTAGTAAAGGGTATAGAATTCATACCGGAAATAATAACATAATGATCTCGAGAACCGTTAAATTCCTTGAAGAGGGCATTGATCGGGAAGAAATTAATGACACGACAGAAATCGAAAACAGTGCGCGATTACCTACCGAAAGTATCGAATTTGATTTAACGAATGAGAACGAAGAGAAAATCGTAAATCCAACGCAAAATGATCCCGAACCTAGAAGGTCGCTAAGAGAAAATAAAGGTATACCACCGAACCGTTTTGGAATAACAGCTAACCTATGCAAAATTGAAGAACCCAGGTCGTGGGCTGATTTACAAAATATTGAGGACACTGAAATTAAAAATAAATGGTTGGAGGCGACCGATGAAGAAATAAAATCATTGCACAGAAACAAAACTTGGAAATTAATTAAAGCCGTACCCGGTAAACGCATCATAGGTTCGAGGTGGACCTTTAAGGCAAAAAGAGGGGCAGATGGAACCATAGAGAGATATAAAGCGAGATTGGTCGCTAAGGGATACTCTCAAAAATATGGATGCGATTACGACGAAACTTACGCTCCAGTCGTGTCACATACCACACTCAGAGCGTTTTTAAATGCAGCTGTTTATAAGAATCTAGAAGTGACACATTTAGACGTGAAAACTGCATTTCTACACGGCGATCTTGAGGAGGAAGTATTTATGCATCAACCGGAGGGATATGTACAAGTTGGGGAGGAAGAGAAAGTATGTAAGCTAAACAAAGCAATTTATGGCCTTAAGCAGGCAGCTAGGGCATGGAATTTGAAAATTAGTCAGTCGTTAAGAAATTTAAAATTTATGGAATGTGAATCAGACCAATGCCTGTTCAAAAGGACTAAAAACGGAAAAATCGCTTACGTAATTGTGTACGTGGATGACATTCTTGTAGCGGGAAATAAAGATGACACACACGAGATTTACACCCAATTATCTAAGGAATATGAGATTAAAAATTTAGGACCGGTTAATCAATACTTGGGTATCAATATAAAAAGAACAGAAAATGGGAATTTCGAACTTGATCAGGAACATAAGATAATTGAAATCGGAGAAAAATTCAATTTAACCCTTAGTAAACCCACTTACACACCGATGTGCACAAATTATTTCAGTTTAGATCCCGACGGAACACTATTAGATGATAATAAAAAATATAGACAGGCAATTGGGGGGTTACTATACATCGCAACACTGACTAGGCCCGACATATCGGCAGCAGTAAACATATTGGGAAGGAGGAATGAATCTCCAAGACAAACTGACTGGGAAGCTGTTGAAAAAGTCATTAGGTATCTATTGACTACCAGACGAATAAAATTCGTTATTGATAAGTCGAAACCGCCAGTGTTGACAGTCTATAGCGACTCAGACTGGGCGAATGATCGGGACGACAGGAAGTCAACGACGGGGAACCTATTCATGTTGGGCAATAATGTGCTAGCCTGGGCCTCTAAGAAACAATCCAGCGTCGCACTGTCTTCCACTGAAAGCGAATATGTTGCACTTCCCACTGCAACACAAGAAATAAAATGGCTACTCACAATACTCAGTGACTTGGAACTTAACCAAGAATTACCCATAACCGTATATGAGGACAATTTGCCTGCCATTAGATTGACTAAAATCGAAAAGGCACATACCAAGTCAAAGCACATTGACGTGAAATTTCATCACATCAAACACCAGCACGAATGTGGCATAATTAAAATTATTTACTGTCCTACGGAAAAAATGCTTGTGATGTAGAATCACATATAGTATTCTTAAATTTTACATTTTTCTAAATTACAGTTAAAAATAATCTTTAATTAATATCTATTTTATCTTAACGCTTATTCTCGATCCCACAATAACTTTTCGTTCAAAAGAAAAGAAAGAAAAACACCTAGCATCTGCTTTATTACTGAAAAACGGCTGTCAGATAAAGAGAATTCATTAAGATGCGTATTTCACCCTTGCTGGAAACAAATAAAAAAAAGAATAAAGTTCGAATGTGTTTGCGGTCAGTGAAATTTCATTTTCCTCTCTGCGTAATTTTAAGTCTAACTTATTCGTTGCATAAGAGTCTTTTCATGTAGATAATGGTTGTTATGTCTTTTGAGAACATTTTCCCAGAATATGCTCCTAACGTACGAATTGGCAGTCGGATTCCTTTTTGGCGTATTTTTTAGGACTGCTGTTTTCTGGTTGCCCTGCTAGTAAATTCAAAATCCTTTTATTGTTTAAGCGTAACAGACAATTTTGCGGAGATGATATCAGTCATTTTTCATATGCTTAATATCGCCAATTGTGTGATGCCAATGTGTGAATTTTTCGGTGAGGAATTAATTGCCTCCCTCTCGCTTCATGAACTCAGTCATGTGAAGACTGTTTTCTTAAAAAATGCGTTCAGGCACCATCCCTAACTTTTCTGTATGAAACCCTTAAATTTTGAAGTTTACTGCAAATAAATAATTTCTCTTAAAGAGCATTTATTGTCTTAAGCGATCATAGCCTATAACTAGCGAATGCATTTTTAAAAAGAACCTGTCAACATACTTTAAATTACAGATCCATACTATAATGCTAGCTGATGTTCTCACCAAGCCCGTCTCTAAAATTAAACTGGAGAAGCTTAGGCTTCAGTTCCAATTAAAGATGTTGTAGATTTGCTTCGAAAAGGAGGAATGTAGGATTATAGGGCAACATGAGATTTCTCAGCAAATACACAAACATTGTGAGGTATGTGAAATTTGCACTGATCCATTTTCCTTCAGAGTCATCTCACTAGAGGGCAGCACTAGAGCTGTCCCATGCAACTGTACATCCAACTATGATAGTGAACTTTAAGCAAGTAAGTATGGAGACTAGCGCCAGATGGCAGCACCAAACATTTAAAATCTCCATACATATGAACATAAATGCAAGCTCAGCTGATTGCCTTTGTTTCAAGAGGTTGAGAACTTTCAGATACTTTTGAAGGACCCTTAGTTTTGAAATAGGTCCTCAGAGGGAAAGACATGCCTTCCCTTTCTGTGTTTTACCTTTATGTAACAAAGGAAAGCTAATCCAGCTTCCTGAAAAAAAAATACACTGAGAGGACCTGTCTTAAAAATTCAATATTACTGTTCTTAACATTAATCTAACTACATTTTATTTTGTTTGTTTTAGTATAATAATCAAGAAATAAATTTTTCAAGTGTGTTATATGCGTGTCAACTGGATTTTCTTGTTCCACCTTCTACACAAGTACAATGTGTCTTCCATTATTGCCTTCTGTTTACTATCTACTGTGATCAGGTAGGATCTATCCAATTTTATACTTAGTGACATTGTGGAATAATACTGAAATTAACAATAATTTCTTCTATCACTGTTCCCACATTCAACATAAAGAAAGGGGACGGGGGACAGTAGCGTATCTAGAAATCCTTTTGGAGGGGGATGAGATAGAGTAAAAGTTTCTAAGACGGAATCATAAAAAAAGTTAACTTTTCCGTTTTAAACAGATTTTTTATCATATCAGGTAATGCATATGTTATGTACAGAAACTGCTGAGAGTGAATCTCATGAAAATGCGAAAATTTTCGTTTTAAGCAGGTTTTCGTCTTAATTAGTATTATTTTTATGGCGTGTAAAGAGAGCCTTTGGCTGGAATAGTTATTTTTGCGAAATACTTTTTTAATGAAAACCTGCCTAAAGCGAAATGTTATTGTGTTCTTTATTATAAATTCTATCCTAGCACAGATTTCATCACATTTTGATAAATTTTCGCAATTACATTTTATGTTTTTTACAAATTTCGGAGTGTGTTGCTAACCCATCAGCCCACCCGCTGAATACGCCACTGGGAGGGGGGGGATGCAATTTGACTATAAAAAAATTAACGCATCTAAATTCAGTGGAAACTAGTCGTTGGGGGCCACCGTAATACTTACCCATCATGGATATGTATATGAAAATAAAACATGTGAAACTATTTATACAATGCTTTGCAATTCATAAACACAATTTAAATATTGTTAATATACATAGTAATGCTATATTAAAGAACTGCTGATGTACCCATTTCGACAAATTATATAAAACGCCAAACTGCTCAAGTAGTACCGAACTGCGTAAAAGAAACATCCTTATAACTCCAAAAATAATAATTCTATTAACTAACAATTAACTGCGTCGGATTAAGCGTCTCATTTCCAATTAAAATATACTTCTGAATAGAAATTTGAATGAAATACAGGGTCATGAAAAATCGAAGAATGTGGAAAACAAGATTACAAATATCTCGGCAACTCATAATCCGATCGACTTCGTTCTATATGCAAAATGTGTGTTATTTTATTGCCTTTTACGTCCATTCCTTAGAACAAAATAATTCGAAAATTTTTACATACCTTTCATCAGAACGAATTTTTCGAGAGTCCGAAAAAAATAGTTCCGGATAATCGAGGTTGCTGATATTAAATAGGGTTCGTCCCATTATTACATACTAACTACATACAAAATTTCAAGTCTCTATCTCAATTTGTTCGGGAGATAGAGCGTTTACAGACAGACAGACAGACGGACGGCAAAATTTTTTTTCTAAAAATATGTTTTTTGGAATCTCCACTATCTAAAACGTGTAAATCCGTCAAAAATTTTTTTTTTATTTTCAAAACGATTGCAAGACTTACCCTATACTACGTATGATAGCCAAGTAAAATCAGTCCGAAAAAATTGCCAGAAGATGTTTCCTGAGTATAGGTGAAAAAGCGATAATAAAACTGTGAGGGAGTGACCTTTTGTCATAAAGGCACTCTAGTGTTTCTGAGATCGTGACGTCAATAATTTAACATTTTGTAGGCGTAAAAGCGACACCTATCCTCTCTTTTACTTTAACGTTCTAGAGTGTGTGTGCTCTTTCGAATTCCGCAGTTAGCTCGCGGTTATTAGTAATATGTTAATGTGAAGTATCTCAGTTTGCAGCATATAAAAGCTTGGGGGTGAGTTTGTGTGTGTGTCTCTGGCATTAGCCAGCAGCCAGCAAGTGCGGACCTCTGCCATTAGACAACGAAGTGGATGATTGTTTAGCGAAGTGCTGACGAATAGAAAGTAGCAACGGCCTCCAGTAAAGTGGGAAGGAGTTTGGATAGTGGATTTAAGAGTCGGCCGTGGTAAGAAAGTTTAATAGTAGTTCCATTTTAATTATTGGTGAAATAAAGAATTATCCACAGCCACGGGCTGTTTAACTAAGCTTTGTTCAACAGCTCAGCCAGGAGACAGTGTCAAGTGTTAAGCGGTGCCACGACTGAGCTAGGTTGGGGCCTGTGAGTATGATTTTAGCTGTTCTTAGTGTTCTCAGTGTGTAAAATTTTAGACTTGCTCCACTTCCCTTCGGCCATTATCACTTGAATAAACTTTGTTGTTTTAACCTAAACTACTGAGTATGTCTGCATATAACGTTACAAACGACACCCACCGTGGGTTTACCGTTACAAATAGCGCCCACCGTGGGTTTGCCGTTACAAATGGCTCCCAACGAAACATCGGACATTATGAGATTGTGCCACGTGTGTATTTCACCGGTGAGGGTGATATTAGTGAATTTTTAGTTAAATTAGATGATTATATTTTGTTCAATAATATACCTGAAAAAAGTAGATACGTAGTGCTTAAATGCTCGTTAAAGGGCGAAGCACTTTTGTGGTTGGAAAATATAGGAAAGTTTTTGATTAATGAAGAAGCGAAAAGATTTGAACAAACTGTGATCGAGTTAAAGAAGGCATTTCCTCCCGTTAAAGATAAAAGTATTTTGAGAAAAGAGTTCTATTGTAATAAGCAGAATACTTATGAGTCGGCGTCAAAATTTTATCTTCGTAAGCTTGAACTAAAAAATAAATTAGATTTAGATATCACATTTGAGGAATTGTTGGACATTGTTTTTCCTCTTTTTAATCCAAATATACAGGACTTTATTGAAGTTAGAGCACCGAAGAATTTTGCAGAAATGCATCAGATATTATCGAAGTACGAGACTCGGCATAGCTCGGATCAACGGGATTTGCGTAGCCCTCGGCAGAGACCTGTCACGGATAGTAATTTGGGAAATGAGGGGGAACGTAATTTTGTGAGAGGGGGACAGCGATTTCCGGATAGTAATTTGCGTAATAGAAATGATGGATTTGGTCGTAATATGTCGAATACGAATAATGGTAATAGGAATGGTGGTGGTGCTAATAATTTTAGAAGTGGTGAGAGAAATATGTATGGAAATAGACAGAATAGTGGTTATAATCGTAGTGGGGGAGTACGGGACAGGAATGTTTCTTCGCAAGTAAGGAGATTAACTTCGGATGAGAATGTTGAAAATAATTCAATGCAAAAGAGACGTGTTCAGAGGTCGGAAATATCTTCGGTGTGTTTGAATAAAATTACTATTAATCCGGTTGAGTTACCTGAAGTGTTAATTGTGTTAGATGGTATTGTCGTTAAAAGTGTCTTCGATACAGGGGCAGATAAGTCGTTCATTTCTTTTGATTGTTATCGGAAATATTTTTCGTATAAGAAGTTGAAAAGGTCAAGTCTTGTGGTTCAGTCAGCACAGGGAGTAGCTTGCGATAATAAAGGTTCAGTAGAATTGGAAGTTGAAATTCGTTCGGTTAAGACATGTTGGGAGTTTTATGTGTTAGATGGGTTAACAGTGCATTGTATAGTTGGTGTGGATTATATGAAGGATAGAGGAATTAGTTTGGATTTCTTTAAAAAGTCGTTAATAGTGAATAATGATGAGAATGTGAGTAAGAAAGAGCCAGTTTCGGTGTCAGTTAATTTGGAGGAGTCGGGGTTAAGTGAAATCGAGAAGGAGGAATTTAATAAGTTTTTGAATGAATTTGGAGAGGTTTTTTCTGATAAACCGGGTTTAACGCATGTTGCGTGGCATGAGATTGATACTGGTTTAAAAGCACCTGTTGCTAGTAAACCATATCGTTATGATAAAGTCAAACAAGGTATAATTGATTATCATATTCAAAAAATGTTAGCGGACGATATTATAATGCCGATTGAGTCTCCTTTTGCATCTCCAGTAGTGTTATGTCGTAAAAATAATGGGAAAAGTTTAGATAATCCAGAGGCATATAGGTTTGCAGTAGATTATAGACAGTTAAATGCGATAACGCAATACCCTCAGTATCCTATTCCAGTTATTGATGACATTTTGGCTAATATAACGAGTACGAATTATATGTCAACGTTAGATCTTACGTCGGGTTATTTTCAGATTGCAATGAAGCCGGAGGACATACCTAAGACTGCTTTTATTACTCGGGACGGTTGTTTTGCTTTTAAGAGAATGAGTTTTGGTTTATCGGGAGCGCCGGCAACGTTCCAGAAGGCCATGAATAATATCCTTAAACCTTTGCTTGGTAAAGGTGTCTTGGTCTACCTGGACGACATAATTATAATGGCAGCTACTTTTGAAGAGCATTTAAGATTGTTGAGGGAAGTATTTACGTTGTTAAGAGATGCTGGGTTAACAGTTAAGTTAGAAAAATGTAAATTTTTGAGAAAAGAGATAAAGTATTTAGGAGTTAAAATTACGCGTGATGGTATTAAAATAGATAATGAGAAAATTGAGGCAATTACGTCAATGAGTCCCCCCAAAAATAGTAAGGAAGTGGCGACATTTTTAGGGATGGTGGCTTGGTTTGCCAAGTTCATTCCACGTTTCTCGGAGTTATGTGAACCGTTGTATAATTTAAAAAGGAAAAGGGTGAAGTTTGTATGGTCATCAGCGGCTCAGAGATCGTTTGAATTATTAAAAGAGGCAGTAGTTTCCCCTCCTGTTTTGGCTCACCCCGATTATTCATCTCAGTTTGAAGTGTATTGCGATGCGAGTGCAGTGGGGGTTGGAGCGATGTTAGCACAGAAAGGTCGACCTATAGCGTTTGCGACAAGAATTTTAAATACAGCGGAAAGGAATTATTCGATTACGGAAAGGGAGTGTCTTGCAGTAATTTGGGCTTTGAATAAATTTCGTTGTTTTTTCACTAATATACCGGTTAAAGTCATTACGGATCATTCAGCTTTGACAAAGTTAACTAATGGAAAGGGTTTGTCGTCTCGTATGGTCAGATGGTGTTTGAAGTTAGCAGAGTATAATGTGGTTATAGAACATAGGGCTGGCAAGGAGAACGCGGTAGCGGACGCTCTGTCACGAAACCCGCATGGTGGTTTAGAGGTCACGGAGGAAGTTAAGTGTTGTGCATTGTCTTCATTGGTGTTAAGGTCGCGAGAGCAGTTGATAAGAGAACAGAAGCAAGATGAAGAGTTTGGTAGTTTGTATCGTTACTTGGAAAATCCTGATGATGTCCCGAGCGCAGATGTGCCTATGTTTGAGAAATGGTCCCAATCTTTTAAGCTTATCGATGGTCTTCTTTTTTATTCTAAAATTGTAAATTCACGTGGTGAATTAAGAGTTTTTATTCCGGCTAGTCTTCGTAAGGCCATCTTGAAAGAATTTCATGATAATCCATTAGCAGGTCACTTAGGAATCAGGAAAACTTATGCTCGAATTGGTGAATCCTGCTACTTCCCTAAAATGCGGGAAGCAGTGCGCGCTTATGTCTCCAGCTGTAGCACATGCCAACGTTATAATTATAAAAATGTAAGTCCAGCTGGCAAATTAATTCCTATTAAAGTAAATTTTCCTAATGAATGTGTAGGTGTAGATTTAATCGGTCCTTATCCATTGTCTAATCCTAAAAGATATAGATTTGTGCTAGTTATAGTTGATTATTTTAGTAAATGGGTAGAGTTAGTCCCCCTCAGGAAGGCTTCTGCACCTGCAGTTGCCGATGCATTTTTCGATAATTATATTTCTAAATATGGTGCACCAATTAGGGTAGTCAGCGATCATGGCCCTTGTTTTATTTCTGATATATTTAAGGCCCTGTGTGAGAAGCTGGAGATCGATCATTCTTTTACTGTTCCGTATCGACCTCAGTCTAATATGGCTGAACGTGTAAATCGTACATTAATTCAGATGATTTCTTCATATGTTGGTTCTCATCATGCAAATTGGGACCAGTTTCTTCAGCATTTTGCGTACGCACTTCGTACAGCAGTTCACGAGTCAACGGGGAAAACGCCTGCTGAATTGTTTTTGGGTAGAAAAGTCATTACTCCATTCCAAAGGCTAGTTATGGTGTCAGATGCGGAAAGTCAGTACATGTGTCAGGATATTGAGAGGTTGGTTAAGGAAGCTCAGGTTCAAATGGGAAAAGCGCAAGAAAAGCAAGCTCAGTATTATAATATGCGTAGGAGGGAGTTAGAAGTGAAAGTTGGAGATTTTGTGTTAGTAGAAAAGCATTGGTTAAGTTCAAGTCGTCAAAAGAGAGTAGCTAAGTTTGGTCCGAAGTTTGTAGGTCCGTTCGAGGTTTTAGAAGTTCGAAATAATAATTTGGTTGTTGATGTCAATGGTGAAAGGATGACGGTTAATTTGGATCAGGTTAGAGTTTATAAGTTTAGAGAAAATGGTAGTGAAGGTTCTCATGTGTCGAGTGGTGTTTCGCGAAATTCCCGATCCAATGAGTGTCCCGAGTCCAGCACTTCTTCATCTAATTCTTTTCATCAATATTCAAGAAGAAAATTTGGTCAAACAGCTCCAAAAACTGTTCTTGAAAGTCGAAAGCCTAGCAATCCGAGAGCAAAGTATGATAATAAAAATAAGAGAATTGTGTCAGATACATCGGACTCTGTGTGCCATAAAAGACAAAAAATTATAAACTGTCCAGTTCCTCCACCTATTAAACAGCAAAATCGCAAACATACATTATCTAATAGTTCGCCATCTTCAGTGATTAATCCCCGGAAAAGATTTCGTATGGACACTCGACAAACTGTTAAAAGGACTTTAAAGTCGGAATTTTTGCCCAATAAGAAACAGCGTAGGTCTGGAAAGAAACGTGGTCTAGGATCTTCAGTGACTTCGGGTGCATCTAGAAAGAGGAGACAACGCTCAGATTACCGGCATCAACAGTGTGAATCTCGCCATGGAGTGACCCCAGCGAATCGGCCAGAGCAGAGTCGTCGAGCGGAACCTACAAGTATCCCGCGGCATCCATTCAGAACCAGGCTGCAGGCACGACAGTCAACTGTGGCGTCACCGTACAGTTCTGATGACGAAAGATCCTTCGTACAAGGTTTCTGGGACAGGAGGAGAAAGCCATCCTGTAGTATGAAGCCAGCCAGCAGCGAATCATCTCTATGATTGGGTGATAATGTTCTTTATTAAATTTCTATTAGAGTGCATATATGTGGTAGCAATGTGAAAGAATAGAAAGCAGAAAGACTGTTTGGTACTTTTTGGCCATTTTTGGAATTTTTTGACGGACTCACGATTGGTGCTTAATTGTGTTCAAAATTTGTGTGCAAAATTGTTAGTTTTATGTATGTTTGAGATTTTGGTCTTAACTGCTTTTAAAAATTCTGGATCTATTGTTAAATTGTTGTGTTATTTGTTAAAAATGTTACTATATTGTTATATTGTTCATGTGTTATAAAATGTATGTTAATGTATGTTTAAATTTTCAGAAAGTACAGATAGTAATTTGGGTTATTTTGTACACGCGCCGCGGTTCAGACGCGCACGTGTTTTGCGGTCAAGAAGTCCTTGACACGCGTTTCTATCTCTTATACTAACATTTAATGAATTAACTTTCTTCTTATCGTTCGTGTTTTATGAGTTGCGTTTTGTACTTTAGTTGGGAATGGTTTCCGCAAGTTGCGAAGTTTTAAGCCGCGTTTGAATTTGAAATTGTATTGTATTAAAAATTGAATATTAATGTGATTTTCTTGCAGGGAAGCATACCTGTGTTATGTATTGATTCTGCTATTTTTCTTTTAGTTAATACAGATGAAGAGCATGATGACGTCGTTTTGTAAATTTTTGATATTTGATTGTTGCATAAGCACAGCGATATGCCGCTGTACGTATGTGCCCCAATTATTGTTAAAGTGGAGTTAAGTTCTGAAGAATTTTGGGAGTTAGTTCATTGGCTAATGGGTTTGTAGGTATTACGTAGTAGCAGAGTTATTTTAGTATGAAGTAATTGTAATTCTAGATGAAGTCGGAATTTGGATGAGGAAAATTTTTGCGCATTGGGTTTTTTGGGACTTGGTGCGAATTCTAGTATATTAAAAGTTGTGGAGAAATTTTTGGTAAAGTTATAGTTGTATTGCAATATTGAGGAAAATTTCGGAAGTTTAGTATTTTGAGAAATTTTAGCACTCCCAGTGGAGTGGGCTGTTTTGAAAGAAGTAATTAGTTTTGAAAATTTTACGAGTTTTTGGAAGTTTTACGGAGGCTATTTGTAAGATAGAAGAATGATTGGATTGAATATGTGAATATTTGAGGCAAACTGAGTTTTTTTTTGGTTGTGATGGGTTAAAGTTAATATTTTAAAAGTTATGTTTCGGCACTAAATTTCACCCATCACTGTGTTTTATTACGGCTCGAAATTTATAACAAGAAAAAGTTCTGGGCATGCATTTGGCCCAGCCCTTTTTCTCTGCGGACTCCGAGGGGGGGTTGTGAGGGAGTGACCTTTTGTCATAAAGGCACTCTAGTGTTTCTGAGATCGTGACGTCAATAATTTAACATTTTGTAGGCGTAAAAGCGACACCTATCCTCTCTTTTACTTTAACGTTCTAGAGTGTGTGTGCTCTTTCGAATTCCGCAGTTAGCTCGCGGTTATTAGTAATATGTTAATGTGAAGTATCTCAGTTTGCAGCATATAAAAGCTTGGGGGTGAGTTTGTGTGTGTGTCTCTGGCATTAGCCAGCAGCCAGCAAGTGCGGACCTCTGCCATTAGACAACGAAGTGGATGATTGTTTAGCGAAGTGCTGACGAATAGAAAGTAGCAACGGCCTCCAGTAAAGTGGGAAGGAGTTTGGATAGTGGATTTAAGAGTCGGCCGTGGTAAGAAAGTTTAATAGTAGTTCCATTTTAATTATTGGTGAAATAAAGAATTATCCACAGCCACGGGCTGTTTAACTAAGCTTTGTTCAACAGCTCAGCCAGGAGACAGTGTCAAGTGTTAAGCGGTGCCACGACTGAGCTAGGTTGGGGCCTGTGAGTATGATTTTAGCTGTTCTTAGTGTTCTCAGTGTGTAAAATTTTAGACTTGCTCCACTTCCCTTCGGCCATTATCACTTGAATAAACTTTGTTGTTTTAACCTAAACTACTGAGTATGTCTGCATATAACGTTACAAACGACACCCACCGTGGGTTTACCGTTACAAATAGCGCCCACCGTGGGTTTGCCGTTACAAAACGAGCACGGAAGAAGGTTTATTTTTTCTTGCCACAACTTTTAAAGCTTTTTCCCGTTCGACTATCCCAGAAAAACGCTCTCCTTTTTAACAACCTGGAGCTCACAAATGTTTTGCTGCGACTTCGAAGGTCAGGTTCAGTTTTATTTTGTTTTGTTGCAAATCACGTGCGATCGTCTGAAAAGACCTCAATTTAAAACAGTCATTTTTTGAGGGCAACGAAATGAACCAATTTGCATTTGGTTTTCCTCTCCGAAGAGACTATATGTCTCCGGGGGACAGAGTTATTCCATTTTCACTACATAACCCTCGATTTGAACTGAGTGAAAAGGTGCGTTTTCGTTTGTGAAAGGATGTGTAAAAATACATCATCTGTATTTTAAATGACAAACATATCTATGCTTAAGGGTGTTCTTAAATCAAAAAGGGCAATTTTCTGACACATGCATTAATTTATTTTTGTTCGGAAATGCATGAAAATAGCAGGTGTTGCTATTCAGAAACTGTCTAATGGCACTCATTCTTTTGTTTTTTTAAAAAAACACAATAGATTGTTCATAACTAGCCTTCAAAGTGGACACTTTTGAGCCTACTTCCCGACGAAAGCAGAAAAACCGGTCGAAAAGTAGGAGAAAAACGGGTGATTGCGTCATCGAAATTGCTTATAACTCGATAAGTAATTTGATTATCATAAAATGGAAAAATAAGTTCAATTCGAAATCGCTTTCATAGTCAGGCATTAAAATTTTATAACTTTCTGTTAAAAAATGAATTTGTAAATGTGTCAAAACGTTTTTCGCTTTTTGAGCGGATCAGTTGAGAACACCCTTAAGGGTGTATTCGAAAAAACGCTTTTCCACCTTCAACAGCTCGAAATTTTCCGATACAATTTCAGGCACTTTTTTAAAAGTAGAAACATGAAACTTGCTGAGGGGATTCTTGAAGGGACGTATGAGGTGCCGTGTGATGTCTTTTTAAGCTCAATTTATTAGATTTTGAGTTATAAACAATTACCTTATCAGTATGACCTTTTTTTCGTTCCCAAATCTGCCGCTTGGGAAAAATCGGTTCGAAAGGCCGTTTTTGATTGCTTTTTTTTCAATATTTTCTGCATTTATCAAAGAATCGACAATCACGGCAAAACTTGTGTACTTTCCAAATAAGAGATTTTGAAAGTTTTGTGTATTTGAGACCAAAAATGAATTCAAAAATAAATCGGAAAATAAGCAGTTTGAATCAAAATACACCCTTAATTCTAAAGCATTTTCCTTGCCTCGCCTTTTGCTCATCAGAATTTATATTAAAATTTAAAACATTTAATCTTCTTTTCATTTAAACTATTTGTTCGTAGTTTCTCAGATTATGAAGCTCTTATAGCATAAAATCATATTAATCATATTACTTTTCAAAAAATTTTGTTAAAACGTTTCATGTTTGTCAATTTTATTTAAGGGTGTTCTTAAATCAAAAAGGGCAACTTTGTGACACTTGCATTAATTTATTTTTGTTCGGAAATGCATGAAAGTAGCGGATGTTATTATTCAGAAACTGTCTAATGGCACTCATTCTTTTGTTTTTTAAAAAACACAATAGATTTTTCATAACAAGCCTTCAAAGTGGACACTTTTGAGCCCATTTCCCGACGAAAGCAGAAAAACCGGTCGAAAAGGAGGAGAAAAACGGGTGATCGCGTCATCGAAATAGCTTATAACTCGATAAATAATTTAATGATCATAAAATGGAAAAATAAGTTCAATTCGGAATCGCTTTCATAGTCAGGCATTAAAAATTTATAACTTTCTGTTAAAAAATGAATTTGTAAATGTGTCAAAACGTTTTTCGCTTGTTGAGCGAATCAGTTGAGAACGCCCTTAAATACATTATTTTGTAATAAATAATGTAGTAACTGTAATAAATAATGTAATTAACTTTAATACTACCAGATAAATGTGTACTGACATGTGCTCTATTAAAGTGACGTATGTCGGTAGTTCAAAATAAAATTTAATTTTTTCGATTTTTTGGTAGATTTGGAGGATTTTTGCCCCAGTGTGCGTCGTATGGGAAATAAATGTACTTTTAAATGCAATTTGTTTGAAAGATGTATCTTAATTTGTTTTTGAATTATTAATTTTTGTAGTTTTTAATACTCATAAATAATTTCAATAATTTCATTTCTGTTGAAAAGAAAGGGGAAAATAGTAGATTATTGTATCTTTTTGTTGACAAAAAATAAAATAAAATAAAAATGAATAAATAAAATGCAGACGCCAGTAGGCCCACTCTTGACTGAAACAAAAAATTATTCATTTTCCAAATGGTTAATAATAATAATAATAATAATAATAATAATAATAATAATAATAATAATAATAATAATAATAATAATAATAACAAAAATACTGAATATTTATGGAAATATTTTATAACACTTTTCAATGTTCTATGTACGCATAAATCATTAATTTCAACGTACAAGATAAGTCAGATAGTTAATTTCAAACGAAAACTCGGGAAAAACTTTACTGAAATTTAAAAGGGAAGATAAAGATTATATAAAAGCCTAGATTCTCAAACATAAAAATAATTTAAATTAAATTAAAAACTAAATTTTTAAAGATATTTCTCTTTAATTTATTAAACGAAAATGAATTTCTAAAAATTTCATTAAAAATTCTACAATGTCAATATTGCCTTTTCAAAAATAAAATGTTAGAAAATGACATAATAATAAAAAGTAGATTTTTAAGTTATTTCTATTTAACTTATTCAGTCAAAATACATTTCTAATGATTTCGTCAATAGTTCTACAATGTTTCTTTTTTTTTCTCAAAAATAAAAATAATTTAAATTAAATTAAAAACTAAATTTTTAACGATATTTTTCTTTAATTTATTAAACGAAAATTAATTTCTAAAGATTTCATTAAAAATCCTACAATATTAATATTGTCTTTTCAAAAAATAGTTAGAAAATGACATAATAATAAAAAGTAGATTTTTAAAATTATTTCTCTTTAATTTATTGAGTCAAAATACATTTCTAATGATTTCGTTAATAGTTCTACAATCTCTCTTTTTTTTTTTCTCAAAAATAAAAATAATTTAAATTAAATTAAAAACTAAATTTTTAAAGATATTTCTCTTTAATTTATTAAACGAAAATGAATTTCTAAAAATTTCATTAAAAATTCTACAATGTCAATATTGCCTTTTCAAAAATAAAATGTTAGAAAATGACATAATAATAAAAAGTAGATTTTTAAAGCTATTTCTCTTTAATTTATTGAGTCAAAATACATTTCTAATGATTTCGTTAATAGGTCTACAATCTCTCTCTCTCTCTTTTTTTTTTTTTTTTCTCAAAAATAAAAATAATTTAAATTAAATTAAAAACTAAATTTTTAAAGATATTTCTCTTTAATGTATTAAACGAAAATTAATTTCTAAAGATTTCAATAAAAATTAGGAAAATTACACCACATTACAAGGTACGCGAAAGATAGTGGTTAGTGTTAATAAAGTAATATTAAGATAATATCCCAATCCGCGTTGTGAAAGATTGTACTGGATATTACCAAAAAAAAAAAATTGTTTTCTTTTAAATTTATTGATAATTTAAATAAAGGAAAATCGCAATAGCTCAGACTCAAACTTATTTAACGTTTGAATTTGCAAATCAGGATTCTATTGGGTTACATAAAATTAACAAAATAAAAGAATTCTGATCGTTATTATTAAAGGTTATTAATCTATTAATTCACTGAAAATAAGTAGAGTAAGAGAAATCATGGACAAACACACAAATACATATATACACTCAAACATTTATTCTCAAAATATACAAATGGTAAATACAAATAACAAATAGTACGATTCGCCAATAAAATCTACACTTAATTTTTTGTTTTAAATTCAACTTAAATACTGTATATTGTTAAATGCTCACAGCACAATCATCGGGGCTATTCACCCAAAAAAAATATTCATTCGTTTTATTTTATTATTATTTTAATTAATTTTATCAATTAAAACTTAAATAGTGAATTTTTTTTTATTATTCACATAAAACAAAATATTTTTTTTTAAAATGGCCTTATCACTTGGAAGGATTATAAAAAAATTTCTCACCATAACCACGGCATCCGGCAGACTTGATAATCATGTCAGACAGTCCTGTATGATTAATGAAGTGTCTCTTGCAAGAAGCACACCACTCATCCATGTAAATATTACTCATTAGTGTTCATAGAGTTGTATGTTGTTAAAAATCACACTAAGTCCTTTTAATAATGGAAAGTTGCGGAGTGGCATAAATAATAATCTTGGAGAATGTCTAAATGAGGAATCATATCGGACCTGATGAGAATCATGCAGAGTCAGTTTAAATGGACTATCTCATATCAATTGAAAATCATCACATCGAGTCCATTCGGCACTGGTAGGCTGCGGAGAGGCATAATAAATAATCATGGAGAATGTCTAAATGAGGAATCATATCGAGCCTGATGATTGAAAATCATCACACCGAGTCCATTAGGCACTGGTAGGCTGCGGAGAGGCATAATAAATAATCATGGAGAATGTCTATTCATATTTCTTCTATGATCTGCACCTCGTTCCAAAGTCCCTTTTTAAAGAAACATTAAACACATTTTTTTTTCTTCCACTGATCTCCAGATGCGGAAAACAACATGTGAGAGAAAAAAAAAGTTTTTCCTTTCCTCTCCATCTCTCGGTCCGGATAACTCTTCCTTCATTGGTTACTCAAAAAAAGATTTTAATCGTCCCTTGTAATCCCAAGTAGGTCATTGGTCCCTTGACCATTGGGGAGGTATGTCTTTTTATTTTTTCCACCCCTTTCTCTTTTTTTTGTTTATTTGGCTTCTTCCTCCTGTTCGACCCCTCGTGATGATGCGGCTTTTGTGTATGACCGTCGACCACACGCAATCCTTGTCCCCTGGTTGTAAATAATCGTTGAAAGCCCCATAAATTCTGCTCTTTTTTCTTCGATTTTTTTATGTCACAGGCTGGCGACAAACTATAGTTTAGTTTTATTGCCCACATTTTGTCTGTCTGGGAATTCGTGGTGATAATCCCTCCAAGACTACACACGTGCATTATTACTATTATTATTATAAATAAAATCTTGCAGTTTTTACTGCAATTAGCTTTCAACTTTACCTAATAATTAAAAATATTATAATTATTATTCCTTGTTTAATGCTAAAATAAATTCAAAATTTTATTTCAATTTTTATATATCTATTTATTTTTTTTATTGATTGTGCTGTTCCCTTTTTTTTTTTTTTATATGCATATTTACTTAAGCAATGTCGTGACAATTTCGTCACTACAAATGTCAATATTGCCTTTTCAAAAATAAAATGTTAGAAAATGACATAATAATAAAAAGTAGATTTTTAAAGCTATTTCTCTTTAATTTATTGAGTCAAAATACATTTATAATGATTTCGTCAATAGTTCTACAATCTCTCTTTTTTTTTAAAAAATAAAAATAATTTAAATTAAATTAAAAACTAAATTTTTAAAGATATTTCTCTTTAATTTATTAAACGAAAATGAATTTCTAAAAATTTCATAAAAAATTCTACAATGTCAATATTGCCTTTTCAAAAATAAAATGTTAGAAAATGACATAATAATAAAAAGTAGATTTTTAAAGCTATTTCTCTTTAATTTATTGAGTCAAAATACATTTCTAATGATTTCGTTAATAGTTCTACAACCTCTCCTTTTTTTTTCTCAAAAATAAAAATAATTTAAATTAAATTAAAAACTAAATTTTTAAAGATATTTCTCTTTAATTTATTAAACGAAAATGAATTTCTAAAGATTTCATTAAAAATTCTACAATGTCAATATTGCCTTTTCAAAAATAAAATGTTAGAAAATGACATAATAATAAAAAGTAGATTTTTAAAGCTATTACTTTTTAATTTATTGAGTCAAAATACATTTATAATGATTTCGTCAATAGTTCTACAATCTCTCTTTTTTTCTAAAAAATAAAAATAATTTAAATTAAATTAAAAACTAAATTTTTAAAGATATTTCTCTTTAATTTATTAAACGAAAATGAATTTCTAAAGATTTCATTAAAAATTCTACAATGTCAATATTGAATTTTTAAAAATAAAATATAAGATAATGACATAATAATAAAAAGGAGATTTTTAAAGTTATTTCTCTTTAGTTTATTGAGTCAAAATACATTTCTAATAATTTCGTCAATAGTTCTACGATCTCTCTTTTTTTTTCTCAAAAATAAAAATAATTTAAATTAAATAAAAAACTAAATTTTTAAAAATATTTCTCTTTAATTTATTAAACGAAAATGAATTGCTAAAGATTTCATTAAAAATTCTACAATGTCAATATTGCCTTTTCAAAAATAAAATGTTAGAAAATGACATAATAATAAAAAGTAGATTTTTAAAGTTATTTCTCTTTAATTTGTTAAGTCAAAATACATTTTTAAAGATATTTCTCTTTAATTTATTAAACGAAAATGAATTTCTAAAGATTTCCTTTAAAATTCTACAATGTCAATATTGCCTTTTCAAAAATAAAATATAAGATAATGACATAATAATAAAAAGTAGATTTTTAAAGCAATTTCTCTTTAATTTATTGAGTCAAAATACATTTCTAATGATTTCGTTAATAGTTGAAATTGTCTTCAGCTATCCTATGCAAAAAAAATCATGTAAAAATATTAAAATTTGAGCGAGGTATTTGAAAAGAAAGCCCCCATAGACTTAGCTTTATCACCCAGGTCTTTTTGAGAGACTAGTGTAGGCTCTTAACATTTCTACAATGTCACTGTTATTTCTTCTAAAATGTAATGAAAGGAAAATAAATGAATCAAATACATAAAGTAGATTTTTATAGATGTTTCCCTTTAATTTATTAAAGCGATATTAATTTCTAAATATTATATCAACAGATCTACAATGTAATTATTTTTTTTTTCAAAAATAAAATAAAATAAAATAAAAATAAAAATAAAAATAAAAAGTAGATTTTTAAAGATAATTCTCCTTAATTTATTGAAATGAAATGCATTTCTAAAAAATATAAATTTTAAGATATTCCCTTTAATTTGTTGTTATTAAGGAAATTTATTCCCTTTAATTTATTGAACCGAAATTAAATTATAAAAATTATATTAAGAATTGTACAGTGTAAATATTGTTATATATATATATATATATATATATATATATTAAATAAAATGAAATAAATATAAATAATAAATGAAAAAATATAAAATAAAATGAAATAAAAAGCTGCCTTTTAAAGATATTATTTCTGTTTAATGCGTTGAGTCGAAATTCATTTCTAAAATTTTCGCTAACAATTCTAAAATGTCACTTAAACAAATTAGGTTAAATTAAATTAAATTAAATAATAAAATTATTTTCAATGATATTTCTCCTTAATTTATTGAACGAAAATACAATTCTAATGATTTCGTCAACAATTCTACAATGTTACTTTTGTTATTTTAAAATAAAATGAAATAAACAAAAATAATAAGTAGATTTTTAAAGTTATTTCTCTTTAATTTGTTGAATGAAAACAAATTTTTAAAGGTTTCATTAACAAATCTAGATGGCCAATATTGTCTTTTCAAAAATAAAATAAAAATTAAAAGTAGATCTTTTAAAGATAAAAATTTTAATTTAATTACTTTAATTTTCTTTAATATTCTTTAATTTATTAAACGAAAATAAATTTCTAAAGATTTCGTTACGTCAATACTTTTTTTAATGAAATAAAATAAAATAAAATAAAATAAAATAAAATAAAATAAAAATAACAAGCAGATTTTTATTTATTTACATTAATTTTTTATTTATTGAACCAAAATAAAGCGAGTGTATCAGTAATTTACCATTTAGTGGAAATTTCTTTGTTTTATTCTTTATAATATGTATTTTTTTCACAATAAAATTATTCATGCACTTTTTCTGTAAATATGTGTAAATATTAATCCGTGTTGAGAGGTTATAGTGATATATATTTTTTTACAATTTATCGTTAGTATATTAATTTCTGAATTCGAGGCATAAACGTTGCTATGCATGGAATTATTGTTTCAAGTATATGGTACTATAACAAATAATAAAAACAAAAAAATAAATAAAAAGAAAAATAAATCTGTAGATTTATTTTAAATACAATCCAAATCACTAAATGTAATGAAAAAAAAAATTACCCTGGAAGATCCTATGTGTAAAGCGTTAAAAAAAAAAAAAAAAAAAAAAAAAAAAAAATCTGTTATTAGATTTATAAAAATAATGAAATGATATTTTAAAAATAATGATTCGCTGAAATCATCTAAATAAACATATTTAATTTAGGATCCATTTCCCAGGTGTAGAAGGAGATAAAAATAAACTTTTTTTGGTCGACCATCGCCGCCGAGATAGATCGAGTAGGAAGTGTCTCTAATATCTCTCTCTGTAAAGGTGACAGTTACGGTCCAAGGTTACTCGTGCGAGATTATCTAGGTCACACAGTCTCCAGCCACTGGCTCCATGCCACCAACCGATTCTCTAAACTCAAGAGGCCTTTTGTTTCGTCCGAACAAAATTCCTTTGTGTTTTTTTTTATTATTCTTCGGAAATTAATAAAAGTTCGACTGTAAACGAAGAATTCGTTCACCTCTTTTCAATATATTAGAAAAAGAAAAAGAAAAAAAAGAGGGAAAACCTTCAGGTAATAATAATAAAAAATTAAGAAACAGATAAATTTTTTGAAAAAATTGAAATGCTGAAGGATGGACTTTTTGTTCTACGGTAATATCGCCTCGGACCTCGGAATTCGACAGCGTGCATAAATGAGATATTGCATTACATATAATTTAAGTTGTTACATACAGTGCATACATTATTAATATTGTAATTATTTAAAATAGCAACACTTGATTAAATATATTATATTTTCTTAATTAGATTTATTTTAACATTTATTTAACCATTAAATAAATTATACCGACAAAAATCCCCTTACTGTATCATTTTTAAATGCGTTCGTAAACGTAATTATGTAAATACGTAGCACCTACATTCGTCGCCTTTCCGTCCGTCTGTCTGCATATAACTGAGCAAAAACTACTTAACCGAATCATTTGAGGGTCCCCCACTGGCCGAGAGGTTTTAACTTCAATCTGGTAGACGGTAGGTGCTGGGTTCGAACCCAATCGCGACCGTCGGCCTAACCGTTCGGAGTTTTCCGTGGTTTTCTTTGAATCTTGCGTAAATACGGGTTAGGTTCCCTTAGAAAGACCCCCACGGAGGGCACCCCAGCCCTTAGAGCCTATATCCCACAGCGTAGATAATTGGCCGACATACAAACAAACAAACCGAATCATTTGAAATATATAATTATTGCATCTTTTTGTCGAGTTATTTCCAATTTTCTCGAAAATTGGACACACAGTTTAATGACAGGGGCAATCAACCCTCATAGCATGCATAGTCACAGTGCGTCACAATGACGTCACTGTGAGTCACTTTGGTCACATCCCATCTGTGACCAAAATGCCACCACTGAGTGAAGTCACATTGTGACTGAAATGTGACTTTTTTAAAAATCTTTAGAAAATTATAAAAATTCTTCAAAACATGTTATTTACTTTAAAAAACATGTTTCTGGCAATTTAAATTTCGTCGCTTTTCTCACAGTTCCGTCACAATGTTAATGTCAAAGTAGTCACAAATGACACATTTTTCACAAATGTGTCACATTGTGACCACTTTGTGAAGTGGTCACAAACGAGCTCTAGAACGGCCATAACGACTTCACATTTTAGTTACTGTGTCTTCACATCGACGTCACGTGACGTCACTTCGACGATCGATGAACACAAAGTCACAATGTGACTTCACAACGACGTCGATGTGACGTCACCATGCTTTACTGGAAATGTGTTCCGTTACATTACAGGTAATGGAGAAAAGTAATTTCAAGTGCATGTTAATGGTGTTACACTCTTTCGAACATAATAAAATAGATATGCATCTGTGAAGTAAATACTAAAATAAACATTCTGTATAATCTGTGGCGCAATTAATGTTTGTTATTCATTTACAGGACCGCAAAAAAGTATTCCATTACATAACGAAATATAAGGGGAAACTGTTTGGGGCGAGTTGTGAAGATATTAAACCACTTCGCATTTCATGAAATTGATGTAGTACATTGTTGCGGTTTACTACAAGTTTCTTCCTGTATAAAGGAAAGCAGATAGTATTGACAGAGACCCACAAAAGATTTTGGATACTTTACTGCATCCGAAGTACTGTATATTATTACACAAACTTCGTTGTAGTACGAACGCACCTCATTTGCTACGCTTGACGTACAGTTTCCGCCTTGTTATTATTATTATTACTCAGTGCCAGATTTAAGGCAGGGCATTCGGGGCACGGGCCCAGGGCCCCTCCTTTTCAGGGCCCCCAAATGCTGTTGAAGGTTTTTCAACTATTGTCCTAAATTTGATCTCGTTTTAATATCCAACGAAATTTTACATTTCATTCTACATTCTATTCTGTTCATGTTGTAGTTTTATAAAGTATATTTTATCTGAAACATCCATTTATTCCTTTATTATAGTGAATATTTTCTTTTATCTTTATCACTTAAAAAATACATTGTATTATTAATTCTTGTTTAATTCAATTTCTGTTCCCGATAGATCATTTTGGGATTTATTTTAAATAACTGCAGCTTGGTGTTGTCGAAAATTTATTATTAGTTTTTGCGTACTTTATTATTTCAGATATATAAACTTGCATACGGAAAGATATATAGCACCACAGTTTATTATAAAACATCTACTCATGTAAATTCCATAATTGCGACAAATAATTATTTAAAAGTAAGTTATTATTAATCTTTTAATGGATATTTTAAAGTCAACAAGTGTTACTTTACTAATACCTTTTTTCATTGTGTTTAGTCAATCTCTCTGTAAATAACGGTGTAAGGGGGGGGGGGGGGGGCATAAGCATCTGTGCCCAGGGCCCCCAGATTTGTAAATCGGTCCCTGTTATTACTACTATTGCTATTGTCTAAAGAATGCATTACTTACTCAGAAGAACAAGTAGTTATGTAAATATGTATTGTGCTAATGCATAAATAAATTAAATATAATGTAATATAAAACAATATCTTATTGTACTTGATGAAAAAACAATACAATTGCGTCGTTACATAGCTGATGGAAGATGAACAACTTATCAAACAGGGCGACGCGACGTAGAAAAAGTAAATAATAATATTTGGAAAGTAGGAAAATCCCTGTCTTTATTCGAAAATTACCAAGTCGCTACAAATAGAGGGGACCTCCAACCTCCAACCCAGTCGATCCATTGTTTACAAATGCCTGTACAACTACTTTTACGACAATGATAGTTAGGTCTAACAGGGGAAAACAATTTCTTAGCATTACATGTTGCAAGGTTCCGAAATACCCCGCGATCTGAACACCAATACTTTTTAACAAAAAATTTCATCGTAGATTTCTACAGCATTTGCGCTGAAATGAAACTACAAATCTGATTTCTCTTAAAAAAAAAAAATTAAATTAAATTAAATTAAAAAATATTAGAAAGAAGATTTAGAAAGATTTCATTTAAAAGAAAATATTTGTGTTCAGTTGGCGAATTATTTGGGAGCTCTTATGTTGCCACTATAAATTTCGTAGAGCTAAATATTGGCGTTGGAGATAGTGACAATACTGCCGTTAGACACATGTCATTCAAAAATCAGATTGTTAAAATTTTTGTAACAATAATAAAAAGAAACTTTATTATTATTATTTATTTATTTAATTAGACCCAATACGGCCTGGGCTTCAATCAGCCTATATTTGATTGGATTCTATTTTATTTACTTATTTGTTTTAAATAATAAACAGCATTGCACAGTTGTTAATGGAATCTATTGAAAAATTATTTTGGTTCAATAAATAATAAAATAAAGACAAATAAATTTAGAAATTTTCTTTATTTAATTTATTGGTATAGTAAAATTATAGAATTATCAATGAAGTATTTTTTTAATTATTTTGATTTAACAAATAAAATAGTCTTTAATTTTTTTTCCGTAAAAAAAAAAAAAAAGGACAGAGGTTTTTTGTATTTGTAACCAAACATTTTGAAATTTATTTTCGTTTAATAAATTAACGAGAAATGTCTTACAAAATCATTTTCTCTATAATTTTAATAATCATAATAATTTTTAATAATCAGCACTGAAATTTCTGAAATTTAAGGTAAGTTACATCTATAATTGATCACCAATTAGTCCCCCTCCCCGAAAAAAAATAAAAATAATGCACCGATATACTAGTTTTAGCGATAGTAATTAATTCTAATATAGTTTAAAACATCTAGTAAAATCTATTGCAATAGAAATTATAATTGCAACTATATTTGCGACTTAAAGATAGAAAACCAACGATTATAACATTTCCAGCAATTGATAATTTTATACAGTACTGTAACCATATTTTGTGAGTTCCCTGTAAATGAAAGATGCATGCTCTGAACACCGAATTCTACAGTAAACTTTTTGTGATGCACCAAATCGATATATATATCAATTTAAATAAGTTTGAAATAGTTTTACATCATATAAAAAAGAAAAAAAAAATACATCGCAAAGGATTTTCTCCTATTGACCATAATGTAAGAAATTCTTTTTAGCGTCTTTGTACATGAATTAAGGGCGTTCTTCAATTAAAAAGGGACATCTTTATGACATAAGTTTTAGTTTATTTTTGTTCGGAAATGCATGAAACTAGCGGATGTTGTTGTTCAGAAACTGTGTAATTACACTCAGTTTTCTGTTTTTTTACAAACACAATAGATCTACCATAACAAGCCTTCAAAGTGGACTTTTTTTGAACACATTTCTTGACGAAAGCAGAAAAAACGTTCAAAAAGCAAGAAAAAAACGGGTGATCACTTAGAACTGGATAGGTAATTTAACTATCATAAAATGGAAAACTATGTTCCATTCGAAAGCGCTTCCACAGTGAGGTCTTTCAATTTTCTATCATTCAATTGAAAAATGAATTTGTAAACGTGTCAAAACGTTTTGCGCTTGTTTTGCGAAGCTGTTAAGAACAGCCTTAATCGATACATGCTTCCTATTCAATACCAATCATTCCATTGTAAACCTTATTAACCTATATCAATTGCACGGTAATCTGAGACTACCGAGCCAGTTAGAGCACGGACAGACAGAGAAACCGAGTTCATAAACTTTTTTTTAACTTTGCGGAAAAGTATTAATAATCATCACGCTGTTGCTCAAACTCGACTGATGCCACTTTTAAATCGAAATGACGTCATTAACACTGTCCATAGCATTAGCAATAGCAATTATGGTAATAATAATAAGAATAGGATCACAGTTATAAAGCAATGTAATACAGGTAAAAAAGAATATTAGGCAATAATTTTTCCTATATTAGTGCTACAATATGAAAATCACGTCTAAAAATATCCACACTTACATTTAAATTACTTTATAAAGTTCTCAATTCTTCTTATTTTTTTTTCCTGTTCATTAACGCGAGACGGAAAAAATCTATTTTATATGTAAAAGTATAAATTATGCATAGATAAAGTGCTATGAAAACAAGCTGTGTTTTTCCTGCAAGCACACTGTAAAAAAAATTCTGTAAAAGTACTAAACTTTTTCTAGGAAACTGGGATTCCAAGAACTTTTCATGTAACGATAACAGAAAAAATTCGTGTCACCGATTCTGAAACTTGAATTTTTGCTGTTACCTTTACAGGAAAAGTTCTTGGAATCCCAGTTTCCTAGAAAAAGTTTAGTATCTTTACAGAATTTTCTTTACAGTGCAGAATACAGAAAATCTCGTTAACATGAACCTCAAGGGAAATCAAAATTATGTTCATGTTATCAATATTATATCTTTGTATTCGTCTTTATAGGGAACTGTGAAAACAATTCATGTTAAAAGTAACTCACACTAAGCATGTTCATGTTAACGTTGTTTGAATTGTTACCTCATATTCTGTCCTTACAACAACAAGTCCACTGTTCAAAAATCTTTCAAAATTCAAAACGATAACATTAAAAAAACTAGTCGTTGGGGGCCACCGTAACACTTACCCATCATAGATATGCATAATATAAAATATGAAAATAAAACATGTGTAAACTATTTATAAAATGCATTGCAATTCCAAAACAAAACTTAAACATGATTTAAAAACTTTTAATATACATAGTCATGCTCTATAATGAATTGCTGATGAACCCATTTCGACAAATTATACAAAACGCCAAAATACTCAAATAGTACCGAATTGCATAAAAGAAACATCCTTATAACTCCAAAAATAATAATTCTATTAACTAACAATTAACTGCGTCGGATTAAGCGTCTCATTTTCAATTCAAATATACCTCTGAATCGAAATTTGAATGACATACAGGGTCATGAAAAATCGAAGAATGTGAAAAACAGGATTACAGATATCTCGGAAATTAGTAATCCGATCGAGTTCGTTCTTTATACAAAATTTGTGTTATTTTATTGCCTTTTATGTCCACTCCTTACAATAAAAAAAATCGAAAATGTTTATATACCTATCATCAGAACGAATTTTTCGAGAGTCCGAAAAAAATAGTTCCGGATAATCGAGGTTGCTGATATTAAATAGGCTTCGTCCCATTCGTACATACAAAATTTCAAGTCTCTATCTCAATTTGTTCGGGAGATAGAGAGGTTACAGACAGACAGACAGACACATAGACGGACGGACGGCAAAATTTTTTTTCTAAAAATATGTTTTTCGGAATCTCCGCTATCTGAAACGTGTAAATCCGTCAAAAAAAATTTTTTCGATGTGTTCAAAACGATTGCAAGACTTACCCTATACTACGTATGATGGGTAAGTAATAATAATAATAATACAGAAAAATAAACCAGAGTAAGAATCAATCGCAAGTCCATCAAAAGTCATGATACATTCGAAGTGATTGGTAAAACACTATTTTTCAATCGGTTCGTTCCTTCTTGTGTCCTTTGATATCATGATTTTCTATGAACCTCATAATGATTATGCGGGTTATTATTTCCTCGATATCTGTTCAGCTGCTAATCTGATAATTTCCACGGCTGATTGAATAATAGGCACGCGCACATGAAATTTGCAGAAAACGCATCATTACACTTTAAGAAAAAAAAAGAAAAAAATCTGTAAAGTTACTAAAAGTTTTCTTGGAAATTGGGATTCCTAAGAACTTTCTATGTAACGACAATAATGAAAATTCGTGCATTACAACAGATACACATTTACAACCCGTAAAGCATGGTGACGTCACTGCAACGTGGTTGTGAAGTCACATTGTGACTTTGTGACCATCGATTGTCGATGCGACGTCACGTGACGTCGATGTGAAGTCACAGTGACTAAAATGTGAAGTCGTTATGGCCATTTTAGAGCTCTTTTGTGACGTTTCACAAAGTGGTCACAATGTGACAAATTTGTGAAAAATGTGTCATTTTTGACTAATTTGACATTAACATTGTGACGAAACTGTGACAAAAGCGACGATATATAAATTGCCAGAAACATGTTTTTTAAAGTAAATAACATGTTTTGAAAGGTATTTATAAATTTCTAAAGATTTTCAAGAAAGTCACATCTGAGTCACAATGTGACGTCATTGAGTGGTGGCATTTTGTTCACAAATGTGATGTGACCAAAGTGACGTCACTGTGACGTCACTGTGACCATGCATGCTATTAGGGAATGTAAATAAAAAAATCTGTAAGGTTAATTTATAATTCTTTAGGAAACTGGGATGCCTAGAATTTTTATATATAACTGCAACTCGAGTTACAGATAATTTTTTAGCAAAATTACTGTCATTTTAATATATCGTTTTGTAAAGCTACAGATTTTTGCAACTTTATAAATATTAGTTTTGTGTATTTGCTTCTTTTTTAGGTGCGTTCGTAATTATACGTAGCACCTATTGTTGTCGTTCAGTCCGTCCGTCTGTCTGTCCGTCCGCATATAACAACGCAAAAACTACCCAACTGAATCGTTTGAAATTTAAAATGCATAATTATTACATGATTTTTTCGAGTCATTTCAAATTTTATGAAAATCGGATGTATAGATCAATTACAGGGACAATCAAAAGTATTCCGTTACATTACGGTCAATGGGGAAAAATGTTTCAAATGCATTTTAATGGTGTTACACTCATTCGAACGTAATAAAATTGATATGCATCTATAAAGTACATATTATAATATACATTTTGCATAATCTGTGGTGCAAAGAATATTTGTTATTGATTTACAAGGCCACACAAAATATTCCATTGCATAATGGTATAGGGAGAACATTGTTTAGTGCGCATTTTAATTATAATTATTTACAGTTTTATGAGATTGATATATGTGAGTGATATTTTTAAAACTTCGTTATCGTACGAACGCACCTCATTTGCTACGCTTCACGTGCAATTTCCAACTTGTTTTTTTTTACAGTGTAGAGATAAAATTTTACTAAGCGTACAGATTTCTGACTCTTTACATCTATACATTTATAGATTTTTTATTTTTAATTTTACTATTATTATTATTATTATTATTATTATTATTATTATTATTATTATTATTATTATTATTATTATTATTATTATTATTATCATTATTTTAAAGTTAGAAATGCAGATTTTATTTTGAGCGTACCATGGATGCACTTTATAATGATATACATCAGGAATCTGATAAAATAAGGATTCCACTTCAAACATACATTTATAGAATAATATTAAATTAGCATTCCAGGATACAAGCGAAACCATACAACAATAAGAAGGGAAAATGATACACAAGGCATAGATAAAAAAAACTTTTCTACAAAACAAAATATTAGATTATTATTGCTTTTTTTTTTAATGCAATGAAATTGATTGCAGTCTGTCCTGTCACCAAATATTTGTATTCGTCCCTGTAAATAAAGATAAATACTACGCAGTTCTTAATCTATAAAAAAAAATCTTGTGAGTACATTTCACTGATTCTTTTTTGATTTCATTGTGCTTGAAGTTTCAAAACATCATTAAAATGCATCGGAAGCGATGTCCTTGATATACAGGGGAATTCCAAAGTCACTATAAATTTTGTGATTAAAGAGATGTTATTAAACAAAATACAATGGTACTAAAACTTATGTCACAACAGGACATAGTTTGAAACGAACTACATTTCAAAACGACCACTTTGCTTACCCCCAGTGCTCGACTGTAGATCGAAAAACTTTCTAAAACATAGTTTGTGTAGTTTCAGCAGTTGCGTCTAGAAACCACTGTGTTAAAGGTGTTCTTAAATCAAAAAGGGCAACTTTGTGACACATGCATTAATTTATTTTTGTTCGCAAATGCATGAAAGTAGCGGATGTTGTTATTCAGAAACTGTCTAATTGCACTCATTCTTTTGTTTTTAAAAAAACACAATAGATTTTTTATAACAAGCCTTCAAAGTGGACACTTTTGAGCCTATTTCCCGACGAAAGCAGAAAAACCTGTCGAAAAGGAGGAGAAAAACGGGTGATTGCGTCATCGAAATAGCTTATAACTCGATAAGTAATTTAATGATCATAAAATGGAAAAATAAGTTCAATTCGAAATCGCTTTCCTAGTCAGGCATTAAAATTTTACAACTTTCTGTTAAAAAATGAATTTGTAAAGTGTCAAAACGTTTTTCGCTTGTTGAGCGGATCAGTTGAGAACACCCTTAAGGTGGCTGGTTACTCAGCGGTCGAATACTCCTCCTTATTTTTAAGTCTATTTACGTTTGATGCATTTTTGTATTCAAAATATCTCCTCAAGAAATGAATATTTTTAACTTTTTCTTTCAGTGTTTTATTCTCCAAGAATGTCCTTTTTCTTTCTTAGTTCTCAAAATATTTCAAAAATCTTTGCTTCATTTAATGTTTTATGTTTTAAAAATTGACAAAAAGGAAGTGAAATTTTGGTACTTCATATAAAATCAAGCGTAGTTTTTGGAGATAATGCTGTAGATTTTCACCTGATAAACACCCATTCAAAAAAGGCCTGTGGACGTCAGATCAGGTAAACTGCGGATCCACATTTTTGGTGTAGCGCGCTTGGTGTACCGACCAATCCATCTACCGAGAAAAACTAGATTTAGATGATCCCAAATAATAAGGATTAAATGGGGATGGTGCCAGATCTTGTTGAAAAACATTATCCTTTATGTCATCAGATATCAGCTGTGGTTTCAAAAACTGATCCAACTTTAACGAGGTATGTGTTTCCAGTAACAGTTTTTTATGCAAACATGAAGGGACCATAAACTATTGAATTCATTAGCTGGTTTTTGCCGAATTTGCTGGTTTGATGCGTTTGAGAGCAGTAATGAATTAAAAAATAAATCAGAAAATAAGTAGTTTGGATTGGAATACAACCTTGAAATATTTTTGTTTTGTGCAACCAATAATGATTTTGGTACAAAATGAAGTAAAGTATCTATAACTCATTCTAAACTGTATTATACTACTAATCGATATATTAAGAGTGTATTCCGATCAAAACTGCTTATTTTCAGATTTATTTTTAAATTCATTTTTGCTCTCAAATGCACCAAACTTTCAAAATCTCTTATTTATAAACTACATAAAGTGTTGTGTCTGTCAATTTTTTGGTAAATGTAAAAAACATTAAAAAAAAAAAAAAAGAAAAAAAAAAAAAAAGCTGTCAAAGTTGTCAATTTGATCAGAAATTTCCAAACCTGGAGATCTGGGACAAAAAAAAAAGATCAAACTGAGAAAATAATTGTTTATAAACCAAATTCAAATGATTTCAGCAAAAAATTACATCACACGGTATCTTATACTTCACTTCAAAAATCACCCCAGCAAGTTTCATGTTTCTACTTTTAAAAATAAGTCGTAAAATTTCGAGTTGTTGAAGGTGGAAAATCATTTTTTTTCGAATACACCCTTAAATGAATTTTTAACAAATCTATATTATAAAGGCCAAATGCATCTGTGCGTAACGCATACGTCATTTTGCAAATGGCAACACTTTTCCTTGCAATTTTCGTTACTTCAAATTTTGTACTTCTAAATATCGCACATTTTAAATTTTTACACCGTCGTATAAAGAAAAAAAATCTACTTTAAATGCAATTTGTTTGAAAGCTGCATCTAAATTTATTTTTGAGATATTAATTTTTTTATAGTTTTTATTACCAATTTTGTAATTGTGGCAACACAATCACTCCATTTTTTCTTAAAATGAAAAAAAAAATTATATATATACATATATATATATATACATATATATATATATATATATATATATATATATATATATATACACATATATATATATATATATATATATACATATATATATATATACATATATATATATATATATATATATATATATATATACGTATATATATATATATATATATATATATATACATATATATATATATATATATATATATATATATATATATATATATATATATATATATATACGTATATATATATATATATATATATATATATATGTATATATATATATATATACATATATATATATATATATACATATATATATATATATATATATATATATATATACATATATATATATACACACACACACACACACACACACACACACATATATATATATATATATATATACATAAATTAATATGCGCAACTTTTTCTCATGCAATTTCGGTACTGCAAATTTTACATTTCTAAACATTGTACATTTTAAATTTTAACTCCGTCGTATAAAGAAATAATGTACTTTTAAGTAACATTTTTTTTAAAGCCACATCTCAATTATTTTTTGAAATATTAATTTTTTTTTATAGTTTTCAGTACCAATTTTGTAATTGTGGCAACAGAATTAGTCCATTTTCTCTTAAAATTGAAGAAAAGAAATAGAAGTTAAAATGCGTATACATACTTAATTTAAAACTATCGTCTGTTATAAAATGCTGTGAATTTCGGTTATATTTCGTTTAATAATTTTGATAATTGAGTTTCATAGCATTTTGTTAATTTTAGCTTAAAATAATATTTGTTTGAGAGTTAGACTGACCAATATAAGATGTACTCTTTATTGCAACTAATTTTGTAGATTTATTATAAATCAGTGAAACAGTTCTTCTTTAAGGATTTTTTTTTCGTCGAATTTCGACGGGTTCCAGCTTGTTATTTTAATGGTCGAGGCATAAAGAGTTAAACATCGATAGATCTCAAGTAATACAAAAATGCAACCCGTCACTGGCTACGACATCTAGTTTACCATAAAACAAACATAAAAAATAAAGAAATAACTCCAAAAGGATCCCTTTATTTCTGTAAGAAAAACATTTATCCGAAACAAAAGGTTTAGCAATTCTCGTTCAGATATATCTAAAAGAAAGCAATTGTTTTGTCTTGCGACAAATTAGGCTGCCGAGCTACTTTTTGTTCACTTTAACTGTGACCGTGAGCCGAAAAACCAGCCGAGCATTTTTTAAGTGACGGATTTTTCTTTTCTGTCTGATACTTCGGCTTATTTGAAGAAAGGAAAAGTGATGGATGTACATTAGCAATTCAAATACGAAATTACTTAGTAGGGACAGTTTAAAATTTCGTTTCCGCGATCTTAGTTTTGCTGCATTTTTACTTTCTTCTTACCTTTATAAGAAAAAAAATTAAACCCTACCGGCTCGGCCTACAGGCAAAGGTATATTTTGAAGTTAAGGGTGTTCTTAAATCAAAAAGGGCAACTTTGTGACACATGCATTAATTTATTTTTGTTCGGAAATGCATGAAAGTAGCGGGTGTTGTTATTCAGAAACTGTCTAATTGCACTCATTCTTTTGTTTTTTAAAAAACACAATAGATTTTTCATAACAAGCCTTCAAAGTGGACACTTTTGAGCCTATTTCTCGACGAAAGCAGAAAAACCGGTCGAAAAGGAAGAGAAAAACGGGTGATTGCGTCATCGAAATAGCTTATAACTCGATAAGTAATTTAATGATCATAAAATGGAAAGATAAGTTCAATTTAAAAATCGCTTTCATAGTCAGGCATTCAAATTTTATAACACTCTGTTAAAAAATGAATTTGTAAATGTGTCAAAACGTTTTTCGCTTGTTGAGCGGATCAGTTAAGAACACCCTTAAGGTTGTATTCAAAATGCTTATTTTCTGATTAATTTTTAAATTCATTTTTGCTCTCAAGCGCATCAAACTGGTAAATGATCTTATTTGGAAACTACACAATGGGCCTAGCCAGTTGGTTTTTTTGATATAGGAAAAAAATATTATAAAAGAATGCTGTCAAAGTGAGCGTTTTGAACTGAATTTTCTGGAGCGATAGATAAAAGGGTCATACTGAGAAAGTGATTGTTTATAAATCAAATTCTAATGGATTGGGCGAAAAATGAAATCACACGGCACCTTATACTAGAGGTCTGCACGGGCCGAAATTTCCAGGCTCGAGCCCGGCCCGAGAGTTAAAATTTTGGCCCGGGCCCGGCCCGGCCCGAACGAAAGAAATATTGGCCCGACCCGGCCCGGCCCGAACAAAAAAATATCGGTCCGGCCCGAGAGTTAAAATTTCGGCCCGAACCCGGCCCGGCTCTGGTGAATTTCTACAGAACATTTATCTTTACTCTAACGGAAGAGTTCAGACCAAAAAAACTTATCTTAGTCTTTTTTTTTCTTTCGCTGCCATAGGCTGCGATATTTACGCTTTTAATAAACCTTTGTTTGTTGCATGTAAATGTTTCAGTTATCATTAGTATTATTAATGCATAAAAAAAAAAAAAAAAAAAAAAAAATCTAAAAATGGTATATGGTAAAAAAAAATCTTCTAAGACACTGGAAAGAAAAAAATACGTTTCCTTCTTAGCAGAAGTAAATGTTTAATATATATATTTTTTCGCGTATTATTGTATTCATTTTGCATGAATGAACAGTTTAAAGGAAATTTGCAGCTTAAACGAAAATTCCGTCATAATATTTTTTTTAAAATGCGTTTAATTCTATTTTAAGACGCCAAGTGATATACGGTTCTTTAAAAAGAATAAATTCTAATGTTTAATTGTAGAATAATGACGACCTAAAAGTCTATTTTGCAAAAATTTTTGCATCAAGCCAAACTTTACTGATTTATGAACAGACTTTTCCACGTCGAGAAAAGGATTTTCATACGGGAACATTCAACAGGAACTGATTATTTTGGTCCGTGAAGACTAAGAACGAAATTGGTCTCGGCTTTGTACGGAAGTTAGACTCGGCCAGGGGTGCAGAAAATGTTTTTACTCCCAACATTTCCCTCCAATCCAACTAAAAATTTCCCCAAACTTTTACGATATATTATACAGATATGGTACAGGTACAGCGGGAAAAAAAAGCTCAACTTTTATGGCCTAATGAACTTTTGACGAAATTCGATTTACTTTATTTTTTTTCTTTTCTTTTTGCACCGTTTTGACAAAATTCGCGTTTCTTACACGATCTTTTGAAGAAATTTCATTTTTTTTTAATGATGCTTTGGCAAAATTCGCGGATTTCTTCGCAATTCTCCGATAAAATTAAAGGTTTTCTCTAAGATTTTTTGCCAAATTTCGCATGTTTTCCGCGATCTTTCACCAAAAGTCGAGAGTTTTTCTCGATCATTTGACGAAATTCGCATTTGCTCACTTTTTTTTTTTTTGGCCAAAATTTGATATTTTACACGATTTTTTACATGATTTGTATTTGTAACATGACAATAATTTTCCATGATCATTTGACAAAAATCGCATTTTTCGCGATTGTTTGTCCATATTCGCGTTTTTTTTTTTTTTACATTTCTTCGACGGAATTCGTATCTTTTTCGCATTTTTTCAACGAAATTTGCGTATTTTATACGATCTTTCTCCGAAAATTACGTACTTTTCACAATTTTTCGATTAAAATCTCATATTTTACTCGATCATTTGAAGAAATTCCCCTTTTTTTCACAATCCTTTATTGAAAATTGCGTCTTTTTCGCAATCCTTCTCAAAAATCCCGTCTTTGGACGAATTTTTTTTTTTTTAATTGCTGCAATCCTTTGACAAAAATATCATTTTTGTCGCAATCCTTTGGTGAAAATTGCATTCCCCCCCTGCGATCTTTTGACGATAATCACATTTTTTCCGAAATTCTTTGAACAAAATTGCATTTTTTTGTTATTTGTTGACGAAATCGCACTTTTTTCCATGGCACTTTTGACTATTTTTTGTTCTTTTATGTGATCCTTTGTAGAAATTTACAAATTTGGCATGGTTTGGACTCACGTTTTTGCCGTATTTCATCCGCTACCGCTACTGCCCCCCCCCCCCTCATTATAAATGCCCTAAAATTTTACTGCATATTTGTATTGATCCCAGGATTGATAAAGTATAGTTCCGAAAAACCGAAATTCTGCGGAAAAGTAACATGTCTGGTTATAGACTTATATAAACTCTGTATTACTTTAGGTTTAGATTTTTTTTCCAAACTTTCTCAATATATGCGCGAGTATATATATTATTCTGAGATCAGTTTTGTAAAAGTCAAAATGTGGATCTTTTTAACTGTAGTGATAATTTTTCTGTCCTGAGTAATGAAGTAATTCATTGTTGAATTCAATTGTATATTTTTGTGCAAAATTTCCCTGGATGGCCAAAATTTCCCCCGATCCTAGACCGCCGGATCGGACATATTCTGCACTCCTTGACTCGGCCCGGCCCGATACTCCATGAAAGAAATTAAGGCCCGAGCCCGGCCCGGCCCGAAAAGATTAGTGACTAGGTCCGTCCGGCCCGTCCCGGCCCGGCTCTTCAGAATCAAGGCCCGAGCCCGGCCTGGCCCGAATGCCGTTAAGGAAAATCGACCCGAACCCGGCCCGCCGGGGCTCGGGCTTCGGGCCGAGGCCCGGTTATACCTTATACATCTGTTTAAAAATCACCTCAGCGAGTTTCATGTTTCTACTTTTAAAAATGAGTCTGAAAATGTATCATGAAATTTCGAGCTGTTGAGAGTGGAACAATATTTTTTCGAATACACCCTTAAGTGACGGATTTTTCTTTCTGTCTATCTCGGCTTATTTGAAGAAAGAAAAAGTGATGGAAAGCCCATTAGCAATTTAAATACGAAATCGCTTGGTGGGGACGGACGGAGTTTAAAATTTCGTTTCCGCGATCTTAGTTTTGCTGCATTTTTACTTTCTTGTATCTTTACAACAGGAAAAATATTCCCGTCGGCCTACAGGCACAGGTAGATTTTGAATTCACCAAGAAATACTAAATCAAGATAATTCAACTGAGATAAATTCAATTCAACAATTTTATCTGGCCGCTATTGACGACTGTCTAATTTCATTTTTCTGTAAGAGCTGGTTTTATCAAAAGCGTGCTAATGAAATTTTTTCTTCAATCTTCTTTTTTTACTTCTAATTTAATTTAATTTAATTCTATCTTATTTTTGGTGTAGGAGTTAGTCCAATCGAAAATTGTCCATATAAAATTTGTAGATATTATTAAGAAGATTTATAATAAACTTAAAAAGATTTGATACCTTGTGAATTGACAAATTATGATTTTTTTTCTTTTTCATCCATTATTTATTTATTAGGATGAGCGAAGCGAATCCTCTACTAGTCCACTCAAATTACAATTTGTCGTACGCTTTACAAAAAAACTATTCAATATTTTAACTTCAAATTAAACACAAAAATAAATTATGATCTGTAGATTTGCAGAATATAATTTTTTTTACAGTAAAACGTTAAAAAAATTATTATTTTAATTAATTTATTTTACATGCATTTCCAATACGGACGCATTTTAGCAAATAAATAAAAAATGAAACGCGTATATTTTCAGAAAAAAAAGTTTAAATCATGGAGTAAATAATTATAGATAGAATCATGATTAATTTATTAAATAAAACATGTTTTCATTATCCCGCAAAATCGTTTGCACAGATGACACTTAAACATTTTAAAAGAATTGTATTATAGATTTTTTTTTTTTTTTTTTTGTAAACTGGCAACATAATAATTGTAAACAAATAAAACTAATTTGTTATATAAATGAAAAATTAAAAGATCTGCGTGAAGTTGTTGGTTCAAGCTCTTTATAAATATTTTTGCGAAGGTCGTATTGTGGCTAAATAATATCGACTCATTAATCAGAAGGATTTTATAAAAAAATAAGACTTTAATAAGTTCGCAAACCAGGGGCGTAGCTACCGTGGAGCAATTGGAGCAAATTGGAGCCAGGCGCATGAATAATAAGGGCGCAAAATTGAAAAAGCGAAATATATATATATATATATATATATATTAAATACTTACCTAATTTTTCCCTTATTAAACAGATATTATAGATACATGATTTCTTGTTATAATCAGAATATTCTAGGTTTTTATACCTGTTGATTAACCTAAATTTTTTGGATTTAAAACATGTTTTTATACACATTTAAAAGCATTACTTCTATTCGCGAAGTTTTAAGAAAAGACAAAATTGGATGTTATCCTATGGAAAATACGTCAAATTTAAGACCCGTTTTTTCGGAAACTACCCGACTGATTTTGGTGAAATTTGAAATCCATAATCACTGGATTATGCTCAATATTTATGATGTACTGTTTGTTGCTGCTATTTAAACCTCTTATTTTAAAGTATTCTTTTTATTTTAGAATTTTTATTGTCAATTTTTCAGAAATGTTTTCTATTTATTTTTAACAAAAAATGTTCTATAATTAATTGAAGTTTTCTAAAACTGTCTGTCAAATATGGTTTTACATTTATACTCTATCACAAAGAAAGCAAACAAACTCGAATATTTTACGAGATAATGGTATTTTTTATCAGAAAAGTTTGATTTTTCAGGAGCGAAAAATTCAGACACTTCTAACTTGTGTGAAGTTCTTCTTGTACAAGTTTATCAGACACAAGAATTAAAGTATATATAAAGACTTGGATAAAATTTAGTTTAATATAATAAATGAGGCAATGTTTTAACATTATTGGTTCTATGTGATTTCCCTCGTGATTTTCAGATCAGCATCTCTTACAGGAATATTATTTGATTACTTCCAAGAAGGAGGGCCGACTAAGTTTATAAGGACTTTTTTTTTATTCGATAACATGTGCATACTGCAAAATTTGTTTTTAAAATATAGTAATGCGAGTAGAGTTTAAAAACCGAAATACAGTGGGCGGATCTCTCTGAGGCGGATTTTGTACATGACGAAATTCTGACTAATTCGGAAAGATTTTCAAACACCTGCTAATGCATAGACATAAACTAAAACTTGTCTAAGGCAGAATATTGTCAGCAACGGAAAATTTTCTCGGTCTCAACAATTCCGCCTTTTACAGTGCTTAGTGTACATATGAAATATTAGCGTAAAATTGATGTGAATGGAAAACGATTATTTCTAATGGTCAGAAAAAACCGGTCATATCAGTGGATTCAAAGAAAATTTTAAGACACTAAAGAAAAAATAATTTTTTTCAAAGAATTTCATTCATGTTTCCCCTTAATTTTTATTCATATCATATTGAAGCCTCAAGTAACTTCTCTAAACGCCTTTTCAGTAAGTCTGATTTTTTTCTGTAACTTTTTTGTAGACGACAGTTGAATGTTTTCAAATCTTAAAGTAATCAAAATTTATTTACAAGGCTCTCATCGATCACTTTACTGGTTACCACTATTTCCAAAAAATAATCATCCTGCGACGTTCTGCAAACGTTTTAGAAGTTTATCATGATGATTACTGTACGGGAATGATCGTAGCCAAAGAAATCACCCTGGGGGGAGGGATTTTTTATTTAATATGTAACAGCAATGCCTTAGCAATATAGTTTTTTTCATTTTACAAACAAAAAACCTAGGATTTAAAAATTTTTGGTTTATTATTACTATTATTTATTTGTTTTTGTTCTTGTTTTGTGGATACTATATGTGCACCAATACAGAATACAAAACAATAATAAGAGAAAGATATTTCACATTTTGATATATTCCACTAAACCCGTGGCAATTAAATTTAGGTAGGGATAAAGAGGAAGCAGAAAATTAAATTTTATGCGCATTTTGAAAATATGGCAAATCTCAAACGCAGAATTGATTAGGTATTTTCTTTGAAAAAGTTAAGTATCAAATACTGCGTACCTTAAGACCTGATTATCGCCTATGCAAATTTACACTACTTTTATCTTTTTCCACATTACATCTCATTTACAGGATGATCTCATTTACATTTCAAAGTTGGGGAGTCCAGAAAGGACTCCCCAACTTTGAAATGACATAATTTCGAAACAGTGAGAGATAGAAATGTGTAACAAGTTGAATGTTAGACAGATAGGTCTATAATCTTTTATACATCAATTTAAAAAAATAGTTCCAATATCGGACACGAGAGGGCCCTGCAATCGCAAAGTATGTCTTCAAAATAGTTCCTGAAAGTGAGCTGTATGAATGGACCACTAGCATTTCTGATGTCATAGAACGTCACGATGGATTCTAGCTAATCAGCTTCTTCGTTTATCTCACAACCGTTGACCAAAAGCCAATCAAGTGTACCGCAATGCTTGTGGGAAACATTGCGAACTCCTCCCAATGCTAGCGGTCAATTGAAATAAATATCACATTGCGATGGTTTCGATATGGTTACTTTTTTCTGCAACAAAATGACGCAACTTAAAGGTAAAGTTTGAAATCAATATTGCAATACTTCTACTGAAATAGATGCACATGTCTCACAGCTAAATTGTTCAAGCTGTTCCAATTCTTCGGGATTTTTCGAATCAACAGCATCCTTGAAGTAACCCCACAAAGAACTTTTTTACACGTGTCAGGAATAAAACAGACTCACGAATGAAATTTCTGTACTTCGAATACCATTTAAAGTTCTATGTGCTTGTGCGGCCACCTATTATCCAATATTGGAACTATTTTTTCAAATTAATGTATAACAAATTCCAGACCTAACATTCAACTTGTTTCACATCTCCATATCTCACTGTTTCGAAGTTATGCCATTTCAAAATTGGGGAATTCTTTCTGGAACACTCTGTAGTATCAAAATTTACGATTATATAATGCAAAACATATTTTTTGAAAATAGTAATAGGAGTTTGCTTAGGCCGGAATCAGGCTCTACATGATTCCCTCCCCCAACCATCAACACCATCCAATATCACATATTAGTAGTCAATGAATTTTTGAAAAAAAAAAAAAAAAAAAAAAAAAAACCTGGATTTACTCCACTTATTTTTCCGAACAATTTACGAAATAGTGTCTCTATAAAAAGTATAACAATGAATAAAACCTTTACACAGCTAATTTTACACAAAGGTGAAATATTTCCGCTAGCAATAAACGCCCCCTGTTTTTTAGAAAAATGTATACTTTTATTCATGCACTTTCATTTTACTTAAACAGTTTTCTAATGACATAATTTTCAACCAATTTTGATTCTGATCGGGCTAATTCCAAAATCTTATAAAAAGGACCAATCTCAAACCGAATGAACCTGGAGCCGGATTCCCGCTGTCTATGGCTGTGGCACCGTTTAGCAGGTGTGCTGATCGCGCACTGCAAAATTTTGCACAAAAATTCAATTTCGAATCTTTTAGTTCCAGTTGCCACCACCAAGGAGCGAACCCCGTTCTTAACAAAACTGTGCCTGAATGATACTCCGTTAAACAACCTACTTGTAGATATAATAGGCAGAAGGACGGATTTTAACATGAATTTAAGATATTTGCTGAAATTACTATTCGAAATACTGGTTACACTTTTGAAATTTTTATATTAAAAAAGCAATAATTATCCCAAGTCTTTGTCAAGAAACCGCATCTAAAACGGTAGAAAACAGTACTATTTTAAATATTTGATCGCAATCGACTTCTCGACATTTAAAACTTTAAACGATTAAACTTTAAACTTTTTATCGACTTTTAAAAGATAATTTTTTTTTTCTCTTTTGGCTGAGCAATTTTCGAGTTTTTAGGCCCATTAGAATATGTACAATCCTTTTAAAAATACTCAGTACATTTATAACCCTAGCACCCTTAATTAAACAATTTTCCTCTCTTCGAGTTTTCGAAGAAATTTTCTGCTGCTTGATAAAAATCTAGGCTGTTGTTGAATTATGAAAACTTTTCCATTCTTTAAATTTGGAATTTTTAATTAATTTCTCATTTAATTATTCGATATTTCATTTTCTGAAATTCAAGAACACCATTAGAGACTTTCGACTATCCTCACAAACATTTTGAGCAACGTGTGTATCATACATTTTTCTGGGCATCGCAAACACACAGATACACACACATGCGTATGAAGCAAAACTTTCTTTTATTTGTATTTAATACGTTGTCAAAATACTTTAGACTTTCAAATAAAAGTAAAATTTTAAATCAAATTCTGAATAGTATATAAATTTTAAACATCAAAACAAAATTGCGCAGCACTTTTTTGAGTGACAAAAGGGCGCAAAACCTTTGCCTGCTCTAGGGCGCTGAATATGTAGCTACGCCATTGTCGCAAACACAACAATAATTATTCGTGAAAACGTCACTGCGAGAATGAGAGAGCGCTTCGTTAAAAGGTAATTCCATTAATTGAGTTGCCATTCGCAGAAAGTAAAAAGTTCTCCCACGCGGAGAGAATTACAGCAATTCTCATACGCTAACATGCATAAAAACGAAGAAATTAAAATAAAATGTTTTACAGTTAAAAATTCATAGTATCAACGAAAGCAGATTTCAAATGTTTTTTCCAGAAAATAGGATTTTGAAGAAGTAACTTTCTTCAAGCTTTCTTCAAATATATTATTCTAAAATAGCTATCAAAGATTATCGGATGTTGATTACAAAGATTGGAAACATGCATATTTCAAACAATTAAAAAACACCAGTGGCTACTTGAAATTGTAAAAACATCTTTAAAAGAGCTTTTAGTTGAAAATTTAAAAAAAATTTGTAAAAGTTTGCTTCGAAAATATCTTATTATGCCAGTTTTACATCATAAATAAAAAATTAAAATGCGCCAAAACATAAAATAACGTTTTTGTTTAATAAAGATGCAAAAATAATAATAATAAAAAAATATTGTTACTTTCAAATATCTGTTTTATAAAGTAATGCTTCGCGAATCCAAACAAAGCATGGCTTTTGCTAGTTTATTTATTTACTGTAAGAGTTGGTCCTATCGAAAATTTGTCAATATGAAATTTGTAGATAAGATTAAGGATATTTATAATAAGTTCAAACAGGGCCTGATTAATGCACAGGCCTTCGGGACCTTGCCCCTGGGACCACCAATTTCAGGGGCCCACAACTTATGTGACTTATTTTATTTTTTTTCCTTAATCAAGTACTTTTCAAATAATATTGTTTTATAAAATATGAAATGTAAAATTTAAATATTCTGAATGACCCAATAAAATTTTTAGAAGCTTTTAACTTAGGCCCTTTTTTGTCAAAGTCCTTTTCATCTTGAGAGTGCCTATAATTTTCAAAATTTGCCATATACAGAGAATCAAATTTGGGGGAAATGTTAAAAACTGCATACAATTTTTATTGGATTCAATAGAAACGAGGATTTTACAATGTCAGAATTATATAGTTTAACTGTGTTATCAGTGTTCTTAACTGATCCGCTCAACAAGCGAAAAACGTTTTGACACATTTACAAATTCATTTTTTAAACAGAAAGTTATAAAATTTTAATGCCTGACTATGAAAACGATTTCGAATTGAACTTATTTTTTCACTTTATGATCATTCAATTACTTATCGAGTTATAAGCTATTTGAATGACGCAATCACCCGTTTTTCTCCACCTTTTCGACCGGTTTTTCTGCTTTCGTCGAGAAATAGGCTCAAAAGTGTCCACTTTGAAGGCTTGTTATGAAAAATCTATTGTGTTTTTTAGAAAACAAAAGAATGAGTGCCATTAGACAGTTTCTGAATAACAACAGCTGCTATTTCCATGCATTTCCGAACAAAAATAAATGAATGCGTGTGTCACAAAGTTGCCCTTTTTGATTTAAGAACACCCTTAAAAATGATTACTAGACTATTAGAGAAAATACCATATTTATGATTTTGCATAAGCAAATTTTGAAAAAGATGTCCTTATTTATTCTGCAACATAAGATCATAAATGTTTGTGAATTATTGAATTATACAAATGCTTATTTGAGAAAGTGGACAGTAATTCATTTTCTTGATTATTATTAAGTTAAATTTTTCGGTAAACTTTCACCCTTTGACAACTTTGTCAAATCATCAAAATAACCTGTTTGTTTTCTTTCTTTGTGAAAGTATTGCCGGGAATGGGAAGGTAGGGGGGGGGGGCGAACTTTTTAACAGGTCCTGGGCCCAACTTCAGCTTGATCGAACTCCGAGTTCAAATGGAATTGATATCTATTAGACGAAGTTATAAACTTTTTTCTTCTAAAAGCCCTATTTTTTCCGCCTCTTGAGTCCAATTTTAATGATATTGTCAGGTTATGAGACCACCTCTGCTGAAGATTGAAATTTCCGTTATTTCTCTATCTTAATATTTTGTATATTGTACTGGCTGTGTACTAGAATTTTCAAGGTGACATTCTTTCTTTGTTGAAGGCAGAATTGACAGGTAATCCTGTACAGGTGGTGAGTGAGAAAGAGGAGATTGCTGAGAGGCGTGTTCATCCGTCAGGGATGTATGTGAATGATAAGCAAACAAGCAACATGTCACTAATCAAGAAAGGAATGTGGAATGTGTCCAATGGATAAGCTCCAAAGGGGATTGACATTGGGGAAACACAGTAATTTGAGAAGAGCAAGTCTTGTCTCAGATTGGAGCAGTTCGGATCTGGGGTTCGTACCTAGAGAGTGTGTAGGACAGAGGTCCTGGTAGAGAGTGCTCTGTGTTGTAGAGCGTAAGCAGTTCGTATCTGGAGAGCAAGGGACACAGACGTCCTGGTGTTGTGCTCTGGGCCAGATAGCATAGGCCGAGTATCCTTGTGTTGGGAGATTCGAAATTGATCTCCAGTAAAGTGAATCTAACGTGCATTGAGTGTGAGGAAGAAGGTGTAATTTGAACAGTACACAGCCTACCTTTACTGTATTTAATTTAATGTTGAACCGGATCACCTATATCCGAGTTGTAATTGCATATAATTGTAAATAGCGTATTTAGTGTGTACCTACATATATTCTAAATAAACTGTTAATTCTGTTAATTGATAGCGTCAGTGTTCATTTACACAATCCTCACAGTGGGTGACCGATATCACCTAATAATATCGGTGGTGGCAGCTATAACTACCACGGACTTTCTTCATAGTTGTGCGGGCTGATAGGAACGTCCGACAGATATCAAAAATCGGTTATAAATAATTTTTTCGCTTTTTTCTCTAGAAGTAATGGAAAAAATAAATTGATTTCATTAGTATTAAAATAGAGAAATTATAAATTTTATTTTCTATTTTTACAAAAGCATTCCCCATTTCCACCCACTTGTGCGAGTATTATTTTGCCCACTAATGAACCTGACCGAGATTTTCTACCTCTTGATTTTATATAGGAAGAAGTTCGTATAGACTTATAGAAATTATAATCCAAGAGCCGACAGCAGAAAAACCTAAGGTACGTAGCACAAGAAAAAAAAATTATGAAAGAATGTTATGAAAGATTTTATTTTATGAAACAATATTATTAGGGAAATCTAACAACCCATGTCTGCTGGAAGTGAAGTGGTGCATAAGCAAAAAATTGATATTACTAGTGGCTTACTCGTAGGTTTATTATTGTGTTTGCCGTACAGTCACTTCATTATAAAGGCCAAACGAATCTGTGCTTAACGCATATGTCATTTTACAAATGGCAACACTTTCCCCTGCAATTTTGACTACTGCAAATTTTACACTTCTAAACATCGCACATTTTAAAGTTTTACATCGTCATATAGAGAAAAAAAATGTACTTTTAAATGCAATTTGTTTGAAAGCTGTATCTCAATTTTTTTTTAGATATTAATTTTTTTATATACTTTTTAGTACCAATTTGTAATTGTGGCAACATAATCACTCCATTTTCTCTTAAAATTGGAAAAAAAAATTAAACTGCGTATATTATTTCAAAAACATCGTCTTTTATAAAATCCGGCGAATTTCGGTTTTATTTCGTTCAATAATTTGGATAATTAAGTTTTATAGTATTTTGTTAATTTTAGCTTAAAATAATATTTGTTTGAGAGTTAGACTGACCAATATCATATGTATTTTTTACTGTAACTAATATTGTAGTTTTATTAAAAATCAATGAAACAATTTTTTCTTAAATATTTTCTTTCGTCGAATTTCAACGGGTTCCACCTCGTATTTAAAATGTTGCTTCCACAATGCTAGTTTTGTTTCTTTTTGTTTCTTTCTTTCTTTTATTTTCTTATTAAACGAACCAGTGGTGCGAGTGATAGAGGAAAAAAAAAAACTATAAAAAAACGGAATTGTAAATGCAGTTTTGGAAATAAATAGATAGAAGCATTGTTTGTGAGATTTTTAATATTTATGTAGATAAGTTAAAATATTCTTCTACTTTTTCTGTAGCAGACTTCCATTTCGCAACAATGTAGTATTTCGGTTGCTACCACTACCGAAACTTTGTAATAAATCACTATATACATAGAGTTAGATATTTAAATGAAAATCAAAACAAATCTTACAAATACAAATACAGTAAAACCTCCATAACGGACACTCCCGAATAGCAGACACCTCTATTTAACGGACAGTTTTCCAATCCCCACTCCCAAAACCTACATTTTTGTATGTTTAACCTCTGAATAACGGACATTCCGAATAGCGGACACTATTTACGGCGATAAAAGATGAAAAAGAATTTTTATAAAGAAAAAAACCCGAAAAAAGAGTAAAAAAGCCTCTAAATTTATCAAAGCAATGTGTCACAAGTTTTGTGATCACAGATAAATGTAGAGGGTGGGCTAAGAAAAATCTCCCTTCCCCTACATTTAGTGTGAATTCAGGGTAGCCGGGGACGGACATCTCCTTCAGCATTGCAATGTCCCCCTTTAAGATTTTATGCTTTTAATAGACAAAAAGTGCAATCCCCCCCTCAAAGCCCAGAATTCTATCGAGTCCAATAACGTCACATTGAAAAACAAATTATACGTAATTGTAACCAAAAGTAAACATTTACAGCAGATTTTTTCTTAAGAATGTAATAAACAGTAGATAAAGATGTGCACAATTTTATTTCAGTTTTATTACTTAAAAAATGTTTTTAATTTCTGATTAATCATGTAATATAGGTTTATGGAAAATATAAGTCAATTATTGAAATATTAAAAATTTCTTAGCGATTTTTGAATCTCTGAGGTTTTCCCAATAGCGGACAATTTCTGCGTCCCCAGGGTGTCCGTTATTTAGAGGTTTTACTGTATTTTTAACAAAACCTTACAAAATCTCTAGTATTAAGAGGATATACGTTTATTTTATATAATAGAATGTCTATATACCACATTGTCTTAAAAATCTGACATATTTGAACAATAAAATAACCGAAACGCAAAATTTAGAAGTGGCAAACAATAATCCACAAACATAATTGTCAAAAATTTTAAATCTTGACAACAAATGGAATTTAGTTATGAAATGAATTTAGAAGTCTTTACACTGGTATGGGTTCTATTCTATTTTAATATTATATTTTTTTAAAGTAAAAATTTGAACAAAAATGCATATTTTCGCCTATTTAGAGGTAAAATAACTCAAACCATTTGAAAAAAAGAAAATGGCTTCGACAAACAGAAGCTTAAATTGTTTTTGTGTGATTTCTGTATCATTATTCTTTATTGCCCTTTGTTATTTCCTGTTCTTTATCTCTAATGTAAGAGATGGAAATTGCTTGTTCCGTTTCTTACATCAGTTTTTATTTATCTTCGTTCTGCATTATCGGGAAATTCTACGATAATAGTTATAAATAATTGCCAAAATGACAGAGGATTTGTACCGCTTTTTACCCAATTTAGTATAATATAGATGATGCTTATGCGGGCCCAATAGTTTATTTCGGCATCAACTCATTATTTACTAAATCATACATTCCGAATATAAAAAGGAATAATAATAATATTAATGATAAATGTTTTGATTGTGGCTTTTTAAATAGTATTTTCCATTTATTACTTTCTTCTATCTTCAATAGAAGAAAGTATTGTAATCGAAATTTTTTCGGCCTCCGGCCCGAGAGATAACGCGATCTCAGGTCGGCGTATAATATCTCCAATAAAATCTGCCACAAGAGCAGTGTTCTCACTGTCGCTCGCCAATGCGACAAATTGCGACTAAATTCTTCATTTGGCGAGTAAACAAGCGATTCGATTCGCCAAATTGCTAGTGCTCAAATTTTGCTTTTTCGTTTTTCATACATATTCATATATATATAATATACATATATAATATGTATACATAATATACATATTAATATATACATATTTTTTATATTTGTAGCGGATAGTTGAAATTAGATTAATACCAATCACTGTCACAGTTATAAAAACTTAGGTTATTTTAGAACATATTAAAAAGGGGGTACATTAAAGGGTTAGAGATAATTTTATTTTATGTTACATGGCGAATCTATTTGGCTAATACTTTTTTCATTTGGCGAATGTTTTTTATTTTTAATTAGCCAAATTACTAACGTTAGTCAAATGTCAGCGAGAACACTGCATAAGAGTAGGTGAAAGGATATCTCTATTTCAATGAGCACATGAAAAGCGACTTCAGAGTTAAGTCATCTATACATCACTTGCTTTATAATTTGTACTCATTTCTTATGACTGATAATTAATTATAAGAAAACGAATTTCAAAGCAATAAATTAAGAGTGCCTTATTTGAGCTGATATGTTTCAAATCAATGCAGTGTTGAATTCAGGGGGTGGCCCGGGGGGGGGACATTCCTCCTGGAGCTATGTGTCCGGAGCTCAAATGTCCCCCCCCCCCGAAAATTTTGAGATTTTGTGTTTTCAATGGTAAAAAAGATGTAATTCCCCCCTTCCCCCGGGATTCTATTATGTCTCCCCGTTGCTACAGAAGTCCCCCCCCCCCCCGGTTAAAAGTGTCTGAAATCAACACTGAATCAATGCGTAATGTTCAAAATTCTCTAACGAAATTTTTGGAGTGTAGAAAGTTTCGGCTCGGCTAAATTTACAGCAGCATTTTCTACGAAAACGAAACTGAATTTTCAGTTGATTAATTTATGTGCAAAATCGTGAATTGAGCTATCCATAGCAGGACATTTAATTTTAGCTAAATGTTACAGATGTCTGCAACCAAAATCGATGACGTAATAAACGGACTAAATTCAGATCAACCTCAGCAATCCAATTAAAAAAAAATCATTAAATAATATTGAAATGCAATCGAGATATCTTTATAAATTTATTCCATAGGATTTAGTATTAACGAACGGATCGTTTCATTTGAATGAAGGACCCTCTTAAAAGTTATGGTCTTTTATTTGCGTCACAGTATTTAGGTGTCACCCTGTACAAAAGAAAAAAAATCGGGACATAGAGCAACCTTGGACCATGTATCCACAAATCATCAGATAAGAGACATCTGTAAATGGATCAAAAGATATAAAAAGGATGGTATATTCATTACATAAGGTGTCAAATATGACCTTCAGAGCAGTTTTTTTCCTAATGTATTTCAAATAAAAGCCGATTAAGGTGTTCCAATTGATCTTTTAATTTCACTCTCTTTAAAATTCTGCTCTTCCAAGAGATAACAGTAGGAAGTAGGCGAAATTTTGACGTTATGCCACCCTGAATCTCATTTTACATCTTTAACTATTTAATATACGAGATCGTTTTAACTTTAGATTTATGGGCCGAGAGATAACGCGGTCGCAGGTCGGCGTAGAATATCTCCAATAAAATCTGACAAGAGGTAGGTGAAAGGCTTTTAATGGCCTTTGTCGTAATTCTTATGTTGGAATAAATATTGTTAGTCTTTAATTGAATGGTTACGCGATTGGTTCGTGGTTTTCCCTCATCGTGGGATTTTTTTTTTTTTTTTTTTTTTCATGCAAAGATTCATCTTGTCCCCCCCCCCCCACCTTCCCTTCAAGGCGTAATGAATGCATGGGAACAGGAGTCAAATTTGACTTGACAGAAATCTCTTATAACTCAATAACTAACTTAATGATAAAAAGGTGGATAATACATTTCAATTTCAAATCACTTCAGTATACAGTCCTAACCATTTTAGGCCTTAAATTCAGGGTCTGACTAAAGCAGGGGCATGCGGGGCAAGGTGCAATTGGCCGGGGCCCCCCAAGGACAGATATAACTTTTTTGTTAAAGGAGTGTCAAATGATTAAAAATGATCAAAAGTGACCAAAAATTTTTTTTTAAGTTAAGGGGCTTTTTTTCTCCCACCCCATCTGTTTTCGTACCCCATGCCCCCTTAAGGCCTCACATTTATCCTTATATTCCTGTAACTGAAAAAAAAATGAGTTCTATAGTTTCTTAAAGTTATCTTTTTTTTTTTTTTTTTTTTTTTTGCTATTACATGCTATTATCGATGTGAATAGTGCTTGGTACGAAATTTAGGTACACATACAATAGGTATGAATTTTAGTTTTAGTCACTTCAGTATAATTTACAAAAAATTTGACGATAGAAGGGGGCTCCCATAATAATGTTTGCCCCGGGGCAAGTCGGGACCTGACTTGGTCGGGCCTTGCTTAAATTTAACAATGACTCTGAAAGTTTCGCGTTTGTTGAGCAGAGGACTTAAGAATCGCCTCAAGAAAGTGCCAAGCGGTTAATATTGCCAAAAGTGACCTAAATAGACTGACCTGGGAAAGGATTGCGGTCCTCCCCTTCCCCTCTCTGCTTCCCATATAACCTCTCTCCCTCCAACCCCGCATAAAAGAACAAACTATAACTCAGAAAACTAATCATTATAATTTTACAACATTATAATATAACAACTTAGTACTGTGTTGTTTTCAAGAGAAATTTATTACGGTCAATTTCATCGTTACGAAGCAAGCCTATAGCTATGACCATTTATGATGACCCAATGAAGGCATTTTTCTTTCTAAAGCTGCTATCAGATTCACCCACATTTCGCAAGACTTTTGAGCCAACACTTGATTTCTTCCAACTTTTCGCGAAATATCCTCACAACACCCAGTGTGATAGCAAACAGCAATGCCCCCCAACTTTTTTCCACAGTTCCAAAAAAGTCTGTGCTAACCCATATTTTTCATCCAACATCGAACATTTCAACGAATCAGAGATAAGCGATTGACACGAATAGGCAATAAATGTTAACGGTTGGTACTAGTAGGACTGGTTTGCCTCCAACTTCTTCAAAGACAATTGTAACCCTTTTCTCTCTTTGAACGGGAAAATGTTGGGGTTAAAATCGGCTGAAAAGTTTGTCGCGCCTAAAGTCCGTGAATCTGATAACAACTTAACATCTTGATGCACAAAGCTGACTGCATTTTTTGTGATACCCTGTATACTGATGTGATTAGTACCTAGTACGAAATGTATGTATGTATGAAGTTTAGTATTAGCACTTCAGTATAATTCACAAACAGTTCTGTTAATAGAGATAAGCACTCTCACTCCCATAAAGATACTTTCCTCGGGCCCATAAATAGCCTAAATCGGACCCTGGTTGCATTCTCGTTTTATCTTGGAAGAATGTGAGAGGACTATTATCCTCACACATTATTATTACTCAAAATATTCGGATACAATTTCAGACCCATTTTTAAAAACAGAAACATGAAACTTGCTGAGGGGATTTTTGAAGAGACATATAAGGTGCCGTGAGATGTCATTTTACGCTCCATTCATTAGAATTTGATTTATAAACAATTGCCTTCTCAGTAGGGTCCTTTTTTCGTTCCCAGATCTCCCGCTTCGGAAAAATCACTTCAAATGACCAACTTTGACAGAATTTTTTGCAATATTTTCTGCATTTATCGAAAAATTGGCAGACACGGCACCTTATAAAGTTTCTAAATAAGAGAGTCTGCGAGTTTGATGCGTTTGAGAGCAAAAGTGAATTCAAAAATAAATCGGATTTAAGCAGTTTAAATCGAAATACACCCTTAAGTTAATTTACATTATCAAAAATACTAGTCAGATGTGACAATCACAAAAATCTCATAAAATTACTTCAAAATTTAGGAAAGGCTGCCGCTTCAACTATTCAGCAGGTACAATACTAAAAGCCATAACTTCTGTTCTAATGGAAATTTTAAGAAAAGAATTCTATTAAAATGCTCAAAAACAGAAGTTTAACATCTAAAAAAAATCAAAATTTCGAAAGTTTTGAAGCTTTACGAGTCCTGAGACCCTATCATTCTAACTAATGACGCACACACTGAAATCTCTAATTACTTGAACCCACGGGCGGGGTATAGCAAGAGCCGTAGCTAGAAGTGAATAACAGGGGGGGGGGGGGGGGGTCAAGAAAATGTAGGGGGGGGCTCATATTTCTCTATCTCACTCTGACGCAGAAAGGTAAATTAGTGCATATTCACATTATACGTACTATGTTTCTCTTTAAAGTGTTGTAATAACTTCATTTTATGCTAAGAAAAGAATTGGATGATGCAAAATTCGAATGTATTACTAGTGCAATATTAAACATCGTGTTAGCTTCCTATGTGCAAATCGGACGAGAGAGTGTTGAAACACTTATTTCAGTTACAATTTTAGTATTTCTGTAAAACTGTGAAAAGTCCTCTAAACGAAATTCTATTTTAATATAACTAAATTAGATAAACAGAATTTCATTTGGGATTTCAGAACTTAAATTCATTGAGTGACGTTGGAATCTTTTCCAGTGGATGCTCAAAATGTTTTAGGGGAGGGGGGCTCTAGCAGCCCTTTAGCCCTGGGTATAACCTCCCAAATCCCCTTCCTTCCCTTTTGTGTATCATCCTATGACGAACCATTCATTTCATTTCCTTTTCCCTAAATAATTCGCTCTTAAGGTCTTTCGTTCTTAAACGAGGAACTTCAACACATTCAGAAAAAGGCAATATTCACGGACATCCAATTTTTTGTTATTGCTTTATTTATTTTGGCAACAGTTAATATTCCGTCATGGCGGCGGCGCCCTGTCTCTGTCAGAAATCAAAACAAAACTCATTCCGTGAATATTTTTCTCGCGCAAAAAGCGAGTGGGATTCGTTCCGAATATGCGAGAGTTTGTTTGTGGATGACGGCATTTTGTTTGTTTACGCGAGAAAGATAAAAAGTATGCCAATGTCATACCTCCGCTTGTTTGGGTTTCGCGCGGTGGGCAGACCTGACATTGAACGACTCATTCCGGCATTAATCATTCATTACTTTCGGAAAAAGTAATGAGAGGTCATATTTGTCCGCTCACCCTTCACTTTCCAAGTAACACAGATACTAAGTAAATGAAATTGGGCCGATATGACAAGAAAGTTTATCCGATGTATGCGTGTGTGTCATAATTTGATTAATAATGATTAAATTAATTTGCGTAAAATAATTATTTATCTATCTATGATGCATTGATTAGAGGTGCATTCGATAATTACACCGCATTTTAACCTTTATAGTCCAAATTATGAATTCATGAAAATTTTCATCTTTTGAGGTATTTGCACAGCTTCGTAACTGATTTTTCGAAACTTTTGTAACTTTTTCTTGTTATCCATTTTTTATAATGACATTTACCTTAAAACTTTGGAAATATATATATATATATAAATTTTCAGAACTACCCATAGTCAAAATTATGTCAAAAATTGGTCTATATCCATTGTTCGAAATTATTAATTATTTTTCATTCAAACTCAAAAAATTCATCTCTATTTGTAAAATAGTTTCTTTTTACTTAATAACACAGCTCAGTTCGTTTCGAACACAGATAAATTATCAAAACAACTCTGTAACTTTTTAACACACATTCTCATAAAAAAGTTCGAATCACAACAAAAAAAAAACAACACAAAGCTTAGAAAGAGCTTTTTTCATGCAGCTTAGAAAGAGCTGCAGAAATAAAAAGATCAGGTCTTTCATTCACATTTTATCGTTTGCAATAAAAAAAATTCTTACATTTTGGTATGTCCGTTGTGTGGCGACACCTACTAGCATAAATTTAAATAGCACTTTATCAAACAATTGACATTTCCGCAAAACGTGATAGCTCAAAAACTTCTTGACTCTGAATATTAGTTTTTCGATTGACTTACTTATTCACAACGAAATCCTAATCCAATATCCTAAGTGATTTCATACGTGCAACAGTGAAGAAATAATATTGATTTTCGTGTTAATGTATCATGTTTGTCTCTTAAATATGTTTGTTAAACACAAAAATGGATAACATGTGTAAAACATCTATTCGAGTTTGAGAAAGCTGATAACGACTTGAAAGCATTTCCGAAAACCAGGGGCAGTAAAAGAAACTTTTTTCCTATAAATGCTTCTTTAAATCTCGAAACTAAGATAGACTGGTTTCTGAAGAGTGCTTTCTGGAATTATTATTCTGTTAAAAGAAGTTATTGTATGTTTTAGTTATGATGGTTATGTTCCTATAAAACATTTTTTCATAGTAATTTATTCACTTTTTGACTTTTACTATGCATTTTCACAGCTCAAGATGTAAAATGATGTCCAATGCTTTTATACTTCTGCTAGAAATATTTTTGCATGATAGTTTCGACGATATCTCTGAAAATACAATGCCTAAAATTTAAAGAAATGTATTTTTGAGTCTAGTGTTTTCACAGCTTTCACACGAAATACAAAGAAAATATTTTTTTTATCAAATAACTTAGTGAGCCCCTCTATATTTTTCCAAAATATATTTGTGAATGTTTTGTAGTCTGTAAATATGTGGATCATCGCCTCGCCCACTGGGGGGGGGGGGGAGCTAAGAAGGATAAAGCCCCTCCCATACCGCAAGATTAAACTAATTAAAGTTTTTTAAAATTATGAAAGTTTACTTTTATTATTTTTAATAGGTTCTTGCAAAATAGAAAATTTGAAAAATAGTTAAACTTTCCACATTCCCCCCCCCCCCCTTAACTATAAATTTCCTTATAAAATTTGAAATATCAGCCTTTTTAATATTCACCTCTTTAAGCAATAGTTTCTTTTTATTTATCAAAGAAGTTTAAGTCTTCCAAATTATCCCCCATCCAAAATTTTCAGAGCCCCTCCCCCAGTTTCGCTGATTGCTCCCCCTTTTCACCACCCAGTCTTCGTTCTGTGTCAAGTTAACAGAAAAAATGTATGTATGTCCGGGAACGATAAATCTCGTCCATTTTTAATAAAACGTCAAAAAAAAAAAAAAAAAAAAAAAAAAAAAAAAAAAAAAAAAAAAAATCGAACCGAGCTCGTCTGAGATTCCGGTATAGATCAGGAAAATATAGATCACCAAAATATGCTGGCCCCTTCCAAAGTTGAATCATGGGTACGCCACTGATCATACAGGGGTGTAGTCGTAAAAATAACAGAGGATATACCGGGTGTCCCAAAAATGACTGATGGATTTTAAAATTCAATAACTTGCAAACGGTGACAGCTATTTAGAAAAATTTTGCAGGAGGGTTATGTATAATGTCAGGAGTTTTTTTACCGTAAATTTTTATTTTAGTTCGCATCTCAAATTGATCGAAGGCCAGGTCGACGCTTCACTCAGCACTGATCACCTGGACTTCAATCGCCGTCAGCGCCACCTATTGTTTGAGATGCGAACTAAAATAAAAAATTACGGTAAAAAAAATCCTGACATTATACATAACCCTCCTGTAAAATATTTTTAAATAGCTGTCACCGTTTGCAAGTTATTGAATTTTAAAATCCATCAGTCATTTTTGGGACACCCGGTATGCTCTAAGCAGAGGGTATACGCTCAAGGCAGAGGGTAGAGTGTATATACTATAAGCTTTTTTTTTGAGAAGCAGAGGGTATACGCAGTACCTTTAAAAAATCAGAAGGTAGCGGCGTACACCCTCGTATACCATCACTGCAGATCAACAATATTTATTGCTTCTTCAAATTTGAATTTTTCTCGTTCCATATTTTACGAATGACAGACACAATAGTGATCTTATATAATAGTTCCGTTTTTACTTTTTAAATAGGAAATCCCAAAAATGAAGATTATTTGTAGATTTAGTGCTGAAACATATATACAAATTAGTAATTTTCAAAAGGTGAAAAATACAGCCATCACATCTATGTGTATATTACTTACCCATCATACGTAGTATAGGGTAAGTCTTGCAATCGTTTTGAAAATCGAAAGATTTTTTTTTTTTTTTTGACGGATTTACGCGTTTCAGATACTGGAGATTCCGAAAAACATATTTTTAGAAAAAAAATTTTGCCGTCCGTCCGTTTGTGTGTCTATATGTCAGTCTGTCTGTCTGTAACCACTCTATCTCTTGAACAAATTGAGATAGAGACTTGAAATTTTGTATGTACTTAGTATGTAAGAATGGGACGAAGCCTATTTAATATCAGCAACCTCGATTATCCGGAACTATTTTTTTTGGACTCTCGAAAGATTCGTTCTGATGAAAAGTACATAAAAATTTTCGAAATTTTTTGTTTTAAGGAAAGGATGTAAAAGACTATAAAATAACATAATTTTTGCATAAAGAACGAAGTCGATCGGATTATGAGTTGCCGAGATATGTGTAATCCTGTTTTCCAAATTCTTCGATTTTTCATGACCCTGTATTTCATTCAAATTTGAATTCACAGATATATTTCAATTGGAAATGAGATGCTTAATCAAACGCAGTAAATTTTTAGTTAATATAATTATTACTTTTTGAGTTATAAGGATGTTTCTTTTATGCATTCCGGTAGTACTTGAGTATTTTGGCGTTTTATATAATTTGTCGAAATGGATTCATCAGCAAATTATTAATAGAGCATTATTATGTATTTAAAATTATTTAATTATGCGTTTAAATTTTATTTTGGAATTTGCCATAGATAGTTTACAAATGGCGTTTTATTTTCATATTTTATATCATGATGGGTAAGTATTATGGTGGCCCCCAACGACTAGTTTTATATGTCTCAGATTTTCAATACTGTTTGACTTTTTAATTTTGAAATATGCAACTTACGAAAAATGCTTGCGTGGGGATTAGAAATTAAGGTCATTTTAATCAATTATTTCAATTTTAATTTGATAAGGGGAATAAATACGCAATTTTTTTTTGAAAGGAAATTAATATAGTATAAACTTAATTTTGGCGAAAAAAAATTAAATTTTGTATACAGTGGCGGTCAAAAGTTTCCGGCCAGCAAAAATTTTTCAGTTAATTTGTAAATATACCCATATGAAGAGGAATCTCAAAGCGATACTTATACATTATATCGACATATTAGTTAGGAACTTACTTATTGAAGAACGTGTAAATATCAATAAATTTTATTGACAAAATTAAATATAAAAGAAAACGCTAGTTCTCAAAAGTTTCCGGCCACTTATCATTCTTTAGGTTTTTTTTTTTTTTTTTTTTTTAATCCATAAAGTGTTTTTTGGTTATGTTTATGAATGAATCAACGTGTATAGCATATTTTGAATTCAAATTTGAGAAGTTCAACAAATATTGTTCATAAATGAGTGATTAGTTTGTCGCTAAAAGGCCAATCTTCTCGAGATATTGCGGTTAAGTTATCGATCGGTAAAATCGACTGTAAACAATATTTACAAAATTATATAAAGATGGTTATGGCTTTCAGGACTTTCAGAGGTCCGGGAGACCCCGGAAAATTACTATTCCTGAGGACAGAATTATCAGGAGAAAAACCATTGATAATCCGCATGAAAATTCCGTTGCAATATACTGCGATTTACGGAATGAAAATATTGCTGAAATAAGTTAGTCTACCGTGTTATGATGCTGACGTGATACAGAACTTTATGGAAGAGTCAGTGTTAAAAAATTTTCAGAGGTAAAAAAAAAAAAATACAGACTTACCCTACTTTAATTTTCCAAGGAATACAAAGTCTGGTCAAGTGAAAACTGGAAAAAAGTTCTATTTTTCCATCAATCGAATTCGAAGCAGTTTTCGAAACAACAAAAGATATGATTCGACCTATGTTATTCCTACAATGAAGGATGGCGGAAGACACGCTATGCCGTGGGGAGTATTTTCCTCAAAAAGTGTCGGTCCGTTATTTGAAATCCACAGCCAGATGAATTATACAATGTATAAGGATATCTTGCAAGATTATTTTCTGCCTTATTAGAGAAGAAAATCTGGTCGCATCTATTTTCTTAACATGATAACGACATAAATAATGTTTGCAAACCTCGATAAGCAATGGTTTTCGCACAAAAAATTTCGTTTTTGAAATGATCAGCCCAAGCGCCCAGCATGAATCCAATAGAAAATGTTTGAAAAGAAGTTGAAAGAAGTCTGCGGAACTATAAATATTTCAACTCAGCCGAAATTTCGCCAAAATTGCAAGAAATGAGGGGAAAACGTACCATAGACGATCTTTAACCGTTGATTGTATGAATGTCACGTTGCTGCGCCGCAGTACTTATTGCTAAAGCTAATAAAATAGTAATACGATAAAATGCTAATAGTAAATGTTGATGATCACTGTAATTTTTTATTACAATACCACTTTTTTACAAACTTGTGAAGGTGGCCGGAAACTTTTTGAGAACATGCGTTTTCCTTTATACTTAATTTTGTCAGTTAAATTTATTGATATTTACATGTTCTTCTTTAAGTAAGTTCCTAACTATTATGTCAATAAAATGTATATAAATATCACTTTGAGATTCCTCTTCATATGGGTATATTTACAAATTAACTGAAAAATTTTTGCTGGCCGGAAACTTTTGACCGCCACTATATATGTTGTATCAGGTTCATTTTGTAATTTTACAAAGAAGTAAAACTTTTAAAAACTAGACATTATTCCTTCAAAATAAGTTACTTTAATTGTATGGAGCAAAATACTCTTTTCATGCAATGTTAAAAAATAATTCATAGAATCGAGATTTAAATATACTTTTTGCAACTTTTGGTCTTTGGAGTGAAGAAACGGCATAAAAATCGGAGTCAGCGGATGTTATTATTTTAACTTAATATATTATTTACAGTAACATCTTCAAAAATTAAGATTTATTTCTTTCTGCCTCAAAAAAAAAAAAAACAATTGAAACTAGTCAGATGTAGCAATCCCAAAACTTTCTTCTATTTTATGCATGCTAATATTTCCTGAAAAAAGCAATGTAGCAGCGCCACCGGTTAGGTGGTTTAAACCGAAATCTAGTCAAACCAAAATCTATCAACCGAAATCTATCTTTTACAAAAATTTACGTAACAGCGCCACATGTTAGGTGATGCACACCAAAAACTACTCAGGATCATTTTTTTATCGGGTACTAGCTGAATCCGAAAATTTTTGAAAATCCATGCATTAATTCTTGAAATACATTTATTACGAAATCATGAAAAATGCAGCATAGAAGCGCCATCTGCAGGGCGATTTACACCAAAAGCTAAACAGCACTAATCCATATCAAGGACTAACTGAATCTGAAGTTTTAGAAAATTTCGTGCATTAGTTCTTGAGATATAGGTATGGCGATAATGCTCCATGGCAGTGCCACCTGTTGAGCGATTTGCACCGAAACGTAATCAGCACCCTGTTATATCAAGTACTAACTAAATCTAAAGTTTTATAAAAATCCTAGTACTAGTTTTTGAGATATGGCTATTGGAGAAAATGTGAATAATGCAGCGAGCAGTTGTGCCACCTGTTGAGCGATATACACCAAAAACTAATCATATATCAAGGTCTAACAGAATCTAATGTTTTGTGAAATCCCATGCATTAGTTATTGAGACAGAGCTATTGCGATAATTGCGATCAGGAATAATGCACCATGGCAGCGCCTTCTATGGTGCGATTTGCACCAAAACGTAAACAGTATTATTATATGAAGCACTAACTAAATCCAAAGTTTTATGAAAATACATGCAGTGTTTTATGAAAATCCGCACCTGTTGCATGATATACACCAAAAAATAATCTTATCTATTTATATATCAAGATTTAACAAAATATAAAGTTTTGTGTAATTCCGTGCATTATAGTTCTTACGATAAAGCGCCCACAAAATTTTGGCCACATGCAGACAGACTGACAGACAGTCATTTTGTAAAAGCCTGTTTTTCGGGTTCCCCCAAAACGCGTAAATCTTTCGAAAACCAGATTTCAAAAATTTTCACGAATCCAACACTTTCTATTTGTAAAGATAGACGAAAGTAATAATTCATAGAATAAATCTAGAGTTAAATATACTTATTGCAACCCTTGGTCTTTTAAGAGAAGAAACAGCGTAAAAACCGGCGTCAGCGGTGTTATTGTTTCAACTTAAACTATATTTACAGTAACATTTTCAAAACGTAAGATTTATCTTTTTCTGTATCTCAGAAAACCAGTTGAAAAAAACGTGTGATATACCCAGAAGGAAATTCACTGTAAACATCGATCCACTGAAATCTTACTTTAAAGTTTAGTTTTGGAATAAATATACAAAGTATATGCACTTTTAAAAGAGCTTTTTCAAAACATGTGCTTTTCTGTTATGTGTATTGTTTTTAACACTTTCCAACATAAGTTGAAAACTGTTTATGATTTGGGTTTGTTTTATCGTGTCAACGCAGCCGGATTCACAAAAAATATGAATCGCAGTTAAAGGTATTCTTAAATCAAAAAGGGCAACTTTATGATATAAATTTTAATTCGTTTTTGTTCGGAAATACCTGAAACGACCAGGTATTGTTGTTCAGAAACTTACGTCATCGAACTTTTTTTTTTCGGAAAAGCAATAGATTTTTCGAAAAATAATGTCAAAGGGAGCGTTTTGAACTGAATTTCGAAAAATCACTCAAGGAAGGTTAAAAAAGGTGTTTGTTATAGGGATTAAAATTGCTTCTAACTCAATAGGTAATTTATGGATCAAAACATGAAAAACACAGTTCCATTTCAAATCGTTTCCAGAGTCTGTATATTATTTGTATGTACCTTTTAGACAGTATTCCTTCAAAATGATTTACTTTAAATGTATGAAGCAAAATACTCTTTTCATCCTCCAACAATATTTAAAAATATCTCATAGAATACAGAGTTAAATATTCTTTTTGCAACCTTTGGTCTTTTAAGAGAAGAAACAGCGTAAAAACCGGCGTCAGCGGTGTTATTATTTTAACTTAAACTATTATTTACAGCAACATCTCCAAAACGTAAGATTTATTCCTTTTTCTGTCTCAAAAAACAAGTTGAAAAAGAGTATATGATACCGGGAAAAAATTTACTGTATATATATATCGATCCACTGAAATCTTACTTGAAAGTTTAGTTTTGGAATAAATATACAAAGTATATACACTTTTAAAAGAATGTTTTCAAAACATGTGCTTTTCTGTTATGTCTTATTTTTAAAACTTCCCACCATAAGTTGAAAACTGTTTACGAATTGGGTTTGGTTTTTTAGGTGCGTTCGTAATTATGTAAATACGTAGCACCTATAGTTGTCGTTCAGTCCGTCCGTCCGTCTGTCCGTCTGTCTGTCTATCTGTCCGCATATAACAACGCAAAAACTACCCAACCGATTCTTTTGAAATTTAAAATATATAATTATTACATAATTTTCTCGAGCCATTTCAAATTTTATGAGAATCGGATGGATAGATCAATTACAGGGATGATCAAAAGTATTCCGTTACATTACGGTCAATGGGGGAAAATGTTGCAAATGCATTTTAATCGTTTGAAATTTAAATTACATACTTATTACATAATTTTGTCAAGTCATTTCAATTTTTTTGAAAATAGGATGCATAAATCAAATACAGGGACAATCAAAAGTACTCCGTTACATTACAGTCAATGGAAAAAAAAAAAAGTTTCAAATGTATGTAGATTAAGGAGTCCAGGGGTATTGTTACATACGTTTAATAATCTTGAGTAATGTGTAATATTTACAAGGGAAAAGTGCAATATTTACAGGGGAAAAAATACTTAAAGGATTAAAATTATGGGGCATCTTCTGTCTTTTAGCCCTGAGCTCGGCTAAGTACCTCTTCATCAGGCGGGCTCTGGCATCCTTCTCCACTTGTTCTGTGCTTGTTGCTGGGGCCCTTTCGTGTGAAGGTGCTAACTCAGCAACATTTAGTTAACACGTGGCTAAAAAGGTCAAACACGTGTCGTACCTTGCCATGGGGCGGATGCCGAATCGGCCAAATGCATCTGAGCGAGCCTGTTACTATGGGCTCGCTATATCGACACTCGGCCAATCCGACATGCAGCTGACCACAGCTGAACGTGTACACCGGTCAGGATACTTAAAATAAACTATTTCTTCAAGGGAGAGAGAAAAAAAAAAACAGACGATCACTGTAAAACATGAATTTAAAAAAAAATTTAAAAAAAAATTAATATTAATAAGAGAGAAGAACAAAAAAGGAATTTTTGAAGACGTCATTAACAGCACACACAATGAAAAGAAAAAAAAAATTATATCATAATAGTTAGCGTCGTTAATGTGCTCTTTGCACACCTGTCTTTTGTTTTATCATCATTCCCCAAAGGGGGTTTCCAACACAACGTCTTCGAAACCGATATTCGTCTTCGTCTAAGAAAAAAGGTCTCAACTTTATTATAGTGTTTCTTAATACGTCTTCAAAAAAAAAAATAAAGGAAAACTTTTATTTTTATGTAAAAGAAAATTGCTCAAATTGGACTAATCGTAAAAACTTTTATGACAAAGACAAAACAAACAAACGAAAATAATTATCTTTTGTCTGTCAAAAGAAAAGAAAGAGTAGAGGAAAAAAAAAAAAAAAAAAAATCGAAACTTATAGTTTTCCTGCTACATCATATTTTGTCATTTTTTGGGGGGGGGGTGTAGAAGAAATAGTTTATACAGATAAACATATTTATAAAAACAATCATATTTCAAACAAAACATACAATATTTCGAAGCACATAAAATGGTACTAAGTATGTAAAAAAAAAAATATGTCCTATATATTGTAAAAGTTAAATGTTTGTGCCAAAAAAAAAAATCACTTGGCACCTGTTAACATAATCCTGGTTAATGAAATAATAATAATGATAAAAATGCTTTAGCCAGCCAACAAAAAAAAAAGCACTTGACTTAGCTTTATTTATTGCTGTGGCATATTTCACATTCGAGGGAATAATTAAAAAAAAAACACCATTATTCCCTCTTCGTTGCGTGGAGGAGTAAACACAAAACTAAAACCACATCTGTGTTTGTGATTTTGCAAGAGAAATAAGAAAAGAGAAAAAAAAAAAAAAAAAAAAAAAAAAAACACTCGTAAACGTAGAGATTATCTTGCAGTAAATTCTTCCAGTCACTATGAGTCAGTTTATATAAAATGAAAAAAAAAAAATCACAGCTTTCCATAAGCTGGGTAAGACTTAGTTCAAAAACCAATATGTAAATAAAATAGTGAAATCCATAATAGAAAAAAAATGCACTGATGGTTTTTCGTAAAAAAAAAAATATTAAAGTACGAACATCTTGAACAGGTTTCAGGTTGGGAGAGAAAAAAAAAATAAATAAAAAGTAAACATCTGTGTAACAAAATATCTTGCTTGAGAAAGAGAGAAAAAAAAAAGTCTCACTTAGGATCCAACGCTGATAACACACTTTTTCTCCCCTTTTGCATACTTTTTTTTTTCTTTCTTGTCTTTTTCCATTTAAGCGTCGCGGTGAATCGAATGGCAACGATTAGGAGGAACACAGAGCATATCAAAACGTTGAAGGTATCTAGTACCATAGATGAACATCTTGCCATCGGTGACTCATAACAGCAATCTGTTTGCATTAGGTGACATAAGACACCGATGAAAAGTATGGGGATCATATATTTAAGAATATTCCGCATAGCATCGTTGTCACCAACTGTTCCGTGACCAAGGGTAGTGGAAACGTCTCTTCCGGAGAAATGTTTAGCTTGTTGATTTTGAGGGGAAAATAGGACATTAGGCTCTTCTATATTAGTGCATATTTCATGTGGCACGGGGTCGTCTGCGAAGCATGGAAGTGTTCCGTTGAATGAGTTGTGGTGTGCCATGTCAGTACAAACAGAAGGCGTGTTATGTGACGTAAGGGGGGCTGGTAAGAGAGTGTTGCTCGCGGGCTTACGGGTGCGTATGCAGTTAATGAAAACATCCGCTTGGGGAGTTTTATGGAGCGATATCCCGTCCTGACCACACGTTAGTGTACCCTGTGTAAGCACGTCCCGCCCTACAATAAAGGGGGTGGACATTTGTGATGAGTTTACGACATAAACTCTAGTAGAGAACAGAGTTCCATCTATTTGAATATCCGTTTTAAATGATCCTAATGGCGTTAAACTGCCACCACCAAAACCGTCCAGTTGTATGGTTTCACATTGTAGGGGAGGGGAGCCAACTAATTTATAAAAATCCTCTCTTATTGCTGTAATCGCACTTCCCGTATCAATTAATGCGTCTATTATGACATCCGCAATTTTGACTAATTTATTCATGTTGGTATACGATTGCTGTGAGTCTACGACGTGGACTTTCTTATCGCGCTTTGACCCCGAACGTTGTTGGGGAGGGGTGCCTCGGGTTGTAGGCTGTTTTTCCCCAGTGCGCTCGCCACATTCAAAAGACCGATGGCCCCATAAAGAGCAATTAAAGCATTTCGGGCCCTTATTTTTATTATGACAATCTGCGGAAACGTGGTTTCCTAAACCGCAGTTAAAACAGATAATTTTACGTTCATTTTTAAGGTGTGGTGTAGGAGTAGGGCCTTCCGCATGATACGACATGCGTTTCACCTGACCACTGGCTGATCGGCAAATTTCATCATAAATTAGCAATTTTTTCTTAAACTCTACTAAATCGGAACAGCCATATAAAATGGATTTATTTTGGGGTGTATCTCTAATACCTTGTATCGTGTAATGAATTAAAGAGATGTCATCCACAGTCCCTCGCTGCGCGATTTCTTTCATCTTCAAAAAATATTCCAATAATTGTTCGTTTGGTTGACATCCGCGGTTTGCTAATATTTGATGTATTTGTGCGGGCGAAGCCGTTTGATGAAATTCGCGGAATAACGCTTCCTTTAGTGCGGAATAGGAATTAATATTAATTTCAGCTCTAATTACTAGCAATGCTAAACCTTTTAAACTCCGTTCTGCGAAAACAAATTTTTGAATATCTGAGAGGTTCAATGATTCCGAGAGTGTTTCGAATCGTGTAAACCATGTTTGGATGTTTTCAGATTTTTCCCCGCTAAACGGCGGAATTAATTGTTCTATGTCGGTGAAAGAAATATTTTGTTTACTTGCAGTGTATTGCGAATGTACAACCATTTGCTGTGGTTGTATTTTTAAGGGGGAAATTAATTCTGTGCTGGCACTGCTGTCGTTCTGATTATGCTCAATGTCTGTCTCCGAAGCCGAAATATTCCCAAATGTTTCCTTAAAAGCAGCAATGTCTGATAATGCGACCAAAATGCGAGTCGCTATCTCATCTTTATTTCCATTTATATCTATGGATAGCAGATTAGCGACTGTTATCAATTGCAACTGGTCAAAAGTATCAGTAATTTCTTTCAATTTGTTGGCGAATTCAGGGCTACCTTCTTTAAACGGTAATCCGGTATAAACCCTTAAATTAGAACGATTTCGCCTCGCTTCGTCTTTTCCAAAAATAAACAAATGTAGAAGCTGTATTTTATCGGCTTTGGCAGTTTTTAAATGCTGTCTGATCACTGGGATCGCTTGGAGCTCCATTACTCACAGCAAAGAAATAAGGTATAGTAAAAAAAATATCACTTACTGCTATTTAAGTGTAATCCAATTTGATCTATGCTACTTTTTCAATGAAAAAAAAATAAATCCACGGTATGCACAAGAACATCACAAATTACAGGCGGCGACCGACACTACTGACACACTTTCTTCATTTTCTTTTTCTTTTTCTCCCTTCTGGTGAGCTGTGGGACCGCGCTGATAAGCAGAAAGCATAAACATCATCTCGCTGCCGGATGGGGACTAGGGGAAATATAATCTTTCCTCTTGCACACTGCACATCAATCCATATGCAAAAATAAGAACTCTTGCAGTGCAGGTTGTTTGGGGGTCCAAGTAGGCCGAGCCCCCATGTAGATTAAGGAGTCCAGGGGTATTGTTACATACGTTTAATAATCTTGAGTAATGTGTAATATTTACAAGGGAAAAGTGCAATATTTACAGGGGAAAAAATACTTAAAGGATTAAAATTATGGGGCATCTTCTGTCTTTTAGCCCTGAGCTCGGCTCGGCTAAGTACCTCTTCATCAGGCGGGCTCTGGCATCCTTCTCCACTTGTTCTGTGCTTGTTGCTGGGGCCCTTTCGTGTGAAGGTGCTAACTCAGCAACATTTAGTTAACACGTGGCTAAAAAGGTCAAACACGTGTCGTACCTTGCCATGGGGCGGATGCCGAATCGGCCAAATGCATCTGAGCGAGCCTGTTACTATGGGCTCGCTATATCGACATGTATTTCAATAATATTACACTCATTTGAACATAATAATATAGATATGCTGCATCATAAAGTACATATTATAATATAGATTTTGCATAATCTGTGGTGCGAAGAACTTTTGTTATTGATTTACAAGGCCACACAAAAGTATTCCATTACATAATGAGTATAGAGGGAACATTGTTTGTTGCGCATTTTAATTGTAATTAACTATTTACAATTTTATAAGATTGATATATGAGAGTGATATTTTTAAAACTTCATTATCGTACTAACGCACCTCATTTGCTACGCTTCATGTGCAATTTCCAACTTGTTCTTTCTTTCTTTAGCTTTTTGCGCTTTGCTTCGCGTTGATTCCGTCGGATTCCCAATATTATGAATCGCTATTAAGAGGCTACTTCAGTTAAACTGAAAAGACTAATGCTAACACAATTTCCAACATAAGTTGAAAACTGTGTATAAACTGGATTTGTTTTTTCCTCCACCTGCACCCTACTTCGCATCAGCATAATCGGATTCCCATTCAAATGAAAAGACCGTTCGCTAATGCTAATGCTACGGCAGAAATATATAAAGATATCTCGCTTGCATTACAATATTTTTTAACGATTTATTTTTTATTTTATTTATTTATTTTATTTTACTTTATTTATTTATTTATTTTATTTTTTGCTGCATTGGACAGTTGAGATGGATCTGAATGCAGGCCGTTTTTTACTTTTTCGATTTTGGATGCAGATATTTTTGATGAGGGTGCTTTCGCTTTCCAAACCGGTTCCGAAAATGAAAGTGTCTTCTTAAAAAATAGCTATAAACAAACTAAAAAAAGGCCTGCATTCAGATACATCGCAACTATCAAATGCAAAAAATGTTTAAAAATATCAAAATGCAACCGAGATATCTTTATAAATTTCTTCCATAGGATTTGCAATATTTAAAAATAATTCATTGAATCGACGGTCAAATATACTTTTTGCAACGTTTAATCTTTTAAGGGTGTTCTTAACTGCTCCGCTCAACAAGCGCAAAACGCTTTGATACATTTACAAATTCATTTTTCAACAGAAAGACATAAAATTGGATGGCCTGACTATGGAAGCGATTTCGAATTGAACTTGATTTTCCATTTCATGATCATTAAATCACTTATCGAGTTATAAGCTATTTCGGTGACGCAATCACCCGTTTTTCTCCTCCTATTCGACCGGTTTTTTCTTCTTTCGTCGGGAAATGGGCTCAAAAGTGTCCACTTTGAAGGCTTGTTATGAAAAGTTTATTGTGTTTTTTAAAAAACAAAAGAATGAGTGCCATTAGATAGTTTCTGAATAACAACATCCGCTATTTTCATGCATTTCCGAACAAAAATAAATTAATGCATGTGTCACAAAGTTGCCCCTTTTGATTTAAGAACATCCTTAAGGGTGTTCTTAACTGCTCCGCTCAACAAGCTCAAAACGTTTTGACACGTTTACAAATTCATTTTTCAACAGAAAGACATAAAATTGGATGGCCTGACCAGGCCCGTAGCCAGGATTTCCTTTCGGGAGGGGCTCAATTTTGGATTTTTTTTTTTTTTTTCATCTGACAACAGTAATGTGTGTACAGTCGAACCCCGATATAGCGAATCCGGTTTATAACGAACTCACGGATATAACGAAGGAAAATTTTGGCCCTGCTATTTTCCTATTGTATTTAATGCTACTTTATCCTTTTATAGCGAATCTCCGAAATCTTAAGAATCGATTATAACGAACATTTTTTTCCAGTCGACTCATGATTTTTTGATTTTTTTTTTTTACTTTTTCGCAGTTATGAAAATAGGATTTAGACTCTAAATTTACAAGAAAATTCGAAAATGCATGCCGGCTTCTGACACATGGTGCAAACTAGATTTTAGTCAATTTAATTCATTAATGATTATATTTAATAGATCTTACGTTTTTCTCTTAATACATCATTATTGAGTATATAAGTAGCAGATAATAATGTGCACATTTTGTGAGCGATAAAATTTTTTTAAACGGAACGGATACAACGAACAAAACTTTCGGTCCCTTGAAGCTCGTTATAACGGGGTTCGACTGTAGTTTAAAATATAGATAAAAAATAAACAAGGCTTTACCTATGATATAATCTTGTCTAATATACTTGTTGGCCATTCGAAAAACTGTTATTTTTTTCGATTCCTATTACAATTTATGTTTCTAAGAGCACGTTGAGTACCTGTTCGAAAACCGAAAGTGTATTTAGGGGTAAAAACCGCAAAGAAAATAAAAAAAGCACAAACTGACACTTTTTGCGATAAACCTCATGTATCTTTATGAGAATTTAAAAAATATATATTGAAATGCAAGCAAGTAATTTTAATGGATTTAAAACGTAGGATTAATATTAACGTCTTGCATTGCAGGTGCGGGATCGTAAAATGATTAATCTGTAGAGTGATGTCAAAACTAATGGATATCACTGCCCAGTCTCTCATGTAGGTTTTGGCCTCGAGCCCAATCTCGCCGGTCAGCCTAATCGTTTGGAGTTTGCCATAATTTTCTTCGAATTTTGGATTTAATTTTATAGTTACGGACTAGGTTCTATTTCAACAATTCCTATGGAAGGCACCCGACATCCCTTCGGCCCTATATTCCTCGTGTAGATAACTGGACGTCATAAACAACACTAACAGTAGTCTCTCATCAGCCACAGTGCTTTGAGGCAAAAAATTAATTTTCTCATTGATGCAAAAGACCTTTCAGCGCTGGCTATTTTTACCGGGATAGTAGCCAAGACTGTCAGCAAGTGACCACTAGCACTGGGCGGGCTTAGCAATGTTTCCCACAAGCATTGCGGTATTTGATTGGCTTTTGGGGGAACGCTTAGGGCAGAGCCGGATTAAGCACTGCTGGGGCCCGGGGCTACTGGGAATTTCGGGGCCCTGACTGGTTGGGGCCCGGGGCAGCAGCCCCCTTAATCCGGCTATGGCTTGTGGGATAAATCGAGAAGTTGGTTAGCTTTAATCCATCGTGACGTTCTTTGACATCAGAAATGCTTGTGGTTCAGTGTTTCATTGTATTGTAATGCATTTGCATTACAGTACTCTAAAATTTTTACGACTACAATAATACTTACTACTTACTAAAATTCGTAATATTTCTATCAATATTACGAATTTTTTCGAAACCATAGTTCATATTAAACTTTCACTTACGACATTAACACCTTATTTTAGAAATGTTAAGAGAGATTCGCTAAGTTTCTTGCTTATTCCAAAGAAACATATCCTGAAAAAAGTATTTGAAAATCGGGTAAAATTTCTCCATTTGAAATGAATTTGTCATTCAAATTTTGAAAAATACTTTCTACACAGGAAATGTTCTACACCAGGTTTGTATTTGTAGTCTGTCTAAATTTTGGTCTTGAGATTTTTATTTTTATTTGAAAGACTTTTTTTAAGTTTTGATGTAGAATTAAATGTCTCTCAAAAGATTTCCATGCACATTTCATTTTCTCTATGTTTTGTAAAATAATTAGGAGATCTTTAGCATGAGTTACGGCCGAAATTGTAACATGATATTTTTCTTGACGTGAGCTGAAAATGGCTTTGTCAAACTGAAAATCTTGTCACAAACAAATAGGCATGTGAAAAAAGCATTCTTTACAATTCCATGACTGCCAAGAAAGGTCTATAGCTGTTGAAGAAATATTTCATGTATTTTCCAAAATATTTTCTAAGTTAATGCAAATTTATTCGAACAACTTGACAAAATTTACCATATTTTCATGATTTTCTACAAATCTTGCGTTTCAAAGGAAGAGAAGTCATTTTGGGGCATATGAGGGAACTGTTTGTTGTAGGATCAAATTTACCTTATGGTGATTTCTAAAAAAATATATCAATTCTTTAACTGTTCCAAACGAGATTTGGATGGCAGGAATCGGCATGTGTTTTTGGACAATGTATGGTTCAAACAGTGGCTTGCAAATAGGAAGTATCTGATTTTGGGACATTTCTGATGAATTGTAGATTGAATCCCATTATCATGTCCAACCATATTATTCTCTGTCGTATGCCTTGTGACGCATTTAAGGGTGTATTCGAAAAAACTCTCTTCCACCTTCAACAGCTCGAAATTTTCCGATACAGTTTCAGACATATTTTTAAAAGTAGAAACATGAAACTTGCTGAGGGGATTCCTGAAGAGACGTATGAAGTGCCGTGTGATATATATATATATATATATATTTTTTTTTTTTTTTACGCTCAATTCATTAGAATTTGACTTATAAATAATTACCTTATCAGTAGGACCCTTTTTATCGTTCCCAAAACTCCCGCTTGGGAAAAATCAGTTCGAAAGGCCGTTTTTGATTGAATCTTTCGCAATATTTTTTGCATTTATCAAAGAATCGGCAATCACGGCACCTTGTGTACTTTCCAAATAAGAGATTTTGAAAGTTTGGTGTATTTGAGAGCAAAAATGAATTCAAAAATAAATCGGAAAATAAGCAGTTTGAATCGAAATACACCCTTAAACATATCATTACGTAGTTCATTACGACGTTGTACTATTTCTTCTGTTATATTTTCGGCGGGCAAATCATTTACTTGAATAAATCTAAAGTAATTTCCCAAATTGTTAGGGTTTGTACATTTTATAAATACTATTCCACAATCTAACTCAAAGTGCAAACTATTCTGTATTTGAAATGCTCATAGTTTCATCAGTATTCAACCTAAATCACATCGCGTTACTTATTTTGGTAATCAGCTCTTCAGTAACTATATCCCAGCATGTTTGAATGATTTCATTCTGAATGTCTGGGCCTGGGCTGAAGTAAGAAGTAGTATTTCTAAGGGCGTTTGTAACATTTCAATTCCACATCTTCAGGCTTTTCTATAAAACTTAGAATAGTTCTCAGCCTATCATCTTTTTTTTATTTGTTCTCTAACATTAGAGGACCGGTAATATGATTAGCTCTTTGTAGCATTTCTTGCTCTGCAGAAAAGAAGATTGCTAGGAAGTTAGATGTTGCTTCCTAGAAAACTCTTTAGGAGGCACTGTGAAAAACCGCCAAAAAATCCCTACTCAGGAGTATCTATCCCCGCAGTTGATAACTCTATAAAAGCCGAAGAAACTTTCCCACGAATCTTTAATAGAAAGAGAATGTGTACAGTGTAGTCTGTGCACATTCTTTTTCTATTAAAGATTCATATGCAAACAATTTAACTCAATATTTTTCAGTGAAGAGCCGGGAAATGCCGGCACAGTTGTGCCTTTAAAAGTTGTTGATACCCTATCGTCTTTCTTCGCACCATTTCTTCTAGAAATTTGCTACTGCTAGTTTTTTTTTAAATAAATTTTTTTATAGTAAAAGCTTTTTAAAAATCAATATTTTTTATGTAATTTTACATTACAAGGTCCATTACTGTTTTGGCTGCTTTTTCTACAAAACATTTTAACATTGATCGATCTAAGTATTTATTATATCGTGATATAATGAGTATTAGGCAATTAAGAAAGGTCATAACACAAAAATAAATGTTTTAATTTGGCTCCTAAAGTTAAATTATATGTCATACATGTATTAAACTTCTTTTTTCCAAGTCAAATTAATGATATGATGCATGCATTACACATCGAATTTTACTGTGCATAAAGTAAAAATTCCATTTTAAGAAAAACTGATATTTTTAGTGGTAGATACGAATAAAAAACAATATGTTCGAATGAGAGGTATAATGAGGAATTGCTATAATTTTAGCTAAATAAATTAGTATGTTTACAAATAAAAATATACCTAGTTATAATGAAATGGAAGAAAAAAAAAAGAAAATTGTGACAGTTTTTACTATCATATTAGATCAAACTTGCTTTTTTAAACTTTCGGGAGGGGCTTCAGCCCCCTTAGCCCCCTCCCTGGCTACGTGCCTGGGCCTGACTATGGAAGCGATTTCGAATCGAACTTAAATTTCCATTTTATGATCATTCAATTACCTATCCAGTTCTAAGCTATTTCGATCACTTGATCACTCGTTTTTCTCCTGCTTTTCGACCGGTTTTTCTGTTTTGGTCGGGAAATGTGTTCAAAAACGTCAACTTTGAAAGTTTGTTATGAAAAATCTATTGTGTATGTAAAAAAACTGAAAACTGAACAGTTTCTGAATAGCAACACCTGCTGTTTTCCTGCATTTCCGAACAAAAATAAATTGAAACTTATGTCACAAAGTTGCCCTTTCTGATTTAAAAACAACCGTAAGTGAAGAAACGGCGGTAAAAAAAAACGGATTCAGCGGTGTTATTATTTGAACTTAAGGGCCCTGTCCTCGCTCGAGGAAACGCTCGCGAGCTAATGCTATTCCTATGGGGAAGCATTTTTCTAATAACTCTTTCGCATTTTGACATTTTTGAATCTTTTTTTTTTGCACTGGATAGCTGGGGTGCATGTCGATAGTGCACGTTTTTTACTTTTTCGATTGTGGTTGCAGATATTTTTTACAAAGTTAATTTCACTTTTAAAACCGGTTTCGAAACTGAAAGTGCTTTTTAAAAAATATATCAGCAACCAAAATCGAAAAAGTAAAAAAGGTGCGCAATCGGCATGCACCCCAGCTATCCAATGCAAAAAAAAAAATTATTCAAAAATGTTGAAATGCGAAAGAGTTATTAGAAAAATGCTTCCCCATAGGAATAGCATTAGCTCGCGAGCGTTTCCTCGAGCGAGGACAGGGCCCTTAAACTATTATTTACAGTAACGTCTTCAAAACGTAAGATTTGTTTATTTCTGTCTCAAAAAACCATTTGAAAAAAAAAACGCGTGATACCAGGAAAGAAATTCACTGTATACATCGATCCACTGAAATCTGCTTTAAGGTTTAGTTTTCGAATCAATAGAAAGTATATATACACTTTTTGAAGGGTGTTTTCCAAACATGTGCTTTTCTGTTATGTGTATTATTTTTAGCACTTTCCAGCATAAGTTGAAAACTGTTTACGAATTGAGTTTTGTTTTTTCGTCTTTCCGCATCCAACTTCGCATCAACATAGTCGAATTCCCAGTCAAATGAAAAGACGCGTTCGCTAATGCTAATTCTATGGAAGAAATTTATAAACATATCTCGCTTGCATTTCAGTATTTTTAAACGATTTTTTTTTTCTTGCATTGGACAGTTGAGATGGATCTGAATATAGATTGTTTTTACTTTTTCAATTTTAACTGCATATATATTTTTAGAAGGGTGCTTTCGCTTTCCAAACCGGTTCCGAAAATGAAAGTGTCTTTTTAAAAAAATATCTATAAACAAGCTCATAAAAAGTAAAAAAAAAAAAGGCCATTATTCAGATCCATGTCAACTATTCAAAAAAAAAAAAAAAAAAAAAAACATTTAAAAATATTGAAATGCAACCGAGATATCTTTATAAATTTCTTTCATAGGATTAGCATTAGCGAACGCGTCTTTTCATTTGCATGAAGTAGCCCTTTAACTACTGGCCGAAATAAATATAGCACTTCGCAGACTAATTGCTTGTAATAATTTTTCTATGCATATATATGTTGTATCAGGTTTGTTTTGTAATTTTACAAAGAAATGAAATTTTTAAAAACTAGACATTATTCCATCAAAATATTTTACTTTAAATGTATGGAGCAAAATATTCTTTTCACGCAATATTTAAAAATAACTCATAGACTTAAGAGTTAAATGTATTTTTTGCAACGTTAGGTCTTTTAAGTGAAGATACAGTATAAAATTCAGCGGTGTTATTATTTTAACTTAAGGGTGTTCTTAAATCAAAAAGGGCAAGTTTTTGACACATGCTTTATTTTTGTTCGGAAATCCATGAAAATAGTAAGTGTTGTTGTTCAGAAACTGTCTAATGACACTCAATTTTTATTTTTTTTAAAAACACAATAGATTTTTCATAACAAACCTTCAAAGTGGACATTTTTGAGCACATTTTTCCGACGAAAACGGAAAAACCGGCCGAAAAGCAGGAGAAATCGGTTGATCACGTGATCGGAATCATTTAGAACTGGATAGGTAATTTAATGATCATAATGATCTCAATTCGGTACTGACAATAAAAGTAGTGCTCATTTAAACTTTATTTCTCATTTCACAAAACTAAATTCATCATAGTAATAATCTTTTCTTTTTACAGTTATGCTAATACAAAACCCTTGTTCATAAACTTGACAAAGGAGCTTGTGTCGAAAGGAACTCGCAAATTTGTCAAACTGCCATGGTACGTTTTTTTTTTTTTTTTTCTTTTTTTCAGATAGATATTCAATTAACTTTGAGTCGTAATGTGAGACCCTCTCAATGCAAACTCATCGTAAATCTCATAATATTTATGCAGAGTTTATATACATAAGAAATTGAAAAAAAAAATATATAGACATTTTAGTACCAGAAATTTCGTAACGTAGTATTTATTGTTCGCTATATCCAAAGTAAGGAATATTTTCCATAAAATAATGCAAAAAATATTTTTATAAAGCCTGATACTAAAAGAGCTAATTTTTTTTCTCCAATTTATCATGCGTAAGAATCTTGATTAATGTGATTAATTAAATTCGTCTGTTTGCAGCAATATGAAGTTTAATGCTTTTATACTGCTGCATCGCATTACACACAGGGCCTGATTAATGCACGGGCCTCCGGGGCCTCGTCCCTGAGCCCATCAATTTCAGTGGCCCACAAATTATGTGGCTATTTTTTTTCCTTAAACAAATACTTATCAAATAATATTGTTTAATAAAATATGAAATGTAAAATTTAAATACTCGGAATGACTCAATAAAATTTTTAGAAGCTTTTAACCTAGGCCTTTTTCATCCAAACAACTTTGTCAACTCGTCAAATAAACCTTCCTTTTTAGGTGCGTTCGTAATTATGTAAATACGTAGCACCACCTATAGTTATCGTTCAGTCCGTCCGTCCGTCCGTCTGTCTGTCTGTCCGCATATAACAACGCAAAAACTACCCAACCGAATCTTTTGAAATTTAAAATACATAATTATTACATAATTTTGTCGAGCCATTTCAAATTTTATGAGAATCGGATGGATAGATCAATTACAGGGACGATCAAAAGTATTCCGTTACATTACGGTCAATGGGGGAAAATGTTGCTATTGCATTTTAATCGTTTGAAATTTAAATTACATACTTATTAGATCATTTGTCTAGTAATTTCAATTTTTTTTTTTTTTTTTTTTTTTTTTTTTTTGAAAATAGGATGCATAGATCTACAGGGACAATCAGAAGTACTCCGTTACATTACAGTCAATGGAAAAAAAAAAGTTTCAAATCCATTTTAATAATATTACACTCATTCGAACATAATAATACTGATATGCATCATAAATTACATATTATAATATTGTTACGAATTTTGTAAATAGTTAGTGTTTGTACTGTAAAATAATGTAAATAATCTTATTAAGCTCCATTCCTCTACTAATATTAGTTTTTGTTACATTGTCTCTGTTATCAAGCAAACTTGTCTATTATTTTCAGTGAATGTCTATGGCAGCTTTGCGAAATATTAGAGATATCGCCAAGTTGGCGTCACTTTTGGGAACTAATTTTGGTCGCCAAATTTGGCGATATATCGCCAAGTTGGCGCAAACTTGGCGATTGTTGGCGATGGTAGCCCTTTCCTATCTATGGTAACCCCCCCCCCCTTAGGTCTACTGATACATTGAACGTTTTTCCTTGGTTTCTGGATTTTTCTAGAAGGTTGTGGAAATTTCCCGCACATGCTACGAGCCTATATAAGGAGAGCAATACGAGCTGTTGTTATTATTATTTACCAGTCAGTCATTGAGTGAACTTCTAGGGTATTTTTTAAGCAAGTTTGCTTGAGCTTTATTTACGTTATTTTGAATGTAATTTTAGTGTTGAGACGTTGTATAAAGAGTCTCTGGGACCTATATCTGCACTTGTACGATAGATTTCAACAGTTATTTTTGAATATCTAATAATATTTGTGAGTTTCGAAGACTCTGTTGTTCTGAAGATCTGTAAATAAATTATTTTCTACTTTTCTAAGAGAAAAGAGTTTGAAGTTGTCTACCCATAAGATCGAAAGAACCCTATATATGCAACAATATAGATTTTGCATAATCGGTTGTGCAAAGAACTTTTGTTATTGATTTACAAGGCCACACAAAAGTAGTCAATTACATAATGAGTATAGAGAGAACATTGTTTGTTGCGCATTTTAATTGTAATTAACTATTTACAATTTTATGAGATTGATATATGAGAGTGATATTTTAAAAACTTCATTATCGTAAGAACGTACCTCTTTTGCTACGCTTCACGTGCAATTTCTAACTTGTTTTTTCTGAAAGAGACGCCGAAAACGGGTAGGTAGGGAGGCCCACCTTTTTAACAGCCCTGGGCCTAACTTCAGCTTGATCGGTCTCTGATTACACAAATATATCATTAAAAGTTGTTGTCTATGGTTAAACCGATAATATGCAAAATATGCTGCCCCGTCATTATATATATATGTCCAAACCACCCATACCTGTAAGGGTTAATATTTAGGCTAATTACCGACGAATGCTTTCAAAAAATCATTATCAATAATGCTTTTATACTTCTGCTTCGACAGGTATCACGACCGCTCCTTAACATCTTTGATGAATACCCACAAATCGAAATTTGTGTGAAACAGAAAAATGTACTTTTCTCAAAAAAATAATCGCTATAGTTTCCTTGCAAACTTTCAAGTAACATCTACTACCTCTAATTTTTTCACAATTTTAGTTTCAGTAGATTAGGATTAGATGGGGGGGGGGGGCATATATTTTTGCACTACATTTTCGATGATATCTCTGAAAATATTATACTTAAAATTTAAAGAAATGTATTTCTTGTGTTCAGCTTTGCAAAACTTTCACGCGATGTACAAAAGAAAGATTTTTGAAGAGATTTTTTTCAAGTAACATAATAAATGTTTATTAATCTGTAAATTAGATGGGCCAATAATCTTCATTACCCCTCCCCTCCCACTTTGAACTTTCCGCGTTTCATACTGTATACTGTGTAGCTGTGACAGACAGAAACAGGAGTGACCATATAATGGTTTCGTTTTCACTTTTTAAATGAGGAACCCTAAACAGATAAAATTTTATGTTATCGTTAAAAAAGTGAAGTAAATGTATTTTACGCTACTTTGTGATGTACTACTATTCTACTATATTCTGCAACTTTTTTCTTTCTTTCTTTCATTTTTTTTTCACTATACTCATTTTTAGGTGCGTTCGTAATTATGTAAAAACGTAGCACCTATTGTTGTATTTCAGTCCGTCCGTCCGTCCGTCTGACTGTCTGTCTGTCCATCTGTCTGTCTGTCCGTCTGTCTGTCCGCATATAACAACGCAAAAACTACCCAACTGAATCGTTCGAAATTTCAAATACATAATTATTACATAATTTTGTCGTGTCATTTCAAATTTTATGAAAATCGAATGCATAGATCAATTACAGGGACAATCAAAAGAATTCCGTTACATTACGGTCAATGGGGAAAAAAGTTTCAAAAGCATTTTAATCGTTTGAAATTTTAAATACATAATTATTAGATAATTTTGTCGAGTTATTTCAAATTTTATCAAAATCGGATGCATAGTTCAACTAGAGGGACAATCAAAAGTGTTCCGTTACATTACAGTCAATGGGGACAATACAGTCAAAATGTTTCAAATGCATTTTAATGGTGTTACACTCATTCGAACGTAATAAAATTGATATGCATCTATAAAGTACATATTATAATATACATTTTGCATAATCAGTGGTGCAAAGAATATTTGTTATTGATTTACAAGGCCACACAAAAGCATTGCATAATGGTATAGGGAGAACATTGTTTGGTGTGCATTTTAATTGTAATTATTTAGAATTTTATGAGATTGATATATGAGAGTGATATTTTTAAAACTTCGTTATCGTACGAACGCACTTCATTTGCTACGCTTCACGTGCAATTTCCAACTTGTTTAGTATGTCTTTGATAGAACTCTGACTCTGTTCACCCATTAGACGATGAAGTACACACCCAAAAAAGCGTTTTACGTCAAATTTGTATCAATACCATAAAAAATAGAATTCCGTTTACTAAAAAACTGGATATGATATACGGAAACGAATTCCAGACTTGAAATCTGTATAATAATCTAGTCTAAGAAAACATTACGTGGCAATTCTGTGGCAATTATTTTAAAGATTTAAAATAAGTAAACATTAACACCATTGAAAATATGCAAATTAGGATAAATAACTGACATATAAATGTTAAAATTGTTCACATTGCGACGTTTATCTGAAGCAAATAATCCAATGTCAAGAAAATTGAATTCAATCAGACATTTATTGCAGCTAAAATGTGCAATAAAATGGCGATAAAAAAAGCTTAAATTTTCATAAACTTAAATATTGAAATTTCTCAAAAGCTGGACCATCTAGAGAAGAACGGAAATATATTAAAAAATATCACAAGGAACTGATCTAGAATCTTCTAATTTCAATTCTGCGAACGAACCATTGTTGCCCAGTATTATCCCTGGCTTTTGAAAGATAATCAAAGTGAAACATATTTGTCACTCATCACTACTTTCAATAATTAGGTGCGTTCGTAGTTATGTAAATACGTAGCACCTATAGTGGTCGTTCAGTCCGTCCGTCTGTCCGCATATAACAACGCAAAAACTACCCAACCGAATCGTTTGAAATTTAAAATACATAATTATTACATAATTTTGTCGAGTCATTTCAAATTTTATGAGAATCGGATGCATAGATCAATTACAGGGGAAATCAAAAGTATTCCGTTACATTACGGTCAATGGGGAAAAAAGTTTCAAATGCATTTTAATCGCTTGAAATTTAAAATACATAATTATTACATAATTTTGCCGAGTTATTTCAAATTTTTTGATAATCGGGTGCATAGATCAATTACAGGGGCAATCAAAAGTATTCAATTACATTATGGTCAATGGGGAAAAAGTTTCAAATATATTTTATACGTTTGAAATTTAAAATACATAATTATATAATTTTGTCGAGTTATTTCAAATTTTATGAAAATAGGATGCATAGATCAATTACAGGGACAATCAAAACTATTCCGTTACATTACGGTCTATGGGGAAAAATGTTTCAAATGCATTTTATTGGTGATACACTCATTCGAACTTAATAAAATTTATATGCAACTATAAAGTACATATTATAATATACATTTTATATAATTTGTGGTGCAAAGAACATTTGTTATTGATTTACAAGGCCACACAAAAGTATTCCATGACATAATGGTAAAGGGAGAACATTGTTTGGTGAGCGTTTTAATTGTAATTCATTATTTACAATTTTATGAGATTGATATATGAGAGTAATATTTTTAAAACTTCATTATCGTACGAACGCACCTCATTTGCTACGCTTCACGTGCAATTACCAACTTGTTTTAAATCAATCATGCTCAACTTTTTTTTTTCTTTTCACGCGGGCCGCAATACGCTTATAAAAAGGTTTAAAAAACGTAATTAAAATAACATATGTAGCTTAACAATGCAAATATAACAAAGTTAATGTTAGCACTAAGTTTCTCTTTAAAAAAATATCACTAAAAAAATTAACACCCCTCGATCTAAATAATAAATAAATTTCGTAGTAGATTTCTATCGCAAATGCTGTAGAAATAGGCTGCTATAAGTTTGCTATTTGAAATTGATGCTGTAAAATGTTTGCGGTGCCAACTTTTTTCTGCGACAAAAAAATCAACCCTGTTATTAGTTATATAATCGATATAAAACGTAAGATTATAACAAATTTGCTTAATTTCTTAGGAGATTTTCTTAAATAAATCCATGTTTTTCACAATGAAAATAATAATAAAAAATAATTATATAAATATATAGTGCAAATTTAATTTGGCATGACTTTTTATTATAGTTTAACATTAAAAAATGTGTACATCATTGTTGAACAAATAGAACTACATGCAAAAAACTTTGGACTAAGGAAACGGCTTTTAACGCAATTTTCAGTTAAAATCATATTACAGTCGACTCTCGTTAATTCGAAATCGGATCATTCGAATCTTCGCTTAATTCGAACTAAACATGAAGTCCCGAAATTTTGAATGGCAGAATAACGTTAAAAATTTTCATTAATTCGAACTCATTTTCTCTTGACTTCGTTTAATTCGAACTAACGAGAATTCCGATTTTTCCTTTTCTTTTCTTTCTCACGGATTTCAAATCATTTGAATAACTTTCTTTCTTTGATTTTAGTGAAAATTGTTCCGAACGAGTATACATATAATACAATTGATATCAAATGATGCAAATATACATTTATACACATTATAATATACATACAACTGATCAACTATACATTTGATATCAACTTTCTTAGAGTACCGTCCATATGTGACGCTTTAAATTTTTCTTCCATCGTGCTTGTTTCTAAACTTTTAATAAGTATATATATGTATATATTCTAATTTAACATTAAGTCATACTCTAAGGGTAACAGACGTTTAAGTAAGACGTAATAAATTTAAAAAACATTATAACATTAATTCCTTTGTAATAGTACTATATTAAGCATTTTCCATAATTCGAACTTCGGATAATTCGAACATTTCTTGTGGTCCCGACGAGTTCGAATTAACAAGAGCCGACTGTATATAATGTTATCTTCCCATAAAAGTATATAAAAAAAATGCTGAAGATCCTAAATACTGTTTCGTGTGCATCGCAATAATTTATATAAATATGGATTAAAGATTATGTGTCTCGGGACACACATAAAACGTCGTCGGGCTACATGCGTTCCACGGGCCTCAGACTGAGTATGCAGGGCTGCAACTAGAAGGAAATAATAGGGGGGGGGGGTCAAGAAAATGTAGGGGAAGGGCTCATATTTTCACTCTTTCTTGACGCATAAAAACAAATGAGTGCCTATTCATAGTGACAGTACTATGTATCTCATTAAACTGCTACAATAACTTCATTTTACGCCAAGAAAAGAATAGGAAAAAAATCGAGTGCAATATTGATCATTATGTCAACTTCCTATGTGCAAATAGGATGAGCGAGTGTTGAATACACTTATGTTAGTTACTGGTATTTCTACATTTTTACTTTCTTCTATCTTCAATCGAAATTTTTTCGACTTCCGGTTTTCGACGGATTTACACGTTTTAGGGGTCGGAGATTCCAAAAAACATGTTTTTACAAAATGTCTGTGTGTATGTCGCCATTCTACCATCAAAAAGTGTATGAAGTTATGCATAGAATTGAACCAAATTTTTTATGAATGTTTTTGGCTGTGGCAAGCAGGTCCTCCTCCAGTTTTGAAATATTCCACCGGAAGGGGGCGCTGCAATCGCGATGTTTGTGCCATTTTTAATATTGTACCGACCAAAAGTATATGAAGTTATGCATCGAATTGAACCAATTTTTTGTGTAAGTGTATGACTATAGCTAGTTGGTCCTCCCTGAATATAAAAAAAAATCTGCCTATCATTCTATTGTCCATCAGCTCATGCAGAGACGGAAATTCGTTTTTACTCCGATTAATTGATTGAAGCAGAAATTTAAGCTGAAAATCAAAGTTGGTATGGTATTGAATTAAAATTATTAAAGCATTAAAATAAGTAACTTTTTTTTTTTTTTTTTTTTTTAATATTAAAATGTACGTATGAGATAGAAGAAAGTTTTGGGATTGGCACATCCAACTAGTTTATTTAGTAATTCTACAAAACTGTGAAAGGACCACAAAACTAAATTGGATTTTTGCAATATAAATTCATAGAGTGACCTCCAGGGAGGCTCAAAATGTTTTAGGGGGGGGGAGGGGGTCTGAGCCGCTCCTAGCACTCCCTTAGCTATAGCCCTGTGAGTATAGCTGTTTTAAATTATGTGTCAGAATAAAAATATATTGCTTCTAAGCTATGCATAGCAAAGCAAGATCCAGAGAAAATTTCTCTACCCTCCCGTCCAAGAAAATTTTAAAATAGCGTTTCTGACTACCTCGCTTCCTGGCACGTAGCATTTATCTCTGCATAAATGATCTCCCGCATTAATTTTTTAAGAATAGTCAAATGTCTCACGCCTTTGCAAAGTAGAAATTTTCATGGCTGTGGGATTTTCCACGCGAAGCAAAAAAAAAAAAAAAATATCAATGAAATATAAATAAAAAATTTAAAACAAAAAAATCATTCTCGTTCTGCGAATTTGCTGCGACCCACGCCAGACACGGGGACGCTGCACTTGTCACGTGATGGCCCTACGTCATTAAGAGAGCTGCTGCTTTTATTTGTTTTGTTTTTTCACTTTTCTTACTCCAGCTGAGTTAACGGCAGTCGGTATAGTAATTATGCCTGCCCACCTGGACTTTCGCTTTGCTGGATGACACCTGGAGGAAAATAAACGAACTAACATTGCTTCGAGTAAAATAGGATTCGAAATAAAAGTCCTGCTATCGAATCGAGCTATAAAAGAGCCAAATCCAAGTACTGTAGTTGCGTAAATACGGGTTAGGTTCTCTTAGAAAGACTCCAACGGAGGGCATCCCCTCTTTAGGACCTATATCCCACGTGTAGATAATTGGCCGCCATAAATACAAACCAAACCATATACTGTAGACTAGAGGTCTGCACGGGCCGAAATTTTCAGACTCGAGCCCGGCCCGATCTATGGAAAAAATATTCGGCCCGGCCCGAACGAAAAAAATATTAGCCCCGACCCGGCCCGTAGTGAAAATTTAGCGGCCAGACCGGCCCGATATAATAGCTAAAGAAGGCCCGGGCTCGACCCGGTCCGGGAAAAAAATTTAAATTTCGGTTAGATCCCGGGTTGGCCCGAGTGAATTTCTACAGAACATTGATCTTTACTCTTGCGGAAAAGTTCAGACAAAAAAAAACTTATCCTAGTCTTTTTTTTTTTTTTCTCATGTTTATAGTCTCCCTTTATGCAGAAGTGCCATAGGCTGCGATATTTATGCTTTTAATGAACCTTTGTTTGTTGTATGTAAATGTTTCAGTAATCATTAGTAATATTAGTCCAGAATCCATGTAATAAAGACATAAAAATCTGAAAAACTAGTTGGATGTGCCAATCCCAAAACTTTCTTCTAACTCATACGTACATTTTAATATTTTTAAATAATTATGTTATATATTATAGTGTACCAGAATCTGAAATTTCATGAAGCATTAGTTCTTGAGATATAGCTATTGCAAAAAACGTGCAAGATGTAGCATAACAGCGCCACCTATTGGGCAATTCACACAAAACCCTAATCAGCGTCTACGTCTATGTATCTCAAGGTATTGCGGAATCTGAAGTTTGGTGAAATTCTGTGCATTAGTTCTTGAGATATAGCTATCATGAAAATCAGGAAAACGTGGCATAGCAGCGCCACCTGCAGGCCAATTTACACCAAAACTTAATCAGCGTCTATGTATATCAAAGTCTCACAGAATCTGAAGTTTGGTGAAATTCTGTGCATTAGTTCTTGAGATATAGCAATCATTAAAATCATGAAAAAAGTAGTATAGCAGCGCCACCTGCAAGCCAACACCAAAAACCAATAGGCACTAATTCATATCAAGGTCTAACTGAATATAAAATTTTATGAAATTTCGAGCATTAGTTCTTGAGATAGAGCGCCCACAAATTTTTTGTTACATACAGACAGACTCACAGACAGACATTTTCTAAAGATAGTCAAAACGTGTTCAGGACCTTCTGAAACGTATAAATCCGTCGAAAACCGGAAGTCGAAAATTTTCATGAATCCAATACTTTCTTCTTGTAAAGATAGAAGAAAGCAAAAATATATGGTAAAAGTAAGATCTTCTAAGACTGGATGCATTGGAAAGAATAAAATATGCTCTCTTTTTAGCTGGAGTAAATGTTTAATATATATTTATACACACACACACATATATATATATATATATTCGCATTCATTTTGCATGGATGAAAAGTTTAAAAGAAATTTGCTATCCAATGGAAAAAAAAAATCATTTAAAAATTTTGAAATTCAACCGAGATATCTTCATAAATTTCATCCATAGGATTAGCATATCCGTCTGTCCCATTATAACAGAGCACAAAAACTACCCAACGGAATCGTTTGAAATTAAAAAGATATAATTGTTGCGTAGTTATGTTGAGTCATTACATGTTTTATGAAAATCGAATGCATAGTTTAATGACAGCAAAAGCATTTCATTACATGACGGTCAATGGGGAAAATAGTTTCAAGTGAATTTTAATAATATTATAATCTTCCGACCATAATAGAACTAATAGGCATCTATATGAAGTATATACTAAAACATACATTCTGCACAATCTGTGATGCAAAAAATATTTCTTATTCATTGACAGGGTCACGCAAAAGTGTTCCATTACACAATGATATAGGGGGAAGAGTATTTGAAGCGCGTTTTAATTGTATTAGAATATTGCACATTTTATGAAATTCATGTACGTTGCTGAAGTTTACTACAAGTTCCTTTCTGTATAATAGAAAGCAGACAGAATTTACAGGGACGCATAAAAGATTTCGGCCACTATGCTGTATCACTATTACTCCAAAATCTGAATATTTTTAAAACTTTGTTATAGCACGAACACATCTCATTTGCTTCGTTTGCAATTTTCAACTTGTTCAAATTTATTTTTAACCCCACGTTAATGCAAGCTTCTGCCAAACCATTTAATATATCTCCCAATTTTTCAGGGCTTTTGCTGAAAATGAACCGACCGTTATAGTGCCAAAGAACGTCATAGCGCTTTTATCTAACATTTGAAAATATATTTGGCACTAAAACGGTTAAATATTAGCAGAAAATTGAAAATGACTAGATGTAATACATATCCGGCTATTTGAAGGTACTAGGGGCGATTAAATGAAAAGGTACGAACCGCCCTAACTACCAAACCGGTTGAATTTTGAATATGCCGCTTTGGAATAAAGTAGTGAGACATCGAGAGATGCGATTGGAGTATTCAGCGTAGTTGTGAACATGCGTAGGTGCTTGTGCATGAAGGGGGAGAGAAGCAGACAGCAAGTGAGTTCCGTCCAATTGACGCGACAGTGCCTGTGAGGCCATCATGGCTTTCCCATTGCAAATGCAAAACCCGATGATTAAAGAGCAGCGAGGTGTTGGATGCCCTTTAATCATCGGATTTTGCAATGGGAAAGTCATGATGGACTCACAGGCACTGCCACGTCAATTGCATCTCTCGATGTCTCACTACTTTATTCCAAAGCGGCATATTCAAATTTCAACCGGTTTGGTAATTAGGGCGTTTCGTACCTTTTCATTTGATCGCCCCTAGTATTTTCTAAGACAGCAGTAAAAAGACTAAATGAAATAGAGACTGCTTCTCTAACTTTTCTTACAAGCTTGTTTCTTGCTTTTCATCTATCCATATATTGCTGTTGCTTTCTTGTAATTTTTTATAATTCTAATGTTCGTTTGTATAGGTAGGTTTGATGACCATTGGCGATTTTAGTGCTGCTGATGTATAGGTGTAGACGAATCCTTTTTTTTCTTCTTTCTAACCAATAAAAATTATGCAAAGAAATAAATTAAATTCCTTTTGAGTCACCTATGAGTTTTTTGAAATGAAATTCAAATTTCAAATTTTTATTACTTAAAGGTGTTCTTAAATCAAAAAGGACAACTTTGTGACATAAGTTTTAGTTTATTTTTGTTCGGAAATTCATGAAACTTGCAGGTGTTGTTATTCAGAAGCTACATAATAGCACCCAGTTTTCTGTTTTCATGAAAACGCAATAGAGCTTTTAGAACAAGCTGTCAAAGTTGGCGTTTTGAACGCATTTCCCCGACGAAAGCAGAATATCCGGTCGAAAATCTGGAGGAAAAGGCGTGATCACGTGATCGAAATCGCTTCTAACTCGACAGGTAATTTAATGATCATAAAATGGAAAATTCAGTTCGATTTGAAATCGCTTCCATTGTCAGTCAGACATTCCAATTTTATATGTTTCTGTTAAAAAATGGTTTTCTAAATGTGTCAAAACTTTTTGCGCTTGTCGAGAGCAGCAGTTGAGAACACCCTTAAGGGTGTATTCGAAAAAACGCTTTTCCACGTTCAACAGCACGAAATTTTCCGATACAATTTCAGACACATTTTTAAAAGTACAAACATGAAACTTGCAGAGGGGATTCTTGAAGGGACGTATGAGGTGCCGTGTGATGTCTTTTTACGCTCAATTCAATAGAATTTGAGTTATAAGCAATTACCTTATCAGTAGGATCCTATTTTTCGTTCCCAGATCTTCCGCTTGGAAAAAATCGGTTCGAAATGCCGTTTTTGCAATATTTTCTGCATTTATCAAAGAATCGACCATCACGGCACCTTGTGTACTTTCCAAATAAGAGATTTTGAAAGTTTGGTGCATTTGAGAGCAAAAATGAAGTCAAAAATAAATCGGAAAATAAGCAGTTTCAACGAAATATACCCTTAAGAGGCGCAAATGCCAACCTAGTGAAAAAGTTTCCATGCCGGGATTCGAACTCGGGCCAACAGTGTAGCGCACTGGCGTGACGCTCTACCGACTAAACCACAACGACACTGGAATTTCTCACTATTATATGTTGGCAAGTCTATAAACGCAGCAAAAGATGGAACATATTCCGTGATCCATCGATAATACACTGTCAGAAAAATTCGTCAATATACACTAAGTTATCGTTATTTTTTCACAAATAATTACTGTATTCCCAGAAAACATATTTGATCTGTGAATTCATTCTGAACGTCGAAAAATGAGGAAAATATTCCGTTTATTTCTTGCACGCATGCGTATTGGGTCTGTTAGTAATAAATTCGAATTTATTTTTAAAATGAAAAACAAAATATTCTATAGATTAAAATGTCTAATTTAGTTTATAAAGACACAAATGTTTTCGAATTTAAAAATAAATAACAATTATTTTCTTCATTCATTCAAAAATTCTCACAATTTGTTATTCATATTCAAAGTTGGATAAGTTGAATAAAGTTGAATTTACTAAGTTATTTATATAATAAATATTCCCATTTAAAATATACTTTAAGTGAACACATTTAAAAGATATTTTAATAAAAAAATAAAATGCAAAAAGAAAAAAAAATTGATATTATTCAAAAAAATCTTGTCATAGAACATCCATCTTTTTCTTCTAGCAATCTACGTAAATATAATTAAAATTCACATTTTTATACTATATTGATATAAACGTAAAAAACCCCAGCCACAGTTTCATTAAAGATGAAATCTTCCCGAAATTAACTTCAAAATTAAAAGCTCTTTAACGAAATAAACCAAACCACACTCATAAGAAATAAAGGCTTCTACTTCAAAGCACCTTTCTTCTGAGCAATCTTGGCGCCGTGGCAAGGCTCTCGCTTTCTAACGCTGGGAACGTGAGTTCGATCCCCACCGCCAGCGTACTTATCTTTTCCAGACTTTTTACAAAAGACGGATATTTTACCTCTTTTGACGGAAAAAAAAAATAAACGGATATTCGTCAATATATCGTATTTTTTCGTACTTTTTCTGTGAAAAGACGGAAGTTTTTTTGAGAGTGTAGGGAAACCGGGAACTCTTAATAAATCCAGCATCGATTGAATATTTTAATACATGGAAATTTTTCCACTCAGAAAATTCACTTTGCATACAATATTTTAAATGAAAATCAAATTTCATGCCAACCTAGGGGAAAAGTTTCCAGCGGAAATATTCAGAAAATCCCCACTTTTAATGTATTTTGTTTTCCACTTTCACTAATGAATTAACTTTCATTTAAAGAACATTGGAAAGTGCATCATAACCTATGCGTGACGTGCATGATTTTCTTTTTCTTCTGTTACGAAATCTATCGCAAACGGGAAGTGTTTTTCTCTCTGCAATTCCTACAAAGTCTGTGACATCGAAATTCTCGTTCGTGATGGTCAGTTGATTTGGTTGTATCTCTTTTTTTTTCCACTTTCAATGAATGAATAGGTTTTGCGTGACGGTGCGAGGGCGTGTGTGTGTCGACAGGTGTCGATGTCGATAGGCATCGATCACGCAATCGTGTCCGAACAACGCGTGAGCACGTGTTCTGAAAGGGGGTTCATTGGCATCTTTAGGATACTAGCCGACAGAGGGACGACAGAAATGTCTCAATCTGTCAAAATAAGATGTTCAGGGGGCTAACATAAATGGATGACTGGATCGTAAAAATTTATATTTTCAAAATAAGTGATATATGAAAATAAAGAAAAATGTTTCATGGTTTTTATTTTTTCTTTAGTTACAAATGTTTCATGTGTGAATCTTTCGTGACATTTAATCTGTCATCAAGTTCGTTCCACACATTTTGTAGCTTAAACCCTTCCATACTACTGCCGCAAATTGCCGGTGATCATGAACCGTTCTCTGGGTACTCCTGCCGTTCTATGGCGGAATCTACGAAATGTTCTCTGGGTACTCCTGCCGTTCATTGGCGGAATCCACGAAACGTTTTCTGGGTACTACAGTCGTCCATATGCGGTGACCACGAAACATTCTCTGGGTACTACAGTCGTCCATAGGCGACGATTATGAAACGTTCTCTTGGTACTACAGTCGTCCATAGGCGGTGACCATGAAACGTTCTTTGGATACTACAGTAACCCAGTAGTGGCATCCATGAAACGTTCTTTGGGTACTCCTGTCGTTCATTGGCGGAATTCACGAAACGTTATCTGGGTACTACAGTCGTCCATATGCGGTGACCACGAAACATTCTCTGGGTACTACAGTCGTCCATGGGCGACGATTATGAAACGTTCTCTTGGTACTACAGTCGTCCATAGGCGGTGACCATGAAACGTTCTTTGGATACTACAGTAACCCAGTAGTGGCATCCATGAAACGTTCTTTGGGTACTCCTGTCGTTCATTGGCGGAATTCACGAAACGTTATCTGGGTACTACAGTCGTCCATATGCGGTGACCACGAAACATTCTCTGGGTACTACAGTCGTCCATGGGCGACGATTATGAAACGTTCTCTTGGTACTACAGTCGTCCATAGGCGGTGACCATGAAACGTTCTTTGGATACTACAGTAACCCAGTAGTGGCATCCATGAAACGTTCTTTGGGTACTCCTGTCGTTCATTGGCGGAATTCACGAAACGTTATCTGGGTACTACAGTCGTCCATATGCGGTGACCACGAAACATTCTCTGGGTACTACAGTCGTCCATGGGTGACGATTATGAAACGTTCTCTTGGTACTACAGTCGTCCATAGGCGGTGACCATGAAACGTTCTTTGGATACTACAGTAACCCAATAGTGGCATCCATGAAACGTTCTTTGGGTACTCCTGTCGTTCATTGGCGGAATTCACGAAACGTTATCTGGATATTCCTTCGTCCGTTGGCGGCGACCATGAAACATTTTTTGGTACTACAGTCGTCCATTGGCAGAATTCACGAAACGTTCTCTGGCTACTGTTGCCGCCCATTTGCAACTATCATGAAACTTTCTCTGGGTACTCCTGCCGCCCATTGGCGACGACCAATAAACGCTCGTTGGGTGCTACAGCGGCCTGTTGGCGGCCTCCATGAAACGTTCTCTGGATACTACAGTGGCCCAGTAGTGGCGACCATGAAACGTTCTTTTACTGCTACAGTCGCCGGCAGCATAGATGAAACGCTCTCTGGGTACTCCTGCCGTCCATATGTGGCATCGATGAAACGTTCTTTGGGTACCCCTGCCGTCTATTGGTGGCATCGAAAAAACGTTCTCTGGGTAGTGGCATCCACGAAGCGTTCAATGTATACTAGCGCCTCTCCACCTAAAGTTTACACTCACGAAAAGTTATGTGGTATGATTACTCTATTAGATATGATTGCATTATTAGAAGTCACACTATTAGTTTTGTTATTATTTATTGCTTTATATGACAACCGCAAGAGGCTTTCCGAGTCGCTTTGGCTGTAGACTATTTCGCCCACCCATCTCCCCCATAGCCCTGACTTATACTTACTAGACTTCTTTTTATGGGGCTGAGAGATATTAGGTCATTGTGCCATTGTGATTTTCACAGTTTTGATAGCCTATTTTCTGATGATGTATAAAGATATGATGACATTATGTGGATATTCAAAGGTATATTTATAATATTTAATTGAGATAGATTAGTAACATTTTGCGAATTTTCTTCATAAGGCTATGTTTTATTAAAATTTACAATTTTTTTTTTTGGTTTTTTTTAAGAATTTTGTAACAAAACTTTATATAAGGTAAAGCGACCATATTTCGCCCCCTTCTCTAATTTCGTCCCCATTCATTTCTCTGCTTATCTGAAAGTTGCGCCACTGATCACGCAAGGCAAAGCGAACGGAAGATAAAAGGATTTAGAAGTGAAATTTTCACTCTCCAAGACGAATCCGTGTTTTATTAATGTCGGATTTCCTATTTTTAGACGATCCAAGCTCTTGCTACGTCATTTGTAGAACGATATTCACTTTACCATAAGTATTTATTTCCTATTCATTGCATGTATTCTATGTAGGTAAGATGTTAACAGTACCATATGGTGAATTTTAAAATGATCAGTTTATTTTACAACAACCGAAGCATCGTTATATTGGGAAGTAGCGTTGTTCCAATTTCGTCCACCCTCTCAGTTCTTATTTTCGTACCGGGGACGAAATTAGAACTCTTTTCAGAACTGTCAAATCCTGATTAATCACGTGCCTGCAATTTTGCATGTAGGTATGTATAGACTTAATCTTGAGGATTTATTTCAACTTTTGTAAATAAGTACATTGTAATAAGAGATCAGGGAAGTGCCACTGACCACACCAGCAACTTCTGCCCGAGGAGGTTCAGCAACATTAATCACTGGATCTCCGCATAGAAACAAAGTGAAAAATTCCCAGCCGAAAAAAAAACGCTCAGCTGAAAAAAATAGAAAAAAATCAACTTCTGATAACTACCATTCTCAAGGTGAAGGAAAAAAAACCCACCGTGTAAAAAGTCCAAACTTGACCTACTTAGCATCATTGATGACGAAAGTGATTCTTCTGTTGAAATTCCTCATGATGATAATATAAGCGATGATGACGACAATGATGACGACCCTACTTAGTTGAAGCGTTTTTCTCATGATATACATGGTGAACTATATGAGTTCATTGCCTTCAGTGCTGCACATGATCACACGAAACATGGTCACCCGTCAAAAACAATACACAATTTATATGTTCCTCATGCTTGGATGGATATATTTTTTAAGGTATTATTGATACTATTGTGTACTATTAGGATTAATAGTACATTTCTTTGTACCTTAAGTTAAGATAAATTAAGATAATTATTTATTTTGTAATAAATTTTGATTTAGTTTATTAAGGTAAATTAAGGTAATTATTTATTTTGTAATAAATTTTGATAAGTTAATCCTTGGCTTTATGGATTTTTTCAGGGGGACGAAATTGGGATATTTAAAAAAAAAAAAAAAATTCATATTGAGATATTTAAAAAAAAACAATTTTTCGTATTGTTAAAGTTTTTTTGTTCAATATTTGCCCATGTTTCCATGTGTGTGAATAGTTAGTCTATACAAAATCCAAATTTGGTAGGTTTTCACTGAAAATTAAAACTTCCAGGGGCCTAAAAGTAATTGAGGGACGATAATATGGCATTTTACCTTATATATATATATATATGTATGTATGTATGTATATATATATATATAAAATGTTGAATGTTTGTTTTGAAAGTACAAAACGGTGAAAGATATATCAAACTAGATGTAGAAATATTTCTATGTGGTATTTTTGATGGAAATATCCATCACGCATAAATCAAAAGGGTAATAAAATCAAAGGAACAATTTTTACCCATCTGGGTGGTCTAAAGAAGCACACGTAGTAATAAAATTTTAAGGCCCGAGAACCCAAGACACCACCATTGTACACTGACTTTTAACGTCAAGAATATTTATAATGGGCCATAAAATAAATTTACTACAGCTTTCTGGACATGAGAAAGTTTCTCTTACGTCAATGTCTCTATAAAGAAGGCGCGAACGCCCATCGCCCAATAATCGCAAACCCAGCTTATTCTGTTCTCCAATTATAGTTTTTTAAAAAAAACTTGGTCACTCCCACAGATCGGGGAAGAAAAGATTTTTTCTTCGAGGGGTCAGTTGGCTAAAAATTCATCAACGTGTGTACACCCTCAGCTGACAAAGGGAGGCTTTTCCTCCTGCCTGCCTCTCGGTTCTCCGATGTTGATGCCGGATGACAGTTAAAAAAAATTCTCCATGTGCCTGGTGCCCAAAGGAGCTTATGGAGTATTCCTCTAGCTGAACGCCCAAAAAAAAAATGCTCCGATGTCCGACGACGACAGTGAGAAGAGTCAACAGTTTGGCAAGTAAATACTTTACTATAATATTCCCCCCAAAAAAATATTTTGAATTTAAAGTCAGCTGCAATATGGGAATTCTGCAAAATATCATTATTATTATTATTTTTTTCTTCTTAACAACGTTACTCTAGAGAAATTTAAATTGTAATTTTTTTGGGTGATCTTTTCACCATAATGCATTTTGTTCATTTAATGTAAAGTTTTGTAAATATTTTGTAAATAAATTTATCTTTAATTGTTTAATAGCGTAGAAGAATTATTTTATTTAGAAAGAAAATGTGTTGATTTCTTGTTTTACATTTAGGATTTATTATTTTGAATTTATTGCTTAGTTCATTTTATCTTCTAATAATAATGGATTAGATGCTACATTCTCATAAGGAAAGGTTCTTCAAAAAGATCACACAACGCAAAATTATTTCTATTTTCTTTTAAGAAAGTTAATTAAAATTCCAACCTTTTCCCAGAGAAACGATCACTGCTGTTTATTTAATAGCATTAATCTTAATATTATTATTATTGTTCTCTAGGTATAAATGATAACAAGGAATTAATTTAATGATTTTTTTTTTTACTCATTTAATAGAGTAAGTCTATTTCTTTCCAACAATTTTAATGTTCCGTTAATTGTAATGTAACGATTGTTTTTAATTGCTTTTTTTTTTTTTTTTTTTTTTTTTTTTTTTTTTTTTTTAAAGAAATTTTACTTATGAAATAAAAACAGAACTATTATCCGATCACTTCTGTGTCACACTTTGTGTGACGATACAGAAAATATATAAGTCTGTGGGCTTAAAAATATTCACAAAATATTTTTATTAATATTTCTATACCCGTTTCAATACAAACCATTCAATAACAGCAATAAACTTGCTCGACGTCAAAATCAAACAAGTTGGAAATTGCACATCAAACGTAGCAAATACATGCTATAACGAAGTTTAAAAAATATTCAGATCTTGGCGTAATAGTTATGCAGCACTTCGGATGCAGTGTAGTACCCTAAATCTTTTGTGTGTCCCTTTAAGGGCGTTCTTAAATCAAAAAGGGCAACTTTGTGACACATGCATTTATTTATTTTTGTTCAGAAATGCAATAAGTAGCGGATGTTATTATTCAGAAACTGTCTAATGGCACTCGTTTTTTTGTTTTTTAAAAAACACAATAGATTTTTCATAACAAACCTTCAAAATTGACACTTTTGAGCCTATTTCCCGACGAAAGCAGAAAAACCGGTCAAAAAGGAGGAGAAAAACGGGTGATTGCGTCATCGAAATAGCTTATAACTCGATAGGTAATTGAATGATCATAAAATGGAAGAATAAGTTCAATTCGAAATCGCTTTCATATAGTCAGGCATTAAAATGTTATGTATTTCTGTTAAAAAATGAATTTGTAAATGTGTCAAAACGTTTTTCGCTTGTTGAGCGGATCAGTTGAGAACAACCTTTTCCTTGTATACTGGAACTAATTTGTAGTTAATCTCACCAACGTATTTCACTTTCGTAAAATGTGAAATAGTTCAATATAATTATAACACGATCCAAACAATGTTCCCCCGACAGCATTATGCAACGAAATACTTTCGTGTGGTCCTGTAAATGAATAACAAATATTTTTTGCACCACAAATTGTACAGAATATATATTTAAGTACACATTTCATATCAATTTTATTACGCTCGAATGTGTGTACCATCCTTAAAATACACTTGAAACTATTTTTTCCCATTGGCCGAATTGTAACGGAATGCTTTTGATTCCGCCTGTAATTAAAAGCATACATCCTATTTTCACAAAATTTGAAATGGCCAAACAAAATTATGCAAAAAATATATATTTTTAGGTGCGTTTGTAATTATGTAAATACGTAGCACCTATTGTTGTCGTTCAGTCCGTCCGTCTGTCTGTCCGTCCGTATATAACAACGCAAAAACTACCCAACCGAATCGTTTGAAATTTAAAATACATAATTATAACATAACTTTGTCGAGTCATTTCAAATTTTATGAAAATCGGATGCATAGATCAATTACAGGGACGAGGGACAATCAAAAGGATTCCGTCACATTACGGTCAATGGCGAAAAAAGTTTCAAATGCATTTTAACCGTTTGAAATTTTAAATACATAATTATTAAATAATTGTGTAGAGTTATTTCAAATTTTATCAAAATCGGATGCATAGTTCAATTACAGGGACAATCAAAAGTATTCCGTTACATTACGGCTAATAGGGAAAAATGTTTCAAATGCATTTTAATGGTGTTACATTTATTCGAACGTAATAAAATTGATATTCACCTATAAAGTACATTTGCATACTCATTCATACTCATGTACATTTGCATACTCATATACATTTTGCATAATCTGTGGTGCAAAGAATATTTGTTATTGATTTACAAGGCCACACAAAAGTATTCCATTGCATAATGGTAAAGGGATAACATTGTTTGGTGCGCATTTTAATTGTAATTATTTACAATTTTATGAAATTAATACATGAGAGTGATATTTATAAAACTTCGTTATCGTACGAACGCACCTCATTTGCTACGCTTCACGTGCAATTTCCAACTTGTTTTAATTTTAAACGATATGGTTAGGTAGCTTTGCTGTGTTATATGCGGACAGACAGACCGATGGAGTGATTGAACGGCGACTATAGGTGCTATGTATTTACGTACTTACGAAAGCGTCGCGTCTAAAAAGAACCATTTTTCGAAACTTTAAAGTAAAATAACTCCTCTTACTTAGTTGAAAATGCTCAATTTCTGAAGCGACAAAACGGAATAGAAGCTCTGTTTCCATCGATTTCTATATCGTGACTCATCCGCGCCACGTCAATGGAAAAACGATTGTCGAAGCTCTGATCTCCTCCCCCCTCCCCTGTCTATATTCTAGTGACGTCATCATTCGTAAAAATGGGGTGCCTGTTTATGTGTAGTAGACGCTAAGTTTACTGTATATTTTCACACCTTCTTTAATCTAAAATTTTCCAGAAATATTTGGCGAAATATTTTTATTTCAGTTTTGATTAAAAAAAAAAAAAAAAAAAAAATCAAAAAATTATTTAATGAATGAATTTGAATGTAATATGTCAACTTGACAGACCTTGATTTAAACTGAAAATATTATCTTTATAAAAGTTTTAACATTACTATTATAAAATAATCATTTCAAAAAAATAAAATAAAAACTATAATACTTTAATCATTATAAAAAAAAAAAAAAACTGTGGCTTTTAAAAAGTTTCTAAAAATAAAGCATAGTAACTGAGCATAAAAAAAGGGGAGGGTTTAAAGAGAAAGCAAGCGAAAAAATAGAAAAATAAATATGTGAAAAATGAAATAAAAGATCTATTAAAAAAATATTACAAGAACTAAATAAAATATTACAAGACCTATAAAATAGAAAAGTTGATGTAACTTTAAATAGAGAGCAGGGTTATGTTTATTTGCTTAGTTTGAATATGTATACGCCAATTGCATATTTATCTTTTATGCTTACTAAATAATATTGACCTTAGGTAAGAAAAATTCTACGACGAAAAAGCATAAAAAGTGTTTTAAATGTATAAAGTGTTTTCATTTTGAAACTTTATTTTTCACATTTAAAAAGAATAATAATAGTCATAATCTTACCCATTAAAAAATGTTTTAAATGTAAAACGTTTTCATTTAAAAAAATGTTCTTGGTTTTTTTTATATATTTTTTTTAATTAATTTTCTTATTTTTAATTTTTTATGTTCAATTGTGTTATTATTTTAAAAGGTTTTAAAAATTATTTCTTTTTATTATTTTTTTATAATCGGTACTTCTAGGTTATCCCGTCGACCAAAAAAATATCGCCAAACAATAAGATTAAATGCCAATAATGGATGATCGTGAATGTCACATTCAATGACATTAAATGCGATGCACGCGTTTAAAATGTCATTAAGTGATTTTTTTCGACTTTTTATTAATATTTTTATTAATATTCTACTAATTATTTGTTTTTTCGTTATTTAAAATGAAAATTATGTCAACATGTATAATTTGGCTATTAGTTTGGCGATTTGTATAATTTTGCGAAATTGGTCGACGGGATAACCTAGAAGTACCTTATATTCTTATGCTTAAAGAAATATATTTAATGCATAAAAATTCAGTTATTTGTTCATTTATAGTTAAGATATCATTTTGAAATGAATTTTAAAAAATATCTTTTTTTTTATTTTATGTGTTCAATCTTTAAGTAACTTTTTAAATTTATGAAACATTTCCATTTTTAAATTGTTAAATTATTTTTTCAGTTATTTTTCTTTTTCTTTATATACTTTCTTTTAAAATGTCGATGTTTAGTACATTTTTGCATGATTAAATGTTTTAATTGTATAAAACATTTTACTTTTTAATATTTTAAAAAGATTTTATATATTTATTCCTATGAAAATGTTTCAAAAAACGTTTTATTTCGTTAGGTTCTCTCTCTATCTCTCTCTTTAAATAAATATATGTACTATATGTTTTTGTATGTTTTAACTATATAAAAAGTTTTCATTTTAAAAACGTTTATTTTACTTTATTTTTTAATTTAAATGCATAATTTTACAATGTATTAAACTTTTAAAACTTTTTTTTTATCTTGTTCTTTAAAAAATATTTTAAATATGTAACACGCTTTTATTTAGAAAATCTTTCTTGTTATTTATGTTCTTATATCTCTCTTTGTTCTGTTTTTCTTTGTTGTATTTTAATTAATGAATCATTTTTTATGTTCAAATGTGTAAAACATATTTATTTTAAAACATTTTAAAAATTATTTATTTTTTATATTTTTATATTTTTATTCTTATTATAAAATAAAAAATGAATTTTAATGTGTAAAACGTCTTTATTAAAAATTTTAAAATAACGTTTTAATTATATAAAACGTTTCCCTTTTTAGATTGTTTACAGCCCCCCCCCCTCCTCCCTTTTTTCCCGTTTATATCATTTCTTTTAAAAAGTGTTATAATAGTATAAACGTTTTTGATTTTATCCTTCTTTTTTTTTTTTTTTTTTTTTTTTCAAATGAAAATGCTTCAAAAAACATTTCCCTTAGAAAAATTAATTTAAATCTTTTTTTTTTTTTTTTTTTTTTTTTTTTTTCTTAATTATATAATAATGTTTTTACGTTAAATATGCGTATAAGGAATTTTTGTTTTGAAAAAGTTTCTTTTTCTTTATAGTTTATTATTATTATTATTATTATTATTATTACTTTTAATTTAAGGATACTATAAAATTTCTTCATTTTGAAAACTATATGTGTATGTATTTTATTTTTAAAAAATGTTTTACACGTATAAATCAATTTTATTTAAAAAAAAATAATTTAAAAAAAAATTTCTTATTTTCAAACGTTTTTATTTTGAAAAATCTTGATTTTATTTATTTATTTATTTATTACTTTTTTTTTAAGTTTTAAACATTTTTATTTTGAAAATCTTTAATTTTTTCTTTTTTCTTTTTCTTTTTTTTTTAATTTTCAAACGTTTTATTTCGAAAAATCTTGAATTTTTTCTTTTTTCTATTTATGTATATTCTTATTCTTAGAAAAAAATGTTTTAAATGTATGAAAAGTTTGGATTTTAAGAATTTATTATAATTGCATTTTTATTTTCATTTTTATTCATATTGCTTAAAAAATCATTTTAATTGTACAATTGTTTAGTCTTTATTTTAAAATCCTTGAAAATTTGTCTTTTATTTGTTTCTTATATTCTTATTCTTATTATTTTAAATTTCTTCTGTCTTTACAGGCAAAAAGTATTGAATTCGTGAAAACTTTCAACATCCGGTTTCCGATGGATTTATACCTTTTAGAAGGTCCAACACGATTTGATAGTTTTTAGAAAATTTATGTCTATCACTCTGTGAGTCTGTATGTGACAAAAATTTTGTAAGCGCTCTGTCTCAAAAACTAGTGTGCGAAATTTGACAAAATTTTAGATTCTGTTAGACTTTAATATGAGCTAGTGCTAGTTTTTGGAGTAAATCTACTAACAGACGGTGCTTCTGTGCTACATTCTTCACGATTCCCGCAGTAACTATATATCAAGAACTAATAAACTTTTTTTTTTTTTTTTTTTTTAAACAAAACATTAGATTTCGTTAATAATTGATATAATTGGGTTTGTGTAAATCGTCCAACAGGTGACGTTTCTCTTCTACATTTTTTCATGATTTCCACGATAGATTCTTCTAAGAAACTTATGTGCGGATTTTTATCAAAATTGAGATTCAGTACAGTTGATATAAGCTGTTGATTAGATTTTTGTGTAAATTACCTATCCGGTAGCATCGGTATACTGCATTTTTCATTAAATATTAACTTGCATGAGACAAAAGAAAGCTTTAATATTGCCACATCCTTCTATTTTATTAAGCTTTATAATGTGTAAAATGTGTTTATCTCATTTCATTTTTTTATTTGTATTTTCATCTTTAAAAAAATTAAGCATATAAAACGTTTGATTTTTAAAGTTTTTCATCAAAGATTTTATATTTTCCAAAGATTTTCCGTTTCACTGCAAACACATGAAACACTTTTGCAACACAAACTGAGCATAAAAATCAATATTTTTCTAACTAAAATAGTTTTTGATTGTGTTGTGAATGTGTTATACGAAATAAAAAGATCGTGCAAAAAGTGTTGTTAAAAGATACAAGAGGAGAAAATGTGCTTTCAAAGCATTCAATTTTTTTTTTTAATTGTGTTATTTTAGAAGCACCATGTAGAAAATACTTTGAAATTGTTTTACATGTATTGTTTTATAGTATTCTAAATTAAGTTGTAGCACTTTGGAGCACAAAATTATTTTAAGAAACTAGTTTTTAGAGCACATTTCTAGTTTTAGAACACATTTTCTTAGTGTTTGAAGAACACATTCCTAATTTTAGAACACATTTTCTTAGTGTTTGAAGAACACATTCCTAGTTTTAGAACACATTTTCTTAGTGTTTGAAGAATAAATTTCTAGATTGCAATTCTTTGCAACATATTTAGGGGCTACTTTACTCAAATAAAAAGACCCGTTCGCTAATGCTAATCCTATGGAAGAAATAAAGATATCTCAGTTGCACATTTCAATATTTTTAAATGATTTTTTTTTTCACTTTTTTGGTTTTGGTTATGGATATTTTTTATGAAAGTGCTTTCGCTTTCCAAACCGGTTCGGAATATGAAAGCGTCCGCATAGAAAAATATGTGTAAATGAAATCAAAAAAGTAAAAAATTCAGCTGTCCAGTGCAAAAATAAATAAATTAATAAATTAATTAAAAATATTGAAATGCAATCGAGATGTCTTTGTAATTTTTTTCTTCCATAGGATTAATATGAGGGAACGGGTATTTTCATTTGAATGAAGTAGCCTCTTAATATTTTGCAAAGATTTTCTTTTTTTTGTTTTTCTATGCATATTATATAATAAAAAAGATGTAAAATTTTACATTCAGACCTCTCATTTGCAAGACATTTCCTTTTACTTAGGCTCGACTGTTAAAAGTGCGCTTATTTGACGTCTTCGCTTCCGGTTTTTCTCATTGATGATCTTTTTTGATTTGCTAATGAAGAGTGGCTGGCCTTCAAAGACGACTACGACCGTCAGAAGAGAAGAAAACTGATAAATGACCACTCATTTCACGCGCCAAGGACACACACACATGCCTATCTTAGTTCGTAGCGGAGAAAGTGGCATTTCGCGCCCATTCCATGCAACCTGTTACTTCATCAAAAATTACGCTTCAAGCAGGGCCGTAGCTAAGATGGCGCTATGGGCGGCTCAGCCCCCCCCCTAAAATATTTTGAGCCCCCCCCCCCCCCCTGGAAAAAGTTCCAAGGTCACTAAATGTTCCGAAAATTCAAATTAAATTCTGTTCAAAAATTTAATTTAGTTTTGAGACCCTTTTACAGTTTTGCAGAATTACTAAATTGTATCTAAAATACGTGTTTCAACACTCCCTCATCCTATTGGTACATATGAAGCTAACAGGATGTTTAATTTTGCATCAGTTATACATTCAAAATTTTCATCACCATATACTTTTCTTAGCATAAAATGAAGTTATTACAACAGTTTAATGAGAAAAATAGTACCTACAATGTGAATATGCACTAATTTATCTTTCTGCATTAGAGAGAGAACAAAAAAATATGACCCCCCCCCCTACATTCCCTTGAGCCCCCCTATATTCCCCTGAGCCCCCCGTATCGTACACTTCTAGCTACGGCCCTGGTTTCAAGTCGACAGGAACCTGAAAAGAAATTTTTGGGTAACCCCGACAAAATCATTTCTGTCTCACAGTGACGGATTTACGAATTTGGGAGCCCCGGGCACAAATGTTTACGGGGGCCCCCTTGCACTGATACAAATAATTATGATTTTAAAAAATGAAAAAAGATAGTTACTAAAGTATCTAATATTGACTTCAAAATATTAGTTTAAAAATTAAATATGATAAACAGTAACTTACTCGAAAATTAATTATTTCAAAATTATGAAATTTAGATGAGTGGGCAGTTTATTATAAACTGCATGGTGGTTGTCTTTTGCTATGGAAGTCTATAGATCTGGAATAATAAAATATGCAACAACTAATAATAAATTTTCGACAATACCAAACTACAATTATTTAAAGTATTAAAGACTACAGCCTGCAAGCTAAGCTCACCAACACAATAATCTGATGATAGCAGAAAAATGATTAAACAAGAATTAACTAGTTGGATGTGTCAATCCCGAAACTTTCTTCTATCTCATAAGTACATTTTAATATATATATATATATATATATATATATATATATATATATATATATATATATATATATATATATATATATATATATAAAAACATGGTGACTCCAAAGTTATCCACTATCGAATTTCCTCGAACATTTGACCTAGCCTAATGAGATTCTGGTATCCAAAAAGCCTAAAACGCAAAATTTAATTAATATTCTGAGAAAATGAGCTTAGTAGTTTGGTAATTTATGCTAAAACCTAATAAGCATCTATTGATGTCAAGACCTAACAAAATCTGAAATTTGATGGAATTTCGTCCATTAGTTCTTGAGATATAGTTATAACAAAAAATTTGCAAAACGTAGCACAGCAACACCATATCTTGGACAATTTATGCCAAAACGTAAAAAAGCGTCTAATTATGTTATGGTGTAAAATAATCTGAAGTTTGATAAAATTCTGTGCATTAGCTCTTGAGATATAACTAGTTTAAAAAAACCGTGTAAAATATAGCATAGCAGCACCATCAGTTGAAGGATTTATAACAAAACGTAATCATTGTGTAATTATATTATATGTCATTTTGTAACAAAATCTGAAGTTTGATGAAATTCTGTGCGTTGGTTGTTGAGATATAGCTATGAGAAAAATCGTGCAAAATGCAGCATAGCTGCACCACCTGTTGCAAGGTTAATACCAAAATGTAATTAGCGTCTAATTATGTTATATATTCTAGTGTAAAAGAAACTAAAATTTGATGAAGTTCTCTGCATTAGTTCTTGAGCTATAGCTATCGCAAAAATCGTGCAAAATGTAGCATAGCAGCGCCACCTATAGGGCAGTTCACACCAAAACCTTATTAGTGGCTATGTATCTCAATGTATCGCGGAATCTGAAGTTTGGTGAAATTCTGTGCATTAGTTCTCGAGATATAGCTATCATGAAAATCATGAAAAATGTGGCATAGCAGCGCCACCTGACGGCCAATTTACACCAAAACTTAATCAGCGTCTATGTATATCAAGGGGTCACAGAATCTGAAGTTTGGTGAAATTCTGTGCATTAGTTCTTGAGATACAGCAATCTTGAAAATCATGAAAAACGTAGTATAGCAGCGCCACCTGCAGGCCAATTTTCACCAAAAACCAATAGGCCCTAAATCATATCAAGGTCTAACTGAATATAAAATTTTATTAAATTTCGAGCATTAGTTCTTGAGATAGAGCGCCCACAAATTTTTTGTCACATACAGACAGACAGACTCACAGACAGACACACAGACTCACAGACAGACGGACAGACTCACAGACAGACATTTTCTAAAAATAGTCAAAACGTGTTCAGGACCTTCTAAAACGTATAAATCCGTCGAAAACCGGAAGTCGAAAATTTTCATGAATCCAATACTTTCTTCTTGTAAAGATAGAAGAAAGTAAAAATACAATTTATTTTTTAAAGTAATGAAAATAAAAGAAAGTATTCACTAAAATAAAGCACATTAATGGATGTTTCAGACAAAATATGCAACGTTATAAAAATTCGAAAATACAATATAAAAGAATGTAGAATGAAATGTACAATTTCATTGGATATTAAATAATATTAGATTTTAGGTAGTAATTGAAAAAAGCTCAGAAGCATTTGGGAGCCCCTAAAAATCAGGGGCCCTGGGCCCCGAATGCCCTGTCATAAATCTGGCAATGCTGTCTCAATACACTTCAGTCTAAAACTTGAATGGAAGGGAAATTATTCTACATTGTAATACATTTATAAGACCAACATTGTTTTTTACATTCAAAAATAACTGTATATATCGTGGGTGGTCAAATTATTAGTTATACGACTAAACTTTATACATTGCGAAGAACATGAAGCTTTTATTTTATTGTTGTTTACTCGGGGATTGTTTTGCAACTTTTGGTACGCATGGACTGAATACTTATGGGTTTATAAATAAAAACAAATTTTCGCTCATAAAGTAGAAATTTACTGTGAAAAAATTTAACAATCATATTGGAAAGCAAATTCCTCAAAATTTCGTCGAACCTCCTTTTACAAGTTATATTCCTCTTAACCTGCTTTGTATATCTTTTTTATACTTTTTTTAAGTTAATTACTCATTATGATGCCAGATCATAATCAAGGTTTCTATCAAATTTCTTTAATTTGTCGGTTTTTTTTTTTTTTTTTTTTTTTTTTTTTTTTTTTTTTTTTTGACCAGGGATATAGTGGAGGGTATACGTGGGTACAGTGACGCCAACTTATATGGGCCCGTGGGGTCGGAGCCCACTCAACAATTTTTAATCATAGTGCACCCAATTATCATTGTTCTAATCATTTATTTCATTATTATTTTATTATTCTTTTTTTTTAGAATGAACTTTATTACTACTTATTACTATGTGTTTTAATTCTCCGACTGACACCCATAAATCCAAAATGACTGAAATTTTTTGCTCCATGTTTAATTTTACTACGCTAATTTGTAGTCATGTTCATGATATTATGACATTACAATAAATATCAGTGTCTTTATAAGGAAAAACGCAATGTAATATAATTGAATTGAATTGCAAAAATTTTTTTAAAACGTGACAGTTTGATTTAAAATTCTCATTTTTCGCCAAAATGAAATTCACCTTCAAAGGAAAAACAAACTGTTCGTACTATTTTTTATTTTACAAAAATATTTTTTAGCCAACCCAATATTTTTTAAAAGTTGGCGCCACTGCGCGGGTATACGCCGTATACCTTCTGGATTTTTTTTTTTTAAGGAACACCGTATATCCTCTGTTTCTCAAAAAAGCTATAGTAGTATACATTCTGGGTATAACCTTCTGCCTTGACCGTATACCATCTGTTTTTTTTTTTTTTTTTTTTTACGACTACATTATTGTTTTGGACACATTTGGCAGAGAACAGAACTCACAATGAACAATTGAAAACATTTAAATCACCAAGTATTCCCATAACATCCCTAACGCAGACGTCACAAGGGTGGATCCACCTCCCCTTTTAGAGGGGGGGTCATGGCTCTTTCTTTTGAAGGAGGCGGGGGGGGGGGGGGTATTTATATTTAAGCAATTTTCACATTAAAGTCTGTCCCCATATCCAAAGTTGTTAAATTTCTGATACTTTTGGGAAGCTACTTTCATTCGTAACAATAAAGTTGCATAAATATTCGTAAAAATATAAATATATACATTTTATTCAGATGCCAAGATATTGAAGATTTTTCCATTTTCATATAAAATCAAACAATCATTCAAGAAATTGAGTCTTTTATGCAAATATTTATGACTTGACAGCTACAAAAACTCGTCATGAAGGAGCAATATGTTGTCACGAATTTATGGAGATTTTGCGAAAGATTCTTTGCTTTTATTGAAAAATGGAAAACGTTTTTCAATCACATTTGCTCTCACAAATGCATCTTGCGTCTAAGATTAAAAAATCCTTCATGGATATTTCAGAAATTACCTACTTTGATTTTAAATACAGCTTTAAAAGAGACAGAAATATTATCTTTGTTAAGCAAGAGATACATTTGAAAAAATTCAATATATATTTCATTTTTTTAATTTCCTTTAAAAATTTTCTTCGTTCAGGAGGGGGCGGAGGGGTCATGACCCCCATGACCTCCCCCATGGATCCGCCACTGTGACGACACCTGTCAAATGTTACCTGTCAGTGTTGTCAGCAGAAAAACATCAAACCAAGATGTTTTTAGTAGGAAGTTAAGTTTAGTAAGAACAAGTTGGAAATTGCACGTGAAGCGTAGCAAATGAGATGCGTTCGTACAATAACGAAGTTTTAAAAATATTACTCTCATATATCAATCTCATAAAATTGTAAACAGTAAATTACAATTAAAACGCTCACCAAACAGTGTTCTTCCTATACCATTATGTAATGGAATACTTTTGTGTGGCCTTTTAAATCAATAACAAATGTTCTTTGCACCACAAATTATGTGAAATGTATATTATAATATGTACTTTATAGTTGCATATAAATTTTATTAAGTTCGAATGAGTGTAACACCATTAAAATGTATTTGAAACATTTTTCCCCATTAACTGTAATGTAACGGAATACTTTTGATTGTCCCTGCAATTCAACTATGCATCCGATTTTGATAGAATTTGAAATAACGCGACAAAATTGTATAATAATTAAGTATTTAAAATTTCAAACGATTAAAATGCATTGAAACTTTTTTCCCCATTGACCGTTATGTAAAGGAATCCTTTTGATTGCCCCTGTAACTGATCTATGCATCCGATTTTCATAAAATTTGAAATGACTCGACAAAATTATGTAATGATTATGTATTTTAAATTTCAAACGATTCAGTTGGGTAGTTTTTGCGTTGTTATATGCGGACGGACAGACAAACGGATGGACTAAACGACAACAATAGGTGCTACGTATTTACATAATTACGAACGCACCTAAAAATTGTAGTGTAATTAATAATTTGGTCATCCGCTGTACATATTATAGGATCCGAGCAAACATGTATTTTGGTGCGCGTCCTCAGCATAGAGTATTTGCAATTTAATAAGTGTCTAATAACCAATTTATTTTGAAATTTAAAAATATGCAATCATAAAACACGTAATACTGAACTTATGTAATCAGGTTTGGCAAATATTGATGCATATATAATTAATATTTTTTATTGATTATTCGCTCCACCTAGTTTCAACCTTGTGAAGTAAGCATGAAGCCTGATAATTGTAAATATTAATTTGTGGGAAAACTATGATAATTAGACGTAGAGTTATTTGGATTTATTGCAAATATTATTATAAAGTGTTTAACAATGCTGACGTTCTAAATAAAACAGAAGGTATACACTAGAGATTATGTATTATAGGCAGGAGGTATACGCAATAACTTAATTTCATAAACAGAGGGTACGCTGAGTTTCTTGAAAAATTCCAGAAGACTTGCGGTATATACCTCCGTATACCATCTCTTGATTTTAAAAGGGTGCTACTCACTCAGCGGCTGAATTCTCTTCCGTAATGTTAAATCGATGAGCATTTGATGCATTCTTAAATTAAAAATATCTCCTTATGGAATTACTATTTGCTTTGTTTTCTGAGTTGTCAAAATGTTTCTAAAATGTATGCTCAATTTAATATTTTGTGTTTTAAAAACGAACAAACTGGAAGTAAATATTCAATACTTTCTATAAAATTGTGCATACATTTTAGAAACATTTTGACAACTAAGAAAAAAAGAGACATCCTTTAAGGGTGTTTTCAACTGATCCGCTGAACAAGCGAAAAATGTTTTGACACATTTACAAATTCGTTTTTTAACAGAAAATTATAAAATTTTAATGCCTGACTACATGAAAGCGATTTCGAATTGAACTTATTTTTCCATTTTACGATCATTCAATTACTTATCGAGTTATAAGCTATTTCGATGACGCAATCACCCGTTTTTCTCCTCCTTTTCGACCGGTTTTTCTGCTTTCGTCGGGAAATAGACTCAAAAGTGTCCACTTTGAAGGCTTGTTATGAAAAATCTATGAATTGTGTTTTTAAAAAAACAAAAGAATGAGTGCCATTAGACAGTTTCTGAATAATAGCATCCGCTACTTTCATGCATTTCCGAACAAAAATAAATTAATGCATGTGTCACAAAGTTGCCCTTTTTGATTTAAGAACAAACACCCTTAAGAAGAGAAGGCCGAAAAAAGAACTTTAAAATATTAATTTCCTGAGGAGATATATGGAATCTAAAAATGCATCCATCGCGCATAGACTTAACATTACCGAGGTAAATTCCGCCGCTAAGTGACTAGCACCCTTAATGACCATACTTTGTAAAAGTTCAATAAGTAGACTTTTTTTTTTTTTTTTTTTTTTACTTTTTAAATTTATTTAAAGTACTGTCGGTGCATAAAAGGTTAATTCGAGGTCCGTTGATAGAAAAACGGACAAAAGTAGCGCCGTTAATAGTTATATAAAACTATAAGCAGCGACTCTATATAACTCTTCTGTCTAACTGCGCTTTTCTTTGTTTTGCTTCCGGTTTTCGCGCTGGCCTTCGAGTCTGCACCGTGAGTGAAGAGAGGAAGCTGATAAATGACCATTCACTGCCCAACCAAGGTCACTCTCGTCTTTGACGGGAGAAAGTGATTATTATTATTAGCGCGCCTCAAGCAAACGCAACTTTCTTATTACCTCATCGAGACACATTCCTTCCTTTTGGATATAAAAATCAAAAAATGTGCTTACCTCACACTTTTTACTCACACTGCGGTGTGTTTTTCCAGAATTTGTTCATGAACTAAAATATTCGCTGAAATGTCTTTATATTTTATGTATCAATAAAGATGAGCTAAACATTTATTGGACATTGATATTGCAATTATTCAAAATTGTACGTAGAAAGGAAGGACTTAATTAAAAAAAAAAAAAAAAAAAAAAATATGAGCGAAGTCAGATTTCGGCAATCTTCCTATTTTTGGCCTAAGATTAAAATGTGCAAAACATTTTTTAAGTATTTAATATATACTATACATAAACTAGTCGTTGGGGAGCCACCCTAATACTTACCCATCATGGATATGCATAATATAATGTATGAAATCCAATTAGAATATACCTTTGTGGTAGTTGAATTTAATTATGGGACCTTTCAAATATTACGTAAGCATATTTTTAGTCATTTTGTATGCCTCCCTCCCCCTTGTAAGCAAAAATAAGCAAATGCTATACACCCCCCCCCCCACCTTTACTTACATAAGATTTTATGGCAAGCTAACATCAAAATTTTTTGCCATAAAAATTGCAGTTAAACATAAATTTACATTATTAATCCAGCAAATTTATATAAATAGATATATATAGTTGTTGTGGAATCGAAGAAAAACAAAATCTGTTTAATAAATTGTTAATTATTACATAGAATACAAAATAGTTTTTAGCATTTATTATTTTTTTCACTTGAACAAAAGAAAAAAAAAACTTTAAGAAATACAACAGGCTCCAACTTATTTACGCACACAACTGAAAATTTTATCCAAAAACATAGGAATATTATGTGTTCGATGTTTACATTTCTACTCTGGTGTCCAAGATCTTTGAATCCATGTTTCTGCACTGAATATTATATCGTTACATATTTTCAATGTAGTAACCGGCCTGGATGTTCCTCGTTTCCAATTCTTGTTTACTTCATATCTTTTTTCTCAATTCGTTACACATCCTCAAAATGCTCATCCAAATAATGGTCTTGTGCTTGTTGTTAAACTACAATTTCTTCATTGTCTAATGCTTACGTACCAATTCTCGTGACCCCCTCCCCCCCTTTCGTCAGCAAAATAAGTAGCTATCGGATCCCCCCCTCCCCATGTCAGCAAAAATAAGTATAAACACTGGACCCTCACCCCTCTACTGCTTACGTAATACTTGAACGACCCCTATTAAAAAAAAAAAAAAAAAAAAAAAAAAAAAAAAAAAAAAAGATTATTTGGCGAATTCATTTTTTATCTAAATCTTATATTACATTCTTCTTTAACTCTTTATCTACCGACGGTACTTATAAGTGCCATTAAAAATACTTATTATAAAATTCTTTTAATACATCAATTAGTTGCTATACTGTTTAGAATGAGTTACAGATACATTACTTTATCTTGTTCCAAAAGCATTATTGGTTACACAAAACAAAAGTACAGTCGACTCTCGTTAATTCGAACTCTTCGGGACCACAAGAAATGTTCGAATTATGGAAAATATGAAATGAAAACATGCTTAATATAGTACTATTACAAATGAATTAATGTTATAGTGTTTTTTAAATTTATTTCGTCTGTTATCATTAGAATATGACTTAATATTAATTTAGAATGTATAAATACGTAAGCTAATTAAAAGATTAGAAACAAGCGCAATGAAAGAAAAATTTAAAGCGTCACTGATGTATAGACGGGGTACTAAGAAAGTGGATATCAAATGCATTGGATTATATGTATACGCGTTCGGAACAATTTTCAGAAAAATCAAAGAAAGAAGGTTATTCAAATCATCTGAAATCCGTGAGAAAGAAGAGAAAAATGAAAAATCGGAATTCTCGTTAGTTCGAATTAAACGAAGTCAAGAGAAAATGAGTTCGAATTAATGAAAATTTTTAACGTTATTCTGCCATTGAAAGTTTCGGGGCTTCATGTTTAGATCGAATGAAGCGAAGATTCGAATTATCCGCTTTCGAATTAACGAGAGTCGACTGTACTTTTTAAAAGGATCTTTTGCCTTTTCATCTTTTCAGCTTTCTTGGCGCTGAGGGGGTGGGGGGTGGTGGAGATTGTTCATTGCGGAAATATTTCCATATTTATATTGTAACAACATAATATTTGTACATTTTAAAATTCTACAGAATACTAAGAAAACAATTAAAAATAAAAGATTTGACTGGAGTTATAAAAATTACACAAAATCCATGTAAATTCAAGTATAATTAATCCTTCAATACTTCTAAAATCCTTCAAAAATGTATTAAATGATTATGTATATTTAGTTTAAACAATTTGCGTAAAATGCTTCAGAATGTAAAATTTTCATGAATTCATAATTCGATAGATAGAGAGTTAAAAGAAATAATTCCGAAAATTTTTATATATGCTTCATCAGAACGAATATTTATATCATTCCGAAAAAAATACAGTCGAGTCTCTCTATAACGAAACTCCATACACCGAATTGCTCTATATAACGAAATTTTAGTAGGAACGGTCCCCTTTTCGCATGATTACATTAAAAACAGTCTCTTATAAAGCGAAATATCTGTCTCCATATAACGATTTTTTTCATAAATTGGTCTTAATTTATTCAGTTTTAAAAAAGCTTCGAAATCATATGGAATCCATTTTCCATCAATTATTTTTGATTTATCGTCAATGCTGAGGTTATTATTATTATTATTTTTATTATTATTACTTTTTTCCTTCATCTTTAAATCCAACGAATTCATCCCACCTCCCACACACCTTTCCACATCCTTCTCAAAACAGCTTCAATTGGATTGATACACATGTAAGAGAGGAATCAATGAGAAGCACATAAGAGAGGCCTTCAAATGAAGGGAAATGTTAACTACAATTTTTAATTCCTTGCTAAAATTTGAGCATGTTTTTGAGAGCGTAACAACTTTAAAATCAAAGCAACAAAAAATTACAGATTTCTTCGTCTGAAATTAATGCAAATCATCCTTATTTGATTTTCATTAAGCTTTCAAATAAATGTCTATTCTCTTTTCTTGAAACGGCTTAAATGATTAAGAAATAAAATGTTAGGTTAATATTTACTTTTAAATATTTCAAATTCTTAATTCAAAAGATCAAAAATAAGATTTGTTCAAATTTCACACATTAAATACGATTTTTAACATCATTCTCTATACATCGAATTTCTCTATATAACGAATTTTTTACTGGAACGGTGGATTTCGTTTTATAGAGACTCGACTGTAGTTCCGGAACTTACAGAAATTTAATAGACTTTGTCGCACTTTTATATTCTAAATGCATGCTAAATTTCAAGCCTCTATCTCAATTTGTTCGGTAGATAGAGTGTTTGACATCCTTGCTTGATGACGTCATAAACTTTAAATTTCCTATTATCAAATTGTAAGAAAGACAAATCATTATAACTTCAAAAAATGATAATTATATTAAGGAGTTCCAGGATACAAAAAATCTTGAACATTTCTAAAAAACTTTTATTAGAAAATTTAATTATGTTTATGGCATTATATAGGAAGAATATCTGTCAGGTTCTGAGACTGCACCTGCTACAGATTGGAAATTCCGTTATTTCTCTATCTTAATCTTTTGTATATTGTACTGGCTGTGTACTGGAATTTTCAAGGTGACATTCTTTCTTTGTTAAAGTGAGAATTTACAGGTATCATGTGCAGGTGGTGAGGTTAGAGAAAGGAGATTATTGAGAGGCGTGTTCATCCGTCAGTGATGTAGGTGGATGATGAGCAAACAGGGAACATGTCACGAATCAAGAAAGCAATGTGGGATGTGTCCAATGGATAAGCTCCAAAGGGGGGGTTTATATTGGGGAAAGCAGTGATTTGAGAAGGTCAAGTCTTGTCTGAGTTTTAGCAGTTCGTATTTGGGGTTCGTACCTGGAAGTGTGTAGGACAGAGGTCCTTGTGGAGAGTGCTCTGTGTTGGAGAGCATAGGCAGTTTGTATCGGGAGAGCAAGGGACACAGACGTCCTTGTGTGTAGTACTCTGGGCCGGATAGCGTAAGCCGAGTATCCGTGTGTTGGGAGATCCGAAATTGATCTCCAGTAAAGTGAATCTAACGTGCATTGAGTGTGAGTGAGAAGGTGTAATCTGAACAGTACACAGCCAACTTTTTACGGTATTTAATTTAATGTTGAACTGGATCATCTATATCCGAGTTGTAATTGTATATAATTGTAAATAGTGTATTTCCTGTGTATATATAGTATAAATAAACTGTTAGTTCAGTTCATTTACACAATCCTCACAGTGGGTGACCGATATCACTTAATAATACCGGTGATGGCAGCTATAGCTACCACGGACTTTCTTCAAAGTTGTGCGGGCTGAGAGGAACGTCCGACAATATCCCTCGAGGAATTTTGCACCACTAAACACTATACAACCGTTTTTATGGCCTTTTTTTAATGCTTAAAATGACGCTTAAATCATGTTTATATCTTAATTAGGAGAGGAAATATTAATTTTTAAGTTTTGGTTTGTTTTCAAAGTCTAGATTTCAAGCAATGCTTGTCATGGAAAATGCGTTTTTCTTAATGTTGGGTTTTTCACCATGTCTCCCATTTAAATTGTTATAAGTCAAGTACCATTACAGGTAAACAAACCAACAAACTGTTTCAACTAGTTGTTGTCATGGGAATGACTTCTTGTGAAAATATTGCTTTTCCTCATGATGGGTTTTTTTCACTATTTCTTTGTTTGTGTCTATGGTGGCCAATTATCTACTCTAGGGATATAGGTCCCTAAAAACTCCGAACGATTAAGCCGACGACCGCGATTGGATTCGAACCCAGCACCTGCCTTTTACTAATTTCGGAGACAGAACCTGATGGCCGCAATTGGGTTCGAACCCAGCACCTGCCGTCTACCAATTTCGAAGGCAGAAACTCTCGGCCACTGGTGGGGCCACTATTTCTTAGATTTAAATTGTTGTAATTCAATAACCGTTAAAGATAATTGCTTTCAAAATTGGAACATGTGTTTTTTTATTGTTTTACTTTAATTATGATTCAACAAATTTGAAAAATATGATTATTTAAATAAAAGTTACATTTTTTTTTTTCAAATTCTTACTTTAAATAGTTTTAATCTTAAAAAAAAAAAAAAAAAAAAAAAAAAAATCAATAAAAACTTATGTTACAAAGTAGTCCTTTTTGATTTAAGAACACCCTTAATAGGATTATCATTTTTGCATTTAAAAGGATGTTTATTTTACGCAATTCGGTACTACTTAATTATCCCGACAGCAAAAAAAAAAAAAAAAATTCTTAAACTATAAGATGATGCCATTAATGGCAGACCGTAAATATCACATTTCACTTAACATTAAACTTATCGTCACCTGAGAATAATAAATAAGTTTCTATCTGTGTTTTTGAAAAAGATGACTTATCGATATAGAAATGTTCTATTTGTATCCATGAAGGCATTTCGACATCAAAATGATGTCATATGTAATTTACATATGACGTTACAATCCTATTATGACATCATTTTGATGCCGAAATGCCTTCATGGATACAAATAGAACATTTCTATATCGATAAGTCATCTTTTTCAAAAACACAGATAGAAACTTATTTTCTCAGGTAACTTATTCTTATTTAGAAACTTACATTCTCAGGTGACAAAAATGTTACATGTGTTTGTTGCATTATCAAGAGATTTTTAATTCGACGTTTTATTTGTATTTTTATTAATCTTTTACTAATTAATTTGTTTTTTTCATTTTTTAAAATAAAAGATGCGCCAATTTATATAATTTATATAATTAAATTTGTCTAAATGGGTCGATGGAATTTAGTTATAGGACATTACTTTGTATTAAAAATATTTAAATGTAAGTTTAAATTTTATTTTGGATGCATTTTATAAATAGTTTTCACATATGTTTTATTTTCATATTTTACAGTATGCATGAACAGGGGCTGACAAAAGTTAAAAATTCTTAAGCACCGACTCATAGTCGAATTTTAAGTTATTTTTGAATATGTATCATTTGCGGAGACTGAAAAAGTTAACTATTCAATAAAAATAAAAAAAATCAGACTGAGCAAAAATTTTAAGATAATACCATTTTTACATTGTAAATATAAAACAGAAACAAACTACAAAAATAAACATTAAAACAATTGTACCTTTAATTCCCAACAAGAAATTGTATACATAAATTAACACTATCTGAGATTTTGATTCGAAATATCGTTTGTCAATGGATTTTTGTTTAATGAAATCCTTTAAAGATGACCCATTTAAATTTATAGTAAGTAAAATTATTGAATAAAATCAATAAATTGGTAAACAAGTTAGTCGCCAAGAGGAACTTTCTAATCGCCCAGGCGACAGGGCCGTAGCTAAGGGGGCGCTATGGGCGGCTCAGCCCCCCCTAAAATACTTTGAGCCCCCCCCCCCCCCTGAAAAAAGTTCCAAAGTCACAAAATGTTATCAAAATTCAAATGAAATTCTGTTCCAAAATCTAGTTTTGAGACCCTTTCACAGTTTTGCAGAGTTACTAAATTGTATCTAAAATACGTGTTTCAACACTCCCTCATCCAATTGGTACATATGAAGCTAACATGTTTAATTTTGCACCAGTTATACATTCAAAATTTTCATCAACATATACTTTTCTTAGCATAAAATGAAGTTATTACAACAGTTTAATGCGAAACATAGTACCTATAATGTGAATATGCACTAATTTATCTTTCTGCATTAGAGAGAGAACAAAAAAAATATGAGCCCCCCCCCCCCCTACATTCCCCTGAGCCCCCCCTATCGTACACTTCTATCTACGGCCCTGCCAGGCGACCGGAGTTTGTCGGACCCATGTGCATGATGGGTAAGTATTTCGGTCCCCCCCCCCAACGACTAGTTTACAGAATGACAACTACTCCTCGATTTATTTATTTATTTTTATGAATGTCCCACTTTTTATTCATCCTACATGCATGTAGGACGTTTTGAATGACACACGCGTTTGTACAAGCATACCTACCTTGAAAGAAAACGAAATGAAAAATCACTTTTCTTTCTGTCACTTGTTACAAGAAATTTTTCTATGATTAGCGATTGATCTGTGACAAAATGTTTGGATATCATAGTGAAATTTGATCCGCTCAACAAGCGAAAAACGTTTTGACACATTTACAAATTCATTTTTTAACAGAAAGACATAAAATTTTAATGCCTGACTAGGAAAGCGATTTCGAATCCAACTTATTTTTCACATTTTATGATAATTAAATTACTTATCGAGTTATAAGCTATTTCGGTGACGCCATCACCCGTTTTTCTCCCCCTTTTCGACCGGTTTTTCTGCTTTCGTCGGGAAATAGGCTCAAAAGTGTCCACTTTGAAGGCTCGTTATGAAAAATCTATTGTGTTTTTTAAAAAACCAAAAGAATGAGTGCCATTAGACAGTTTCTGAATAATAACATCCGCTATTTTCATGCATTTCCGAACAAAAATAAATGAATGCATGTGTCACAAAGTTGCCCTTTTTGATTTAAGAACACCCTTAACAAACGAAAATTGATATTAGTGAAATGCATAACGCAATGGGCTCTAACAGTAGCGAAAATACATAAGGTTTTTAATTGGGAATTTTTACTTTTATCTAAAGGACTGTGCAAATATAACGTAATCAATTTTTTGATAATTTCCGGACTCCCCCCCCCCCCTCTTCAGATATCATACGTTATCATCCCTCAACCCCTCACCTGGTAATGATATCGTTATCAAAATGTATTTTATTTTTAATTTCTAGAATTTATTTCTTCTGTTTGAAGAGATATACAAAAATTGGCCCCCTTTTTATTTTTCGCATACTTTTATGATTCGAATGAAGAGAAGTCAATAAAATATCACTTTGCAGATGAAAAAATATATATATATATCAAGTAATATTTATTTAGAAAAAAAAAAAGAGTTATACCATTTAAAGGTATTTTATAATAGCTTTTTAGCTCACAGGCTATCATAGCCTGAGAGCTTATGTGCCCGTCCGTTCTGTATGTACGTTCGTATGTTCGTGCGTAACGCGATAACTCATGATAAAAATATCGGATCCACTTGAAATTTTGTATATAGGTATATCCTGATAAGGCGCTTCCCTGATTAGTTTTTGGAGTTCATTCGATAGGTATAAGAGGGGGAACGGGGGCTCATGCCCCCCCCCTTAATTGATATAAACGGGATTTTCATGCAGAATTAACAGTTTTCGTTCAAAATTTAGATATAGGATCATTCTGATGAGGCGATTCCGTGACTGTTATTAGGTGTTCATTGAATAAGTATAAACAGGGGGAACGGGGGTTCTAGTGCCCCTCCCCTTAATTGATATAAACGGGATTTTCATGCAGAATTAACAGTTTTCGTTCAAAATTTAGATATAGGATCATTTTGAAGAGGCGAGTCCGTGGCTGTTATTAGGTGCTCATTGAATAAGTATAAACAGGGGGAACGGGGGTTCTAATGCCCCTCCCCTTAACTTGTATAAATGGATTTTTCAATCAGAATTGTCAGATTTCGTTCAAATCTCTGAATAGTTTTGGAAGTTTAATGGTTAAGTATAAAAGAGGAGAATAACTGCTCTTAAATTATATAAATGCTAAATGGGTTTTTATTAAGAATTATCCGATTTGCTCTGAATTTTGTATATAGGTTTTTTAATATGATAAAGCATGTACTTGATAGTTTAGGAGGTTCAATGATTAAGTATAAAAAAGGAGAAAGGGGAGAGCTGTTACCTCTTTTTAATTTTTTTTTCGAACGGAATCAACGAAAATACAAGGCTGTAATGTACAATTAGTATCCGTAGCCTGTGAGCTCAATGCCATCAGTTTAACTGGGCAATATTCTTTTTTATTGTTACATAATACAGTCAACGGTAATAAAGTCCTGTTACACTTGTCCCTAATGGAGGAGCGATGGAAGGCAGATAGAAATCCCTATCAACAAACTAGTGGACAACATTCCTTCTCTTTTTCTTTAATTTATTGTATTTCGATTCAAACTGCTTAATTTCCGATTTATTTTTAAGTTCATTTTTGCCCTCAAATACATGAAACTGGCGAATTGTATTATTCAGAAAGTGCACAAGGTGCCGTAATGGTCGATTCTTTGATAAATGTAGAAAATATTGCAAAAAAGGCTGCCAAAGTTGCCAATTTGAACGGATTTTTCAGAAGCGGGAGATCTGGGAACGAAAAAAAGGGTCCTATTGAGAGGCTAATTGTATATAAATCAAATTCTAATGAAGTGAGCGTAAAAAGACATCACACGGCACCTTATACATCTCTTCAAAAATCCTCTCAGCAAGTTTCATGTTCCTACTTATAAAAAATGTGTCTGAAATTGTATCGGAAAATTTCAAGCTGTTGGAAAAGTATTTATTCGAATACACCCTTAAATACAAGCTTCATTTCAAATATACTTCACATAGGGTTTCTCGAACCATAACTATACATGTACAGACATATGAAAAAGAATAGGAATATCAAACGTTAGGGTATTCCATATTTTAGAATTAAACAATTTTATACTAATTTAGAGATTTTAATAATAACTATATATATATATATATTTTTTTTTTTTTTTTTATAAAAGTAGATATTTTTTATAAAAGTATTTTTGTAACAAACACATTTGTTGAGTCTTGTTGGTAGAGTATCATTGAGCCGCATTGTAATGAGCTGTCAAACGACAACATATTTTTTTGGAAAAGGCATTTGTCTTATTGTTGAAAGATTTATTACCACCTTCGGACATTATTGTTAATTCCACAGCTGAATTTTTTTAACATGTCAACATGCTTATTCAAGACTGCATTTTGGCAAGTGCGGATGTCAAGTCACTGTATCCAATCAATTGACGTTACTGAAGTGTGTTCCTATATTAACGATTTGATATATAGTTCAGAAAAGTTTAGTGGCAATATGAAAATGACATTAAAAAGTAGTCTACAGTTAGTCATAAATAGTAACTTTTTTATGTTTGATGGGAAAATTTATGAGCAAAAAATGGGGGCTCCAATTAGTTCTTCTATTTCGAGCTTTCTAGCGGAATTCAAGATGAGAGCATATAAAAAAATAATTTTTGAAAGTTTTGATGAAGTTCCTATTTTTTGAAAAATATATATGGTAGATTTTTTTTTTTTTTTTTTTTTTTTTTTTTTGGAAGAGAGAGATGGATTTTTTCCTTAGTTTTATTGATGAAATTAATAAATTTGATAAAAATATTAAATTTACATATGAATTAGAAGAGAATTGTAGTTTATCATTTTTAGATAACTTTTTAACTAGGGGCGAAGATTTATTGATAAGAACAATTTACAGATAGAAAACTAATAGCCAGCATATTAATCGGAATTCTGCATGTTCACCTTTTTGTTATAAATTCTCCACTTTTCAATTCATAGTTGACAGAGCTTTAAAGGTTTGTTCTGAAGAATTTTATTAAAATTCTTCAGAATAAAGAATAAGGAGTTAGATAATATCCGTGAGATTGCAGGTTCTAATGGGTATAAAATAGGTAGCATCAATAAAGTAAGAAATTTTTATAAAAAAGAGAAACCTAAACCACAAATTCCAAATTAATTTAAAGTTTCGATAAAGAGGGATACCCTACAATATTTAAAAGAATATTATCTCCATATTTGAGAGGCAATTTTCAGAAATTAAAAAGTTTAATATTTAATTGATTGCGACGCCGCCATGAGGATCTTGCAGGGGTTTATGAAATACCTTATATTACAGAAAAAGGTGCCTTAAATTATTACATAGGCATGACAGGGAGAAATCTTGGAATTAGAAAAGCATATTAAAAAATCATATTAAATTGGGTCGTACTAACACTGCTTTATCTTGATTTTCTTTAAATGGGGGGGGGGGGTAAAAATCTGTTTAGTGAAAGCAAATTATGTTTCGTATCAAATTGTTGTCGCAAGTCCATTATAAGACAATCAATTGAAATTTATTAAGCGTAAAAGTTTTGTTTGCAATGATATTGTTTCTTTCGTTATTCCTAAGTTATGGTTAGAGTTTATGAATAAATTCCTCGTTAAAGCTTGAATGGGATAAACCAAGTTGAAAATAATTTTAAATCATGGTCTATTTTTAATTATTATTACAGTAGAACTCCGCTAATTCGGACTCCGATAATCCGGATCTCCGGATAATTCGGATCGGTTTGGTCATTTTTTTTTCAAGTTTGAGAAGCGATTGGCTAATTTCCATAACATTAACTTATTTCATCGTCGTATTCTAAATAAAAACTTTTTCTGACATGTTTTCAGAATAATTAAGCAAAGTAAACATTATTACTGTCTGCAAATATTCAAAAAGTTTAACATAAAGGTGATTTTCTGTTAGTATGTTATATTTTATTTCATTTTTTTTCTAATTATCCGGATTTTCGATAATCCGGATTGGGTCCGGTCCCAATTAATCCGAATTATCTGGGTTTTACTGTATTATTGTTTTTAGAATAGAGCGCGGTGGTCTACATCTCTTTGTCGCGTGCCATTTGCATTGCCGTGAAACGATCTGTATTTTTATTTTTATTATGATTATGGTTCTTATCAGAATTGGAATCGAAGCATGTCAATGTTATTGTTTTTTAATATTTTTTGTAACACCTCTTTCGAGTAATATAAAAAAATTGTTTAATCAAAGTTTTATATAAATGATGAAGCTCTTAAAATCTTGTGATTGAAAAAAACTAATGGATTTAATAAACTTTTTATGGGAATTTTGTTAGTCCTTATCAAGTCCGTTTTTACAGTAACATGAAATTTTGCATTAGCTTTTCGAATGCACTAATTATTTTTTAGCACCTCTCTTTTCGAATGTCATTCCCCAACCGCCTAATTTCAATTAAGGGTGTTCTCAACTGATCCGCTCAACAAGCGAAAAACGTTTTGACACATTTACAAATTCATTTTTTAACAGAAAGTCATAAAATTTTAATGCCTGACTAGGAAAGCGATTTCGAATGGAACTTATTTTTCCATTTTACGATCATTCAATTACTTATCGAGTTATAAGCTATTTCGATGACGCGATCACCCGTTTTTCTCCTCCTTTTCGACCGGTTTTTCTGCTTTCGTCGGGAAATAGGCTCAAAAGTGTCCACTTTGAAGGCTCGTTATGAAAAATCTATTGTGTTTTTTAAAAAAACAAAAGAATGAGTGCCATTAGACAGTTTCTGAATAACAACATCCGCTACTTTCATGCATTTCCGAACAAAAATAAATTAATGCATGTGTCACAAAGTTGCCCTTTTTGATTTAAGAACACCCTTAAGGGTTAATTTCAATTAAACGAAATCTATCTATCGGTCGACGCCTTCCTTTCTCAACGCAGGCTGATGATCACTGTTGTTTTTCTTTACAGGCAGGCTCATCATACCTCCTTCGGTGTTGTCTCTCATACTAAAATTATAAATCTTCGCGGATGTGTTTTTGGCAAAGCCGCCGACTTCTTTGAAGAGGCAGGAGATGCAAGCATTTGTGGACGACGCGAGAGGCAATAACCTTTGGAGAGGTGCCAAGTTCCTTCGAAGAAATTTTTCTTCGGAAACACACCACACAAAGAGCGCAAAAGTTTCCTGCAAAAATCTAGTATTTACGCGGAAAACACCTTTTCTCGAAAGAAACTTACTCCATTATCGCTTTAAGTTTTTCACACCCTCTGATGAAAATTTCGTCTGGTTGTTACGTTACCATCCGTTGCCACGTTATTTCGTGAAATTTTGGGAATTTGCAACAAACCCTATCACGGATCTTGGCAAAAGATGACTGGCAATTTCCTTGATTTCCCATGACCAAATATCAAAAAAAGAAAAAAACAAGTTGGAAATTGCACGTGAACGTAGCAAATGAGGTGCGTTCGTACGATTACGAAATTTTAAAAATATTAAAATCTTGCTGATATAGTAGAGCGTACTTCGGATACAGTATAGTAGTCGAAATCTTTTTTTGCGTTCCTGTAAATATACAGAAAGTAATTTTTATTACACTTCAGAAACGTATATCATATTCATAAAATGTGAAATAGTTGAATATAATTAAAACGGTAAACGGAAAAAAAGTGACCGGAAAAAAGTTATCGGAAAAAAGTGACATAAACTACAGAAGCGGAAAAAAAGTGACATGGCAAAAAAGTGACGCGGAAAAAAAGTGACAAGGAAAAAAAGTTACCGGAAAAAAAGTGACAAGGAATTGATTTTGGGGATTCATTGGTTAAGTATGAAAGGGGGATCGGGGAGGGGGGCTCATAGTTTAGGTAAATGGGTTTTTCATGCTGAATTAACTGTTTTGGTTCAATTTTTGGATATACGTACATCCTGAAAAGACGCTTGCCTGATTAGTTTTGGGAAGGGACGATTACCCCCCCCCCCCATCCGTCCTCAATTAGATGAATGGGTTTTTACGCAGAATTATCCAACGTGTGTCAAATTTGCATATAGGATCTTTTCGATAAGGCTTATGTATAGTATAAAATGCCTGAAGAGATTCTAGGAGTTTAAGGGTTAAGTATAGAGGGGAAACGGGGGATAACCTTTCTTAAATTAAATTAATGGCTTTTTACGCATAATTATCCGATTTGCATAAAATTTTGGACATAAGTTCATTATGATAAGACGTATCTTAGATTAGTTATGGGTTCTTCTGCTTATTATAAAGGGGGGGGGGGGGAACGAGCAATTCTCCCCCTCAAACTAGATAAATATGTTTTTTATGCAGAATTATCCCATGTATTTCAATTTTAAATATAGGTTCTTTCTGGTAAGGTGAATTCCGGAATAGTTTTAAGGATTTAATGGCTAAGTATAAAAGGGAGATGGAGGAAACCCCTCTTAAACTAAATAAATGGCTTTTTATGCAGAATTATCCGATTTGCTTTGAATTTTGGACATCGGTTCATTATGATAAGACGTATTTCTGGTTAGTTATGAGGTTCTACTGGTAATTAAAAAGGAGGGCGGGTGTTACTATACCCACCTTAAATTAGATTTTAAAAAATATGCACACTTATCCGATGTATTTCAAATTTTGGATATAGGATCTTTCTCATAAAGTGAATTCCTGAATAGTTTTATGGGTTTAATGGCTATGTATAGAGGGGGAACGGGGGATAAACCCCCTTAAATTAAATAAATGGCTTTTTACGCAGAATCATCCGATTTGCTTCAAATTTTGGATGTATATTCATTATAAGAAGGCGAATCTCTGATTAATTATGGGGTTGTTTTGATAATTAAATAGGGGAAGAGGGCGATTAATCCTCCACTCTTTAAATAAAATGAATTGTTTTTTTTTCCTTTCACAACTATTCAACGTATTTCAAATTTTGGATATAGGTTCTTCCTGATAAAGTGAATCCCTGAATAGTTTTAAGGGTTTAATGGCTAAGTATTGAGCGATGAACGGGGGATAACCCACAATTAATCAGGACTTCGCCTTATCATAATGAACGCCCAATCAAAATTTGAATCAGATCAGATAATTCTGCGTAAAAAGCCATTTATTAATTTAAGGGGGGGGGGTATCATCCGTTCCCCCAGTGTTTACTTAGCCATTAAACCTTTAAAATTATTCCGGGATTCGCTTTATGAGAAAGAACATATATCCAAAATATGAAATATATCGGATAAGTGAGCATAAAAAACAATTTATCTAATTTAAGGGGGGGGGGGATAATCACCCGCCCCAATTTTTAATTGGCAAAATAACCCCATATGTAATCAGGGATACGCCTTATCATGATGTTCTATAATCCAAAATTTGAAGCAAATCTGATAATTCTGCGTAAAAAGTAATTTAATTTAAGGTGGGTTATATTCTATTCCCCTTCTATACTTAGATATTAAATCCTTAAAACTATTCAGAGATCCACCTTATCAGAAAGAACCTATATTTAAAATTTGAAATACATGGGATAATTCTGCATAAAAACCTATTTTTCTAGTTTAAGGGAGATATAATTGCTCGCCCCCTTTATAATAAGCAGAAGAACCCCATAACTAATCAGAGATGCGTCTTATCATAATGAACCTATGTCCAAAATTTTAAGCAAATCGGATAATTATGCGTAAAAAGTTATTAATTTAATTTTAGAAAGGTTATCCCCCGTTCCCTCTCTATACTTAACCATTAGAACTCCTAAATCTCTTCAGGCATTATATACTATATATAAGCCTTATCGAAAAGAACCTATATGCAAATTTGACACACGTTGGACAATTCTGCATAAAAACCCATTCATCTAATTGAGGACGGATGGGGGGGGGGGGTAATCGTCCCTTCCCAAAACTAATCAGGCAAGCGTCTTTTCAGGATGTACGTATATCCAAAAATTGAACCAAAACAGTTAATTCAGCATGAAAAACCCATTTACCTAAACTATGAGCCCCCTCCCCGATCCCCCTTTCATACTTAAGCAATGAATCCCCAAAATCAATAATAAATCCCCAAAATCAATTCTTTGTCACTTTTTTTCCGCGTCACTTTTTTCCCGTGTCACTTTTTTCCGCTTTTGTAGTTTATGTCACTTTTTTTCCGATAACTTTTTTTCCGGTCACTTTTTTTTCTAGATTCAATTAAAACACGCCCCAAACAATATTTCCCCGCATAGCATTATGTAGTGGAATACTGTTGTGTGGCCCTGTAATTTAATAATAAAAATTCTTTGCATCACAGATTGTACAGAATGCATATTTTAGTATATACTTTATTGATTCATGCCAATTCTATTATGTTCGAATGAGTGTAACATCATAAAAATGCATTTGAAACTTTTTTCCCATTGACCGTAATATAATGGAATCCTTTTGATTGTCCCTGTAATTGATCTATGCATCCGATTTTCAAAACATTTGAAATGACTCGACAAAATTACGCAATAATTATATGTTTTTTTAATTTCAAACGATTAAAATACATTTGAAACTTTTTTCCCCATTGATCATAATGTAACGGAATCCTTTTGATTCTCCCTGTAATTGATCTATCCATCCGATTTTCATAAAATTTGAAATGACTCTATAAAATTATGTTATAATTATGTATTTTAAATTTCAAACGATTCGGTTGGGTAGTTTTTGCGTTGTTATATGCGGACGGACAGACAGACGGACGGACTGAGCGACAACAATAGGTGCTACGTATTTACATAATTACGAACGCACCTAAAAACCCATGACCAAACAAGCATACAACGAAATTTTCAACTTATTTTCGCAATTTGTTGTCATAATTATAGTTTATTTTTTCCTTGAGGGGGGGGGGATGTAGGTTTTATAAGAAATACTACTTATTGCAATAGTTCCACTTTTGAAAAAATTCTTCGTAACTTTTCATTATGTAACTCCAAGAACCCAAAACCAACCCAAACTAAAAAGTTTCTCTCTGGTTCCACCAGTTTTTCATATGACATATATTAACGTATGTATGTACTAAATTTTGTCCTCACGATAAAAGTCGCAAATATGCACGGATCGCCTTAAAACTCGTCAAAAACATTGATATGGTTAATATCTCGGCGGGGATTGCAAGTCGGCAAAATCGGCCCAAGGGGGTGGAAATTATTCAAAATTTTGAATACCACCTTAAAATAACGCTGATAAAAACATCTCTTGTTGAAAAGTGGCAAAAACATTTTTTCATTACAGCAGTCGCCAACAATTTTAAAATAGTCCAATAAAAATGTTAGCACAACAATTACTTTATTGTTGTAAGATTTCCACGTGAAAAAATGAAAAAAAAAATTGTTTGATGAATTAAAAAAACATGGAATATTTCATCACAGTCCAAGGGCCGACAGTACAAAAATTTAAGGCATAGAGTACCAGAAAGAAACCTTTATTTTACGGAAGAGTAGTAACAAGGGAATCTAATAGTCCATGTCTGCCGGAAGTGAAGTGGTGCAGAGGCCTCTAGAATTAATACCACTCGTGGTTTATTCGTAGGTTTAGCATTGTCTTTACCGTACAAGCAAAAGTATGAAGTGATTGTACGACAAATACAATGATAATCCTACGAGTGAACCGCTATTGGTATTATTTTTGGGCTTCTGCACCTCTTCACTCCCGGCAGACATGGACTATTAGGCCCGGTGCACACGTACAGTTTTTTTAAGTTCTGGCGCCGCTGCGTGCCCGCAACATGTGATGCACATGTCCGATTCTTCCAGCTGAGGCAGTAAGAATCAGCCCGTCGACAACGATGGACGTGTATTCTAGAAAGAAACCTTCTCCCTTCGTTTTCTACGTCCGCCATCCTTGCCGTATTTACGTATTTTACCGGACGTGTGCAGCGCTCAGTAGGCAACAAGGTACTAGGAACCGCAATTGCGTGTACGGCGCCGCTGCGGTGTGGTGGGGAAAAGCTTGGAAAAACGACCGTAAGGTAGACGTATGTCGCCGCAACGGCGCCGGAGGTATGCGTGCATGCCATACCTGTTTCCTTTGTATTCTGCGCCGTAATTGCGGCACCGCAACGGCGCCAGAGCTTAAAAAACCGTACGTGTGCACCGGGCCTTAGATTCCCTTGTTACTACTCTTCCGTGAAATAAAGTTTTTTTTTTTTTTTTTTTTTTTTTTTTGTGCTCGATACTTTAGGTTTCTGTGCTTTCGGCTCTTGGACTATCATACCTTTTCTACAGCAAGATTTCCACGTGAAAACTGAAAATACAATGAATAGTATATATAAGACCATTAATAGTAGACAATATTCACCAATTGAATATATATATATATATTTTAATGTGAATATTACGTTACATTGGAAATATAACAGATGTCACTACACTCTTAAAACGAAAGAGCTGATTTGGCTTCTCATGAAAGAGCTGTAATTTTTTCGATCATAAAAGAGTTGTTTTTCAAACGATTAAATCTTCTTGATCTAGATTGGTTATTTAAATAGCTCAACTTCATTTAAATCGGTTAAAACTCGAGTCATTTCAACTGTTTTTTGAGAAGCTGCCTTTCAACACTGAGATGAGTGGATTTCAGCTCAACTTGAGCTATTTTGTGGCTGACTTTTTAAGAGAGTAGGTAGGTGATATAACGTCATGTGAGTATCAAAAAACGTAATGAAACACCATAGAAAATCCACTCTGGAAATAGAGGCAGATTTTAATATTTTGAGGTTCTCCGAATTTGTTTTCAAATCTATTCCATATAGTCCGAGAGCCGACCGCACAAAATCCTCAGTCATCGAGGCACAAGAAAAATTCTTTTATTTTGATGGAAGAGGGTAATCCAATCACCCGTGTCTGCCGGAAGCGAAGTGGGTGATAAGCCAAAAATGAATACCACTAGTGGTTCACTCGTACGTTTAACATTGTGTTTGCCGTAATAATCAAAAGTACGAAAACTGGGTGCAGGAAAACTCAATGCTAAGTCTACGAGTAAATCCCTAGTGGTATCAATTTTTGGCTTATGCATCACTTCACTTCCGGTAGACATGGATCCTTAGATTCCTTTATGACTACTCTTCCATAAAATAAAGGATTTTTTCTTCTGCTCGATGACTTAGGGTTTTGTGCGGTCGGCTCTCGGACTAATATACCGGGTGTCTCAAAAATGACTGATGGATTTTAAAATTCAATAACTTGCAAACGGTGACAGGTATTTAAAAATTTTTTGCAGGAGGGTCATGTATAATGTCAGGAGTTTTTTTACCGTAATTTTTTATTTTAGTTCGCATCTCAAACAATAGGTGGCGCTGACGGCGATTGAAGGCCAGGTGATCAGCGCTGAGAGAAGCGTCGACCTGGCCTTCATACGCCGTCACCGCAACCTATTGTTTGAGATGCGAACTAAAATAAAAAAAAATTACGGTAAAAAAAATTCCTGACATTATAGATAACCCTCCTGCAAAAATTTTTGAAATAGCTGTCACCGTTTGCAAGTTATTGAATTTTAAAATCCATCAGTCATTTTTGGGACATCCGGTATATGCATGTGTGTACGCGTGTCTATTAGAACTTTTGCAAAAGAGAGCTCCCTAGAGCTCATTTATTCTTAGTGAAGAAATTGAGTTTATCTCTAATCTTTATTTAGTTTTTATAGATAAAATTAGTACGTAACGCTCCTGTCTCTGCTTGCAAAGACACTCGTGAAATGGCACGTGAAGCGTAGCAAATGAGTTGCGTTCGTACAATATAGTAGAAGTTTTAAAAATATTCAGATCTTGCTGTTATAGTACACAGTACTTCCGATTCAGTATAGTGGTCGAAACTTTTGTGTATTCCCTGTAAATACTATCTACTTTCTATTATACAGGAAGGAACTTGTATTAACCCTTTATCTACCGCATTATTTATCAAGAAATTGATCCACCCCAATAATGATCTTCTTTAATATATCTGAAGATATACCGGAGCTTTTAGATAATACTAATATGGAATTTAAGTTTTTTTTTTTTTTTTTCCATTAAAAGGGATTGAATATATTGATAGTTATATTATATATATTTTTTTTGTGTGTGAAATATTTACAAAAATAATCAGATTAATTAACCAAAATAACTCTTTTGAAAATATCTCAATTCTTAAAAAAGAAATGAGTTTAAATGCATCACGATCCTCTCTGTAAATGGAAACGCTTTTGCAGTAGAAAATGTTTCATATAATTTTATTTAAAGAAAGAAAAGACATACCTTTAAAAATGAACAGTAAAACTACCAACTGCTTTGCAAATATTTAGCTTCGTCTGTTTCTCTGTTCTATCTTAATTTGATCGAGAAGAGTTTTTTGTGTGGAAAGAAATTAATAGACAGAATAAATATGTTTTCTATAAAGTTTTCTTCGATGGTACTTTAAAGTACCTAATCCCATGGAAATCAGCCTATCTGGATCACGTGACCGTCAAGTGGGGTGGATGAGAGAGGAATAACCTGTTGGCAACGGGCCAGACACAGCCAGGGGTGTTGGTGGAGCTGACAGACCTTGGGACGCCACAAGTTAGACCGGGGGCGAACAAAAAAGTAAAATTATAGAGGTGACACAGCGACCTCCCGCTTTTAGGCTGCGAGCGAATAGCACTAGTTTTTTTTTACACTAAAAGAGCAATCAATCAATCTTTGTTTCCGAACGGAACAAAGGCGAAACCTCTTTAAATGATTTTTGAGGGACTGACCCTACCAAATTGACAAAGGAAGGGGAACTTTTATCTACCCCATCTTCAGTCGTAAAGCTGTCAACTGATTTCGCGTTAGATTCCTCTCTTGAAGTTCAGATTCAGTGCACTGAAAAAGCAGTTTTAGATCAAAGCGCCGACACGAAAGATCAAAGTGCTATGTGCGTGGACCTTTACGCGATATCAGATTGCAATACTTTCACTTCAACTGAATTCTTGGAAAAGCCTTTTGTAAAGGATCCATCAGGGGCGTGCCAGCAGTATTCAGCGCCTGTGTGCAGAACGTCCATTGGCGCCCTATATCTCTTCCCCCCCCCCTCGCCACTCCGAAAATAAAATTATATATATATATAGGGGGAACTGGGGGACATTGATACAGCTTTTTTCAAAAAAAAAAAAATTTTGGTGTCTAGAAAGCAGAAATTTCAAGTTATTTTTCTATGTGATGTCAGCAAAACCTGTGAAGTGTGTTATAAAAATGTACAATCGTTGTTTTATATATTATTTTTGCATGTAATTTTAAAAAAATCAAAAAAAGTAATTTGTATCAATGTGCCCCATCCCCGGGGCAGATTGATACACTTTGACACGTCTGGGAAAAATGGAGACAAAATAACACCAATGCATATGTTTCATAGAAAAATAGTTAACAAACCATTTTATATATAGTTATAGACATTGAAATCGCACACAATTTATTTGTAAGCGATATTAAAGCAATCAAAAGGAAATGTATAATGACCTGATGTTCTGGCTGTTCCTTGTCTGTCTGTTGGCTGTGGTAACTTTGTCATATCTGGCACTTTAACCCCAGAATTAACTTTTTTTTTTTGGAAGGGTGAAAGAATTACCAGGTTTTCTGTTTATAAATCGGTTTACAAACAGAAAATAAAGGATTAATTGTATAAAAAATTATGTTTATAATATAATTATCCTGTACTGTTCTGCAGCTTGTTTCTTTTACTTAACATATCTCATGTCGATTATACTTTTTCTCTAGAGAATCGATATAAGTTTGAGATTTGCCAGGCTGCAGTCCATTTCTTTTGTCAATTCTACTACCACTAGACATTGTATAAGTTTGTACATCTTCTGTTTGCAAAAATACTATAAAATGTTCTAATATAAAGAAATTAGAGCTATTTCACTTCAATAAAAACTAATAGTAGATATTTTTGACGAAAAATGGTTGAATTAAGGAGTGTATGGTTAAAAAAAAAAAAAAAAAAAAAAAAAAAAAAAAAAAAAAGATAATGAAAAAATGAATTAGAAAAGGATTTATGTTGTATCAATGTGCCCCGACAAAGACTGTATCAATGTGCCCTAAACAGCCATTTTGAATAAAATGAGTCGCAAATCCAACACTTCATAATTTATCTAACAATAAAGAATGAGGAACTGATAAAGAGTAGCTTTACTTGCCAGGGAGGGTATTCTTTTCGGTTGAAAATATTGGAACAGTTGTATAATACCATTTCAGTTGTACAACTCAAATTTACTTTTGACCTACAAAAACAATTAATCACCCATCAAATTTAATCAAACTATTGAATCATTCCAAAACTTTCTGTACGTAGTTAATTTCACTAGTATCACCTTTTGAAGCTGTTGTGAAACTTTTTGTACTGACCCTGTGTGCTGTAAAGTGGGTGTATCAATGTGCCCCAGTTCCCCCTAATCTATGAATATCTATAAATGCATAGCTTCTATATCCTTTTGAAGTTTTTTTTTTTATTTCCTTCTATCTTTACAAGAAACTATAGATTCATAAAAGTTTTCGAAATCCGGTTTTCGACGGATTTTCTCGTTTTAGAGGTCAGACAACCAAAAAAAAAAAAAAAACCATGTTTTTACATAATGTCTGTCTGTTGTATGAGACAAAAATTTTCTGGGCGCTCTACCTCAAGAACTAATGCACGGAATTTCACAAAACTTTAGATTCTATTAGACCTAGATACTACATCTAGACTACATCTGATTAGTTTTTAGTATATACCGCTCAACAGGTGGCACTGTTATACTGCATTATTTACAATTTCTACTATAGCCGTATCTAAAGAAGTAGCGCATGGATTTTCATAAAACTTTAGATTTAGTTAGCACTAATATGGTGTTGATTATATTTTGGTGCAAATCGCTCGACAGGTAGCGCTGCCATTTCGTATTATTCGTAGTTATCGCAATATTCTCTATCTCAAGAACTAATAAACGAAATTTTATAAAACTTCAGGTTCAGCTATATAGATTACTGTTGTTTAGTTTTTGGTGTAAATTGCTCCTATTGATGGCGCTGCTGTGCTGCATTTTTGAAGATTTTACAATAAATGTATTTCAAGAACAAATGCATGGATTTTTATCAAACTTCAGTTTCAATTAGTACGTGATAAAAAAATTGTCGTGATTAATTTTGTATGTACATCACCCAATATGTGGCACTGTTATGCAGATTTTTTTTTAAGATTTTGCAATAGTTCTATCTCAAAAACAAATGCACGGATTTTCATCAAACTTCAGATTCAGTAATAAGTTGACATAAGTTGTTGCTGACTAGATTTTAGTTTAAACCACCTAACCGGTGCGCGGCTATGCTGCATTTTTCAGGAAGTATTTACATGTATAAGATAGAAGAAAGTTTTGGAATTGGCACATCTGACTAGTTTTACTAGGTCAAATAGTTTTTTGAACCGAAAAATTATTTAATAAACTGTGTCTTGTTTTTATAGGTTTTTACTTCATTTATGACATAAAATTTCTAGTTTGAAACATTCAATTACTTGAAAAATATGTGAGGTTATTAACTGTGTAAAAAAAATCGAGACAGTAAAGCCTGGCTGTTTAGGAATCCTGCATTAAATTGTAAAATTTCATTATCCCGGAGAAATTAACACAATATAATAACAATAGATTATCTATATTATAAAGGACAAATGTGCCCGTCCGTAATGCTGACGTGTTTTTGCAAATGATTAAACTTGACGATAGCATTTTACTTTTTAATTCTCGCTAGAACAATTTTTTAAACATCGCACATTTTCAGTTTTGGCACAGTCGTATAGGAGAAAATATGCTCTCTCAAATGGAATTTGCTTGAAAATTGCACCTCAATTTACTTTTTAAGTGCGGTTTTTAAAATAATTTTCAACCAGGAATGTCTTTAAATCCATCGCTATCGGATGCAGGATAGAGGTCTGCACGTGCCGGAATTTCCAGGCCCGGGCCCGGCCCGTAGGAAAATTATTTCGGCCCGGCACGGCCCGTTGTAAAACTCAAAAGTTCGGGCCGGGCCCGGCCCGTTACAGTTTCAACGATTTTTAAAAAAAATCAGATTTTTATCATATAATTAAGATTCCTTTAAAGAATACTGCATACATATCTATGGAATGATTTTACAGTATATTATAACAGGAAATACACATTAACAACATTAATGATTACTTTGATTCTTAGGCTTTCAATATTCGAATAAAGATTCATTAAAAAATTAATATGGCTCAGAATAAAAGAAAAAAGAAAGAAAGCTGAAAACATCGTTACTTTTGAAGCTGTTTAATAAAAGAAAATTTATAAAAAATATTTCTACATCATTTATTTAAAGATTTTAAATACAAATTCATTCTTAAATTTAAAGAAGCTCCTTTCTGATACATTTCTAAATTCATTTTTTCTCAGAAACGCATAAGATTAGAAGGTATCAACTCAGAAACTACATGATCGAATGGCGTTTTCATACAAGCAATTTAAGAACACTGCAAGCAAATAAAATGCTGTCATAATTAGAGTTTTGAATAGAATTTCCGGAAGCGATAACATGGGAAGAGAGAAATGCCTGCAATTATTTGAGAAATTGTTATATCTTAACAAGGTTATACAAGTATTTTATTTACCAAAAATGAAAAACGCTATTCGATTCCAAATCTCTTCAATAGTTAGGCTTATCACTTTTATACTTTTACAATTTAAAATTAATCAGAAAATGTGTCAAACTTTCGCATTATTGAGAAATTAATTAAAAAACCATCCAGAAGTATATATCCGAAGATTAAGCAAACATAAGTACTTTATCCCTGTTAATAATTTTACAAATCATGTTTTCTGCCCTACAGATCTTGAGAACAAGTAAGTCTAACTCCGATCCGCCCAGTCTATACGTAGAAAAATAATACAAGCTTGATCTCGGCCCGGCATGAGTCAGCTAAAAAAATATTAAAACGGGTTACACACAATGCAATTCTCAGATGCCGGTCTCTACACTATACATTTTTATATTGATGCTGTCAAACTAGTATGGCCCGTGGCGCACGTTTATACTTATTCTCGTTAAAACCATTTTCGTTGAATATAGCTCATATTTTATCGTTTCTCTGAACCGAAATTTTTTTTATCGGCTCGGCCCGGCCCGTTTATGTTGTTCGTCGGCCCGGGTCTTTTATGTTGTTTGTCGGTCTCGAAAAAGAGAGCATGGGTTCGAACCCCACTCCTGCCATAATTTACATCAATGTATAATTTACAATAATTTTTTCCGTATTACAATTTTTATTATTAATCGATCGCGTGATATTTTACAAATTAAAAGTAACATGGGCTTTGAATAAGCTCGCCGACTGGAGCGCAATCAAGATGACCGAGAGGTCTAAGGATCTAAATTATTTAAGCTCTGGTTCTGGTAAGAGAGGGTGCGTTCGAATGCCGCTCCTGACAAAATTTACATCCGTATATAATTTACAATATTTTTTTTCCGTATTATAATTTTTTTAAACAGACTTCAAAAAATTGTTAATTTTTAACTAAAAAGAGAAAAATAATCTTTTCTACCAAAAATTGAACAGACTTCAAAAACTACTCCAAAGGGAAAAAGTGTATTATTATATTTATGTACATTAATTGGATTTTTTGGAGTCGGTGCCAGCCAAGCCAAGTAACATGTAATTTTCTAATAGACACACATCCAAGTATTTACGAGTTTTTTTTACGATTTAATAAGAGATAATCGTAAGAGAATAAAGTTACATTTTTAACTAAATATTAAATCGTAAAAAACTCGTAAATACTTGGATGTGTGTCTATTGGAAAATTGCATGTAACATGGCTTGGCTGGCACCGACTCCAAAAAATCCAATTAATGTACATAAATATAATAATACGCATGGTAAATACTACACTCTTAATTTAATATCTTATTACTATTATGTAAGGAAATTATTTTTCACTTTGCAGTAGTTTTTGAAGTCGGTTCAATTTTTGTTAGAAAAGTTTATTAAAGAAATGATCATTTGTAGAAATGCTATGGCCGCCTAAAGTAGACTTCACTCTATCTATGACTGAAAAAAATCACAGTATGAAACCTACGGCATTGGAGGGAATGCAAAACCTTTACAAACGGCTGATGTTTCAGTTTTACCAATTAAAGTTTGCCCCATAGCTGACGTAAGCCACTCCAATTTTAAATTACTATGTTATATCTCACAGTCATACAAGTTCTGTTTATACACTGTTTCTCTATTCAGAGCCGTCCAACACGTCTTCCGTGGACACTATGGTAGCATGGTAGCCAGTAGCATTTTTGAAATGTTTCTGTGTTCGTTTGAATGTTTCCTCTTATTAGCTATTTTTTTTTTTTATTCAAAGTTCGTTTTAAAGGGTGCTTTCTTTAAAACCAATAATATTTTAATCGAGTTCTTTTAAATGTTACCAGTGATCGTTAGTTATTTAATGTTGTTACTTTGTTATTTAGTGATTAATGTTTCTTCCATGCAATACTTTCAAGTTGGGTTCCCCTTCTGAAAAGTCAGTTACAAATTTACTATGATTTATATTATTTTTGCATAGAATTTTTGAATCGAAGGGGACTTATGGCTTTCCTCGTGAAATGCATGTGTGTCATATAAGCAGTGCTGCTACAGGCTGCTATTTTTATATTCTATTCACACTATTAATTTAAAAATATACATATATATCAGATTATATTTCTCTTGCAAATTTTGTCAAAGCGTAAGTAAAAGACTTTCGTTTTGAAAAAGTGGTGTGAAATTGAATTAAAAAGTAGTTATTTGTGGCAGTCCTGTATAAGACAAAATGTCTTGTGATGCATAAGTCTACTAATATTTATGACCCGATTACCGCATGACAAACGTTTTCCAGTATTTCCGAATAATAATTTATTTTCATATTATTTATGACAAATTCCGCGGAGGCAATGATAGCTATTTAAAATAAAAAACAGGTTGAATTTTTCTATAATAATAAAACTGTAAAACGCTACCACGACTAAATTGGTACTAAAGTCAAACCTCGTTAATATGAACGCTTAGTATGAATTACTTTTAGCATGAACTGTTTTCACAGTCCCCTATAAAGACGAATACAACGATATGATACTGATAACATGAATTTCTGTTAACATGAACTAAAGTTTGATTCCCCTTGAGGTTCATGTTAACGAGGTTCGTCTGTACAAGTTTTCAGTCATGTGAATTATAGCGGCTCTCACTGTTTTTGGAACTACATGAGGTGCACCTCTGTTTATTGAAAGGACGGACAGGTTTGTATTTAAATCGCATGCTAGGAGATTCGGAAGTATAATAAAACGAGACATATATATATATTTAATGGAATATTTATAAGTAAATTTGTCTGCGATAATTCTATAAAACATAATTCAGAAGTAAACTAGTCGTTGGGAGCCACCGTAATACTTACCCATCATGGATATGTATATGAAAATAAAACATGTGAAAACTATTTATACAATGCATAATACAATTCATAAACAAAATTTAAATATTGTTAATATACATAGTAATGCTATATTAAAGAACTGCTGATGTACCAATTTTGACAAATTATATAAAACGCCAAACTACTCAAGTAGTACCGAACTGCGTAAAAGAAACATCCTTATAACTCCCAAAAATAATAATTCAATTAACTAACAATTATCCTGCAACAATGCGTCGGATTAAGCGTCTCATTTCGAATTAAAATATACTTCTGAATTGAAATTTGAATGAAATACAGGGTCATGAAAAATCGAAGAATGTGGAAAACAAGATTACAAATATCTCGGCAACTAATAATCCGATCGACTTCGTTCTATATGCAAAATGTATGTTATTTTATTGTCTTTTACGTCCATTCCTTAGAACAAAAAAATTCGAAAATTTTTATATACCTTTCATCAGAACGAATTTTTCGAGAGTCCGAAAAAAATAGTTCCGGATAATCGAGGTTGCTGATATTAAATAGGGTTCGTCCCATTCTTACATACTAACTACATACAAAATTTCAAGTCTCTATCTCAATTTGTTCGGGAGATAGAGCGTTTACAGACAGACAGACAGACAGACAGACAGACGGACGGCAAAATTTTTTTTCTAAAAATATGTTTTTCGGAATCTCCACTATCTAAAACGTGTAAATCCGTCAAAAAAATTTTTCGATTTTCAAAACGATTGCAAGACTTACCCTATACTACGTATGATGGGTAAGTAAAAGAAATACAAGACAATTTAAAATAATTATGGATTAAAAAAAAAAAAAAAAATATTTGCTCCTCAGCTTAATTTTTTTGGCGCCTTTAATAATTCGGCGCCTGTGTGCCCCGCACACTTTGCACACTGGGTCGGCACGCCCCTGGGATCCATTACTGATTTCTTCATCATAGAACGCACAGGAATTAACAAAAGAATCGGAAGATAAGCAATCTATCCTTGTTCACAAGCGGCGCGCGTTTTATGTTTTATGACTATTCCAGTTGAACTTCAATCCATCTGTTAAAGTTGTTCTTAGCTGCTTCGCTCAACATGCGCAAAACATTTTGACACATTTAAAAATTCTTTTTTTAACGGAAAGTCATAAAATTGGAAGGCCTGACTATGGAATCGATTTCGAATCGAACTTAGTTTTCTATTTTATGATAATTAAATTAACTATCGAGTTATAGGTTATTTCGATCACGTAATATCCCGTTTTTCTCCTGCTTTTTGATAGGTTTTTTTGCTTTGATCGGGACATGTGTTCAAAAACGTCAACTTTGAAGGTTTGTCATGAAAAATCCATTGCGCTTGTAAAAAAAAAACAAGGAAATTGAGTGCCATTAGACAGTTTCTGAATAATAACATCCGCTACTTTCATGCATTTCCGAACAAAAATAAATTAATGCATGGGTCACAAAGTTGCCCTTTTTGATTTAAGAATACCCTTAACCATGATTTTTTTTATGTAAACAAAATTTAATGTCTAGCGTCGAGATTAAACCTAGCATTCTCGAATCTTTTCAGACGATAATTTTTATTTTAAAAGATTATTATTTAACTAATTTATAATCGAAATCAAAATTCAAATATTCTGCAGACGATATTAAATTACAGACGATTAATTTAAAGCAAAAAGAAAAAAAAATGAATTTATTGATACGTAATAGATATCAAGCGCGAAGAAAAAGAAAAATAGATAAAAAGAATGATATCTTTGAAGGGTATAGTTTTGGAATAAATTTAATAAGACTTTCTTAATAAAGGGTTGATAGAAAAGTAGTTTTATTGTGAACTTTAAGAAATAAAGTTTAATTAAGATTATTTTTAATTTAGAGCCATTTTTTAAATTTACGCATACTGGTATAAATGTTTTTAAGGCGAATTAAAGTAACAGGATTTTAATTTAATAAGTTGAAATAAGTACGGAATATTGTTAAAAGAAAATTAATGTTGAACAAGATTAATTTTGGCGAAAAAAAATATGGAAGAACAAGTGGTGTAGGATTTCTGATTCATAAAAGGTGGAAGAATTACATTATAGAATATGATAGTACATCAGATAGAGTTGCAAGATTAGTAATACAAGTGTCCAAAAGATACAAGCTGCAAATTACCCAAGTTTATGCACCAACAATAAGTTATTCTGATGAAGAAATTGAAGATTTCTATGAAGAAGTAGCTTCAATGCATCAAAAGGGAAATTGCTACATAAAATTAATAATGGGAGACTGGAATGCTAGAATTGGAAAGAAAAAGAAAGGTGATCTGTAGGTAATCATGGATATGGTATGCGAGATGAAAGAGGAAACAGATTGATTGAGTTTGCAGAATGTGAACAAATGTATATCATGAATTCATTTTTCAAGAAAAAGCCACAAAGAAAATGGACATGGCGTTGTACAAATGGCTCAACAAGTGAAATTGACTACATCTTGACCAACAAAAAGTATCTTATTCAGGACTGCAGCGTTCTCAATAACTTCAATACAGGAAGTGATCACAGATTGGTTAGATGCAAACTGCTGTTAAATACTAAAGTAGAAAGAATGAAGCTTTTGCTACACTCAAAGAAATCAATCGATATTATAAACCTCCAGAAACATAAAGAAGAATTTCATTTGGAACTTCAAAACCGTTTTCAAGTACTTCAATCAACTTTAGAAGAAGAGCAAGATGTTACAATAGTGAACAAAAAGCTAACCAATACTCTACAAGAAATTGCTAAGAAGATAGCCGGTGATGCACAAATAAAACAAAGAAAATAACAGAAGAAACAAGAAGATTGATGAAAAAACGCAGAGAATTTAAAATGAAGAAAAATGATCCTAAATCAAGAGTTGAATATGCTGAATTATGTAAAACAGTAAGAAAATGCGTTACAGAAGATACCAGAAAATTTAACTGTGATCTTGTTAAAAAAAGTTCTGGAAGATAACAAAAGTTTAAAATCAGCTAAGCGCAAGTTATGTGTTGGAAGAAAAGGTATTTTTGCACTGAAGAGAGCAGATGGAACAATCACCAAAATCAGCAACGAAATAGTACACATTGTTGAAAAATTCTATAATGATTTATATAAATGTGAAGATCAGAGGGAAATTAACGTACACGATCAACGAGAAATCTTAACAGAAACTGAAGAGATAATCCCAGTGATGACAGATGAAATTTTACAAGCTATTAGATTTATGAAAAAAGGTAAATGCCCTGGAGAAGATGGAATTACAATTGACCTTATCAAAGAAGCAGGAGAAGAATTTGCAAAAAGGCTATCCTTACTGTTTTCCAAATGTCTCAAGAAGTCAGATGTACCAGAAGATTGGAATAATGCTGTGATGGTGCTACTTTACAAGAAAGGAGAAAAGGAAAACATTAAAAATTACCGTCCAATCAGCTTACTGTCAGTGATTTATAAAATTTTCACCAAAGTTTTAACGTCAAGACTTGAATCAGCTCTGGACTCACCTCAACCTAGAGAACAAGCAGGATTCTGAAGTGGATTCAGCACAATGGATCATATCCAAACAGTAAGGGAACTCATAGAAAAACATAAAGAATATAATTTACCTCTCTGCCTTGCCTTTATTGATTATGAAAAAGCATTTGATTCCGTCTACACATCAGCTGTAGTAGAATCTCTAGAGGACATTGGTATAGACAAACCTTACATCAATATCATAAAGAAGATTTACAAGAAAGCAACAGCAACCATCCGTTTAAATAAAGGAAAAGCGAAGATCAAGCTCGGAAGAGGAGTAAGACAAGGAGACACCATTTCACCTAAGCTTTTTAATGCTGTCTTAGAAAATATCTTCAAGAAGCTGGATTGGGAAAACAAAGGGATCAGAATAAATGGGGAATACTTAAGTCATCTCCGGTTCGCTGACGACATTGTAATTTTCAGTAACAGTCCTGAAGAATTGGAAATTATGCTAAAAGATCTTGCAGAAGCTAGCATCAATGTGGGATTAAAAACCAATTTAGAAAAGACTAAGGTGATGTTTAATTCATTTACATCAAAAAAGAAAATTGCCTACAAGAACACTGAGATTAAAGAAGTACAAAGCTAGGACAGGAAATATCATCGGATAATAGTATCATGAATGAAATCAATAGAAGAATAAGAAATGGGTGGAGTGCTTTTGGGAAGAACAGTATTATTCTGAAGAGTAATATGCCTCTTTGTTTGAAAAGAAAAGTGTTTAATCAGTGTATTTTACCTGCATTAACTTATGGAGCAGAAACATGGACACTAACAAAACGGATGATACAAAGACTACAAACAACACAGAGAAGTATGGAAAGATGTATGCTAGGCATAACTAAGAGACAGAAAGAGGATAACCTGGATAAGAAATCAGACAAAAGTTTTTGACATCCTTGAAAGAATCAAAAAACTAAAATGGAAATGGGCTGGGCACATTGCAAGAAGACAAGACTATAGATGGAGCACAAATTTACTACAGTGGTATCCCAGAGATGTAAAACGACCAAGAAGACGACCACAAGTAAGATGGAGTAACGAAATTAGAAAAGTGGCTGGTGTAAATTGGATGACAAAAGCACTAGACAGAAAACATTGGAAAAATCTGGGGGAGACCTACATCCAGCAGTGGATCGAAAACGGTTGATGATGATGATATACATATATAATCAATTTTCGAAACTGTACGTGAAATATATATTTGAAATTAAGCTTGTGTTTACTAATAAATAAAAAAAGAAAGAATCTTGTGCACTTGTGTAGTTGATTAGATTTTTTATCCCCCTTTCCCCGTCACGGCAAGTACAATAAGACTTTATTTCTGTTGAATGCGTTATGGAACAAAATACTTTTAAATAGCCGGATGATAATGTAAAGTCTATGGAGGCATTCTTTTCAAATATACTCGTTCAAATAAGTTTAATGGTTAAGTATAAAAGAAGGGGATAACTCTTCTTAAATTATACAAATGGGTTTTTATTAAGAATTTTCCGATTTGCTCTGAATTTTGGATATAGATTTTTTATATGATAAAGCATGTCCCTGATTAGCTCAGGGGGTTCAATGATTAATATAAAAAGGGGAAAAGGGGAGAGCTGTTTCCCCTTCTTAATTTTTTTTTTCGAACGGAATTAACCCTTGAAAATATAAGGCTGACATGTATAATTAGTATGCGTAGCCTGTGAGCTCAATGCCATCAGTTTAACTGGGCTTTATATTATTTTTATTATTAGAAAATGTTATCAAATGTGGCGTTTTGAATCATATCACGATTTGGATGCTTAAAAATGAGTATGTAAGTGTGTCAAAAGTTTTGGGTTGTTCAGCAGGGGAAAATATTTTTTCGAGAATCAACTTAACAATGCATACACACGTCCATGGGCGTACTTATTCGCACCAAAACCTTTTCTTGTGCTCATGCTGCGCCTACATTTTTATATACATACATAGATATTTTTCATTCACGGATATACTTAAGGTTCCTGTCCCTGCAAGCGAAGACACTCACGAGCTATTGCTATTTTATCAGGAAATTATTTTCTAATAACGCGTTTGCATTTCGACTTTTTTTTTTTTTTTTTTTTTTTTTTTTTTTTTTTAATTGGATAGCTGAAGTTCTCTAATCGCTTCTTTTTTTTACTTTTTTTTTATTCCGGTCGCAGATGTTTTTTATAAAGTTACTTTCACTTTCAAAACCGGTTCCGAAAATGAAAGTGCCAATTTAAAAAAATATCTGCGACCGAAATCGAAAAGGTAAAATGAAGCGATGTAGAGTGAACCTCAGCTATCCAATGCAAATACATGTACGAGGGGTGATCCAAAAAAAAAAAATTTACAAGGCAAAAGAAAAAGTATTTATTAACAATAGAAACAAGATACAAATGGCAATCAAGAGACACATCTGGCCTTTACTTTTCCACATAGTCGCCAAACCTGTTTAGGCATTTATCAGAACGTTCGATTAACTTATTTATCCCGTCGTGGTAGTAATCAGGACCCTGCTCATTGAGCCATTTCTCGGGAGCTGTTTTCACTGCATCGTCTGAAGTGAACCGTGTTCCGGATAAGTTTCGCTTCAACGCCGGAGAAAGGAAATAGTCACTTGGAGCCAAATCGGGGCTGCATGGGGGGTGATTCCAGACCTCCCACGTGAACCTTTGCAGCAATTCCTGAGTCTTTTGAGCTGTATGAGGCCTGACATTGTCATGCAGAAGAATGACGCCTTTGCTCAGTAATCCAGGCCGTTTGCGTCGGATGGTCACATTCGTGGCCCATAAGAATCGAATTACGGCTCACACCTCTATGCGAGACCACTTTTCTAGACGTCGTGCCATTACTGTCGTACTTAAGTGTCTGCTTACCGACGCTACTTACTCGTAGAACCGCTGTAGGACAACTAGCGCCATCTGTCAACCACCCTGGGTGGAAATATTCGCTCTACAATTATTACGTTTGAAATGCTTCTGCTTATAAACATTTTTTTGGATCAACCTACGTATATATATATACATATATTGAAATGCAAACGAGTTTTTGGAAAATAACCTCCCCATTTGCAAGCATTAGCTTGCGAGTGTTTCCGCTAGCAGGGACAGGATCCTTAAGGCTGTTCTCAACTACTCCGCTCAACAAGAGGAAAATGTTTTGACACTGTTATAAATTCACTTTTTAACGGAAGTATTTACAATTGCAAAATCTGACCATGGAAGGGATTTGGAATCTAACTTAATTTTCCATTTTTGGATCCATAAATTACCGATTGAGTTATAAGCTTTTTTGATCTCGTGACATCGGGTTTTTCTCCCTCCTTTAACTGGTTTCTCTGATTTCCTCGGAATATTCGGTACAAAACGCCCTCTTAGAAAATATTTCCTGAAACATAGATTGTGTTTGTAAAAAAATAAAAAAATGAGTGCTATTTGATAGTTTCTGAACATTAATACTTGCTGATTTAATGGATATCCGAACAAAAATAAATTAAAACTTATGGCACAATGTTGTCTTTTTTGGTTTAAGAAAACCTCTGAGAGGCTACTTCAGTCAAATGAAAAAAACCCGTTCGCTTATACTAACCCTAATGGAAGAAATTTATAAAAGATATCTCGTTCGCATTTCAATATTTTTAAATGATTTTTTCCCCCTTGCATTGGATAGCTGAGGTGGATCTGAATGGACGCCGTTTTCTACTTTTTCGATTTTGATTGCAGATATTTTTTGGGGGACGCTTTCTTTTTCGGAATCTGTTTGCAAAACGAAAGTACCCTAATAAAAAATATCTGCAACCAAAATCGAAAAAGTAGAAAACGGCCTTCATTCAGATCCATCTCAGCTATCCAATGCGAGGGGGAAAAATCATTTAAAAATATTGAAATGCGAACGAGATATCTTTTATAAATTTCTTCCATTAGGGTTAGTATAAGCGAACGGGTTTTTTCATTTGAATGAAGTAGTTTCTTAAGGGTGTTCTCAATTGATCCGCTCAACAAGCGAAAAACGTTTTGACACATTTACAAATTCATTTTTCAACAGAAAGTTATAAAATTTGAATGCCTGACTAGGAAAGCGATTTCGAATTGAACTTATTTTTCCATTTTATGATCATTCAATTACTTATCGAGTTATAAGCTCACTGTAAAAAAATGTGGTAACGTTCCAAGAATATTCCCGGGACGTTTCGCCTTTTTTTAGGTTTTCAAAGTAATTTACCACTTTCCTGTAAAATCCTGGTTTTCATACCTGAAACCTTCCAGAAAAACAGTTTGCATCAGCAAAAAGCGTCGGAAAGGGAAGCCATTTTTTTTTTGTTGTTGTCGTTGTTGTCGGTTGCTCGCGTCGCGCGCGAGTCTCGAAAACGAATTCCTCATATGAATGTCAAAAAATCATTGTGGAATACGAATAAGTGAATAAAGGGAAGAATAATTTCTTTCACTATTGACAATGCCAAGCCCTTTCAGAGGAAAATGCAATACCTTTGTGACATCGCTAAAAGATTATCCCCCTTATCTGTTTATGGAATGTTTAACGAGCAGCACGTGTAAAAAAATGCGTCTAGTTTTTGGATTTCTATTAAAGACTGCATACTAATTCTAATCTAACTGGGGATCCTATGGTAGCTTGATTAATTTAAATGAAAAAGTAATTAATCAGTTATCTAGGACACCCTTGTTGGATATAAAAGTTTTTCACCTCATTTAAAGGATTATTTATTAAAAGAAAAGGATAATCACAAGAGTAAGTGAATATAGATATATAATATTCTATCTTGATCCACTAATATTTTTTTATATGCTATATTAATTTTAGAACAAATGAGGTTTTTATAAATGTGTGTCTTAATGTTATTTATATTTTAATAAGCTTCTATTTAAGAATTATAGATTTATGTCACAGATTTAAAATTAAAATTAATCCATATACACGCTATTTTTTTTTTTTTTTTTTTTTTTTTGTAATTAAAAGAAAACGGTCGAAAAGAACATTTCTTTCTTTCTTTTTTTTTTTTTTTTTTTTTTTTTTACTTTTTCATTTTAAAAAATAACTTTGTTATGCTAATAATTATAAATATTTTAAAGCTATCTCTCTCCAGAAAAATATTGTATTATGTTAAAATTTAGCATTATTTAACGTAGTAATATCCGCAAGATTTTATTTTTATCCTTGCTTTTGAAGCTGTCAAATTCACTTTTTGCTTCCTAAAATGTAAATTTATATATAGTTTTTCATTTAATTTTGCTTGAGTTGAAATATTCTATATTTAAATCAAGTTGAATAACGGCTATTCTTCAAAAGCAGTTTTATAAAATTCAAACTGAACTTAAAATTATCCAATTTCTTATGTGATTTATTGCTAATAACTTACAATTAATTTACAAATAAAACAGAGCTTTAAAAAATGGTTGTAAATATGGAGAAAAGAAAATTTGTAATTACATATAGTATAAAACTAAGATCATAATTAATATTATACTAAATATCATTTTTAAAAGAAATCTTAAACGAATTAATATATAAAAGTTTCGCAAATTTAATTATTAAATGTGTTTTTAGGTTATATGGAAGAAAAAAGATGTACAATGTTTTCAGATTTTGATAATTATCAGATGGCAAATATTTACGTATGAACGGTGAAATATAACATTATATTTTAAATTATGTATGAAACTATTGAAAATAGTTTTATTTGTCTAAGAAAAATATTGCTAATTTTTGCTTCATAAAATGATTACTGTCTATTTCCTAAGGCTTTTTTAATTTTTTATAGCAGAATAAATCTAAATTGTATTAATCATACATAAATGGCTATTTTAATTTCACCTTAAACAGAAAAAAAAAAAAAAAAAAAAAAAAGAAAAGAAAAGAAAAGAAAAGAAAAACTGCAGAAAATTTAAATAATCCTTAGAATGTTGTATATAAAATGTGTCTGGATTTTTATTTGTGCACATTTTCCTTGAATTATAAATGAAACGTAAAAATTTGTAACAGTTATATCAAAAATATATAAAAATTCAGAAAATTAAAGTCGTGTATGTACTGTTGAAGAGAGGAAGAATTATCCAATTGTCTTTAATTACATTGAATCTATGAAAAAATATCATTTATAAAAAAATATTCTCAGATATGGTTTAAATTATGTGTCTAAAAATGAGTCATAAACTGCTTCAACTATGTTTTAAGTAAAGAAAAAAAAAGTCTATATTTTTAAATCTTAAAAATGTATTAATATAATATCTTTCATCTAATCTAATGAAAGTTAAAAAAAAAAAAAAGTGTAATATATGAAATGTCCCTGCATTGTAAAAAGAAATTCGGAAATATTTCTAGGAAATAATGGGCAGATGAATTGCTCATAATTTATATGAAACATTTCTGAAAAATAACAGAAATCTTTTTGAACACGTCTGAAACGTTCCAGAGAAAATAATGTAAGCTTTCTGCGAAATATCAGTAATGTTTTGTTGTCAACAGAAACTCTCCTGCAATTTCACAGGAAGCTTACTGGCATTTCCGTGGAAAGTTTTTTAGTTGTACAGTAAACTTCCGGTCATTTTCAAGAAATGTTTCTTGGAAATAATGGGCAACTCAGCTGCCCATTTTTTCCCAGGAACGTTTCTGGATTTTTTTTACAGTGCTATCCCGATGACGCGATCACCCGTTTTTCGCCTCCTTTTCGACCGGTTTTTCTGCTTTCGTCGGGAATTAGGCTCAAAAGTGTCCACTTTGAAGGCTTGTTGTGAAAAATCTATTGTGTTTTTTAAAAAACAAAAGAATGAGTGCCATTAGACAGTTTCTGAATAACAACATCCGCTACTTTCATGCATTTCCGAACAAAAATAAATGAATGCATGTGTCACAAAGTTGCCCTTTTTGATTTAAGAACACCCTTAAAACAACACAGAAAACATAATTCATTTGGTATAGTGGCATAGTAAAGTTTTTGGCAAAATTTTTATTTTTAAAACTTTCAGAAGTTTTACAATCAAATAAAATATTAAATAGGTTGTATAAAGGTGGAGGATTTGTTAGTTTTTACTTTGTGTATTCACAAGACAAAATTTTTGGATTCGTGAACATTTTCGATTTCATCATTTAAACTGCCTATTCAAAAATTATAAAATTTTCCCTCATAATTAACTTAGTGTTAAACTATTGACTGGTAAATGTGTGTAGGGGGGGGGAGACAATTATTACACTCTTTATTTTTAGGTGCGATCCCAATTTTATAAATACGTCGCACCTAGAACCGTCTTCTTGTCCGTCCGTCTGTCCGCATATAATAACGTAAAAGCTACCCAACAAAATTGTTTTTTAAGGCTGTTCGCACCTGTGCTGAATGACAAGCGCAAAATATTTTGACACATTTACAAATTCAATTTTTAACCAAGAAGATATACAATTGGAAATCCGGACTAGAGAAGTAATTTCCAAATTGTTACAAAAGTTATGATTTATTTTTGTTTGGAAATGCATGAAACTAGCAAATGTTGTTGTTCAGAAACTAACTAATTGCACTCATTTTTCACTTTTTAAGGGGGCTCAGGGGTTGATCGATACGGAAAAACATGAAAACAGAGCTCTCGCTTCAAGTCCATATAAATACAGAAGTATTCAGTGTAATTAATTTAAACTTTCTGATATTTTAAAAGGTATGTTTTTAGTCTTATAAAATTATAAAATGAAGTACTTCAATGTAATATAATAAGAAATATAGAAAAAATTATGTAACACAATTTTCGAAAAAAAAAAAAATATGTGTTACATCACCAACACCAAGATATTTTAACGTTGAATTGACATAAGAACCTAATTTTTGCTTTAAAATGATCCGGAAACTTTACTCTAGAGAATGAATTAAGGATATAACTATCACTCAAAAGCAACATTATTAAAAAAAACTGAAATTTGAAAATTGAAAAACTCTTAAAAAATACAACTTTTTTTTCATTAAAAATACTCAAAATATTAAACTATCTAAACTATATTAATTCATTCTATAGATAATGATGTTATATGCATTAAAAAAATTAAGCCATTCCATCAAATAGTGTGTCGGACGCTCCTCTCAGTCCACCAAACTTAGAAGAATGTCCTAGGTAGTTTAAGCTGCCACCACCGATATTAATGGGTGATATCGGTCACCTGCTGTGAGGATTGGGTAAACTAACACTGACGCTGTTAATGAACTGAACTAACAGTTTATTTAAGATATAGATATGTACACAAGAAACAATATTTACAACTATCTACAATTACAACTCGGATATAGATGATCCGGTTCAACATTAAATTAACTACGATAAACGTTGGTTGTGTACCGTTCAACTTACACTTTCTTCCTCACACTCAACGCACGTTCGATACGCTTTATCAGAGATTACTGCAGAATCTCAATACACAAGGGTACTAGGCCTCACTTCTCGGCCTATAACACTATCCACCGGGACGCCTTGTCCCACGCTCAAAATATACACTATCCAACAGGACCACAAATCCTGAGCGACCTATCGGTCTCAACGCCAAGCGAGAACTGTCTACAACCTCTCAGTCCAGAGTTGACCTTCAGAGATCTTCCTTCCCCCATGCAGGACTCCTTAGAGCTCATCCATTGGTTCAATCCCGCACTCCAACCTTGAGTCATGACATCTCCTGTTTACACATCACTCCAATAGCTAGATGACAGCTGAGGCACGCCCCGCGGCCATCACTTTCATTCATCAACGAGTGCGTCATCTGCACACCTGTGTCAACATCTGTCATTCGTTATTATAGAAAAGAAAGAAAGGTATTTCGAGCTTCACGGATACACAACCCACAAGACATAAAATATTCAGATAAGGAAATGTTATTCCTTTCTAATTCAGGGCAGATGTCTTCTAGGAACCTGACATAGTGTTTTTAGGTGCGTTCGTAATTATGTAAATACGTAGCACCTATTGTTGTCGCTCAGTCCGTCCGTCTGTCCGCATATAACAACGCAAAAACTACCCAACCGAATCGTTTGAAATTTAAAATACATAATTATAACATAATTTTGTCGAGTCATTTCAAATTTTATGAAAATCGGAGGACAGATCAATTACAGGGACATTCAAAAGGATTCCGTTACATTACGGTCAATAGGGAAAAAAGTTTTAAATGCATTTTAATCGTTTGAAATTTAAAACATTTAATTATTGCGTAATTTTGTCGAGTCATTTCAAATGTTATGAAAATTGGATGCATAGATCAATTACAGGGACAATCAAAAGGATTCCGTTACATTACGGTCAACGGGGAAAAAGTTTCAAATGCATTTTAATGATGTTACACTCATTCGAACATAATAGAATTGGCATGAATCTATGAAATATATACTAAAATATGCATTCTGTACAATCTGTGATGCAAAGAATTTTTATTATTAAATTACAGGGCCACACAAAAGTATTCCACTATATAATGCTATACGGGGAAACATGGTTTGGTACGTGTTTTAATTATATTCAACTATTTCACATTTTATGAATAAGATATACGTTGCTGAGTTGTAATAAAAATTACTTCGTGCATATTTACAGAAACGTAAAGATTTCGACTACTATACTGTATCCGGAGTACGCTCTACTATATCAGCAAGATCTGAATATTTTTAAAACTTCGTTATCGTACGAACACACCGCATTTGCTACGTTCACGTGCAATTTCCAACTTGTTTAAATCTTGGTGTTAGTTGTCAAAAATCAAGTTTTGAGAAAACGCGACTTAAAGTTGAAATTACATGGGTGAGGCTATGAAAGTGTGTGCATAAATGCTTATAACTCCGTTAAAAATGCAAATATTTTTATGCGGTTTTTTGCATGGAATTAAGAATTAATTAAATAAAAAAACTAGATTATAAAAAAAAAAAAAATCGAATTTTTGAAAAGTTTTCAACCCCTGAGCCCCCTTAAATCAAACGCAATAGGTATTTCAGAACAAGCCGTCAAAATGAGTTTTTTGAACAGCATTTTCCGACGAAAGCAGAAAAACCAGTCTTACAAAGGGAGAAATACCATATAATTCGGAAGGTAATTTAATGATCAAGAAATAAAAAACACAAATCGCTTCCGTAGTCAGGCATTCCAATTTCATATTTTTCCTTTAAAAAATGAATTTGTAAACGTGTCAAAACGTTTTGCACTTGTTGAGCGGAGCAGTTGAACTTTAAGGGTGTTCTCAACTGATCCGCTTAACAAGCGAAAAACGTTTTGACACATTTACAAATTCATTTTTTAACAGAAAGACATAACATTTTATAATGCCTGACTATATGAAAGCGATTTCGAATTGTACTTATTTTTCCATTTTAGGATCATTCAATGACTTATCGAGTTATAAGCTATTTCGATGACGCAATCACCCGTTTTTCTCCTCCTTTTCGACCGCTTTCTCTGCTTTCGTCGGGAAATAGGCTCAAAAGTGTCCACTTTGAAGGCTTGTTACGGAAAATCTATTGTGTTTTTTAAAAAACAAAAGAATGAGTGCCATTAGACAGTTTCTGAACAACAACACCTGCTATTTTCATGCATTTCCGAACAAAAATAAATTAATGCATGTGTCACAAATTTGCCCTTTTTGATTTAAGAACACCTTTAATACTAGAACCGCGGCAACGGGTCATTTTGACCAGTATCATATGCAGAGATATTAATTCAAACCAGAAATTTTTTTATAAAATCAGTTAAACATAAGCTGAGCAAAAATAATTTCAATATATAATTTAAACAGTTTTAAATGAAAATTCCGGTGAGAAATATTTTTATGAAACTTGAATTAATTTTTCCGCGGTTCTAGTGTTAAATGCTGTAGTATGTAATCATAAATACACCTTTGTAGAATTTTTGAAAATAATTTTTATAAAATTTTATTTTTCCTACAAAAACCAGCTTAAGTTCAATAAATTTATTTAATAAAAATAAACTTCTAATTCATAACAAATCACATAGCTTTTTTTTTAGATATTTTTATTATGAAATAAAGCAGAGTATGAATTGATATCGTTACAGTATTATTTAAAAAAAGTTGGAAGTTACACGTCAAGTGTAGTAAGTGAGGTGCGTTCGTACTATAACAAAGTTTTAAAAATATTCAGATTTTGGAGTAATCTTATGCAGTAAATGAATACAGTACAGCAGCTGAAATCTTTTGGGCATCCCTGTAAATAGTATCTGCTTGCTACTATACAGGAAGTAGCTTGTAGTAGACCTTGGCAACATATATCTATTTCACAAAATGTGAAATAGTTTAATAGAATTAAAATTTGGATACTTACATTGGGATTTTCACTAAAATAAATGGGAAAATATAGTGACTTTAAACCATCCATTAAAAAATAAAATATGATAATCAATAACGTATTTTTAAGTAATTATTTCACAGTTATGAAATTTAAATGAGTAGACATTTTATAATAGATTATGTAGTGCTATTTATTTTTTCCTATGCAAGTCTATATATATCTGGAATGACAAAGTATGCAACAACTAATAATGCATTTTTGACAACATTAAGTTACAATAATTTAAAATATTATGGGGCTCTAAATCCTGCAAGCTATGCTCTCCAATAATCTGACTGTAACAGGATTAAAAAAGAATTAAAAATACAATGAATTTTTAAAGTGAAAATATTCACTATAATAAAGTAATAAATAGATCTTTCAGACAAAATATGTAAAATTATAAAAACGGATTATGAACAAAGTAGAATGTAAAATTTCATTGGATATTAAAACTACATCAGATTTTGGACAATAATTCATAAATCTTCAGCAGAATTCGGGCCCCTGAAAATCAGGGGCCCTAGGCCCCATGCTCCGAATGCCTTGCCATAAATTGCCACTGTTTATGGTTAAAAAGTGACATGTACCGTAGAAAAACCTAACAATGAGTAACTAAAATTTCTTTCCGTCAAAATAAGCAAATTGGAATGGATTTCATTCGAACCGAGTTTAGTTCAAAACAATTCAGATTTTTAATTTATAAATTTTATTGAATAATAAATTGGTCCGCAATCATAAAATACTGCTTCGATTTTGTGAGTTGAAAGAATGGAAAAAATACAAAATGAATGCCTTTAGATACTTTAATTTACTGCTCCTTGCCAATGTTGAATTAAGTGGGTGCACCACGGGGGGGATATCCCCCCCCCCCCGGAAAATTTGAAATTTGTTATTTTCAATGGTCAGAAATTGCAATTTCCACCGGAGCTACACAGAACCTGGAGAAAAGTGTCTGAATTCAACAGTGACCGAGAGGTTACGACCTCCAAATTGGTAGGCTGTAGATGCTGGGTTCGAACCCAATCGCGACCGTCGTCCTAGCCGCTTGGAGTTTTCCGTGGTTTTCTTCGAGCCATGGGCGTAAATACGGTCTAGTTTCCCACAGAAAGCCCCCTCCACGGAGTGCATTACCCCCTTTAGAGCTGACATAAATACAAACCAAACTTTAATTTACTGCTGTTAATATTTTCCACCTCGCTAAAAAAAACATTACAATATAAAAACATTAGAATGTAAAATTGAATAAGATTTGGTGCTGCCACCTAGGATCGTACGGATGTCTAAATTCCTACCTGCAAATATGTTTGGTGCTGCCATCTAGATTCTATAAAACTTAGCTTTAACTCTAAGCCTCTAAATCTTTGGTGCTGCCATCTAGAACTCATAATAGTAAGCTAAATTAAACTTCGAATTAAAAATGAGATTTTTTAAGTAGCAAACTTTTTATTTACTTCCTATTTTAAAGCTTAGTATTTAAATCACCTATTTCTAGATTTTATATTTTTAACTTAAACATTACTGCATACTGCATGTCAAAACAGCAGAGAATTCTTAAACTATGATGTGACCTTTGTTTTTGTACAGCTATTTACTTAAAAAAAAAAAAAAAAAAAAAACTCACAACATTTTCATTCCTTTATTGGTAAACATAAGTAACTTGTTGGCAAACGCGGGTCTGGTAAGTTTTCTAGCATAATGTATAAAAAATTATTTCACAGGAATGTATAATAACGTTTCACATTGAAGGATAATATTTTTCTTGAGTACAGCTTACTAATTACGTGATGACTAGTGTAGACCCCGTTTTAGGACAGTAGTTAAGGGTGTTCTCAACTGATCCGCTCAACAAGCAAAAAACGTTTTGACACATTTACAAATTCATTTTTTAACAGAAAGACATAAAATTTTAATGCCTCACTATAGGAAAGCGATTTCGAATGGAACTTATTTTTTCCATTTTATGATCATTCAATTACTTATCGAGTTCTAAGCTATTTCGATGACGCAATCACTCGCTTTTCTCCTCCTTTTCGACCGGTTTTTCTGCTTTCGTCGGGAAATAGGCTCAAAAGTGTCCACTTTGAAGGCTCGTTATAAAAAATCTATTGTGTTAAAAAAAAAAAAAAAAAAAAAAAAAAAAAAAAAAAGAATGAGTGCCATTAGACAGTTTCTGAATAACAACATCCGCTACTTTCATGCATTTGCGAACAAAAATAAATGAATGCATGTGTCACAAAGTTGTCCTTTTTGATTTAAGAACACCCTTAATAACAGTGTCTTTCACATAAATTTGAAAAAGTTATAAAAAATGTTTGACATTATGGAAGCGTTTAGATGAAAAAAATTTAGCACTAGTATATGTTCTAATAAACATATTATTAGCATTTACAATACTTCTGAGTAAGTCAGTCGGTTTTTTCCATTCCCAGTACTAAATATTGTTCTTTTATGCTCTTGACTATTCCTGTTGTATTTTCCCCTCATTCCAGAATTCGTATGGGCAGGGGCCTCGTTAAAGGGGGGGGGGGGACCTCACCCCCTCCCCAAACGTTTGCACATGCTGTTACAATTGGCTAATTTACAAACTGAACTGGCAAATTTGTTCAAAACTTTTACAAAAAACTATAATACGAATGTTACCAATTAGAAATATTACTGTAAGCTTTTTTCAAATAGAAACTATATTGCATTTTCTAATTGTGAAAACTTGGTAAAATTAACAAAAAACTAGTTGGCAAAACGCCGATAACTATTTATGTTTGCTTTTCGGCGAGTCGGCAAATACTGAATTTCGACTTGGCAATTTCACGCTCTCTCCCCTACCAATAAAATATCTGAGCGAGGGCCCAGCTTTAAAAGAAAATGACGACTTTTCATAATCAACATATACTTCCAAGAATTAAGAGAATTCTTTCACAACGATTTCTGCTCTTTTGTTGTATAGATAACAAACTTTCATTACAAAAGAAAATTATTCTTTAAATTTTTTCATCCATCCCATACACAGGAATTTACAAATTCCGGATTACTATATTGGGAATATTTTATGCGATTATATGTTAACTGCTTATAACGGTATCACAGACCGCTAAGTTTTGCAAGTTTTACAGTTTAACTTGTATTTTTTAGATTAAGCCCCTGTCCTCGCTCGAGGAAACGCTCGCGATCTAATGCTATTCCTATCGGGAAGCGTTTTTCTAATAACTCTTTCGCATTTTCACATTTTTGAATTTTTTTTTTTTTTTTTTTTTTTTTTTTTTTTTTTTTTTTTGCATTAGATAGCTGAGGTGTATGCCGACAGCGCACCTTTTTTACTTTTTCGATTTCGGTTGCAGATATTTTTTACAAAGTTAGTTTCACTTTCAAAACCGGTTTCGAAACTGAAAGTGCTTTTTAAAAAAATATCTGCAACCAAAATCGAAAAAGTAAAAAAGGTGCGCTGTCGGCATGCACCTCATCTTTCCAGTGCAAAAAAAATAAATAAATAAATAAATAAAATAAATAAATAAATAAATAAATAAAAAATAAATAAATAAAAAAAAAATATTCAAAAATGTCAAAATACGAAAGAGTTATTAGTAAAATGCTTCCCCATAGGAATAGCATTAGCTCGCGAGCGTTTCTTCGAGCGAGGACAGGGGGCCTTAACTATAGATACTGATAAAATTTTCTTTCGTTTGGAGCTCTATTACTATCTTTAGAGACTTTTAAATAGCTGAGTTTTCTTTTTATTTTTTTATTTATTTTATTTTTTTTTTAATTGTCTTGTATATGAAGTTTAATACATAAATAGTATTCTGAGAGTTAATTTAACATTTAATTCATCTTTAGATTAAGCGGTCTGTACTATGGCAATAAAACCTGCAAACAAACTCGCAAAACGGCCTGCATACAGATCGATCTCAGCTGTCCAATGCAAAAGAAATCATTTTAAAATATTGAAATGCAACCGAGATATCTTTACAAATTTTTTTCCTTAGGATTATCATTAGCGAACGAGTCTTCGCATTTGACTGATGTAGCCTCTAAAACATATTAATCCCCCCCCCCCTTCTCTTAGGATTCAAGATTTGTTCTAAACCCAATATGAAATGCATACAGTTCGGTTATGTCTCTATGAAAGATTACATAAGTACTTCAAAGAGTTTAATAGTCAGCTTGTATAGCAATTCCCATATCTATAACATTATATTAATTTTTTTATAAAAAAAAAAATTTATCACGCCCCCTAACTCCCCTGTGAGTTTTGCTGGCGTGTTAGAAATTTCCATTATTTTAATTAAGAGTGAAAAAATTTATTACATGTGAAACAAGTTGGAAATTGCACGTAAAGCGTAGCAAATGTGGTGCGTTCGTACGATAACGAAGTTTTAAAATATTCAGATCTTGCTGGTATAATAGAGCGTACTTTGGATACAATATAGTGGTCGAAATCTTTGTGTTCCTATAAATATGCAGGGAGTAATTTTTATTATACTTCATTAACGTATTCCTTATTCATAAAATGTGAAGTAGTTTAATATAATTAAAACACGCCCCAAACAATGTTTCCCCGTATAACATTATTTAGTGGAATACATTTGTGTGGCCCTGTAATTTAATAATAAATATTCTTTGCATCCCAGATTGTACAGAATGTATACTTTAGTACATACATCATAGATTCATGTCAATTATATTATGTTCAAATGAGTGTAACACCATTAAAAGGCATTTGACACTTTTTTCCCATTGATCGTAATGTAATGGAATCCTTTTGATTGTCCCTGTAATTGATCTATGCATCCGATTTTTATTTTCGATTATGCGTAGCAAATGAAGCAAAATGAATGCGTAGCAAATGCGTAGCAAAATGAATTTTTACATTAAAATGGGTAGGAATGAATCGGGACCACATTAAAACGTTGTATAAATGTAAACGTCGTATAAGTGATCGTCGTATAAACGATGCTTTACTGTATATTCAAATGAGTGCAACACCATTAAAATGCATTTGAAACCTTTTTCCCCATTGACCGTAATGTAACGGAATACTTTTGATTGTCCCTGTAATTGATCAATGCATCCGATTTTCATAAAATTTGAAATGACTCGACAAAATTATGTAATAATTATGTATTTTAAATTTCAAATGATTCGGTTGCGTAGTTTTTGCGTTGTTATATGCGGACGGACGGACGGACGGACAGACAGACAGACGGAGGGACTGAGCGACAACAATAGGTGCTACGTATTTACATAATTACGAACGCACCTAAAAAGAGGAAAAACGTTTGCAAAAACGTTAAAGGATATAAAATATGATAGACTATTTAGACTATTTCGAAGATTTTGCTCTAAAAATCAGATAAAAGAAATAGATTAAAAATTTATCCTATCCCCCCCCCCCACACACACACACACCTGGCGTGTTAGAAATTTGCATTATTTTAGCTAACAGCGAAAAAATATATTACCTAGGTATGACAAGGGAAATGTTTGCATAAAAGTTGAAAGAACAAAAAACAGATATAAAATATGGGGACTACTTGTTTATCCCGTCGACCAAAAAACCATCACCAAATTATAAGATGGATCCAATAATGGATTTTGTGAATGTCTCATTCAATGACATTAAATGCATTACACATGTTAAAAACGACATTAAGTCATTTATATTTTGAATTTTTATTAATGTTCTACTAATTATTTGTTTTCCCGTTATTTAAAATGGAAATTATGTCAGTATGTATTATTTGACTATGAATTTGGAGATTTGTATAATTTGACGAAATTGGTCGACTGGATAACAGAGTAGTACCAAAATATGATAGACAATCTACAGCTTTTAGAAGATTTTGCTCTAAAAATCAGATTGAAGAAATAGACTAAAAATTTATCCTATCCTCCTCCCCTCTGTGGGTTTTGCTGGCTTATATGAAATTCCCATTATTTTATCTAATAGCGAAAAAATATATTACATATAGGTATGACAGCAAAAAAGTTGGCAAAAAGGTTAAAAGAACATAAAGCAGGTATACAGAGTGTCTACCAAATATGGCCCGGATTTCAAAATTAATTTTTTTAAAAACAAAAGATCAATATAATTATGCAATAAACTGTTTGTTTATTAGGTAAGCTGTAACAAGTGTTATACATCAGAAGTTTCGATCGGTGACTATTTTGAAAAAATTGTGTTCTAATTGCAAAAAATGCTTTTTTTTTTTTTTTTTTTTTTTTTTCTCGTAGTGTGTTGCATTTTAACGATTTTTGGAATTATTTATTTAGAATTTCGAGATTCTCAAAAATCGTTAAAATATGGCACTGTAATCCGAAAAACTCGTTCTCTGCCAGCAACCTGAAACAAGAAACATGTCAAGTCAAGAATTCTTTGCAATTTTTTCAAAATATTCAGCGATCGAAAATTCTGTATAACATTTGTTACAGAACTATTAACTTAGCTCATCTACCGACGGTACTTATAAGTACCATTAAAAATTACTTCTTATAAAAAGGGTGTTCTTAAATCAAAAAGAGCAACTTTGTGACATATGCATTCATTTATTTTTGTTCGGAAATGCATGAAAGTAGCGGATGTTGTTATTCAGAAACTGTCTAATGGCACTCATTCTTTTGTTTTTTAAAACAACACAATAGATTTTTCATAACAAGCCTTCAAAGTGGACACTTTTGAGCCTATTTCCCGACGAAAGCAGAAAAACCGGTCGAAAAGGAGGAGAAAAACGGGTGATCGCGTCATCGAAATAGCTTATAACTCGATAAATAATTGAATGATCATAATATGGAAAAATAAGTTCGATTCGAAATCGCTTTCATAGTCAGGCATTAAAATGTTATGTCTTTCTGTTAAAAAATGAATTTGTAAATGTGTCAAAACATTTTTCGCTTGTATAGCTGATCAGTTAAGAACACCCTTAATTGTAATATTGTTTAGAATGAGTTACAGATACATTACTTTATTTTGTTCTAAAATCAATATTGTTTACACAAGACAAAAAGATTTTTAAAAAGGAGGATTTCTTTTGCCTTTGCATCTTTTCAGCTTTCTTGGCGCTGAGGGAGGGGGAGGGGGATTTTTGAATTCGGAAATATTTCTGTATTTATGTTGTAAGAACATCCTATTTGTACATTTTATAATTCTACAAAATACTAAGAAAACAATTTAAAATAAAAGATTTGAGTGGAATTATAAATATTGCACAAAATCCCTGTAAATTCAAATTTAATGAATCCCTCGAAAATCTTTCAGAAATTTATTAAATGTTTGTGTAAATCTTTCAATTTAGTTTAAACAAGTTACATAAAAGGCTTTAGAATGTAGAATTTGCATGAATTCATAATTCGGTAGATAGAGGGTTAACCAATAAACAAACCGTTTACCGTATCATTCTACCGATCTTTGTTTATGATAAATTTAATTTTAAAATCAAGGTTTTTTTTTTTTTTTTTTTTTTTTCCTTCTGGACAATCTGTGTTTAAAATATATGATACCGGGTGTCCCAAAAATGACTGATGGATTTTAAAATTCAATAACTTGCAAACGGTGACAGCTATTTAAAAAATTTTTGCAGGAGGGTTATGTATAATGTCAGGAGTTTTTTTACCGTAATTTTTTTAATTTTAGTTCGCATCTCAAACAATAGGTGGCGCTGACGGCGATTGAAGGCCAGGTGATCAGTGCTGAGTGAAGCGTCGACCTGGCCTTCAATCGCCGTCAGCGCCATCTATTGTTTGAGATGCGAACTAAAATAAAAAAAATTACGGTAAAGAAACTCCTGACATTATACATAACCCTCCTGCAAAAATTTTTTAAATAGCTGTCACCGTTTGCAAGTTATTGAATTTTAAAATCCATCAGTCATTTTTTGGGACAACCGGTACATAATCAACAGCTTTTGCTCTAAAAGTCAGATTAAAGAAATAGATTACGAGAAAGCAAGAATCATGTGGTCGTGGCATTTATCCGCATAAATGTAATAATTAGAGAATCTATCGAAACAGAATTGGGAATCTAAAATATCTCTAATGAGGGGGGGGGGGGGGTCTCTGAAGCTGCTATCACATTCACCAACATTTCGTAAGACTTTTGAGCCAACACTTGATTTCCTTCAACTTTTCGCTAGATATCCTCCCAACACCCAGTGTGATAGCAAACGGCAATGTCCCCCCAACTTTTTTCCACAGTTCCAAAAAAGTCTGGGCTAGCCTAGATTTTTCATCCAACATCGAACATTTCAACGAATCAGAGATAAGCGATTGATACGAATGGGCGATAAATATTATAGTTGGACTGGTTTTCCAGTTTTTCCTCCAACTTTTTCAAAGAGAATTGTAACCTTTTTCTCTCTTTGAACGGGAAAATGTTGGGGTTAAAATCGGCTGAAAAGTTTGTCTCGCCTAAAGTCCGTGAATCTGATAACAGCTTTACAGTATATATAGATTATGGTTAGTCTTTTTGAAAGCAAATTTAAATCGGAGTTAGGAGGCTGTTTCATTCAAATGAAAAGACCCGTTCGCTAATGCTAATCCTATGGAGGAAATTTATAAAGATATCTCGGTTGCATTTTAATATTTTTATATGGTTCTTTTTGCATTGGATAGCTGAAATGGATCTTAATGCAGACCGTTTTTTACTTTATATATATATATATATATATATATATATATATATATATATATATATATATATATATTCACAGATATTTTTTACGAGGACGCTTTCATTTTCTGAACCGGTTTGGAAAACGAAAGCACAAACCTAAAAAATAAAAATACCGGCAACCAAAATAAATAAAAAACGGCCTGCATTAAGACCCATCTCAGCTATCCAATGCAAAAAGAACCATTTAAAACTATTAAAATGCAACCGAGATATCTTTATAAATTTCCTCCATAGGATTAGTATTAGTGAACGAGTCTCTGGACTGAAGTGGTCCCTTAAAAGTCTATCGTGGTTTTTCGACTTCAATAATGTGATTTCTTTGAGTTCTGCAACTTTTGTGGCTGGAAGTATTTTTTTGGTTTTGACTTTTGTGAACTAATAAAACTCTCACATTTTTGTACTACCCTGATGAAGAAAATAGGATGATCGAAATTTGTTGATTGTGGATTTTATTTAATATTTTAAGTGTTTTTAAAAATTTGTTGTGTATATAAATACGTCTTTTAGTAAAGAATTTTTAATGTAAGTAATTAATTTCAAGACGTAATAGTTCTTTAATTTAATATTTATAAATAATGATTATTTTTTTATATTACATAAAAAAATTAATTATAAGATAATTACTGCAAGAGGGAATCTCTTACAATATACGTAAATTATGGTTAGACTTTTTGAAAGCAAATTCGACTCTGAGTTAAACGTCTGTCGTAGTTTTTCGACTTCAATAATGCGATTTCTTCGAGTGCTACTTTTGCGGTTGGATGGTTGGAAGTGTGTTTAGGTTTTGGCTTTTGTGAACTAATTAAATTCATCTCTCTCACATTGTTATAATGACCCTGATGAAGGTTACAGTGTGGCCGAAACTTGTTGGGGAGCTAAGGGGGGCTGAAGCCTCTCACAGGCTTCAAGATTAAATTATTTGAAGTTTTCCAAAAATATGAAAATTTACTTTTACTGCTGAGCCAAGCATTAAAGACCAATCACGTGAGTAATAGGTCTGAGTTAGACGAGTCTATTGTTGATAATAGGACTGGGAGCAATGAAAAGGGAGTTTTTCTTACTATTGCTTTTGTCGGGAATGGAGAGGATTTTCGTTCCCTCCTAATGCTTCCCTACCTTCGGAAAGGTTCATTATTTTGGCAGTATACCAAGACAGGTCTTTTAAAACTGGTCAATAAGTATATTATTTTTAACAGATTCTGCAAAACTGAAATTTTGAAAAATAGTAATCTTTTCATAATTTTTTTCTTATTTATACATTTTCTTACGAAATTTGAAATGCCAGCATTTTTATTTTCATCATTTAAAAAAATATTTCTGTTTTTATCAAAGAAATTTAAACCTTCTTAATGAGCCCCATCAAAAATTTTCAGAACCTCTTACCCAGTTTTCGATGGGCTCCCCCTTCCACCACCCAGCAGGACCGTAGCTAGAAATGAACAATACGGGAGGGGGGATGGCTCATAATTTTTCTCTCTCTCTCTCTCTCTGACGTAAAAAAAAAAAAGTTAAATTAGTACATATTCATATTGCAGGTACTATGTTTCTTATTAAAGTGTTGTAATAACTTCATTTTATGATAAGAAAATTATAGGATGATGAAAATTTTGAGTGCATAACTGGTGCAAAATTAAGCATCATGTTAACTTGATAATGCACAAATAGGATGAGGGAGTATTAAAACACTTATTTTAGATGCAATTGTGTAATTACGCAAAACTATGAAAGTATTAAAACACTTATTTTAGATACAATTGAGTAATTCTGCAAGGGTCTCAAAAGTCAATTTGATTTTTTAACAAAATTTCATTTGGATTTTCAGAACAGAAATTCATTCAATGACCTTGGAATTCAGAGCATTGGCGCAGTCAAGGGGGAGGTTTGGGGGTCAAAACCCCTCCCAGAACTAAGAAAGCTTGTTATAATGGCCCTTATATGAATCAAAACCAAACTTAATATTTAAACGTTTTGGTATATTTCGGAATTCGCGCTTTATTGAATCAGATTTCATTTAATAAAGCGATTCAATTAAATGGCAAAAATTCTACTTAAAACTGTAAAAGTGCATATTACATGGATTAGTGAAGTAAAAATTGGTTATTCGAACTAAATCACTTTTCTAAGACGTTTTCTTGCCACACAGATGCTCTTTGAGTTTAAGTATTATACAGTGAATATTCTAATTAGTACTGATTCTATTAACCGGCTATTCAAATAAACGGCAAACACCTTTATCAGAAACTCAACCCCCCCCCCCTAGAACCGAATTCTGGCTGCGCCACTGATCCAGAGGGAGGGGTGGGGGCTAAGCCGCCCATAGCGCCCCCTTAGCTACGGCCTTACCACCCAGTCTTCGTTCTGTGTCAAATCAATAAGAAAAAAAAAAAATGTATACCCGGGAACGACACATCTCGTTCATTTTTAATAAAATGCCCCCCCCCCCCCCCAAAAAAAAAAAAAAAAAATATATATATATATATATATATCGGACCGAACTTGTTTGACATTCATTCCAGTCTAGATCAGGAAAATATAGACCTTTAAGCCACTGCCGAAATTTGGCTGTTGTGGGTTTTATTTAATGTTTTAAGTGTTTTCAAAAACTTGTGTACATAAATAGCTCTTTTAGTACAGAAATTTTAATATAAGTGATTAATTTCAAGGCGTAATAGTCGTTTAGTTCAATATTTATAAATAAGTATGATAAAAGCATTTTTTTTTTCTTTTACCATAAGAAAATAAACTGCGTAAAAACACCGAGTTGTTCAACTAAATATAATCGATAGTACTGGGAAAAAATAATAAAAGCGAAAAACAGTAGCGTAAGTATGGATTCATATTTCAATTTAAAATCTTGGGTATAATCTATAAATGTAAACTCCTTAAAACATAGATAACAATATTTGTTAACCCTTAACTGCGGTTAGCGGTCTCACAGAGTGTAATTCGTAATTTTTAGTTTAATTATAGATAATGGTCAAATTCTGTTTCGTTTGGAGCCCTATTACTATCTTTAGAGACTTTTAAATACCTGAATTTTATTTATAATAGTCCTGTTTAATATAAAAATAGTATTCCGAGAGTTAATTTAACATTTTATTCATCTTTAGATTAAACGATCTGACAGGCCGCTGACAGCAGTTATGCGACAATTTTTGTCACAGCAGGTAAAGGTTAATGTTTTAAGTGTTTTTAAAAACTCGTGTATATACGTCTTAAAGAATTTTTAATATAAGTGATTAATTTAAAGGCGTAATAGTTTAATATTTATAAATAAATATGATTAAAGTTTTTCTTATGTATAAGAAAATAAACTGCATAAAAACATCGAATTGTTCAACTTTTATACCGATAGTACGGAAAAAAAAGCAAAAAACTGTAGCATAAGTATGGATTCATATTAATTTAAAATCTTACACATAAAGGTATACTTTATAAATGGAAACCCATTAAAATATAGTTAACAATATTTGTTAAAACCAATTTCTTTCTAAAAATATTATAACACATAAAATAGAATATTATACTTTATAATTCACCTACCCTTTTGCGTAGACATGATTTGTAGTGGATTTGACGTATATTTTCTTTTAATGTATATTTCTTTAGATAAAAGAAATATTTTATGTCCAAGAAGAATTTCGAGGTAACTTATCAATATAAATCTCATTTAAATCATCCAGCTATAAAGTCTTAGAATATCACAAAGTTCACATACTTTATTTTGTTTTACACATGATTTGTATCGTAACCACAGAGCAGTCGGAAGGGGTATTGCAATTTCACATGAAAAGTCTCAACAACGGAATCGAAATGGTTGGTATTTTTTTTATTTGTTCCGAACTCGCAACATTTTTTTTTTTTCTTTTTACCATTCATAAAAAGAAATCGTTTTTCATTTGCGCACGACACACAACAGCAAAATACTAATGACGGCCGCCGGCGTTGCCAACTTTAATTATTAAACTTTTCAGACAGTAGAGATCTGCACTAGCCGGACCTCGGCCCGAGCCAGGTTCGGGCCGATTTTCATTAATCCCTTGGAGACGAGCGACAAATATATGTGCCGCAAAAAGGCTTAAAGAATAATTGTTCATCTCCACCAGTAAAAATTTACTATAAAATGCCTTATTTAATAAGAGCATATTCTCGATTTAAAGTAATACAAATTTCTGTTTTTAAAATCCGGTGACAAAACATTAAGAAGATGGAAATTGCACGTTGAACGTAGCAAATGAGGTGCGTTCGAAACTTTTCATCATTCGAAACTTTTTCCCCATTGACCGTAATGTAATGGAATCCTTTTGATTGTCCCTGTAAATGATCTATGCATCCGACTTTCATAACATTTGAAATGACTCGACAAAATTACGTAATAATTATATGTTTTAAATTTCAAACGATTAAAATGCATTTGAAACTTTTTTCCCCATTGACCGTAATGTAACGGAATCCTTTTGATTGTCCCTGTAATTGATCTATGCATTCGATTTTCATAACATTTGAAATGACTCGACAAAATTACGCAAAAATTATATGTTTTAAATTTCAAACGATTAAAATGCATTTTATACTTTTTTCCCCATTGACCGTAATGTAACGGAATCCTTTTGATTGGCCCTGTAACTGATCCATCCATCCGATTTTCATAAAATTTGAAATGACTCGACAAAATTATGTAATAATTATGTATTTTAAATTTCAAACGATTTGGTTGGGTAATTTTTGCGTTGTTATATGCGGACAGACAGACGGACGGACTGAGCTACAACAATAGGTGCTACGTATTTACATAATTACGAACGCACCTAAAAATTTCTTAAAAGACTCCCGTTGCGAAGGTGTTTATGGCATTCGAGCCGGCCCGAGCCTTACTTTTTTTCTAAAGATTCGGGCCGACATGGGCCTTATTATTATTATTATTATTATTTGTAAAGACTCGGGCGGGCCTAGTCACTAATCTTTCCGGGACAGTGTCAGGCCTTACTTTTTTCCTGAAGGATCGGGCTGGGGCTAACTTATTTTTCTTTTTTCTGTATGAAGTCGTGATTGATTTCATTCTTCCTAGTCTTCATGGACTAAAATACTACCTCTGACAATAAAGTTCGGTGAATGAATTCAGAACGATTGATCTGGCAACACTAGGGAAACAAAACGATGCACCTGTATAGAGGCATGTGTTGACCATCTTCCCCCACCGTTGTTTAGTTGAGTGTCGATTATGTTCTGTGTAAGATGTGCTTTACTAAGTGCTTGCTCAGTGTGTTGGTTCTTAACTGACTGAGAACAGGAAAATGAACGAATAAAAGATCAGTTTAAAGTTTAGTTTTAAGCTTTGCAAGACACCAAAAGCAATTCATAAGGGATGGTGCAAATTGAACACCTACCGTACTCGCCAGACCTCAATCCTCCAAGCTTCTTCCTATTTTCACAACTCAATCTCTTTTTGAAAGAGATTTGACCATATTGTTGACGTCCAACGAAACGTGGCGAAGCTTTTGAACTTCATCCCAAAAGAAGACTTCTTGCGAATTTCCCAGGACATGTATAGCAGATCTCAGCGGTGTATATAGTTATGGGAGATGATTATTTGAAAGGATGGTATGATAACCTTCGTTAATATTTCATCTACATTAATGCTATAGGACTATTCACCGAACTTTATTGTCAGAGGTAGTATTCAGTCTCGGTTGAATCCTCTCCTATGAAAATCTTTTTTCGACAAGGCCAAATCTGTTCAAAAATCAGTAAAATTTGATTCAGTCAAAAAAGTTTTGCAAAAAATGCATATCATTTTAAATCGCCACTATTCTACTATTAAACATTAAAAATTATACTTTTTAAAGAATCGTAGATTTCTAGTCTTCTTAAAAAAAGAAAAAAAAAAAAAAAAAAAAGTTAAACACAAGATAAAAAAAAAAAAAGCCTACTTATGACAGATTTCCTTTCCATTCCATTCTCTGTGTTTGTCGAAAGTTCAGTTGAATTAGAAGGCCTGACTATGGAAGCGATTTTGAGTCAAACCAAATTTACCATTTTAGGACAATTAAATTAACTATCGAGTTATAAGCGATTTTGATCACATAATCACGCTTTTTTTCTCCTGTTGCAAGACTGATTTTTCTGTTTGCTTTCATCGGGAAATGCGATTCAAAACGCAAACTTTGACGGCTTGTACTAAAATCTATTTCGTTTGCCAAAAAAAAAAAAAAAAAAAAAAAAAAAAAGAGAGAGAAAAAAAAGAAAGAAAGAAAGGGAAAATGAATTTTGTTAGTTTTTGAACAACAATGAGCATTTCCGAACAAAAATAAATTAAAACTTATGTCACAAAGTCATGTCACCTTTGGAACATAAAAACAGCTTTAACCCCTTGGGGACGAGAGACACACATACGTGCCGCAAAAAAGGCTTAAGGGTGTTCTTAAATCAAAAAGGGCAACTTTGTGACACATGCATTAATTTATTTTTGTTCGCAAATGCATGAAAATAGCGGACGTTATTATTCAGAAACTGTCTAATGGCACTCATTCTTTTGTTTTTTAAAAAACACAATTCATAGGTTTTTCATAACAAGCTTTCAAAGTTGACACTTTTGAGCCTATTTCCCGACGAAAGCAGAAAAACCGGTCGAAAAGGAGGAGAAAAACGGGTGATTGCGTCATCGAAATAGCTTATAACTCGATAAGTAATTGAATGATCATAAAATGGAAAAATAAGTTCCATTCGAAATCGCTTCCATAGACAGGCATTAAAATTTTATAACTTTCTGTTAAAAAATGAATTTGTAAATGTGTCAAAACGTTTTTCGCTTGTTGAGCGGATCAGTTATGAACACCCTTAAGGGTGTATTCGAAAAAACGCTTTTCCACCTTCAACAGCTCGAAATTTTCCGATACAATTTCACACACATTTTTAAAGGTAGAAACATGAAACTTGCTGAGGGCATTTTTGAAGAGATGTACAAAATGCCGTGTAATGTATTTTTACGCTCAATTCATTAGAATTTTATTTATAAATAATTATCTTCTCAGTATGACTCTTTTTTTCGTTACCAGATCGCTCGCTTCGGAAAAATCAGTTCAAAATGCTGTTTTCGATTGCATTTTTCGCAATATTTTCTGCATTTATCAAAGAATCGACAATTACGGCACCTTTGAGTACTTTCTGAATAAGACATTTTGCCAGTTTGGTGCATTTCAGACCAAAAATGAATCTAAAAATAAATCGGAAAGTAAGCAGTTTGAATCGAAATACACCCTTAAGAATCCTTGTTTATCCCTATGCCCCCATACCAGTAAAATTTTACTGTAAAATTTGCCTTATTTAATCGTAGCATTTTCTCGATTTAATAAGGCACAAATTTCTGTTTTTAAAGACCGGTGACAAAACATTAAACATTTCGTAAAAAGCTCCCGTCGCGAAGGAGTTTATAATCATGCATTATGTGATGTTTTACGTTTAACCTATAAAGCTGCGTGTAAAAAACATTAATGTTTGATGTGAAATCAATTTTTAGGTGAGTTCGTAATTATGCAAATACGTATAGCATCTATTGTTGTCGTTCAGTCCGTCCGTCTGTCTGTCTGTCCGCATATAACAACGCAAAAACTACCCAACCGAATCGTTTGAAAATTAAAGTACATAATTGTTACATAATTTTGTCGAGTCATTTCAAGTTTTATGAAAATCGGATGCATAGATCAATCATAGGGACAATCAAAAGTGTTCCGTTACATTACGGTCAATGGAGGAAAATGTTTCAAATGCATTTTAATGGTGTTACACTCATTCGAACATAATATAATAGACATGAATCTATGATGTAACTAAAATATACATTCTGTACAATCTGGGATGCAAAGAATACTTATTATTAAAGTATCTATAAAGTACTTATTATATATATATTTTGCAAAATCTTTGGTGCAAAGAACATTTGTTATGGATTTACAAGGCCACACAAAAGTATTCCATTCCATAATGGTATAGGGAGAACATTATTTGGTGCGCATTTCAATTGTAATTAACTATTTGCAATTTTATGAGATTGATACATGAGAGTGATATTTTAAATCTTTGTTATCATACGAACGCACCTCATTTGCTACGCTTCACTTGCAATTTCCAACTTGTTTCTTTTATAAAAATGTTTCTGCATTTATAAAAAAAAAAAAAAAAAAAAAAAAAAAAAAAAATCGATAATCATGGCACATGGCGTACTTTCTAAATATACATACACCGTAAATAAATGAGAATTGACCAGTTTGATGAGTTTGGGAGCAAATGTGAATTCAAAAATAAATCGGAAAATAAGCAATTTGAATCGAAATACACCCTTAATACAGGGTGTTCTCAACTGATCCGCTTAACAAGCGAAAAACGTTTTGACACATTTACAAATTCATTTTTTTAACGGAAAGATATAAAATTTTAATGCCTGACTATGAAAGCGATTTCGAATTGAACTTATTTTTCCATTTTATGATAATTCAATTACTTATCGAGTTATAAGCTATTTCGATGACACAATCACCCGTTTTTCTCCTTCTTTTCGTCGGGAAATAGGCTCAAAAGTGTCCTCTTTGAAGGCTTGTTATGAAAAATCTATTGTGTTTTTTTAAAAACAAAAGAATGAGTGCAATTAGACAGTTTCTGCTATTTTCATGCATTGTCCGAACAAAAATAAATTAACGCATGTGTCACAAAGTTGCTCTTTTTGATTTAAGAACACCCTTAATACAATAAGCAATCTGTTCAAATTCGAATAAACCAGTTTCGGTTTCGAATTACAAATAAGAAACGAAAATCGGAAGTCCTTTATTTATTAGAATCTGTACATGGCAAATGGATTATTGAGTAATCCCCCATATGGCCCTTCATTTTTTGGGGGGTGCACCGCACACACCGAATTAACAGGTGTGTGTGCGTGTATGGGGGAGGTGTATAGTGTTAAGGGTGGGCACCCAATCAGTGGCCGATTGTCGACGGGCGGCAGAGCGTGATAAGATCATAGGGGCGCTCAAGATGAAAACCTATTCATGAAAAGGCGCGTCTGGACTGTAAGTGGGAGTGAACACAGGACCTGCGCGGAAAATATGCTAAGTTTCAAGCCCTGGTATTGTTTTATTCGCGTGAGTCTATGTTCAGAGCATATTTTAAAATTATGAGTCGGGAAGTCTAATTATTTTTCTGGGTTTTATTTTCCCAAAGGATGTGGTATGGTCATCAAAGAGAGAAAAGAGGGGTGATAAACATGTCACGGAGTTTGTAAGAGCGACACAAGACTCGCCGTACCAAGGAAGCTGACAAATCAGTTGGCGTCTCAGAAAATATGCCCGATTTCAAGCCACGGTATTGTTTTATTCACATAAGGCTATGTTCGGACCGCATTTTAAAAATATAAGATGAGAAGTCAAATTATTTTTGAGGGTTTTATTTTGCCAAAGGCTGTTATGGCCTTCAGCGAAAGAAAAGTGGGGGTGATAAACATGTCATGGAGTTTATTAGAATGACATAAGTCTCACCACAACTAAGAAGCTGACATATCAGTTGCCGTTTCAGCCCTCGATTATGTTACAGGGCTACTTTTAGCCATGTGTGAAAACCCGCGCGCTATTCAGTAGTGCAGATGTTAAAAAGACAGAGGGTCCTTTGAGCAGAGAATATGGCTCAAGTGTATACCCTAGAAGAGTGTACATATTAACTTTCTTCAGAAACAGAGTATATGCAGGGGCGTAGCTTGAAATATATGTTGGGGGGGGAGAACCAAAATTTGGCGCCTTTTAATGTTTTGGTGCCCTTGAATTATTTGCACATTTTTTTAGGAGAGGGGGGGGGGGTAGTTATGCTACTTTTTATGTTTAGTTCATTATTCATGGTAATGGCATCTATTTAGGTGATATAAGTGATGCAGCTATGATTAAACTTCCATTTCCAGCGTGCATGCACATGTGCTGATAAAATATCTCTCCCAGCTCTTTTTTTTCAAGGTCTAAAAAGGCAATGTAGAATGTTTGAAGAGAATCCGAATCCTGGATCCTTAAATTCATTTTCCTGACATGATAAGAACAATTGTATTTGGAAGAAAAATAAAAATACAGAACACAACGTTAATTACAATAGAGTTATAGTGGTTTCAAAGCCGCAGCTTCCGCCCGAAACTTACTGGTCAATATAATTGAATTTAGCCTTCAATTTTTTCTGGTGATATCCTCCGAGATCGGGCCCACTACTATCACTCCCGCCAATGTGGTGGGAGTAATAGTAGTAATAGTGATAGTAGTAGTGATAGTAGTAGTGATAGTAGTAAAAAAGGAACTATGTAAAAAAAGGAACTTTAAATCTCTGGATGAACATTCGACCCTTTTTCAAGGAAGTAACGGTGGTCTATATACCAAATATACTGAATATTCCAGTTTCTGTAAAATGAAATAACATGTTTTCCCTTTTATAATCTTAGTTCCCCAGTAAATACAGATAAGTAAAAAATAACATGTATTGGACTGCAATTGTAACACAAAACTTTAAAGTAGTTATTTTTTCTAATGTGCATTTTTTAAATCGGGTGCACGATTATTCAATTAATTATACAGTACATTAACGAATACTTTTTTCCTGTCACTTTTTAACATTAAAAGACAGTCGTTCAAAATAAATTTAATTCTCTCTTTTGACAATGGCTACTTTAAAAGCAAAAATCATTATTTCCAAATCCCTTTATCCAATTACTTGAACAAAAACATTTTTAACCCCTTAAGCAACATGTTCAATTTAGCAATAGTATGCTGAATACCGGATATCATTAAATTTCGTCAAAAGTAATTTATCACAATAGCAATTAGCGACGCAAAAAACTCAGATGCATAGAATATTTCAATCTGGATTTAAAATAAAGACATATACACATAAATTTTGGAATTTCAGATAGAAGAGTTCACTTTGCACGTCGGTACATCGTGATGTTTATATAGTTAATTGAAAACTGTTATTTTTCAGATAAATCAAATTTAAGCTGTAATGTCCACCGCAAGGCAGAAAAAAGACCCATCAGAAGAGTGACAATAACTTGAAATGCATATGCACAATTGAAAAACATAACAAAATTATATTTAGGAATCATATTATAAAACAAAAATAGAGCCCCCCCCCCCCCAAAAAAAAAAAAAAAAAAAAAAAATATTGCTCAGTTGAAAATGCTTTTGAAAAACATTTTTTTTACCACATGATCAGTAACCCTTGCAAGAATGAAATCAGTACCACTTGATCTTAAACAATGCATTTTTAACTATAATGTTACAATTTAATATACAGTATTTTATAAAATAAAATCTGTGAAAATGCAGTATGTGGATACCAAAAACCTAAATAATAATAATAATAATAAATCATGTAAAACTGAATATTTGTTTGGTTCCATTCGATTGCATCTTACTATGTTCGATTGCTTTTTCGAAAAACATTTGTAAATAATGGTGTATTCCGATCCAAACTGCTTATTTTCGCATTTAATTTTGAATTCACTTTTGCTCTCAAATTCATCAGACTGACAGATTCTCTTATTGAGAAACTATACAAGGTGCCGTAAATCTCGATATTTTGATAAAGGCAGAAAATAAAGGAAAAATTGCTGTCAAAGTGATCGTTGTGAACCGAATTTTCCGAAACGGAAGACCTGGAGACAAAAAAAGAACCATGCTGAAGCAATGATTGTTTATCAATCAAATTCTAATAAATGGAGCGAAAAATAAGACCATACAGCACCTTGTACATCTCTTCAAAAATCACTCCAGCAAGTTTCATGTTTCTATTTTTAAAAATGAGTCTGAAATTCTATCAGAAAATTTCGAGGTGTTGAAGGTAGAAAAGCATGTTTTCGAGTACACCCTTAAACATATATTTCTTTTGATTTTTGGGGAAAGCTTCATTCCTGCCCAGTCTTGGGTTAAAACTAGGTCGATTATTAATAATGTAAAAGTTTCAGAAATCACCATTAATCAAAAAATAGCTATCTGTTTAGGAAATAAATAATAAAAATCATTAAAACTTAAATTTACCGGAAAACTGAGAATGCTATTCGATTTTTTTCCTATAATAATAGCAATGATTGATAATAAATGAACTCACAATTGCGTCAGAAATTGTGCACAAACATTGTACTTTAAGAACATGCTTAATTAAAGGAAAATATGTACATTTTTTACCTTCGACTGCATCATCGTTTTTCATCCACTTTTTCATAAATTTGCGTCATTTCTTCGCTTCATAACTTCTTTTTCGCTTTTATTCCTGGTTTTTTATTTTTATGTTTTATTTCAGTCATCATTCATGACTGAATTTCTTCTCTCTGGATGACTACGAAAGACAGCTTTTTATTTTTATTTTAAAAATTGAACGAAAAAAATCGCTAGTTTTGAAAAGTCGCGTTATTAGCTTCAGTACAATCTGTCAACACTAGATACTGGACAACAAAGATGTATGTAGGTGACGCCCGGAAATTATCTAACCTCACACAAGGAAGGACACAAGAGGGGAGTTAAAATAATTAAGGTCAGATGATCCTGTCGAGGACCACCAACCTTGAATTGGAATAAGGGAAGAGCTTTTCTCCGAAAAATCACATTACATCGAACAATGTGATCGAACAATGTCCATTTCCGAATTGTGTTCTTGTTTTCGCACTGGGGATAGCGCCTAGTAGTAATCTTACAATGCCTCAAATGTAATGGATTGCCTATATTCTTTTGAAACCATAATTTATTTTCTTATAAATTTACAATAATATTAATTCCAAATCATGTTACTGCTATTTCATTATTTTTTCTTTTTCCCCTTTTTTTTTTTTTTGTGTGTGTGTGTGTAGAAAATAATCTAAGAATGCCACATTAATAATAAAAATTTTAGGTGCCTAAACGGCGCCTTTAAACCTTCCATGGCGCCCTTTTTGAAACCCTATTTTTTAGGTACCTGACTGCACCTCTAAACCTTTTGTGGCGCCCTACTACTAAAACATATTATAGAACCATCCAAACGCACTACAGTCGTTTCCACACTTCTTTTCCCTTTCTATCTATTTCTAAGGGTGACCAACACTACTATAAGAAGGAAATAACTGTACATCTACCAGAAATTCATTACAAGCCTGTTTTTGAAATTTTTTATTTTGGATGCATAAATTTTCTTCGGGATAGGAGTTGGGGAATAGAGGTAGTAACAAGCCTAAAATTAAGTGCCTTTTTCATGTTTTGTAAGTGATTAGTAATTTATTTTGTAATTTTACATTTCAAATTAAGTTATTTTATAATTACTTATTACTACTTACAAAGCCTTTTTTTCCGGGCGCCTAGCGGCGCCCTTAAGCCTTCTTTGGCGCCCTACTACCTGAACATATTGGGAGGGGAGGCTCCCCCCCCTCCCCCCCCTAAAGCTACGTCCCTGAGTATATGGCGTTCCTCAAAAAAAAAACCAAAAGGTATATGGTATATACTCCCGTATACCCTCCACTACATCCCTTTCGCTATTATTCATATAGAAGAAATTTATAAAATATCTCGGTTGCATTTCAATATTTTTTTAATGATTTTATTTCTTGAGAAGCAAAGTATTATGGTGTTCCTTTAAAAAATCCAGAAGGTATACGGTATATACTCCCGTATACTCTCCACTACATCCCTTTCGCTATTATTCATATAGAAGAAATTTATAAAATATCTCGGTTGCATTTCAATATTTTTTAATGATTTTATTCGCATTGGATAGCTGTGATTGACCTATACAAAGACAGTTTTTTGCTTTTTCGATTGCTCCCCCCCCCCCCTTCCTCCCAACGAGTATGTTTTTACTTTCGAGGTTCCGAAAATGAAAGTGTCCTCATTAAAAACATCTGTAAACAAAATCGCTACTCAATGCGAAAAAAACTTTTAAAAATATTGAAATGCAATTGAGATGTCTTTATAAATTTCTTCCATAGGAATAGCATTAGGGAAAGACTTGCTGAACTGAAAGCAGCCTCATAAGTTTCCCTAATAGCATGCATGGTCACAGTGACATCACTGTGAGTCACTTTGGTCACATCACATCTGTGACCAAAATGCCACCACTCAGTGACGTCACATTGTGACTGAGATGTGAATTTCTTAAAAATCTTTAGAAATTTGTAAATATCCTTAAACATGTTATTTACTTTAAAAATCATGTTTCCGGCAATTTAAATATCGTCGCTTTTGTCACAGTTTCGTCACAATGTTAATGTCAAATTAGTCACAAATGACACATTTTTCACAAATTTGTCACATTGTGACCACTTTGTGAAACGTCACAAAAGAGCTCTAAAACGACCATAACGACTTCACATCGACGTCACGTGACATCACATCGACAATCGATGGTCACAATGTCACAATGTGACTTCACAACGACGTTGCAGTGACGTCACCATGCTTTACGGGTTGTGGGCATTTGATTCATTCCAGGAGTGATTGTGGAATCATGAAAAAATACCTGAAATTTGAGTGAGACAACGTTTCTGTACAGGAACAAGGGGGAACGAGGACATAATTTATTACAGGGAGGCCAAATTACATAATATATGAATTTTAATTTTGTTTAGCAATCAAATGAAATTGATATTTTTATTTTATTTTATGAATTGAACTATCAGAAAAACAGAAATTTTGGTACTGTAAATTAAAAAAATGCCTGAATTCAGGTATATAACCTGAACACAATCACCCCTGTCATTCTTAAGGGTGTACTTAAATCAAAAAAGGCCACTTTCTAACATATGCTTTAACTTATTTTTGTTCGGAAATGCATGAAAATAGCAGGTGTTGTTCAGATATTGTCTAATTGTACACAATTTTCTGTTTTTCTTTTAAACACAATAGATCTTTCATAGCGAGCTTTCAAAGTTGACACTTTTTGAGCCCATTTCCCAACGAAAGCAGAAAAACCGGTCGAAAAGGAGGAGGAAAACGCGGGATTACGTGATCGATATAGCTTAGAACTGTATAGGTTATTTAATTATCATAAAATGGAAAATCAAGTTCGATTCGAAATCGCTTTCCTAGTCAGGCCTTTCAATTTTATATCTTTCTGTCAAAAAATGAGCTTATAAATGTGTCAAAACGTTTTGCGCTTGTTGAGCGGAGCAGAGAACACCAGTAGTATAGTAATAGGGGTTCCACATCACCGGGTGGAGGGTGGTGACCTCTGCATGCTGCTTGAAGGTCATCGGGTGTTCGAGCTGTAAGAGGGGGGTGGGGTGAAGGTCATCGGGCGTCACGCAAGGTTAAGATGACGTCATCTTATAGGATGAGTGTGTTTTAGATAAGAATTTTTTTTTTTAATTTTAAGCGGGAATTTTAGGGAGTTAGAATTTTTTTGGTGTACTATAGTACGATGATGTTTTTTTAATTTTAATGCGGGGACTTTAAAATTTTCGGTGCACTTTCGTTTTAGATAAGAATTTTTTTTAATTTTAAGCGGGAACTTTAGGGAGTTAGGTTTTTTTTTTTTTTCACTCTGCCCTGATTCGAGAGCTAATTTTTGATTTTAAGCGGGAGATGATTGTTATTTTGTTGCACTCATGTATAAGAGGTATTTATTTATTTTATTTATTAATATTAATTAATTTTTGAGTGAATTTTGTGAAAATAGAAATTTTGTGGAGATTGATTTTTTTTTTTTTTTTTTTTTTTTTTTTTTTTTTTTTTTTTCACCGTGTTTTAAATAAGGGGTTAAGCGGATATTTTGGGGACATAGAATGTTTTTTTCTATACTATTGTACGAGTGGTTTTTAATTTTAATGTGGTGACTTAAAAATTTTCTGTTTGGTGTAATTTAAGATTTTTTTTTTTTTTTTTAATTTTAAGCCGAAATTTTGGAGAGATTGATTTTTTTTCACCATGTTTTAAATAAGGGGTTAAGCTGATATTTTTTTTTTGGGGGGGGGGCATAGAATATTTTTTTCTGTACTATTGTACGAGTGGTTTTTAATTTTAATATGGCAACTTAAAAATTTTCACTTTGGTGTAATTTAAGAGTTTATTTTTTGATTTTAAGCGGGAATTTTGCGAAGATTGATTTTTTTTTTTTCCACTGTGCTCTTACATGATGAGTTAAGCGGGTATTTTGGGGGAAATTATTATTTTTGACTAATCATACGCGAAGGATCTATTTTTTTTTTTTTTTTTTTTTTTTTTTTTTCGGGGGTTGAAATTTTAATAAAGAACTAATTAAGAAGGGTTCATTTACAGTGAATTAATGAATTATTTTTTAGGAGTAATTTTGTTAAGATTGAATTATTTTTTCATTTTTTGGAGTTTTAAGTTGATATTAATGTTTAATATGGGGACTTTATTTTTTTTGCAATGAAATTGACGTGCGCTCGTCGATCTAACCGTTCGGAGTTTATAGTTTTCTTCAAATCATGTGTGAATATTGGTTTAGAATTTCTTAGAATGACTTCCACCACGTTTATATCTATCCAATATCATAAATAACACATGCTGGTAATGGGAATTTGGGAATAACAATTTTAAATATTTATTGAATGAAGGAACTTTAAAATTATTTCGAGTACTATTTTTAGTCAACTATGTTATACACTTGATATTTTAGAATAGTTAAAAAATAACTTTAAAATTTGAATGAAAAAATATGTTTCAAAATGGGATTTTACGTGCTAGCATTGAATCGCACTCGTCGCCCTAACGGTTTGGAATATGTGGTTTCCTTCGAACCTTGGTGAAAATTTAATTTAATTGATTATTATTATTATTTTGTATGTGTTGTATATATTTGTGCGTATGTATGTTTCTGTGTTGTATGCATGTATGTGTGTGAATATATGTTTGTGTATTGTATGCATGTATGTATGTGTGTTGTATGCATGCCTGTGTGTGTATGTATATGCGTGTGTTGTATGTATGTATGTATGTATGTATGTGCATGTTAAATGTATGTGTGTGTAATTTTTTTGCCGATAGGCGTGATCTTTAGCTGAAAGTGACCTAGGGTCAAAACTTTTACCCAGGAATCGCCACGGGGAGGCAGATCACATGATTCCCGTATTGCACACATTCACATACATTATTTCGAGCGATATTTTTGGTGAAAAATAATATGCAAATGAATTTGTAGAATAATTAAAAAATAACTTTAAAATTTAAATGAAAGAATGTTTCAAAATGGAATTTTACGTACTAACATTTAATCGCGCTCGTCGGTTTTTACTGTTTGGAGTCTGTTAATTTTCCTTTAACCTTGGAAAACCTTGCGTCAATAAGGATATTTCAGAAAGACCCCCACTTTGGGTACTCTTTTAAACTAATATTTGTAATGAGATGTGATCGCGCGCGTCGGCCTAACTGTTTGGAGTATCAACATAAAATCAGCAAATTAATACAAAATATTTCAAATAGTAAGAAAATGATTGATTAAAATCATCAAGTAAGAATAAAAATACTTCAAGCAATGAGAAAATAAATGTTTAAAATCGCCAATTTAACATAAAATATTTCACACAATAAAAAACGAAAGATTAAAATCGCCAACTCAAAACGAAATCTCATGCAATTAGAATAAAAACATAAAAAAAATCGCCAAATTAAAAGATTATTCTTATCTCACAATAAATATTCTGAAAGACCTATTCAAAAATTCTAGTTAAAGTTTTTATTCAAAATTCAAATAAAACTCCTTAAGTTTTGACATGTCCCTAAAAATTTAAAGTAAACATTTTTTCAAAGTGTAATTATCAAAGATTAATTTTTCTAATAATTAACTCATGTAAAGATAGTTCAAAATGCAATGATTCACCATTTGCTTTTTAAATCTTAGAACATATTATCTGTGATATAAACATCACGTTACGTAAAAATTATAAATAAATATTAGTAGTTTTAAAATAATTTTTATTCGAATGGGTAGTTTGATAAATTAATAACATTAGAATTTTTTGGATAAAAAAAAAATAACGATTGAGAAACTAACCATTTCAAAATATTTTCTTGGCATAAATGAATTTAAAAGTATTAAAACCCTTTTCAAAATATTTTTATAAAACCAACTTTCATGCAATTCAAAAAGTTTTTATATGAAAATTAAATATATATATTTTTTTTTCTTAAGAGAAATATTTTACGTGGGTGAAAAAGTGAGAGTCAGTTAATTTATGAATCACTTTAAAATATTACCACGCAATAAATTGTTTTGAAACTATATTCTTAAACATATTAATATTTAAAAGTTTAGTCATTTTATACATTTTATATACAAATTTTACTTACCAACATATGAATTCGCCTTCAATCCGCACTTTCTTGAAGAGTAATGTTTGATAAACTCTTATCAACACAGCATGTTGTTGTGAATCACTAGCAAGTTAAGACAGGTATGATATGACTAATCGTTACGTTTTTCCCAGAGAGGTGAAGTCATTCTTATCAAATCCTATTCTGAATGAGAAATATTTCAATTGCAATTAACTTCAGATTTTGTTATTTAATAATTATTTTTTTTAATTTGACAATTTTAATTAATGTTTTAGTGAAAATATCTTTATTTATAAGATTTTTATTTATTTATTTTTTTTAATTGCTTATACTATTTCAAACATGTACATTCTTATTTGTAAATACAAATTCATAAAAAAAAAAAATCTTTGAATGATTTTATTATTATTATTGCTAGACATTTTATTAGAAAATCATTTAAACTTTTAGCTTTTATTATTATTATTATTTAGATATTAAGAAGTGACGAAGACCTGTAGAATTAATCTCATCTTAAAACTGATTAATATTCGAAGAAAAATTTATTCTGTTATTTTTTAATTTACCAAACATATATCTTAATATTCATTAACACACTTCTTATTTAATGAATAATATATTTTGATATTTCAAAAATTAAACTAACTCTTAAGAATATGACTCGATACAATTTACTTATTTTATACAAGTTAACTTTACTAAGTATCGTTAAAATTATTCATTTACCAATGATTTAAACTTCACATTTTAAAGTTATTTATATAATATACTAACATTTAATTATAATAGGTTTAATTTTATTAAAATTACTGAAGAAAATAAAATTTATACTAAGTAAAAATTTAAAACCATCAATTAAATATATTAAACAACAGCAACAAACTTATAATTAAGATATGAATAAATAAAAAATATTTGAATCACACAATAGTAAAAAGAAATACTTAATCATTCATAAAAATTCTTCCCTTTAACATTCGCATCTGTGTTAGTAAAAATATAACACTAAAGTTTTCAAAAATATTATAAACATTTACAAATAAACAAAGAAAATTGAGTATTAAATATCAAATAATGGACATGCAATCTTTACACTCACATCTTACAACGTACTTAGTAACCAAATTTAATGATTTTTAAGCATGTCTTCTTAAATTTTTTACCATGAAAGACTATCACAGTTGAATTTTTAGCTTTCTCTTCATAACTTTATCGAGAGAAAATTGAGTATTAAATATCAAATAATGGACATGCACTCTTTACACTCACATCTTACAACGTACTTAGTAACCAAATTTAATGATTTTTAAGCATGTCTTCTTAAATTTTTTACCATGAAAGACTATCACAGTTGAATTTTTAGCTTTCTCTTCATAACTTTATCGAGAAATATGTAATGTATACCACATGATTTCATTAAATGAATCACAATACAATTCAAACTTCTCATTTTCAATGTTTTATATATACTAGTGTTTATCAAATAGGTGCTTATTCTGAACAATCATTACTTAGTATATTGATGAAAAGTTTGTGTTGAACGGTTTTTAACTTAAATGGTGTGAGAGAAGGACATATTAGGACAGAAGTTATTAAATATAGAGTCTTTAAAGTTTATATCCGTGTAAGAAATGGCATTTCAAGAAACAAAGTTGTGTCATATTTAAAAGTATTCTTTATATTCGAAACGCACACATGATCACGATCACATCACTGAAGAGTATAGAGAAGCTGTTTATGATGTATATAATTTGAATTTTCATTAACACAATATTATAACCGAAGTTTTTCGACAGTTTGAAAAATTATGATGCACAACGTCTGCACACGTTAACACAGAATAAGATTAGCTTATGCCCTTTCGATGATAAGCGTTATTTGCAGGTAAGATGCATTAACATAACAACATTTTCTTGATAATTTTTCTTGCAGGTTTCGAAACCACAAACATCTGATCATACTTCTCATTTTTAACACGCGACACTAACCATTGGGCCATTAAAGCCCGTAATTTAGTAACTAAAAAGTAAGAAAGATCATCGAAAGTGATTACTTCACACATGCAAAAATAATTTTTATTGTGACTTATCAGTTAAAAATCACGAAGAAAAGAAAAAAATCACATATGTTTTGGATTACTTTGAGATTTTATGAGTCACCTCATCAGTTAAATAGACATATTCACTTCTTATGAAATGTATTATATTTTAGTTTATCAGTCATAGTGTGATTACTTATTAATAATTTTAGTATCATTAAAAAAGTTAAAAAAAAGTTAAATATATCAAAAATACAAGTTCGTGTTAAAGGTTTAAACAAATTGTTAAAATAATTTTACAAAACTTTACAAATTATTTAAAAATGATTCACTAATATTTAGTAATCGACAAATTTTAATAGCCATAATCATTTATATGTGATTAAAGTTTTCTGTTTTAACTGTTAAGTTATTAGATTCCCCCTTCAATTACATCTCATTGATAAGTTTTAATCAACCAACCAACCAACCATCCATTCAACTGTTTCCGCAAATAACTAGTATGTCAGTTAGATTTTCAGTTTTAACTGTTAAATTATTACATCCCCTCCCCTTCAATTTCATCTCATTGATAAGTTTTCAACAACCAACCACCCAACTGTTTATCAACCCTAACAACCAGGTATTTGTTTGCCCTAGTAACCAAAAAGCTTTTATTGACACATGAACAAAATTTTTAAGATGTAAGACTTATCATTTTTAATCGAAAAAACAATGACATATGTAATAGTTTTTCCTTACTTAAATGAAACCTTTGCATGTGCATGGTAAAACTTGGAAAATTCATTTAATACACAAATTTAAAGTCAACAGACAAGGTCTTCATACTTCTTTTAGTATTTTGCTAACATTTTACCAAATATCTTAAGAAATCAACAAATTATTTTAATAAAAATTCTCATTTGTAAGTGACGTTACTAACCTAACTTGAAAAAATTAACTTGTCAAAGCAGGTTTTGATTATTCCAACTTAGTAATAATCATAAGTTTCATATGATAATCGACCTGTTTGGTTATTTCCCAGTATGGTTTTATAAAAAAAGTCTCACATGCAAATAACATAACTTAACTAACTTGAAAAAAATAACTTGTCAAAGCAGGTTTTCAATGTTTCAACTTAGTAATATTCATAAGTTTTATATGATATTCAACCTATTTGGTTATGTCTCAGCATATCTTTATAAAATTTATCTAAAAAACCTTTAATATCAATGTTTAAAAATATGTGAATAATTCAGTTAGTCTTTTAAAGATGATTATTTTCCCTTCTATTATTTAAAAAACATTTTTAAATAAAATTATTACTGATGCCAGTTTATCTCAGTGTTATGAAATGTGCAAGCGAAACTTTTCATTCTAATTTTCATATTTTATTATTTCAAATTATTGTTTTCAAGTTGTACTAAAATTTGGAAAAAAATATTTAATTTTCATGCATAATTAAATTGAAATACTTTAATAATAAAGACACATTTAACATTGTATACTCACCTAATCCAACACTTTCACAAATACACGTCCTTCTCACTCCAAGGTTTAGGAAGAAATGAGAGATTCAAAGTCCTTATCAGAAAATGTTATCAGATAATTTTATCTTAAGATAGGTGACGTCATAGAACATATGTCATCAACTGGTCACGTGATGTATATCATATGACCGATGCTTTGTTAATTAATTAATCTTATTAATTAATTATTAAGTATTAAAATAATTATCAATTAATTCATTAATTAAATTAATTAATATTATTAATTAATTTTATTAGAAATAATAATTAATTCTTTGTTATTAGAAATAATAATTATTTTAATAAGATTAATTAATAAGATTAATTAATTTAATTAATGAATTAATTGATAATTATTTTAATACTTAATAATTAATGAATAAGATAAATTAATTAACAAAGCATCGGTCATATGATATACATCACGTGACCAGTTGATGACATATGTTCTATGACGTCACCTATCTTAAGATAAAATTATCTGATAACATTTTCTGATAAGGACTTTGAATCTCTCATTTCTTCCTAAACCTTGGAGTGAGAAGGACGTGTATTTGTGAAAGTGTTGGATTAGGTGAGTATACAATGTTAAATGTGTCTTTATTATTAAAGTATTTCAATTTAATTATGCATGAAAATTAAATATTTTTTTCCAAATTTTAGTACAACTTGAAAACAATAATTTGAAATAATAAAATATGAAAATTAGAATGAAAAGTTTCGCTTGCACATTTCATAACACTGGGATAAACTGGCATCAGTAATAATTTTATTTAAAAATGTTTTTTAAATAATAGAAGGGAAAATAATCATCTTTAAAAGACTAACTGAATTATTCACATATTTTTAAACATTGATATTAAAGGTTTTTTTAGATAAATTTTATAAAGATATGCTGAGACATAACCAAATAGGTTGAATATCATATAAAACTTATGAATATTACTAAGCTGAAACATTGAAAACCTGCTTTGACAAGTTATTTTTTTCAAGTTAGTTAAGTTATGTTATTTGCATGTGAGACTTTTTTTATAAAACCATACTGGGAAATAACCAAACAGGTCGATTATCATATGAAACTTATGATTATTACTAAGTTGGAATAATCAAAACCTGCTTTGACAAGTTAATTTTTTCAAGTTAGGTGAGTAACGTCACTTACAAATGAGAATTTTTATTAAAATAATTTGTTGATTTCTTAAGATATTTGGTAAAATGTTAGCAAAATACTAAAAGAAGTATGAAGACCTTGTCTGTTGACTTTAAATTTGTGTATTAAATGAATTTTCCAAGTTTTACCATGCACATGCAAAGGTTTCATTTAAGTAAGGAAAAATTATTACATATGTCATTGTTTTTTCGATTAAAAATGATAAGTCTTACATCTTAAAAATTTTGTTCATGTGTCAATAAAAGCTTTTTGGTTACTAGGGCAAACAAATACCTGGTTGTTAGGGTTGATAAACAGTTGGATGGTTGGTTGTTGAAAACTTATCAATGAGATGAAATTGAAGGGAAGGGATGTAATAATTTAACAGTTAAAACTGAAAATCTAACTGACATACTAGTTATTTGCGGAAACAGTTGAATGGATGGTTGGTTGGTTGGTTGATTAAAACTTATCAATGAGATGTAATTGAAGGGGGAATCTAATAACTTAACAGTTAAAACAGAAAACTTTAATCACATATAAATGATTATGGCTATTAAAATTTGTCGATTACTAAATATTAGTGAATCATTTTTAAATAATTTGTAAAGTTTTGTAAAATTATTTTAACAATTTGTTTAAACCTTTAACACGAACTTGTATTTTTGATATATTTAACTTTTTTTAACTTTTTTAATGATACTAAAATTATTAATAAGTAATCACACTATGACTGATAAACTAAAATATAATACATTTCATAAGAAGTGAATATGTCTATTTAACTGATGAGGTGACTCATAAAATCTCAAAGTAATCCAAAACATATGTGATTTTTTTCTTTTCTTCGGGATTTTTAACTGATAAGTCACAATAAAAATTATTTTTGCATGTGTGAAGTAATCACTTTCGATGATCTTTCTTACTTTTTAGTTACTAAATTACGGGCTTTAATGGCCCAATGGTTAGTGTCGCGTGTTAAAAATGAGAAGTATGATCAGATGTTTGTGGTTTCGAAACCTGCAAGAAAAATTATCAAGAAAATGTTGTTATGTTAATGCATCTTACCTGCAAATAACGCTTATCATCGAAAGGGCATAAGCTAATCTTATTCTGTGTTAACGTGTGCAGACGTTGTGCATCATAATTTTTCAAACTGTCGAAAAACTTCGGTTATAATATTGTGTTAATGAAAATTCAAATTATATGCAACATAAACAGCTTCTCTATGCTCTTCAGTGATGTGATCGTGATCACGTGTGCGTTTCGAATATAAAGAATGCTTTCAAATATGACACAACTTTGTTTCTTGAAATGCCATTTCTTACACGGATATAAACTTTAAAGACTCTATATTTAATAACTTCTGTCCTAATATGTCCTTCTCTCACACCATTTAAGTTAAAAACCGTTCAACACAAACTTTTCATCAATATACTAAGTAATGATTGTTCAGAATAAGCACCTATTTGATAAACACTAGTATATATAAAACATTGAAAATGAGAAGTTTGAATTGTATTGTGATTCATTTAATGAAATCATGTGGTATACATTACATATTTCTCGATAAAGTTATGAAGAGAAAGCTAAAAATTCAACTGTGATAGTCTTTCATGGTAAAAAATTTAAGAAGACATGCTTAAAAATCATTAAATTTGGTTACTAAGTACGTTGTAAGATGTGAGTGTAAAGAGTGCATGTCCATTATTTGATATTTAATACTCAATTTTCTCTCGATAAAGTTATGAAGAGAAAGCTAAAAATTCAACTGTGATAGTCTTTCATGGTAAAAAATTTAAGAAGACATGCTTAAAAATCATTAAATTTGGTTACTAAGTACGTTGTAAGATGTGAGTGTAAAGATTGCATGTCCATTATTTGATATTTAATACTCAATTTTCTTTGTTTATTTGTAAATGTTTATAATATTTTTGAAAACTTTAGTGTTATATTTTTACTAACACAGATGCGAATGTTAAAGGGAAGAATTTTTATGAATGATTAAGTATTCCTTTTTACTATTGTGTGATTCAAATATTTTTTATTTATTCATATCTTAATTATAAGTTTGTTGCTGTTGTTTAATATATTTAATTGATGGTTTTAAATTTTTACTTAGTATAAATTTTATTTTCTTCAGTAATTTTAATAAAATTAAACCTATTATAATTAAATGTTAGTATATTATATAAATAACTTTAAAATGTGAAGTTTAAATCATTGGTAAATGAATAATTTTAACCATACTTAGTAAAGTTAACTTGTATAAAATAAGTAAATTGCATCGAGTCATATTCTTAAGAGTTAGTTTAATTTTTGAAATATCAAAATATATTATTCATTAAATAAGAAGTGTGTTAATGAATATTAAGATATATGTTTGGTAAATTAAAAAATAACAGAATAAATTTTTCTTCGAATATTAATCAGTTTTAAGATGAGATTACTTCTACAGGTCTTCGTCACTTCTTAATATCTAAATAATAATAATAATAAAAGCTAAAAGTTTAAATGATTTTCTAATAAAATGTCTAGCAATAATAATAATAAAATCATTCAAAGATTTTTTTTTTTTTTTTTTTTTTTTATGAATTTGTATTTACAAATAAGAATGTACATGTTTGAAATAGTATAAGCAATTAAAAAAAAAAATAAATAAAAATCTTATAAATAAAGATATTTTCACTAAAACATTAATTAAAATTGTCAAATTAAAGAAAATAATTATTAAATAACAAAATCTGAAGTTAATTGCAATTGAAATATTTCTCATTCAGAATAGGATTTGATAAGAATGACTTCACCTCTCTGGGAAAAACGTAACGATTAGTCATATCATACCTGTCTTAACTTGCTAGTGATTCACAACAACATGCTGTGTTGATAAGAGTTTATCAAACATTACTCTTCAAGAAAGTGCGGATTGAAGGCGAATTCATATGTTGGTAAGTAAAATTTGTATATAAAATGTATAAAATGACTAAACTTTTAAATATTAATATGTTTAAGAATATAGTTTCAAAACAATTTATTGCGTGGTAATATTTTAAAGTGATTCATAAATTAACTGACTCTCACTTTTTCACCCACGTAAAATATTTCTCTTAAGGAAAAAAAAATATATTTAATTTTCATATAAAAACTTTTTGAATTGCATGAAAGTTGGTTTTATAAAAATATTTTGAAAAGGGTTTTAATACTTTTAAATTCATTTATGCCAAGAAAATATTTTGAAATGGTTAGTTTCTCAATCGTTATTTTTTTCTATCCAAAAAATTCTAATGTTATTAATTTATCAAACTACCCATTCGAATAAAAATTATTTTAAAACTACTAATATTTATTTATAATTTTTACGTAACGTGATGTTTATATCACAGATAATATGTTCTAAGATTTAAAAAGCAAATGGTGAATCATTGCATTTTGAACTATCTTTACATGAGTTAATTATTAGAAAAATTAATCTTTGATAATTACACTTTGAAAAAATGTTTACTTTAAATTTTTAGTGACATGTCAAAACTTAAGGAGTTTTATTTGAATTTTGAATAAAAACTTTAACTAGAATTTTTGAATAGGTCTTTCAGAATATTTATTGTGAGATAAGAATAATCTTTTAATTTGGCGATTTTTTTTATGTTTTTATTCTAATTGCATGAGATTTCGTTTTGAGTTGGCGATTTTAATCTTTCGTTTTTTATTGTGTGAAATATTTTATGTTAAATTGGCGATTTTAAACATTTATTTTCTCATTGCTTGAAGTATTTTTATTCTTACTTGATGATTTTAATCAATCATTTTCTTACTATTTGAAATATTTTGTATTAATTTGCTGATTTTATGTTGATACTCCAAACAGTTAGGCCGACGCGCGCGATCACATCTCATTACAAATATTAGTTTAAAAGAGTACCCAAAGTGGGGGTCTTTCTGAAATATCCTTATTGACGCAAGGTTTTCCAAGGTTAAAGGAAAATTAACAGACTCCAAACAGTAAAAACCGACGAGCGCGATTAAATGTTAGTACGTAAAATTCCATTTTGAAACATTCTTTCATTTAAATTTTAAAGTTATTTTTTAATTATTCTACAAATTCATTTGCATATTATTTTTCACCAAAAATATCGCTCGAAATAATGTATGTGAATGTGTGCAATACGGGAATCATGTGATCTGCCTCCCCGTGGCGATTCCTGGGTAAAAGTTTTGACCCTAGGTCACTTTCAGCTAAAGATCACGCCTATCGGCAAAAAAAATTACACACACATACATTTAACATGCACATACATACATACATACATACATACATACATACAACACACGCATATACATACACACACATGCATGCATACAACACACATACATACATGCATACAATACACAAACATATATTCACACACATACATGCATACAAACACAAACATACATACGCACACATATATACAACACATACAAAATAATAATAATAATCAATTAAATTAAATTTTCACCAAGGTTCGAAGGAAACCACATATTCCAAACCGTTAGGGCGACGAGTGCGATTCAATGCTAGCACGTAAAATCCCATTTTGAAACATATTTTTTCATTCAAATTTTAAAGTTATTTTTTAACTATTCTAAAATATCAAGTGTATAACATAGTTGACTAAAAATAGTACTCGAAATAATTTTAAAGTTCCTTCATTCAATAAATATTTAAAATTGTTATTCCCAAATTCCCATTACCAGCATGTGTTATTTATGATATTGGATAGATATAAACGTGGTGGAAGTCATTCTAAGAAATTCTAAACCAATATTCACACATGATTTGAAGAAAACTATAAACTCCGAACGGTTAGATCGACGAGCGCACGTCAATTTCATTGCAAAAAAATTAAAGTCCCCATTAGGCCTGGGCCTTAAATCGATTTATCTCTTAAATCGATTTAAAGCTTATATCGGAAAGCGCGATTTAGTCAGTTTCTTAAATCGATACATCGGAAATCGCGATTTAGCCATTGCTATACATCGCGATTTAGCCATCGCCTTACATCGCGATTTAGCCACTGTCTTACACCGCGATTTAGTCAGTCTTAAATCGTGATTTAGCCATTGGTTTTAAATCGATTTCAAATAATGATTCAGAGTTAACATTAGAAAATTGAGTTATCTACTTTGGTGTATATACTGCTTGCATGTCAAACTAGTGTTAAATCGATTTAAGCAAACTTTGCAAGCCTCAATGCTTTCCGATTTAGGAAAAAGGTGATGTAAGAAAAATATGATTTAGGGAAAACAGAGCAAGTTGGTGTTAAATCGATTTAGAGGACCAGATTTAAACACACATCACAAACCTCAGTGTTTTCGATTTAAGAAAAAGACTATTTAGGAAAAACATTTAAAGCTGGTGTTAAATTGATATAGTAGAATTTGATTTAAAATTAGCAGCGGTCACTTGCCATGTGGATATTAAAAATGTAAAAGTGGCAATTAAAAAATTTCCTTCGTTTGCCACCCTTGTCGTCATTTGCCATATGGCGGTTAAAAAATTCCATTTTCGGTCGCCCAGTGAAATGCTGTTTTTTTCATAGAAGTATGGATCTCTACATAGATTACATCTAATTAGAAAAGTGTTTTCTTCTTTTTCCTACTGGATGCAAACAGATTTCAATGACATAGCTGTATTTTCAATATTTTGGTTTTTTGCAGAGTTCTTTTACTGTGTTCAGTTTGATTATTTTTTTGAGAAATGCAGTTTCATTTTGCAAAAATATATTCATCGGCATTGATTCCACACACATTTCAAGTAATTTGTTGGCTATCGATCACCATCCTAGTCGTCACTCGCCAAGTGGCGATTTAATAGATCTATTTTCAATCGCCAAGTGAAATGCAGTTTTTTTCATGGAAATATGCATCTCTACATTAATTACATCTAATTAGAAAAGTGGTTATTTCTTTTTCCTACTGGATGCAAACAGATTTCAATGACATGGCTGTATTTTCAATATTTCGTTTTCTTTTCCGCATTCTTTTATCTATTTCAGTTGGATGTTTTTTTCAAGAAATACAGTTTTATTTTGCAAAATATATTCATCAGATTTGATTCCATATGCATTTCAAGTAATTTATTGGTCATCGATCGCCACTCTAGTCATCACTCGCCAAGTGGTGACTTAAAATAATAATTACTGATCGCCATGTGAAATACAGTTTTTTTCATCAAAATATGCATATCTACATTGATTACGTCTAATTAGAGAACTGGTTAATTCTTTTTTCTATTGGATGCAAGCAGATTTCGATGACGTTTTTGTATTTTCAATATTGCGGGGGTTTTTTGCCATGTGTGTATATTCAGTTTGATTAATTTTTCAGGAAATATAGCTTTATTCTGGAAAATATATTTATCAGCTTTGATTCTACGTGCATTTCAAATAACTTATTCCTTTTTTCACACTGGATGCAAATGGATTTCAAGGGCATTTCAGTACCTTCAATTTTCGACTTCTGTTGCATGCTCAGCTCTTTGATTATTTTTTCCCCAAGATAATACTGTTTAATGATGCGAAATACACTCACCAGTATAGATGCCAACTGTATTATTGCGTTGGTAGTATAAATTTGGCGCCTCCTAAATTCCCGCACCGGAACGACCGCTCCCTTCGTCCCCCCCCCCCCCCGCCTGCCCTTCTGCACGGCGCTACCCTCTCAGAAATGTATGCTGTAACTCAGCCCCCTCTGAAATGATAAGTCTACATACGCTACTGCTAGCATAGATGTCAACTGCATGTGATGTGTGTAGTGTATTACTAACACATTTATTAAGGGGGTCCCTCCCCCGGAAACTGTGTTTTTAATGGTGAAAATGTGCAATTTCTCTCCCCCCCCCCCCCCACCCTCGGAGCCACAGAAATACCTCCCGGAGAAAAGTGTCTGAATTCAACATTGCGTTTATTTATTAATTAAAATCCAAAAGACAATTTTTTTTTATTAATTCACTATTTATGCCTGGGGGGGGGGGGGAGGAGCAAGTTTAAAGTTAAAATTCAATTTTGCAGGTGTGAGCCTTAAATCATCTTAACGCTTACATCGGAAATCCGATTTAACTATTGGTCTTGAATAGATACATCGAACGTCGCGATGTAGCGAAACGATGTAGCCTTGATTTAACGCTTACATCGGAAATCCGATTTAACTATTGGTTTTCAATAGATAGATCGGACGTCGCGATTTAGCCAGTTTTTAAATCGCGATGTAGCGAAACGATGTAGCCTTGCCTCAATGCTTTCCGATTTAGGAAAAAGGCGATGTAAGAAAAATACGATTTAGGGAAAACAGAGCAAGTTTGTGTTAAATCGATTTAGCAGGTCAGGACAGGGCCGTAGCTAGAAGTGAATAATAGGTTGCGTGGTGGTGGGGGGGGGGGGGGGGGGGCTCGAGAAAACGTAGGGGGTGCTTATTTGTTTTTTATCTTTCTTTGACACAGAAAGAAAAATTAGTGCATATTCACATTGTAGATACTATGTTTCTCATTAAACTGTTGTAATAACTTCATTTTATGCTAAAAAAGTACATGATGATGAAAATTTTGAGTCTATAACTGGTGAAAAATTAAACATCTTGTTAGCTTCATATGTACAAATGGGATGAGGGAGTGCTGAAAAGCTTATTTTAGATACAATTTAGTAATTCTGCAAAACTGTGAAAGGGTCTCAAAACTAAATTAGATTTTTGAACAGAATTTCATTTGTATTTTCGAAACAGAAAGTCGTTGAGTGACCTTGGAATCTTTTTCAGGTGGGGGGGGTCAAAATATTTAAGGGGGGGCTGAGCCGCCCATAGCGCCCCCTATGTGTTAAATCGATGTAGCAGGATTTGATTTAATACAATAAAAATTAGCGGCCGACACTTGCCATGCGGTAATTAAAGATATAAAACTGGCGATAATTTTTTTTTTTTTCAATCGCCAAGTGAAATGCAGATTTTTTCATGGAAATACGCATCTCTACATTGATTACATTTGATTAGAAAAGTGGTTATTTCTTTTTCCTACTGGATGCAAACAGATTTCAATAATTTAGCTGTATTTTCAATCCCGGGAGCAGAATCGGCGCAATGCTGCGACAAACTATTTTTTAACTTTTAAAAATTTAGCAAAAATTAAAAAAATTCTGTCCTAAACCCAAAATTTCGGACATAAAATGCATCGCGAATTTCGATAGTCTTCGAGAAAAAAATCAATTTCGTCATATATCGCGAAAAAGGCGCGAATTTCGTTCAAAGATCGTGAAAAAACGGTAAATTTCGTCAAAAAATCACGAAAAAAGGCAAATTTCTTCAAAAGATCACGAAAAAAGCGGCAAGTTACTTCAAAACATCGCAAAAAAAGGAAAACTTCTTCAAAAGATCACGAAAAAACGGCAGTTTTTGTCAAAAAATCAAGAAAAAAACGACAAATTTTATGAATAAATTACAAAAAAAAGGCTAATTTCGACAAAAAATCACGAAAAAACGGCAAATTTCTTTAAAAAATCACGAAAAAACGGCCAATTTCTTCAAAAAGATCGCGTAAAAACGGCAATTTTCGTAAAAGATCACGGAATAACGGCGAATTTCTTCAAAAAATCGCGAAAAACGGCCAATTTCGTAAAAAAAAAAATCACGAAAAAAACGGCAAATTTCTTCAAAAGGTCGCGAAAAAACGGCAAATTTCTCCAGGAGATCGCGAAAAAACGGCAAATTTCTCCAGGAGATCGCGAAAAAACGGCAAATTTCTTCAGGAGATCGCGAAAAAACGGCAAATTTCTTCAGCAGATCTCGAAAAAACGGCAAATTTCTTCAAGAGATCGCGGAAAAAACAGCAGGTTTTGTCAAAGGGGACTCCCCCCCCCTCTTTTGGACAATGTATGAGGTGTTAAAAATTCTGAGAACAAAGACAACTTCTTTTAAAAATATACTTTTCTTTTGTCTATCACAAATACTTAGGAGGTTTGAGTGCATATAATGTAATGCGAGGGATTGGTCTGCAGACTGTTTTTTAAGTTTTTACTTGTGTTGCAGACTGCAGAAAAAATTTCTGCTGCTGGGTTTTCAATATTTTCGTTTTTTGTCATGTTCTTTTAGTGTGGTCAGTTGGAATTATTTTTCCAAGAAATAAAAGTTTTATTTTGGAAAATATATTAATTCATCAGGTTTGATTTGACATGCATTTCAAGTAAATTTATTGGACATCGATCGCCACCTTAGTCGTCACTCACCAAGTAGCGATTAAAAAATTTATTTTCACTCGCCAAGTGGAATGCAGTTTTTTTCATGGAAACATGCATCTTTACATTGATTACACCTAATTAAGAAAGTGGTTATTTCTTTTTCCTACTGGATGCAAACAGATTTCAATGACATAGCTGTATTTTCAATATTTCAGTTTTTTGCCGAGTTCTTTAATCGTGTTCAGTTGGATTATTTTTTTTAAGAAATACAGTTTTATTTTGGCAAAATATATTCATCAGCTTTGATTCCACATGCATTTCAAGTAATTTGCTGGTCATCAATCGCCACTCTAGTCATCACTCGCCAAGTGACGACTTAAAATAATAATTATTGATCGCCAAGTGAAATACAGTTTTTTTCATCAAAATATGCATATTGACATTGATTACACCTGATTAGAGAACTGGTTAATTCTTTTTTCTATTGGATGCAAGCAGATTTCGATGACATTTTTGTCTTTTCAATATTGCGGGGTTTTTTTGCCATGTGCTTTTAGTATATTCAGTTTGATTTTTTTTTTTTTCAAGAAATATAGCTTTGTTCTGGAAAATATATTCATCAGCTTTGATCCCACATGCATTTCAAATAATTTCTTTTTTCAAACTGGATGCAAATGAATTTCAAGGACATTTCAGTATCTTCAAAATTCAATCTCTGTTGCATGCTCAGCTCTTGGATTATTTCCCCCCAAGATATACTATTTAATGATGCGAAATAACTATACTATATAGCACAAGAAAAGATAAAGGGGGGGGGAGGTTAATAAATACTGTATTTTGTCTCTATAAATAAAAAAAACTGGTTTTCATAGTCTAAAGGTAAAATCGCTAAATCGCGATTTAGCCCTAAATCGCGATGTAGGATGGGCGATAAATCGATTTAAGAAATTCCTACATCGGCCCAGTGCTAGTCCCCATATTAAACATTAATATCAACTTAAAACTCCAAAAAATGAAAAAATAATTCAATCTTAAGAAAATTACTCCTAAAAAATAATTCATTAATTCACTGTAAATGAACCCTTCTTAATTAGTTCTTTATTAAAATTTCAACCCCCGAAAAAAAAAAAAAAAATAGATCCTTCGCGTATGATTAGTCAAAAATAATAATTTCCCCCAAAATACCCGCTTAACTCATCATGTAAGAGCACAGTGGAAAAAAAAAATCAATCTTCGCAAAATTCCCGCTTAAAATCAAAAAATAAACTCTTAAATTACACCAAAGTGAAAATTTTTAAGTTGCCATATTAAAATTAAAAATCACTTGTACAATAGTACAGAAAAAAATATTCTATGCCCCCCCCCCCCCCCAAAATATCCGCTTAACCCCTTATTTAAAACATGGTGAAAAAAAATCAATCTCTCCAAAATTTCGGCTTAAAATTTAAAAAAAAAAAAAAAAATCTTAAATTACACCAAACAGAAAATTTTTAAGTCACCACATTAAAATTAAAAACCACTCGTACAATAGTATAGAAAAAAACATTCTATGTCCCCAAAATATCCGCTTAACCCCTTATTTAAAACACGGTGAAAAAAAAAAAAAAAAAAAAAATTAATCTCCACAAAATTTCTATTTTCACAAAATTCACTCAAAAATTAATTAATATTAATAAATAAAATAAATAAAAACCTCTTATACATGAGTGCAACAAAATAATAATCATCTCCCGCTTAAAATCAAAAATTAGCTCTCGAATCAGGGCAGAGTGAAAAAGAAAAAAAAAATCTAACTCCCTAAAGTTCCCGCTTAAAATTAAAAAAAATTCTTATCTAAAACGAAAGTGCACCGAAAATTTTAAAGTCCCCGTATTAAAATTAAAAAAACATCATCGTACTATAGTACACCAAAAAAATTCTAACTCCCTAAAATTCCCGCTTAAAATTAAAAAAAAAATTCTTATCTAAAACACACTCATCCTATAAGATGACGTCATCTTAACCTTGCGTGACGCCCGATGACCTTCACCCCACCCCCCTCTTACAGCTCGAACACCCGATGACCTTCAAGCAGCATGCAGAGGTCACCACCCTCCACCCGGTGATGTGGAACCCCCATTACTATACTACTAACACCCTTAAAGTTAAAATTTCTCTTCGGAAAATTAAACTTTTTTTTCTATATACACTTAACACTAAAATACACACACAAAATAAGCGAGTAAATTTATACCGTTTCTCGGTTAAATGCATTCTACCGAATTTCTCGATCACCATTTTACAGATAATTAATTCCCTTTAGATAATACTTAATTCCCTTTATGATCTTTCCATGTCTTTATTTCAAGACGTTATAACTTTTGTTAAAACTTGTAATTCAAAATAGAACTTTTAAAATTATTTTGAAATTTTATTAGAAATATTACAGAAGAAAATGTTAATTTAAAAATCGTTTAAGTTAGAACAATTTAGAAAGGAAAAAATTCTATCCTCGAAGATAGTGGGATTTTTTATGAATTTTTTTTAATTTTCTCTCCCTATATGCCAGAAGCTTGTGGTAATATTTAAAATAAATAAAATAAAATAGCGCATTAAGAAATAAATAGTATGCAACATTGAAAAATTCTCTTTAATATTATTGTTGTAAAAAATAAATTGGATTCAAATTTTTACATTGAAAAAAAGAATTTTTGAATTTTTTTATTTATTACATAAACTATTTAAAAAAAAATTGATTAAAAAATAATAATAGGCATTACGTATTTAACATTACCGAGCGGAATTTCGAAGCTGGATGATGAGTAGCCTTAAGGGTTCTGGCTGTAGAATTTCCCTCCTTTCTGTTAAACCTAGGGATGTTTGATGCATTCGTCTATTTAAAATATCTCCTCAAGAAATTAATATGTTTAACTTTTTTTTCTGTAAAGCCTCCTTTTTTTCTCAAAATATTTCTAAAATCTCTGCTTAATTTTATAATTCAGGTTTGAAAAACTGACGAACTAGGAGTAAGATTGGAGTAACACTACATTAAATACATTTGCTCTTGCACATTTGTCGAATTTTTTTATGTGGAAAGCTAAAGTCTATCTCTACAGCGCTTCTTCTTTACTTTTACGATTTACATCGCAGATATTTTTTAGAATGACACTTTCATTTTCGGTACCAGTTTCAAAAGCGAAAGTAGCTTTTAAAAAATATCTGCGATCTAATTCGAGAAAATAAAAAAAGAATAGAGGTGGACCTACGCTATCCAATGCAATAAATAAAAATAAAATAAAATAAAGTAAAAAGTAAAAATAACAATCTCGAAATGCAAACGAGATATTAGAAAATAAACACCCCATAGGTTTAGCATTAGCTCATGAGTGTCTCCGCCTGCAGCAACAGGAGTCTCATGTGTTTAAAATTATAAAAGTAATAAAAAGAGACATTATTAAAACAAGAATATTTTATTGAAAATTTTTTTTAATCCAGGTCCATACAGAAATTTCATCCTTTCTGTAATTCGTGGTTCAACAATCAGTTCGTAAAAACAATTCCAAACACCACTATTTTCCATCAATAACAGATTTCGTAACGTAAGAATCCAATGGGCGATTAGTTTATTACTTTCTCCGGATACAAACGATCCTCGGGGAAATTTCACCCTTCCTATAATATGTGGTCCAACAATCAGTTCCACAATAAATCCAAACACCACTATTTTCCATTAATAACATGTTTCGTTAAGACAGAATCCAATTGGCGATAGGTTTATTTTCTCCGGATACATGTGATATATTGGGAAATTTCGCCCTATCTAAATTGTGGTTCAACAATCAGTTCCACAATAGATCCAAACACCACTATTTTCCATTAATAACATGGTTCGTTAGGAAAGAATAGAATAGGCGATTGGCTTATTACTTTCTCTCGATACATTTGATCCATTCGGAAATTTCACAAATTCTGTAATTTGTGGTTCAACAAACAATCAGTTCACATCAACAAATCCAAGCACCACTATTTTCCATTAATAACAGGGTGGTTCGTTCGGGAAGAAACCGATGGGTGAATGGCTGTTACTGTGATCATGTGATCCGTTGGGACTGAGGGAAGAGGATGAGGATGATCCGGGGTGATAGCTCGGAGGGTAGTGCATTTGAATTTGGGGTGGCCCATCTGGAAAAAAAGAAACAAGGAATATAAGTACAGTTATATAAACACTTCATGCTCAATTTATTTTCTGTATTTTTTTTTTTTTTTCAATACTATTTTTTAATAAATGATCTCTAAATTATTTCAATTAGCATGTAAGATAATTTATTACGTTTGGTTTCATTACAATAATATTTAATAATCATTCTATTAATATTATTAATTTCTTTTCATCGTTTACTAAACTGTTTATTATGGTTGTTAACTGTAACTGTGAAAAGGGATTTTTAATGGCTTAGAACTCGATAGGTTATTTATTAAAAAAATTTAAAATAATTCGATTCCGAATAGCTCCGTAATCAAGCTTTCCAATTTTATATTTTTTGAAGAAAAAAAAAAATGAATTTGTAAATATGTCAAAATGTTTTGCGCTTGTTGGGCAGAGCACAGTTGAAAACATAAGAAATAACTGAAAAACTTAAAATTGATTATTTTTACTTAGTGTGAAAAGTTTTAAAACAATTCTATTTCCTGATGAGTTAAATGACCTGAAAAAAATATTTTTTTATTTATTCGAGAAAAAATTATTTAGATAAACAATGATGCGGAATAATAAATTAAACTGTTCATGAAATTTTCCATTATATTTGTAAAACTAATTTTTGACTTCGAAGAAATAGATAAATGTATCATCAAGTGTTATTCTAAGAAATATTTTATATCGTTTATCAAATCAAAAAGAGCATACTTTCCAACATACTTTTACATTAAGTTTTGTTCGGAAACGCATGAAAAACGATATCGAAAAATGTTTTTAATTTTGTTGGTTTTGTGGTTTGTTGGTAAAGGCAGAAGACAATTCAGAAAATACTTTCAAAGTCGGCGTTTTGAGCCGAATTCCTGAAGTGACAGTTTAAGGAAAGAGGTGAAAATTTATCGCTACGTGATTTGCTTATAACTTGGTAACTAATTTTAACCTAAAAAATTGCAATCTTTAATTCCAAATAGTTTCAATATCAGAGCGGCCAATTTTAAGCTTTTACCTTTAAAAATGGGTTAAATGTACCAGATGTTGTGCAAGGAATTTAGTTATTTATGTATGATAAAAATATTTTTTTACAGGAAATACAAATTGCATTTAATTAATCTGAATTAATCTACATTATTCAACTGGCTAAAATCATAACTGGTCATTAAATATTCTTTTAAAAAATAAATAAATTACATTAAATATTGTTTTTATTGCCTAATATGGTTACAATATTTTTTTTCCAATTAAAATTAAACACATATAATTTAAAATTAACTACAAATAAGAAAAAATATACATATTTGTAGAATTGGAATTTTTTAAAAAAAGAAAAGATTGGTCTAAGTAGAATAACAAAAAAATCTTTTAATTTTGTATTATTATTATTATTACGCATTATTTACGAAAAAATAATTATCTTTCAGTACATTCTTCTAGCTATGGTCACCTAATAAATCCATATCTGAAAAAACAAAAAGGCGAAATTCAATAATATCTAACAAAATAATATACAAGCTTAAAATTACATATTCACATATACACTTAGTATGAATTTAATCCTTACATGTTGATATAATTTTTGAATGAATTTTAATGCATACTTACAGTTGTAAGGACCGGGGTAATGGGGGGCGTAGCTCTGCAAGTAGTAACCGGGATTTTCGGACTCCTCGATAATGTAAGTGATCGCTGTGCCGGAATTTGGATCCATCTGAAAAGAAAGAAAAAAAATATTACATATTTACGGTCAGTGTGATTAATCGATTATTAATAGTAACTCATTATTATTATTAATAACCAAATGAAATCCAAAATAAACCGGTTATTAATAATTATCAATTAAGGTTGGTACGAATATTAAATTTTAACTGGTTTAGCTTGAGATTTTTATTTCATGTTTTTAATATTCATTACCAAAAGTATGCATTTAAAAGCTGTGTAATTTATTCTTTAAATATATCAATGTTTAAAAATTTGGTACTACTTGGTTATCCCGTAGACCATTTTCGCCAAATTATAAAAATCGCCAAACTAATAGCCAAGTTATGAATGTTGACGTATTTTATTTTCAATAACGAAAGAACAAATAAATTAGTAAAATATGAATAAAAATACAAATAAAAAGCGGAATTAAAAACCACTTGATAACGTTTTAAACATGTGTATAAATGTATGTCCTTGAATATGACATTCACAATCATCCATTATTGGCATTTAATCTTATAATTTGGCGATGGTTTTTTGGTCGACGAGATAACCAAGTAGTACGAAAAATGCTATCTAATTCATTCAGTAATTATAAAAATAATTATTTTAAATTGTATAGTCTTTTGAGTCATATTAATAGAATACTTCTTTTGATTGAGTATTATTGCCTCTTAATTACTTTTGTTTTTAGATTCAAAGAATTATGATAGTTACATCTTTATATATAAAAATCTTCTGTGCGTGTGTAATTGAACTCCTTCTAAACGACTGGACCGATTTTGATGAAATTTTGTGTGTGCGTTCCAGTTGATTCGAGAATGGTTTAGATTCACATTTCGTCTAAATTGATTCAGTACTATTTTAGTAATTAGGCAAAAACTAATAAGTGATTTTTTGCTAATTAAAAGTGCTATATATATTAAAGAAAGTCAAGATTTCGTATTAATCATAGCACAAAAAAATTTACCGAACCAAAAATCTTGAAAATTGGGGTAAAAATACTTATAACATCGAGTGCCGCTAAAAGTGGATTTTCGGAAATTCCACCCCTAAGATGAGTAGAAAAAAGAACGAACTTTTAAAAAATTCCATAAAAATCGGCTTTTGTAGTTATTTTTCATCTGATAACATATTTTAGTTTATTTTTTCATGCTAAATCGAACGGTACTAAGCAAATTTGTTTAAGTCCATTAGTTCGAGAGATAATTCACAGTTTCCTAATTTGGCGATGTCTTCGGCGCAAAAACCTGAAATTTTCAATGCTTATCTTTATATATAAAAATCTTTGCGTGTGTATGTAGCTGCACTAAACGACTGGACCGATTTTAATGAAATTTTGTGTGTGTATTCGAGTGGATTTAAGAATGGTTTAGATTCCCATTTCATCGAATTTGATTCAGTACTTTTTTTGTAATTAGGCAAAAACTAATAGTTAGTGATTTTTCGCTAATTAAAAGTGTTGAATAAGTTGGATGAATGGAGTGCGGCCGGAATGTCGGAGCGGTCTAAGGCGCCAGATTTAAGCTCAGCTTCTTAAAGAAAGAGATCGCGTGTTCGAACCCCACTGCTGACAAACGTGTATGCTTTACAATAATATTTCCTGTATTATAATTTTGATTAACCGACTTCAGACAATCATTAACTTTTAACTAAAAAGAGAAAATAAACTTTTCTATCAAAAATTGAACCGACTTCAAAAACTAATGAAGAGTAAAAAATGATTTCCTTACATAATTGTCATAAGAAATTAAATTAAGAGCGTAGTGTTTATTCTGCGTATTACCATATTTACGTACATTTATTTGATTTTCTGGAGTCGGTGCCAAGAAGGACAAAACGTCTGTCAGTGACAGGACAACGTCTGTCGGGTGCGCTAGTATTTTTGTAAAGTTATAGGTTTTGTATTCGTTACTGAGCATAATCATACTAACCAAAATTCATCGATAATTATTGATAACGGATAATTTGATGCATATGCAACATTTATCAAATTTACCCATAAGACGTGGTAATTAATAACTGGTTATTAATAATTACTCAATTTATCAAATAAATCGCAAATTCATTTTTTTCCCATTCATTCCTTCTGAAAGTTGAATAACTATAGCTGTAAATGTGAGTTTAATTTTTTAGATAAAATTAAACATATACTTTTCAAAAATATTAAGCCTATAACAGACGCTCTCATAAATATACAGGGAAAAAAAAGATGTGGCTTATTTTTTTTTTTTTTTTTTTTTTTTTAAATAGTACTTAAACAAGTAAAAATTACATTATGCAGTTTATTTATGCATATTTGAAATAAAATGCTTGACTTTGTAGTATCTAATAATAAATATAGCATGCTTGTTTCAAGCATTTAATTTTTCATTCGTATAAATATAACAGACATAGTTATAAAAATCTAGCGAGGTTTTAAAATGTTAAAAGATTGCTAGAAATTATGTACTTTAAAAAAATTTCTTTCGTCGTCACATTCAATCTAGCCATTTTTCTCTATCCCGCCAAGGCGTCATTATAAAGTAGGAGTCCCTTTAGAACCTAAATTGAAAAAGGTCATTCCGGTTCTTCAATTACATGCACATTTTCGTATAAAGAGAGGGAAGATGGAAGGGACTAAATAAAATCTCTTCAATGCAGAAACTTTTGCCATTGAAAAAAGATGACTCACCTGTCCGTTGTTTTGACCTCTCTTCTGCAACATTAAATTTCCCCTCATTTCAGAATGCCTTTGCACTTCTGTAAGAAAAAAAAATGGATTGAAGTAATAAAAACAAATATATTCTCGTATAACTGTAGACGAAAACAAAAATACGGGTGCTCAGAAAGAAACAACAAGTTGGAAATTGCACGTGAACGTAGCAAATGAGCGTTCGTACAATAACGAAGTTTTAAATATATTCAAATCTTGCTGATATAGTAGAGCGTACTTCGGATACAGTATAGTAGTCGAAATCTTTTTTGTGTTCCTGTAAATATACAGAAAGTAATTTTTCTTACACCTCAGCAACGTATATCTTATTCATAAAATGTGAAATAGTTGAATATAATTAAAACACGCCCCAAACAATGTTTCCCCGTATAGCATTATGTAGTGGAATACTTTTGTGTGGCCCTGTAATTTAACAATAAAACTTCTTTGCATCACAGATTGTACAGAATGCATATTTTAGTATATACTTCATAGATTCATGCCAATTCTATTATGTTCGAATGAGTGTAACATAATAAAAATGCATTTGAAACTTTTTTCCCATTGACCGTAATGTAATGGAATACCTTTGATTGTCCCTGTAAAGGATCTATGCATCCGACTTTCTTAACATTGGAAATGACTCGATAAAATTACGTAATAATTATATGTTTTAAATTTCAAACGATTAAAATACATTTGAAATTTTTTTCCCAATTGACCGTAATGTAACGGAATCCTTTTGATTGTCCCTGTAATTGATCTATACATCCGATTTTCATAACATTTGAAATGACTCGACAAAATTACGCAATAATTATATGTTTTAAATTTCAAACGATTAAAATGCATTTGAAACTTTTTCCCCCATTGACCGCAATGTAACGGAATGCTTTTGATTGTCCCTGTAATTGATCTATCCATCCGATTTTCATAAAATTTGAAATGACTCGACAAAATTATGTTATAATTATGTATTTTAAATTTCAAACGATTCGGTTGGGTAGTTTTTACGTTGTTATATGCGGACAGACAGACAGACAGACGGACAGACAGACGGACAGACAGACAGACAGACAGACAGACGGACTGAGCGACAACAATAGGTGCTACGAATTTACATAATTACGAACGCACCTAAAAAACGGAAGAATTCTTAAAAAATAAGAAGTGGCTACACACTACATTAAATTGCACAGTACATTAAAATATAACATTTAATACATTAATATCATTGAGTTTAGTTTATTATTCGATATAATAAGTTAATAATTTAAATAATCCTTTCTATACTAAATTTTGAATTAAAAACTATTGCTTCACGTGAATAATAATTTACGTCACGTCTTAAAACGATAAAATCTATCATCTTGTAATTTTTTTTTTTTTTTAATTATAGCCTTGAAGGATCATTCCATGCCCAGATTTATCACATATACAAATGTACAAAAAAATTTAAATATTTACCTCAAATATGAACTGTTTAAAGTTTTAATTGTGCTGAGTGTATTAACAAAATGTACAATGCCTCGCGATATAATTGCCGTTTGGCTAAATGAGGTGTCAAAATATTCACAATTAAACAAGCTTTCATTTAATATTTATAAATAAAAATCTATTTTTTGACCAAATTTTGAACTTTAATATAACTTACAATCGACAAAATATAAAGGGTTATAAATAAAACAAGTATTTAACAATTTTATCAATAGTAGTAAAATCAGTCAACAAGACAATAAATGTATTGATAGCTGTAATTGTATTAAAATATACGAGTGTAACATACATATATAATGTATTATGAATTTAAAAAATGCCCTAATAATTTATTTCAGGATAATGTAATTTGATATCTCAGGTACGATCAGGGTGCGACTTATGCAGGGGCACGCGAGGAATTTGCCCCCCCCTTTTAGGGGACTCCCATGAGAGTAATTAAGATTTTCATTAAAAAGGTGCCAAAAGGGACCAAAATTCATGCATTTCAAAAATTTAGGAAGGGAGTGTGGTTCCAATTTCCCTCGCTGCTTCCTATACTCCCTCCACCTATGCAAAAAAACTATATCATTAGGAAACTAATAACAATTAAATTTTTATTACAACAACTTAGTATTCTATTGTTTTAATATATATATATATATATATATATATATATATATATATACAGTCGAACCTTGATTTAACGTACTTTGATTTAATGAATTCTCCGATTTAACGAATATTTTTTCTGTCCCGACAAAAAGAATGCTAAAATGCTCTGATTTAACGAATTTTTAGCTTTGATTTAACGAACAACAATTGCTGAATAAAAAATCGCATTCGCAGATAAAATTAAAACTTTAAATTTTTTGCACATAAAACTTTGAAACTTTTACATCCAAATCCAAGTGTTACCTTTTTTTTTTTTTTTCTCTCATCTCTCTTTTTCCTTTTTCAACTAGAAACATGACAAAGATATAGACAAATATGTAGAGCTAAGTACATGTGATATTGAACAGAAAGAGAATGAAAATTCTGAAAGTAGTCAAGATTATGAAGAAACAGAAATTCGATTAAAAAAGGTGACATTCCAAGAATCAATTCTCAACTTGAACACTTTAAAAAATAACTTTTTTATTCACGAGGTTAATGGTGTTGTTCTTACGGAGTTAGTAAATATCGACAAAGAACTTTGGAAAGTCAAAAAAAGTACTATCAAGGATTTATTTCCAAAGTGCCAATACGTATATGTATGTATCTAATATGTATTAAGTTTCAAAAGCAAATAACATTAAATAATTTAAAAGTTGATCTTCTAATTTATAATTTTAAGCTCGTAGTAAACAATAATCATTCTTTTTTTTAAAATCTGAATATCTAAGGGTATTTTGTATTGATATTTTTTTACCATACTCTTTACGAAAATTGGTATTCGATTTAACCAATTGCTTCGATTTAACGAACGGTATTGTGGGTCCCAATCAATTCGTTAAATCGAGGTTCTACTGTATATATATATATATATATATAATATCATTAAAAGTAGACAAGATTCACCAACGGATTTTATCAATAAAACAATAAACCAAAACGAAGAATTAAATTGAATTATAGTAAACAATATTAACCATTTGAAATTAACCATTGAATTTAATAACTTATAGCACATTGAACATGGAAGGAAAAAAAGAATAATATGAATACAATTGAAATTTGTAGAACCAAAGCAGTATCTTCAGGTCCCAAATACTTTGGAACTACAAATGGAGTGTGTGGTTTCATCTTCGTATTTGCCATGAAAAAGCAAAACAATTTCACCATCCTATTTTCCTGAAGACGGCTCGAAACGTTGATTTTATGTTTTATTTTATTTCAATTGTACAAGTTCTTATTAAAGTTTTTTTTAGCGCAAACCAAGGTATGTGCCTTGTTTACAATACATAATACCTTGTTTAAAAGTTAATTTGTTTTAAAATACATACATAGTAGATATATTTTATGGTACAAAATTGTCCAGTATATGGTTACTACAAATCTCATCAGGTGCCATATCGAAAACAGTACAAAGCATGGAATAACACTTATTTTGTCAGATCTGCATTTGACAAAAAATTTGAACTAGTTCTTCGGGAAAAAAAAATCGATTAAATCGATTTTATAATTATTTTTACTGAATACTAAAATATATTAATATAAAGGAATTTGCAGCGTATTAAGATATACAATTAATTAATTTAAGCCCATTTAATTGCAAAATATATCTATACAATTTGTAACAATCCCACTTGTGTACATAGGGTACATAACCTTAAAATATTAAATTTTAGCTGAAAATTTGAAATTTAATTATTTTTTACTATTTTTCCCATCTTAGACTGATCAATAAATTTGAAATAATTTATTTCATAAGGAATAGGGAAAAAAAAAAAATCGATCAATGAAAGTGCCGAAAAAGAAAAAGAAAAAATCTGTCAAAACTAGAAGATTTAGCAGATATGGATGAGTCAAGTTGTATAGGGTCCCACAACTTTCATCTTTGCTCGACCCGTCACCAGAAATGTTGGATGACGTTTCTTGTAAAAACCCCATCCATTTTGCAAATACAGATTGCATAATAGGACCCAGGACAACCCGTGCCTCCCACCGAATTTCAATCTGACCACACACAATGGTACCGTATTCGTATGCTCTTAAAAAGGCACTAACAGCTTATTGTCCAAAGAACAGGCGTAATGTGGTAGGCATGACCCTATTTAAAAAGGCATTCCCACCTTGTGGTGTAGACCACACAGTATATTTTAAGCAGAAACTGAAGATGGATTAGGATGAATCGGACGTCGATAAGATAATCGCCCTGTATTTTTGCGGTGCTAATTGGCAAAGGGAATAGCCAGAAGCGAAACGAATATGAAGTAGAGAAACTGGACATTGATCCGATGTAGGTTCCTCAATATGATTTGGTTTATGGATAATACTGTTGCCGGTCCCCCAAAAGTAACTTCTAAAGAAGAAAATTTGAAACGATTTTTTTTTTTAAAGAAAGTGAACAAAAAAACACCGACACTAGGAACGAATTTCACATGAAGTGTTTGAGAGTTTATCGGCATTGTGTTGATTCGCTGTTTTTTAAAAACTAGAAACAGCTCAAAGCTCGAAATAAGGCTAAAGAAAAGTATACTTTGGGTGGGCGAAATTTATTTCGATTTTGTGATTTTGTGTATGACAAAGAGAAAAACGAGACGAATATGAAGGATTAGATTGAGGATTAAGAAAGTCTCAAAAGTCAAAAGGATTTTTAAAAAGAAAGTAAATTAAAAGTAAAACACCTGAACTAGAGTGAATTTAACATGAAGTGTTTGAGAGTTCACCCACAATGTCGCTGTCTAAAACAGCTCAAAGCTTGAAGGGAATGTACTTTGGGTGGGCGAAAATTATTTTGATTTTGTGAATGCCAAAGAGAAAAGCGCGACGAATATGAAGCAGCGGACATGAGATGAAGATTATTTCGTTGAGGATTAAGAGAGAGTCTTTTAAAAGTCCTTTAAAGGATTTTTAAAAAGAAAGCGAACAGAGAGTCATAAAAAGAAACACCGGCAAGCAGAGTGAATTTCACATGAAGTGTTTGAAACTTTATCCACATTGTGCTGATTCGCCACGGTCTAAAAACAGCCCAAAGTTCGAAGGAGGGCTTCAGGGTGTTCTTAAATCAAAAAGGCAACTTTGTGACACATGCATTAATTTAATTTTGTTCGGAAATGCATGAAAGTAGCGGATGTTATTATTCAGAAATTGCCTAATGGTTCATTCATTCTTTTGTTTTTTAAAAAACACAATAGATTTTTCATAACAAGCCTTCAAAGTTGACACTTTTGAGCCTATTTCCCGACGAAAGCAGAAAAACCGGTCGGAAAGGAGGAGAAAAACGGGTATTTGCGTCATCGAAATAGCTTATAACTCGATAAGTAATTTAATGATCATAAAATGGAAAAATAAGTTCAATTCGAAATCGCTTGCCTAGACAGACATTAAAATTTTATGTCTTTCTGTTAAAAAATGAATTTGTAAATGTGTCAAAACATTTTTCGCTTGTTGAGCGGATCAGTTGAGAACACCCTTAAGAAAAATGCATTTTGGGTGGCAAATTTTATTTTATTCTCTTTGATTTTGTGAATGGCGAAGATCAAACCGAGACGAATTGGATTATTTTGTTGAGGATTATGAGAGTCTATCCCAAAAGTAAGTCTACTAAAGTAGAAGATAATAGCCTATTGTCAAAAGAACAGACGTAATGTGGTAAGGAAAGGCCCTATTTAAATCCTGTGATGTGGACCACACAGTATTTTAAAAGCTGAAATTGGAGATGGATTAGGATGTATTAGGACGTCGATAATAATCGGTCTGTCCTTAAGCGATGCTAATTGACAAAGGGAATAAGACAGAAGCGAGACGCGTGGTTTATGGATTATTTCGTTGGACATCGGTTCTCAAACAAATTCTTTTAAAATAAATTTCAAAAAAGATTTTTTTTTTTTTTTTTTTTTTTTTTTAAGTCAACAAAAGAGAAACACCGGCACCCAGAGAAAATTTGTCATGAAGTGTTTGAGAGTTCATCCACACTGTGCTGGTTCACCGTTGTTTAAGGGTGTTCTTAACTGATCCGCTCAACAAGCTAAAAACGTTTTGACACATTTACAAATTCATTTTTTAACAAAAAGTTATAAAATTTTAATGCCTGACTATATGAAAGCGATTTCGAATTGAACTTATTTTTCCATTTTATGATCATTCAATTACTTATCGAGTTATAAGCTATTTCGATGACGCAATCACCCGTTTTTATCCTCCTTTTCGACCGGTTTTTCTGCTTTCGTCGGGAAATAGGCTCAAAAGTGCCAACTTTGAAGGCTTGTTATGAAAAATCTATTGTGTTTTTTAAAAAACAAAAGAATGAGTGCCATTAGACAGTTTTTGAATAACAACACCTGCTATTTTCATGCATTTCCGAACAAAAATAAACTAATGCATGTGTCACAAAGCTGCCCTTTTTGATTTAAGAACACCTTAAAGACTAGAAACACTTCAAAGCTCGGATGGCTAAAAGAAAAGAATACTTTGGGTGGGCTAATTTTATTTTGTGAATGCCAAAGAGAAAAACAAGATGAATATGAAGCAGTGGATAGATTATTTTGTTGAAAATTAAGAGAAGATCTTCCAAAAGTCAAACGGATTTGTAAAAAGAAAGTGAATAAAAAGGTAAAAAAAAAGAAAGAAACACCGGCAAGCAAAGTAAATTGCGTATGTACACTGTAAAAAATAATTGTAATAAAACAGCCCACTTTTCAACGATATGTGTTTATTAACAGCATCAAACTATTAAAAAACGCATCACTGTTTCTCTCCAGTTTTGTTGTTTTATGACAGCAAAAACCTGCACTGTAAAAAAATAATTGTAATGAAACAGCCCGCTTTTCAACATATGTGTTTATTAACAGCATCAAACTATTAAAAAACGCATCACTGTCTTTCTCCAGCTTAATTGTCTTACAACAGCAAAATTCTGCCTACGAGAACTTTATTGGCAACAGGTACTTACTGTAGGGGAAGTGAAGCGAAGAAGATCTGTGTCGGCCATGTTTTTAGTTTGTAAACAGCGCGAGAACCACGTTGATTTGCGTAAAAAAGAATCAATTAAAGATAATGTAAGTACTATTCATTTTTATTTATTAATGTAGTTTTATGTTTGATTATGAAACTTTCTTCTAATATAGCAAACATTTATATATGAGTCAAATAAGCCTAATTTTGTGAGATTATTAAAAAATAATCAGGAGGTCATTGCTTAATGATGTAATTTTTCCAGATGTTTATACTATGTATTATAGTTAATATAACTTGCATCCTTGAATGTAAATGCTCTGAGAATAAGACACATTATGGAAGAACAATTAAATAAAAATAATATCTGATTGCAAAATGCCAAAATTGTGCATAAAAATATGCACAGTGCATTATAATAGTCTTAGTATACTGTGTATTATAATAAAAATCTGTATTGAGGTTTGTGTAAAATTTCACATAAAAGGAGCAGAAAACTTCAATTGGTCTAAGCCGTATAAAGTCGGAAAAAAAACAATTTATGTTTTATATTTTATGGACCAGTAAATTTGTTAGGTATTAATTAATCCATTCACTGTGGATAAAGAAGTAATACGTACTGCTTATAAATGCTGTAAAAATGCTTTAAGATTCTCTGGTTAAATAATGTTTTGTAAAATGTACAAAACCCTTTTGCACATCAAATAACTTTGTATTTATACCCAAAACTAAGTCTTTGCTTTATTATTCCAGAATTATGAGATGAACAAAACTTTTACAAGATTGATTGCACTTACTTTGAGTGGTGAATCCAGGGGGGGGGGGGGGGAGGTCATAAACTCCATCTGAACAAAGAAAATTTTTAAGGAAATTTAAAAATAAAATGTATATATTTTTTTTCTTTTTTGAAACTCTACTTAAGAAACTCTACTTCTTGCTCAGGGTTGAAAACTTTTCAAAAAATCGATATTTTTTTTTTTAATGATCTAGTTTGATTATTCAATTAATTCTCAACGCAAAAAACCACAAAAAAATATTTGCATTTTTAACTATCAACACTTTCATGTCCGCACCCATATAATTTCAACTTTAAGTCGCGTTTTCTCAAAACTTGATTTTTGACCATGAACACCAAGATTAAAAAACTATTTGATGGAATGGCTTAAATTTTTTTTGCATGCGTATAATATCATTATCTAGAGAATGAATTAATATAGTTTAGATAGTTTAATATTTTGGGTATATTTAATGAAAAAAAAATTGTATTTTTTAGGTGTTTTTAAAATTTTTAAGTTTGAGAGTTTTTTTATAAGGTTTTTTTCGAGAGATTGTTATATCCTTAATTCATTCTATAGAGTAAAGTTTCCTGATCTTTTTAAAGCAAAAATTAGGTTCTAAGTCAATTCAACGTTAAGATGTGTTGGTGATGTAACACTTTTTTTTTTTTTTTTTCGAAAATTGTGTTACATAAATTTTGCTATATTTCTTATGATATTACATTGAAGTACTTCATTTTATAATTTTGTAAGACTATAAACATACCTGTAAAATATCAGAAAGTTTAAATTAGTTATATTGAATACTTCTGTTTTATATGGACTCGAAGCGAGAGCTCTGTTTACATGTTTTTCCATATCGATCAACTCCTGAGCCCCCTTAACAATCAGAATCATCTAGACTCCTTTAAAGCTGAACTTAAACCCAAAGTAGGTAATTTCTGACCTATCCATGAAGTATATTTTAATTTTAGATGCAAGATACATTTATTCAGAGCAAATGTGATTAACGTTTTCCATTTTTTAATAAAGGCAAAGATAGTTTCATGAAATCTCCATAAATTGTAGAATTTTATACTGAATTTAGGCCGTGACTGTCAATTGCTCCCTCATAACTTCTTTTTGTAACTGTCAAGCCTTAAAAATGTGTATAAATTACTTAATTTCTTGAATGATTCTTTGATTTTTATGAAAGAGGAAAAATTTTAAATTTCTTGGCATCTGAATAAAATATATATATTTATATTTTTACGAATATTTATGGAACTTTTTTGTTATGAATGAAATTAACTTCCCAAAAATAACAGAAATTTAACTATTTTGGATGTGGCGACAATCTTCAGTATAAAAATTGCTTACCTATTAAGAGACATGACCCCCCCGCCCCACAAAAATAAAAAGCCATGATCCTTTTCTAAAAGGAGGGCTGGATCAGCCCTTGCTTACTTTAATATTCGGTCTTAAAATTATTAAACTACCCTACTACATTATTTACATAAAAAAAGATACTAACTGATAATTATCCCATACGATTGTAATTTTGCAGTGTATATGTTTAAAAATGAATATCTGCTTTACTTTGACATTTCAAAAAATTTTACCTCCATTTATTTAATTTTTGTATTGACAATTTGCTCATTACAAATTACCTTCTTCTCCCCCCCCCCCCCCCAATCTCTCTCTCTCTCTCTTTTTTTTTTCTTTTTTTTTTCTTTTTTTTAACAAATACTATTTGGAATACTGATTTTTGTTAAAAATTTCATTATTTGGATTATATTTTAATGTTTTATCTCTGAATTTTCAAATTTTTTTAAACATAACATTGTGATAAATGACCACTTGCTGAAAAGATTTTTTTTGTTTTTTTTCGTTCAGCAAAAAAGAATTGTATTTGTCAAATGGTCATTTATAGAAGCATTGGGGTTAATTTTTTTAATTAAGTTTAAATATTACAAAATAATAATAAATAAATTTTTTAACAGAAATCGACCTTCTAAAGTTATTTGTAAAAAAATATACAAAATGGGTTAGGGTGGAGGATTTGTAATAAGTAAATGGTAAATATATAAATAAACCAAGATAAATAAAAAAAAAAATAAAATGGTATAGGAAAGCAAAAATACATTTTTAAAAATATACATTGTGAAATTAAAAAATTGCATGGGTGCAAGTTTTCCGTCTACAGGACGGAAATCCGTTTTTTAAAAGTTCCCGAGGACGGAAGCGGGACGGAAAAATCTCAGACGACGAAAAATGATCGCGAAAATGACTCGTTTTTCGCCAAAAGATTGCGGGAAAAGACACGATTTTTTGTCAAAAGATTATAGATAAAACATGATTTTTGACAAATGATCGCAGAATTAGGCGTTATTTCTGACTGAAAAAACGCAGAAAAAAGTGCTGTTTCATGCAAAATATCACAAAAGAATGCCTTCGTCAAAAAATTGCAGAATAAATACGATTCCTGTATGACGGATCTCGAGAAAACGTTATTTCTGTCAAAGAATGGCAAAAAATTAGGCAGTCTCTGTCAAGGAATTGCAGAAAAGACGCGATTTTCCTCAAATGATCGTGGGAAAACGCTATTTCTGTCAGAATTGCAGAGAAAATGCGATTTTGGTCAAAAAATCGAGGAAAAGGCGTTTTTCGCCAGAAGACTGTGAAAAGAAGATACGATTTTTTTTTTTTTCAAAGGATTGCTGATAATACATGATTTCTGTCAAAAGATTGCAAAAAAACATTATTTCTGTCAAAAGATCGGAATTTTTTTTTTTTTTTCAATGAAGAGCAAAATAAACGCGATTCCTATCGAAAGATCGCGAAAATGATGCAGTCTCTTTCAAAGAATCCCGAAAAAGACGCGATTTCCGTCAAATAGCAGAAAAAAGTTATGTCTGTCAGAATTGCGGAGAATACACGATTGTTTGTAAAAGGAGCAAGGAAAAGACGCGAATTTTGTCAAAGGATCACGAAAAAGTTGTGAATTTTTGTCAAAGGATCATGTAAAAGACACAAATTTTTGTCAAAGAATCGTGAAAAAGATGCGATTTCCGTTAAATAATAGCGGGAAAAAACGTTATCTTTTGTCAGAATTGCAGAGAAAACACTTTTTTTTTGTCAAAGGAACGAGGAAAAGACGTGAGTAATCTAAAGATCGTGGAAAAGACACGAATTTTGTCAAAGGATCATGAAAAAGTCGTAAAATTTTGTCGAAGGATCACGTAAAAGTTGCACACTTTTGTCAAAGGATCGTGGAAAAGACGCGATTTTCGTCAAATGATAGCAGAAAAGAAAAACGTTACTTTTTGTCAGAATTGTGGAGAAAACGCGATTTTTTGTCAAAGGAACGAGAAAAAGACGCAACTTTTGTCAAGATCGTGTAAAAGATGCAAATTTTGTCAAAAAATCGCAAAAAAAGTCAGGAATTTTTGTCAAAAGATTGCAAAAAAGTCACGAATTTTTGCTAAAGAATTGCAAAAAACGCGATTTTTGGTCAAAAGATCATCGATCCTTTGACCAAAAATCGCTTAATTGAACCAAAAATGATTTTTATCAAAAATGCTTAACAGATGCAATTTCTGATAAAAATTATGGAGAAAAAGCGAATTTTGTCAGTCATTTTTGTTTTGAACGGTCGTGGAAAAAATCGTGAATCATCATATTCACTCGAGGGAGGGGGGGGGGGGAATCATTCAAAATATTTTCAGTCCTGGCCAAATTTGAAACTTGCAACCATGAAATTGGTAAATTAAAAAATTTACCGTGAATGTACAAAGATACGGAGACATCAAAAGAATAAAAGAAAGGTTTAAAAAACTCAAATTTTAAGTTATTTCAAAAGCAAGGCTTGTCTTTTACCACAATATATAGAAATACTAAGCATGGGCGGATCTGGAGAGTTCTCGATGGGGGGGGGGGGGTCATTTTAGAAATTTGGAAACTCCAGTCTGATGCACGGCTCGGATATCACTTTTTTAATACGGGTCAAAATTCGTCCACTTTTTTGCTTTGGGTCTGCTTCCACTTTTTTTTTAATCCTGGTCGGGTTAATCTCTACTTGGGTCGTGTTTGAGTCCGGTTTACTTCTACTGTTTGATGCAGTTCAAATTAATTTGAACAGTGTGGAAAACAGCAGGAAAAAACAGTGTGTCTAGATCCAGCTCTGTTGAAAAAATCAGACCCGACCCAGTTCTGAAAGTGTGCAGACCCAGTATAATAAATTAAAGTTGGCGCGACCCAGATCGGGTCACACCGATCTTGAGTTTAGGGCCAACAACTTTTCCGAATATAAATGACTATTTGCTGAAAGCCAGTTTTTTCATGCAGCTAAAAAACTTGCTTTTGTCCAGTGGTCATTTATAGCAGCGTTGGGCTTAAAATTTTTTGAAATAAAATTTAATCATTACATAAAAAAAAAAAAAAAAAAAAAAAAAAAAAAAAATCAACAGGAATGGGCATTTTTAATGTTATTTGTAAAAAAATATACAAAATGAAGTGTGGTGAGGGGTTTGTAATGAGCAAATTTTAAATACATAAATAAATTGAGATAAAAAGAAAAATTAAATAGTAAAGAAAAGCAAAAATATATTTAAAAAAATATAAATTGCAAAATTGCAGCCATTAAAAATATTTAAATTACAAAATCAAAATAATGAAAAAAGTTTTAAAAATATAAATTGTAAGTTATTTAAAAAAAAAAAAAAGGTTTGGCTTTTCCCCACTACATAGAACTACTAAGTATAGTATACTGAAAATTTCAAATAATATTTTAAAAGATAAATTGTTAAATTATTTTAAAAAAATGCAGTTGTAAAAGCATACAATATATAAACAATGTTGAAAATATTAAAATAAAGCAAATTAAAACAAAATAATAAAAATTTATGTTAATTTAAAATGTCTATTTCTGTTGAATGCATAAAAACTATGTTGAAAATATTAAAATAAAGCTAATTAAATCAAAATAATGAAAATTTATGTTCATTTGAATGTCGATTTCAAGTTGGATGCATAAAAACGACTTTTTAAAGATTGATTTTTTTTTTTTTTTTTTTTTTTTTTTTTTTTTTTTATTTATTTTGTGTGTTTTTATTTATTTATTTTGTCTGTTTACGAATTTCAAATTATTGCATAAGTACATGGAGGGATTTTTATATATATATTGTTTGTTTTTAAAACCCTATTTTTGAAAATAATTTAACAGTTTGTCTTTTAAAGTATAGAATCTTCCATTATTTTGATATTTTCAATGTTATCTTTTTAAAATTTTTGTGTTTCCTTAAAGAAAAAGTTAAATTATTTTGTAAAAATTGTATGCTTATTGTTAATTGTGTATCCTATTTTTGAAACTAAATTTTCTTTAAAATGTTTTTATTTTGATATTTTCTATATTTTATTCTCAGTATTTTTATGTATTGGAGTAAAAGTCAAGTCTTGTTTTTGAAATAATTAACAATTTATATATTTAAAATCAGATTTTCTCATTTTGATTTTCTAATCTCAGTATCCATTGATCCTTTATGATTGTAATTTCACAATTTGGGTTTTTTAAAAATCATTTTTTCCTTTACTGCATCGTTTAAAAAAAACGATCTTCAGATTTTCTATGTATTTACTATTTGCTTATTACGAATTATCTCATGCTTCAATTCTTCTCCACGCATGTTATTTTTCAATAATGAAATTTATGTTGACAGTTTCTGTTGAATTTTTTTTATTATTATGGCTTTTTTTTTTTTTTTAAATGTTTAATTTCTGTATCAGCAGTTTTTATGTTTTTACATAAACAGATATCGCAAGAATTATTTTCAAAAGTAAAAATATTCTATGATAAGAGAGTAAGTTTTGTATTATTAAAGGTGCTAAAAGACAAGCATAAATGGCTGGTGCTGAAAAAAATGTGAACTTTATGAACAAATTAGAGAGAAAAAAAAACGATCAACAAGATTTTCCTGAATTTGATCAACGAAATTCCCAGTTTTCTGTGCCCGATTAAAGAAAGTTGTAATTCTTCCATGCCTGATCAGTCAAATTTGTACTTTTTGCAAAACCAATTGACAAAATTCGCAATTTTTACGAAGCCAAGTGAAAAAATTTGTTATATAACCTCGCCATCAACAAAATTTGCAATTCTTATGAAAGCAATCGAGAAAATTCCCGATTTTTTCCGCGTCTGATCTCTAAATTTCGCTATTTTATACAAAGTGAATTTTTCTGAACCTAATTGACAGAATTTGCAATTTTTATGAAGCCGATCGATGAAATTAGAGATTTTTATGAAGCTGCTCAATGAAATGTGTAATTTTTAGAAAGCTGATTGATGAAATTCACTATTATCTTCACATAATCGACAAAAATTGCGATTTTTTGATTTTTTTTTTTTTTTTTTTTTTTTTTTTTTTTTTTGCATGATTAAAATTTGCGATTTTTATAAAACTAATTGAGAAAATTCAGTCTTTCTGTGACTGATCAACAAAATTCGCGATTTTTATGAAATTGATAGGCAAAATTTGCAATTTTTACAAAGCCGATCGATAAAATTCACGATTTTTTTCTCACATGATCGACAGAATGTGAGTTTTTTTCAAGCCTGATCAATGATTTTTTTTGCGCATGATCAGTAAAATTTTTATGAAGCCAATCGACGAAATTCATCATTTTCGGCACCTCATCAACATATCGATCGACGAAATACTTGCAATTTTTCTCTCTCAGACCAACGAAATTTCAAATTTTTAGAAATCTGATCAATAAAACTAACGATTTTTTGGTGTTCGAATGACAAAATGTGCAGTTTTTCCACCCATAATTAAAGAAATACAAATGTTGCCATGCCCGACTAACGAAATTTGTGATTTCTGTATTAACTTTGATGAAATCTGCATTTTTTTACACAACAAGATGAAACTCGCACTTTTTTCACCTTATAAACTGACAAAATTCATGATTGTTTTGCAGCTGACCAACGAAATTTTCAATTTATCTGCACATTGTAAAATTTGTGATTTTTCCGTGTCTTATCAATGAAATTAGCGATTTTTTCATCCCTGATCAACAAAATTTGCAATTTTTTCTTACCCGATCAACAAATTTTGCGTTTTTTTCACACAATAAACCGAGAAAACATGCTGTTTTTTTTTTCAAATTGATGAATTTAATGTGCCATTTTTACCAGCATCATCAACAAATGACAATTTTTTTCTTGCTCAATCAATGAAATGTGCGATTTTTTGTGTCCGACCCACAAAATGTGATTTTTCTATGCCTGATTGGCAATAGTTTCTATTTTTTCGTGCCCGATCGGGGAAATTTTCTATTTTTTTCTATCCCCATTGGCAAAACATGCTTTTTTCTGCACTTGATCAATGAAATTCATTTTTTTCTATGCCGTTCAATGAAATTTACTTTTTTTAAGTGATGAAATTTTATACTTTCCCAAAGTAAATTGATGAAATTTACGATATTTTCCTGTGACTTATACATAAAAATTGCAATTCTTTCCAGATATGAATTCATGAAACTCACGGGCCACACTTTACCGAATATTAAAAAAAGAAAAAAAAATAGTTAAAATTATATTGAATTTAAAACGTTACATTTAAAAATCTCATTTTTAAAAACCATTATCTTCTAGCAATTGGTTGTTTAGTTGTTATATTGTTAAAAAATACAAGGAAGCTAAGACTGCATTGACTAAGTTACTTTTATATTAGCTGATTCTGTAATGTTTAAATAATCTTATTTAATAAAATGCGAAATCAGCCCTTAATAGCAAGTCACTAGGCCTTACAACCCATTCTGTAAAACGGAAAAGAATGAATAGCCATTTATAAATCAATTACCACTGGTTTTTTTTCATTATTATTATTTAAATTAATTAATCTTCTGTAAATTTTTTAAAGCCCATCAAATAAACTGATTTTTAGTGTCGAGAAGGAGGGTGACAAGCCCCATAGTTATGTACTCCAATGTTTGGTGAAAAATTTTCATTCATTTATGTAAACCTTTATGTTTACAAAATGTACTTAGAATTTTTTTCATATTAATAGGAACCAAATCGGCTGTACTTTTTATTCCAAGAAAAAGCTTCAGTCAGTATGTAATGGCAGATGATGATTTAAAGATTGGTTTGACACGTACTTTGTCTTCAGTCTTGTTTATTCAGAAGAATACCAAGTAAAAATGGAATTTATTCTGAGGTAAGCCAAATTCTCAAAAAGTTGTGTTTTCAGTTATTTTCCTAAGGTAAAATTTGGTTTGATGGTGCTGTTCAGTGTATCAAATTCAAATCCAGAATTTCAAAACTCAGATTTATTTAAAATCAAAACATTTTCCTAATTAGCTCATTTTTTTCATCTCGTTTTTTTAAAAATCTCATTAGTTGTTTAGATTTATTTAAAAGGTTTTTTAATGCAGTAGATTCTTGATTAATTGGGATCAAATTATCCAGGTTGCAGATTAACTGGGAGAGTAAAAATCTCAGTTTTGAATGCAGTTTATTATGTTGATGCTGTATAGAAACTAGTAAAAAACATCACGATTAAGAAATCATGGAGGAGATTTTTATCAGATGAAGAAACTGAAATTCCAACAGAAGATAACAGTAGTACTGATATGCAGAGTGAAATCTTAGAACATTTGAAACTGTTTTGAAATTGAGCATAAAGAAGCAACGCAACAATGGATTAATGAACATTTGAAATTAGAATACTACGAAGTTTTAAATGATGATGATACTTGACGTGTGTCACTTGTGATTCAGAGTTTTAAAAAAAGGAATTTCAAAGTATTTCTTTAAAATAATGAAAAACACCTTATAACTTATCAAAAGTTAACTACAGTGATACATTAGTACATATTGAGGCATTACTTGAAGTTAGATTAAAACAGACATGCTGAAAAAGTTATATTGAGAAATTTGCATAGTAAAACTCGTCGAAGAAAAAAAAAAAAAAAAAAAAAAAAACTGGACTCGGACTCCTGTCATTTTAATCTTCACAAAAAGTGACAGCTACATTCTTTTTTTTTTTTTTTTTTTTTTTTTTTTTGTACTAATTATGAATCCAAATAACATTAAAATTTTTATTCATTATTTTTCTTTCATATCAAATAAATCATTAATGTCCTATTGTGTAATAATTTGACACTTTTTATCCTTTTTCCAAAATTTGTACAAATCTGAGATATTTACTTAAATCACTTGCATTTTTTATCTTTGACACAAAGACAACTTCATCAACACTTAATCAAAACATAAATATCAATAATTTGACAGAAAACAGTTGAAAATACTAATTGAATTACCTTTTGTATTTGCAAGCATTTATATTCAATATGTTTACAATTGGACATACACAATCTATAAATCAATTTAAGTTTTTTTTTTTTTTTTTTTTTGAATGAATGGATTTTTGAGTTTTTGCAATTTTCGTTCTTAATTGTAGTCTGTATAACTCACTACTTTCATAAGTTATTTTGGATATTGACATTGACTAATGGTAAAATAATAAAAATAAGTGTAAATGAATTTGCAAGTGGTCATTAATATTTAAATTAGTAATCATAAAAATTAATGTTAGTAAGTCTTCCATTAATGTTTTTGTGTAATTTGATTTAAGAATAAAAATGTATGTAACTTAATTAAATTATTAATAATCTAATTTTAACCAAAGTTTATTAAAGCTAATGTATTAAAAAGTGTTTGGTATAGAAAATTCTTACTTTGGTCAATCCCTAATTAACGACACAAAGTAATTTTTATGCATATTTGCATGAAATAACTCTTTTTATTCACAAACACACACAAAACAAGAAAAAAAACTGGTTTTTTAAAATTTATATTTTATATTTAAAAAAACTTTGCTTTTGAAATTTGGTCTACCATGACAAAAAGGTTGTCATTATCCTGCTCTGGGATTTTTTGATACTATATTCCACAAAATTGAAAAGATGGAACTCAATTTAAATGTTATCTTTTTTTGTTTCTTATAGGGCTTGATAGAAATTCTTCCAGATTCTTCAAGTAGCAAGTGAGAGATGAACAAAAGTGTGAAACTTGTGAAAGATTTGGCAAACTGTAAAAACATGTGGACAGAGTGATTTAAATTAATTATTAGTTAAAGAATTAAGAATAAAACTATTTTCTATGTCTTGCTGCGATTTTTGAGATTTTTATTGAAATTCATGTTTGTTTATAGTCGTATGTGCAGTGTTCTCGCTGACATTTGACCAACGTTAGTAATTTGGCTAATTAAAAATAATAAACATTCGCCAAATGAAAAAAGTATTAGCAAAGTTGATTCATCGTGTAACATACACACACACAAAAACTTAAATATTTTAAAGTGGGTACCCTTTTTTTCAACATCTTCTAAAATAACCTACATTTTTATAACTGCGGCAACGATTATAAATCTAATTTTAACTATTCGCTACAAATATATAAAAAATATGTATATACGCATATGTATGAAACAAAAGAGAGAAAAAGCAAAAACTGAACACTAGCAATTTGGCTAATTTAATCATTTGTTTACTCGCCAAATGAAAAATTTAGTCGCAATTTGGCGCATTGGCGAGCGACAGCGAGAACACTGCGTATGTGGTTTCAATTTATAGACAATGAATAAATCTCATCAGGTGAAGGTTTAATATAAGTTTCACAAAGTGCCGACATAATTTGGAAATCAGGGGAATTATGGAAAATCAGTAAGGTTTGTCTGACAAAAGTAAAGGATTTTTGTAAAAATATTCTAAAATCAGAGAAATATGTCTGCATGTAAAAATATTTGTTTTCTTGCCAAACAAATCAGGTGTTTTTTTTTATATATATCATATTTTTTCTACAGTTGCTCTCAAAATTTAAATAATAATTGCACATGGTATAAATTATAAATAAACACAAAATGATCACAAGTTCTCATCTTCTCTGGATAGCTCATATATTAAAGACAAGTTACCAATTTTTGAAAATTTTAAATTACATACTTCCATAACCTTTGACCAGATGGTCAGCTTAACTGTTAATGCCCAATTTTTTTACACTTCTGTTAATTCTTCGGCACAGTTTGTGTTGTTGTAACAAATCCATATTCAAAATATTTTTAAGTTCAAAATACATGTACGAAAAGACTTCCAAAATGGCTTTTCTCTTGAAAGGTGAATGCCTCTATTAAGGGTACACTTTTTCACTTCCTCAAATTTATATATGTGAGCGCTTAAATCTCTGAATAGTGCGCACCTCTCAATCTACACACATGTAATATATATATGTGTATATAAAGTATCAAAAATACAATGCATGTATTTTCATGTATATCAAAAATGAAATGGTTCTTAAAGAAAGCATAATCTGTAATTGCATTTCTTTTCACATTTTCATTTTATCTCTCATAAATTAAATGGAATGTATATTCACACATTTTCAAATGTGTATTTATTTTCATTGGGAACATAGTTTAGCTTAAATTTTGTATAAGTCCCAACAATCTGAGTTGCAAAAAACCTATACATGACCTGCGAATTTTTTCTCTTGTAAACTCAGTCTGCAGAAAAAAAAATTAAATTCATTCTGAGCCGAAAAAACATATTTAAGATAACCCTACTCAGAAGTTTTACTATATTTAAATATTGATAGGTTTATTTTTCATAATAGCTTTAAAACATGATTTACTTTCATTTCATTGCAGGTTGAAATACTTCGGGTCGGGTTGTGGGTTGCAGAAATTTATTTTTGCGGGTTCTGGTCAGGTTGTGGGTTGATTTAAAATGGAATTTGCAGGTCAGGCTGTATCTGACCCAGTATCTAGTAAATAGGGAAGGGCTGATCCTTCATGAAATGTAATGCCATAGTTTTAGAATAAGTGATGAGAAATCCAACCTATATTTAAAAATATGGTATGTATATTATTAATAATGAAAATCAAAGAAGTCTGATAAATTTACTCAAGGAAAAAATCAGGGGTATTTTGTAAGGGGTTCTGAGTATTCAGTTTTATTTTATAATATTTAAACTTGGAAAATATGCATGATATATATTTTTATTATTTCTGGGCATATTGCTAAAATTTTTCTTTAATGTTATGAAATTGATTATGTATTTTAATTTGTTACACAGTGAGTGCGTAGTTTTGCTTATCAGTGTATTTTGTGGTACTTAGTATTTTATTTGAAATTATAATTTGAAACCAAAATAAACTCACTGTAATAGTAAACAATTTGAGTGTGAATAAGTGATTTGGTCTTTTGTTACAAAATTATCCATTTCTTCCCAGTTCTTACTCTCCCCTGCATTTGACAACATTATTGCCATTACCATTCATGTTTAGTGTGCAATATATAACTGGATATACAAGCATTTGTGAAAAATAACAAAATTCAGGCTATTTTCAACAAAGAAACTAAAGTACAAAATTTATTAAATATGTGGAATTTGGCAGCATTAGTTTCTGATATGAGGGAACTTATTCAATGTGCTGCCGTATAGCCAATTTCTTCAAATTTGAGAATTAATTAAATAAATGTAATCAAATGGATATAAATGACTACACTAAAGAATTAATACATATTTAACTAGAAAATATTTCTAGTTCTAAGAATTTTATTTAAAAGCATTGAGGTTAGAAGTAAGATACTGTGTGTTTTCAAATGGATTTTCTGATTTTAAAATTCAATAATTTGCAAATGGTGACAGCTATTAAAAAAAAGGCTACTACCATTTGCAAGTGACTAAATTTTAAAATCAGTCTGTCTATTTTAGGATACATAGTACATTAAATATAGGCTAAAAAATCTGTATAATGTATAGTGGTTGCTTGCAGATATTTCTTGTGCAAAAAAAAAATAATTGACAGCAAAAGTTGCCAGAAAGTACAAGTAGTATGTACAAGAAATATCTGACCACACACTTTTCTTGTACATACAGAATATTTCTGGCAGCAAAAGTTGCCAGAAAAATTTTGTATGTACAAGGAATACTTGTATGGTACAGAAAAATTCTGGCAGCAAAAGTTGCCAGAGAATTTCTGTGGACAAGGAATATCTGTGCATACGGAAAAATTCTGGCAGCAAAAGTTGCCAGAGAATTTCTGTTGACAAGGAATATCTGTGCATACGGAAAAATTCTGGCAGCAAAAGTTGCCAGAGAATTTCTGTTGACAAGAAATATCTGTACATACGAAAATATTCTGGCAGCAAAAGTTGCCAGAGAATTTCTGTTAACAGAAATATTCTGGCAGCAAAAGTTGCCAGAGAATTACTGTTAACAGAAATTCTCTGGCAACTTTTGCTGCCAGATATTTTCTGTTGTTTTACAAGATTATTTTTTACAGTGTAGTGTTTCAGAGTTTATCGACATTGTGTTGATTCGCCGTTGTTGAAAAACTAGAAACAGCTCAAAGCTGGAATGTAACGCTAAAAATATATATACTTCGTTTGGGTGAATTTTACTTTAAAGGTGTTCTTAACTGATCCGCTCAGCAAGCGAAAAACGTTTTGACACATTTACAAATTCATTTTTTAACATAAAGTGTCATTTTAATGCCTGACTAGGAAAGCGATTTCGAGTCGAACTTATTTTTCCATTTTATGATCATTCAATTACTTATCGAGTTATAAGCTATTTCGATTACGCAATCACCCGTTTTTCTCCTTCTTTTAGACCGGTTTTTCTGCTTTCGTCGGGAAATAGGCTCAAAAGTGTCCACTTTGAAGCCTCGTTATGAAAAATCTATTGTGTTTTTTTTAAAAACAAAAGAATGAGTGCCATTAGACAGTTTCCGAATAACAACACCTGCTATTTTCATGCATTTCCGAACAAAAATAAATTAATGCATGTGTCACAACGTTGCCCTTTTTGATTTAAGAACACCCCTAATCTCTTTAATTTTGTGAATGACAAAGAGACGAATATGAAGTATACTGGATAGATTATTTCGTTGAGGATTACGAAAGGATCTTCCAAAAGTCAAAAGGATTTTAAAAAGAAAGTGAATATAAAGTTAAAAAAAAAAGAAACACCGACAAGCAGAGTGAATTTCAGATGAAGTGTTTTGGAGTTAATCGACATTGTGTTGATTCGTCGTTGTTGAAAAACTAAAAACAGCTTATAGCTCGAATGTAAGGCTATAGAAAAGTATACTTTGGGTGGGCGAATTTTGCTCTCTTTGATTTTCTGAATGACAAACACGGGGTTCTAGCAAAACATTGCTGGCAAATTCCCTAACTTTCCATAACCAAGTCTTAAAAATTTCATGGCCGAATTTAAAGCATTCTCTGGCCAAATGAGCATACAACGAAACTTGCTATTTATATTCACAATCTTTTGACAAAAGTCGCGATTTTTTTCATTGATCATTCTTCAAATTTCTATTTTTCCATGATTGTTCGGTGAATTGATTTTTTTTTTTTCCTTAGATTATTTGATCAATTTTGTGTAATTTTTCATATTTTTATCTAAGACTTTCCCATGACTTTTTACAAGATGTTTGCAAATTCCCTGACTTTCCCTATGTACGGTGAAAATTCCATGACTTTTTGCCATGACTACTTTAAAATTCCGTGACTTTCAAGATTTTCTATGATCCTGAAAGAGAAAAACGAGACGAATATGAATTACAGTGAATAAATTTCTTCGTCCAGGATTACGAGAGTCTGTTTCAAAAGTAAGTCTATACTAAAGTACCATACATACTTGTATGTGAATCGAAGAATTTTAGACAAAATTTGTGAGTTGAAAATTGAAGGTAGACTTATACGCAACTTACGGGAAAATTCGCCGATTGGATAAGCCTTTTTAGTAATTACATATGGGTCTTGCGTGTAGAGTTTGATTTTCCTGAGATTAAAGAAGCTAAAAAATAATATCCCTGTAGTTTTTCTGCGCATATTTACTATTGAGATAGAATTTCTTTTAATACCGGGGCATTCCTTCCAACACTTTTAATACCATTTTCAAAGAGAGTTCAACTTGAGATTACTTCTAGACATCTCTCCTAATAGTCTTACAATACAAAGAAATACTATACTTTAGTAGTCCAAGAAGTTGCTTATCCTTGTAAATAAGGTTTGAATAGAACCTTCTTTTTTTTTTAAGTACCATTAAATTGATGTGAATAGATTTCAAAATATCTTAAGCTTCTTCGGTTTTACACAGCTATACAGTTTTAAACCGATAAACTTTTTTTTCAGTCGGATTAGAAACTTAAAAATAAATAAAATGTTTATTAATTTAATTAAAATTTATAAATTGCAAATTATTTTCAAAATACTACCAGAAATGTAATTAGACTTATACACAAAAATTAAATCCCCCCCCCCCCCAAAAAAAAAAAAAAAAAAAAAAAAATGCTTAAGAACTGGAAGAAGAAATGGAAAGAAGTGTTTTTTGAAAGTGAAAAAAAGGGAATACGGTAAATATTTAGTAAAAGTTTACACATACAATACAAAAAGTTTGATTTCTGTACTTTACAAAGATTGACAGTGTTATATTAAATTTCAAAGTTTGAGATTTTTGCACACAATTTTGTCTCATTGAAGGATCAGTTAAGGAATTAAAGTACTTTGAGATCGAAGTCAGAGTGCGCGCTTTTTACGGTAACTACCTTTAGCTGGTATCGCCAAATTAGGCTATCACCAAAGAGGGTTATATTTCATCTAAAAATGTCAGATGATTTTTAGGGGTTGTATGCAAAATGAAGAATGAAATATTGAAATTAAACACAAAAATAAATATCAGTTTATTAAATTTTAACCGACTCCCTTGTCATTAAATAAAAAACCATAACTTATTTATTGAATTTAATAACGAAAAACTTACCGTAATGAAATGTGAATACAGGCTGTTCGTTGTAAAAGAGTGTGATGGGGAGGAAGCCAGGGTTTAAATAATGTGGCAGATAGACAGAGAAGGCCATCTGAAACACCATCTGAAAGAAGTAAAGAAAAAACTTCATACATAAATATACATGGAGTTTTCACAAAGTGTTAAATGATTAAGGCCCTTGTCCTCGCTCGAGGAAACGCTCGCGAGCTAATGCTATTCCTATGGGGAAGCATTTTTCTAATAACTCTTTCGCATTTTGACATTTTTGAATATTTTTTTTTTTTTTTTTTTTTTTTTTTGCATTGGAAAGCTGAGGTGCATGCCGACTGGGCACCGTTTTTACTTTTTCGATTTTGGTTGCAGATATTTTTTACAAAGTTAGTTTCACTTTCAAAACCGGTTTCGAAACTGAAAGTGCTTTTTTAAAAAAATATCTGCAACCAAAATCGAAAAAATAAAAAAGATGCGCTGTCGGCATGCACCTCAGCTATCCGATGCAAAAAAAATTATTCAAAAATGTCTGAATGCGAAAGAGTTATTAGAAAAATGCTTCCCCATAGGAATAGCATTAGCTCGCGAGCGTTTCCTCGAGCGAGGACAGGGGCCTTAAATGCGAAATGCTTTAAAAAAAAAAATGGAAATAGGTTTGATAAGTCAAAAGAAAAAAAAAATACTCACATTGGTGATGCTCAGTTCGCATGCCCTCTGCAGGCACATGACTTTGAAGCTGACGCCGGGTTTGCACCACTCTTTGGAGTAGAAGTTGAAGCTCTGTTCCAGGATGCCCACCTGAGGAAACACCAGGATGGGCAAAAACAACTGCTCCGGAGAAGGTTCTCTCTCTGCAAAGAGAAAGAAGTCATCACTCAAAACACAAGGTTAACCTTTCAGACCAGAGCATGAAATAACTCTACAAATATATATTTATTGCTTTTGCATAATCGAAATGACACCATAGATGACACAAAGAGTCATTTTTTATAAAATTAGTACTTTAGGGGACTGGTCATTTAGGTTTGCAAATATGGATATAAAAATACTAATCCCCTTAAAACATCAGTTTAACTACCAGTAACATAAATTTACACAATGACAAAATTAAGGCCTTTAAACAAGTAAATTATCAGCAAATCCTCAAAATTTTTTATTGTACATTTGTTAAGTTTAATAATCATTAATATTTCATACTTTCTTGATCGCATGTCTTGTAGTTATTTTCGAAATTCGGATGAAAATAATATTTATTTTGTGACGTATATTCATCAGTGTTGATATTTATTGATTTTGTTTTAAAGAAAAAAAAAACAACATTCAGCTGTATAGAAGTAAAGTAAAAATGAAAAAAATTCAAACAGTTTAGTTTTTATGAATAAAAACATTGAGGTATACATTTGTGTACCTCAGGTCTGAAGAGGTTAAAGAGAAAATTTCTCTGGTACGTAAAATACTGACGGTGCAACAACACTGTCAGTAGCAACCAGGGTTGGCAAGTTTTTGCCATGGGTGAAAAAAAACCATGGGAAAAATTTGGTTAAAACCGTCCTGCCCTGGTTTTTGCCAAAGTGGTGGCAAAAATACACTGTCCATTTAATTTTCTTTTTTTCAGAAAAAGAAAAAATATTACATAAAAGAAAAAAACTTAATAGTTAAAAAATCAATATTCTAAATTTATTTTTGAACTCTTAAGTAATATTAAGTATAATTATTAAAGAATTGCGTTTTATGAAAGAATATTAACTTTTATAACAAAATTATATAACAAGACATAAGAGCTTTTTTTTTCCAATTTCGTTACTTTCTTTTTATTTGTACTAGGACCTAGTCCCCCCCCCCCCAAGATAATTATAAACTAAAACCAGATTTACATATTTACAAATTTTTAACTCTCATTCACTCTAACTCAAATTACTCATTGCATAAAACAAAAGTAGCAAAGTTATATAAATTAAATGTAATTGTTTATACTATTGTTATCCTTAATAACTTACAGATTTTAATATACATTAAGTACAAATAAGAATTTTCCATTTTTGCCCTTGTTTTTTCCAGTTTTTGCCACTGTCCAGGGAAAAATACCAAACCTGGTAGCAACATACAAATTTTAGTACTGGCTTAAATGATATGAAAGCTACATTAGTCAAAGTCATGTTAGTCAAAAATGCGTTATTCTTTCAGATAATACATAAATTTTTAACAATTACTTCAAGTTTTTTTTTTCTTTTTATTTTCTATCAAAAACTTTGATTTGGTAAAAAAAGGAAAAATATTTATGACTAAAATGAAATTTTAAATGACAAAGCACGCATTTTTTCTTACACAGGTATACTATATAAGAAACATGAATTACTGCGTGAAAAGAATTGCAAGTGAAAAGAAGAAAATATAAAGGAAGAAATGTGTGCTCATGTTATAATTTTTTTTTTAATTTTTACAGGACAATTGGAAATATAAAATTAAAAAAAAAAATAGTAAAAATTAAATTTAATCAAAATAGATTTTTAAAAATTAGCAGAAATAGTAAAAATGATACAGTCGAACCTCGATTTAACGTACTTTGATTTAACGAATTCTCCGATTTAACGAATATTTTTTCTGTCCCGACAAAAAGGATGTTTAAATGCTCTGATTTAACGAATTTTTAGCTTTGATTTAACGAACACAATCGCTGAAAAAAAATTCGCATTCGCAGATAAAATTAAAACTTTGAATCTTTCACATCCAAATCCAAGTGTTACATTTTTTTCTCATTTCTGGTGGATTGAAAGACAGTCTTTTCCCTTTTTCAAGTAGAAACATGACAAAGATGTAAACAAATATGTAGAGCTAAGTATCTACGATATAGAACAGAAAGAGAATAACAATTCTGAAAGTAGTGAAGATGATGAAGAAACGGAAATTCAATTAAGAAAGGTGACATTCCAAGAATCAATTTGCAGCTTGAACACTTTAAAAATCATTTTTTTGTCACACGAGGTTTATGGTGTTGTTCTTACTGAGTTAGAAAATATTGACAAAGAACTTTGGAAAGTCGAAACAAAGCACTATCAAGGATTTCTTTCCAAACTTACAATAACTATGTATGTATGATGTATTAAGTTTCAAAAACAAATAATATTAAATGATTCAGATAATTTAAAAGTTTATCTCTTAACTTATAATTTTTAAGCTCGTAGTAAACAATACTCGTTCTTTTTTAAAATCTGTATATTTAAGGGTATTTTGTATTGATATTTTAAACCATACTCTTTACAAAAATTGATATTTGATTTAACGAATTGCTTCGATTTAACGAACGGATTTGTGGGTCCCAATCAATTCGTTAAATCGAGGTTCGACTGTACTTGATTTTTTAAAATAGAAGTTACATTATCGTTAATTAATTAGAAAATTATAAAAATGACCAATGACCACCGGAAAATGACCAATCATAAAAAAAAACTTTTAAATAAAGTTTTTTTTTTTTTTTTTTAAATAGATAGCTTATTTTTTTTTAAATAGACGTTAAATTCTAATCATTAATGTGGGGAAAATGTACAGAAAATCATAAAAATGACCAACAAACAACGGAAAATGACCACTGGAAGTGGCCAATGTTCCGAATCTGGAACATTATGAAAATTATACATAAAAAAAAAAAAAAAATCCACCATATTAATGACTAATATCTTTTAAGTAAAGCCACATAATGGGCAAGAAGGCATAATGTGCAAAAAATATTTAAAAATATACCTGATCTGAAAAAGGTCGGTCTGTAAAAGGTTATTTTTCTTACAGAAATTTTGATTTGATAAAATTGGGGAAATATTTATAAGTAACATGAATTTTTAAATGTCAAAGCACATTTTTTCTTACACAGATAGCACCAGATAAAAACATGGATTATAGCGTGAAAAGAAAAAATAAACAAGTTGAATGTATAGATTCTGCCATTGCAGAATTGAGTTTCGCCTCCGTTTAGAAAAAAAAAATAATAACGAAAGAACAAAAAATTAAAAATAAATAAATAAATAAATAAAATTGTAATTTAAGAAATTACACCAACCATTTGAAAAATGTTTCACTCGGAACATTTATCTATCATTTTCCTCATTTGAAATTTTTCTTAGTTTGCTTTAGACATTAATTTTTATCATAAATTATTTTCTGTTATTTTATTTACATTATTAATATTATTTCTCAGTAAATATATATATTTTTTTACCTCAATTAGTGCATAATTATACGCAATCATTTTGGAAAATAAATTTTTATTATCGAGAGAAAAGCTAAACTGAGTTGCAACCATTTTGAAGAAATATCGTAAAAAGCATTTAAAATTAAAAATAAAATATAAAAATGGAAATAAATTAAAAAAAAATAACTAAAATGGGCACAATACAAATAAATAGCTTTCATTAAAAAAAATAATTATCAAAATCGGTTGAGTAGAAAATTCAGGGCTGATGACACGACATTTTTAGCTTGTCTGAAAGAAATAGCATCGGAGATTAATATAAAGAAACAATTGTTCTATACTCACTAATTTCTCCCTTCTTCCTCTTGTCCTTGTTGTGTTTGGAATTGTTGTGGACGAAGATTCTGTTGGACAACACCACGATCCTGCTCTTGTCGAAAGTGCTGTCTTCGAAAGACAGGGCGATCTGAAAAAACAGTAAAGGATATCAATTTTGTTTTGTTTTGTTGTACTCACTCGTGTATAAATCGACACCTCCAATTCTTTACACAAAATTTTGAGAAAAATTGAATTTTCGTGCGTACGTCGAACCACGCATTTCTGATAAAGCGTTGAAAAACTATTTTTAATCGAAATAATCATGTAAAATTGAAGAAACTTATAACTATTTTGAAAAATATTTACACCACTTTAATGATGCTTTAAGAAAATCGGTACTAGGTTATCCCGTCGACCAAAAAACTATCGCCAAACTATAAGATTAAATGCCAATAATGAGTGATCGTGAATGTCACATTCAATGACATTAAATACGGTACACGTGTTTAAAATATCATCAAGTCATTTTTATTTCGACTTTTTATTTGTATTTTTATTAATATTCTAAGATATTTGTTTTTTCGTTATTTTAAAATAAAAAGTTTGTTAATATGCATAATTTGGCTATAAGTCTGGCGATTTGTGTAATTTGGCGAGATTTGTCGACGGGATAACAAAGTAGTACCAAAAAAATCTTTGAAAAATCTATTCCCGCCTTGTTTACAAGAATAAAGATTGTTTGAATGCTAAAATATAGTAATAACTTGTATAGTAGAACTTTTAGGAGAGAAATCTAGAAACATTATCAAATTGATTTTTTTAAGGCTATCCCTGAAATTAAGGAATATCCCTGTATTGATTTGAATTCTATGCCCCAAGAAAAAATGGTTGCTGGACAATTACAGGAATAGCTGAATGAATATTCAGATTCTGAAGTACAATTTCTATTTTGAAAAGTTTCATTGGAAAACTTTACTCTTAAATGAAAACAAAGATTTTTACATTTATGGTTCATAGATAAGTATTATTTTTTGGCTTTAAAAATCTTGAATTAAAGATCGGGTAAGTAATTTATTTATTTAATCTGATCAACTCATAACCCCTGATTTTTAATTTTCAAATCTTGTAATAAATTTTTTCGACTTATACGCACAAGTATATAAAGGGTTCCCAGCATCATGGAAAGTCAGGGGAAATCTGGAAAGTCAGAAAATTTCAAAGTAGTCGTGGAAAATCAAGGAAATTTCAAAAGAATGGAAAAGTCAGGGAATTTACAAATATTTTTTAAAAAATTCATGGAAAACTTTTGAGTGGTAAAATGAAAAATGACACAAAATTCAATTGAAATTCAAATGTCAAAAAATTGTACTACAATTGCAGAAAAAAAAAAAAAATGCTAACTTCGCAAAAGATTGTAAAAATAAGAATCAAATTTCGCTGTATGCTCGTTTGGTCAGAAATTTATTGAGATTTAACCAGGGAAAATCAGGGAATTTTTTGAGATTTGGTCATGGAAAGTCAGTGAATTTGACAGTCCATGTTTTGCTGGGAACCCTGTATACGGTAAGTTAATTAAAAGATTGTGAAGGTATGGATCATTTTGATCTGACAAAGATCGCAAATTTGAATTTGAGAAAACTCTTAAAATGTACTTTTACGCCACATTTCATGTATAAAGACAGAGAGGGTAAACTTACAGAGAATCGCCTGTTTTCTCTGGGATTGCCGGGATTCCTCAGGCAGTTCTGATTACATCTCAGGTGGAATTGCAGCGTACCTCTGAAAAAAAGAAAAACATAAGCATACGTATAATATGAAAAACAATTCTCTGAATACCTAAATTAAGAAAATGGTAAACATTCAGAAGTTTTTAACATTCTGAGCAGAAAAAAAAAAAAAATGACATGTTTTTATTGCTTTATTTCCTTCGTTTTAAATATACTGCTGTAGTTGTCCATATAGTTAAATCCAAAGGATTGATACAGGCAAATCTTGGGGCCTATTCTGGTAGTCTTCACAAAATTATTTTTAATAAAAACAGGCTGTTTTACAAAATTCTATTCCTTAAAAACATATTTGTCAGGATCTGATAGCACCTGTGCTAAAGAATGCAATGTCTACTCTTTCTCTATTTGAATATCTCATATTGTATGGTTGTGTACAGAATTTCCAAGGTGACATTCCTTCTTCATGGAAAGGGGAATTGCCAGCTAATCCTTTACAGGTGGGGTGTTAGAGAAAAGAGATAGCTGAGAGGCATGTCCGCCTGTCAGTGAAGTATGCGGATGGTGAGCAGATTAGCAGCATGCCAATAAGCAAGAAAAGAATGGAGTGTCCAATGAGGAGGCTCCAAAGGGGTTTATGTGGGGGAAAGCAGTGATTTGGAGAGGGCAAGTTTGCCTCAGATCATTGATTCGGTACCTAGGTTTCGGACCTAGAGGTTGCTCTGTGTGGAAGAGCGTAAAGTGTGTGTTTTCTGGTGCGCAAAGGACACAGACGTCCTGGTGTTTAGTGCTCTGGGCTAAGAAGTGCAGGCCCAGTATACTTGTGTTGGGAGACTCAAGGTTGAGCTCCAAAAAAGTGAATTTAACGTGTATTGAGTGTGAGGTGGAAAGTGTAATTGGAATAGTACACAACCAATCTTTACGGTATCTAATTTAATGTTGAACCGGATCACCTATATCCGAGTTGTAGTTGTATATATTTGTAAATAGCGTATTTTGTGTGTACATATATTCTTAATAAACTGATAATTCAGTTACTAGCGTAAGTCTTCATTTACACCAATCTCACAGTGGGTGACCGATATCACCTAGTAATATCGGTGGTGGCAGCTATATCTACCACGGACATTCTTCAAAGTTGTGTGGACTGAGGGGAACGTCCGACAAATTGTTGGCAGCGTCGGGATAGAATCGCCTGAAACCAGTGACCAGCGAGCCGTGTTGCAGTCTGTTAATGCCGGAGTATCCAGTGGAATTCTTGTGTGGTCGTGCCATATCGTCGAGAGTGTGCTAAAGCATCGTGCCGGATCGTCGATTGTATGCTAAAGTGTCGTGCCGTATCGTCGAATGTGTGTAAAGTGTCGTGCCGTATTGTCGAGTATGTGCTAAAGTATCGTGCCGGATCGTCGAGTGGGTGCTAAAGTGTCGTGCCGTATCGTCGAGTGTGGACTAAAGTGTTGTGCGTATCTTTATTAGAAAGAACTAAACTGAACTGTTGTGCCATATTACCGCTACATCGTGGAGCTACCTGTGATTAGAAAAGTAATCCAGCAAAGAAAGTATAAAGTAAGGTGTTTTGATCATATCTTTCTGCTGACATCTAGAACCAAAATTTGTTGTTGTATAATTAATAGTAATTTAAGTAAATTGTCTATATCATTTATGTGTTTTATCAATACTCCCTACCTATAAAGTGTTAATAACCATATTGGCTATTGTTTTAAGGAAAGGTCATAATAACTTGAGCTAGTATTGATTGTCTATAATTTTTTTTTACTAATTGTGGTAATAGTAGTTGGAAGGAATAATTAAATTTACTTAAAGTTAAATTATTGTTAAAGTAATATTTAAATGAAGCAACATTTTTTTAAGTTTGAAGAGTGTATAATAACATTTGCTTAGGATTTTAATTGGCCAGTAGTAGAGAAAAAAAAAAAAAAAAAGGCTCAAGAGAGAGCCATAGTGAAAAAAAGGCCCAAAAGAGAGCCATAGTGAAAAAAAAGGCCCAAAAGAGAGCTATAGTGAAAAAAAAAAGGCTCAAAAGAGAGCCATAGTGAGGAAAAGTAAAAGTAAAGATTTTCAGTGTACTTGTTTTAAGTGTAAGAACCAGTATTGAGTTCGGAAATATTTTAGTGAGGATAATTGTAGAAATTTATATAGGCATGTTTTACAATTTTTCTTTATGTGGATTTTATTGATTGACACCAATACTTCTATTCAATTTCAGCGTACCAGTATTTTTATGTAAATTGTATGTTGTTATCTAAGTGTATATATTGGAATCTATATTGCATAGTAGTTAAATCGAATTATTGTTTTACCCTTTTGTTTTATTGGAAGTATATTGTGTGATATCAATGGTTGAGGAAAATTAGAGTATTTAGAAGGTTAATTAAAAATTAAATGCATCGATTACCTGAAGGGTATTAATTAGTAAAATAAGTGGAGATGTATCTGTACTAAGTTAAAAATTTCGGAAATATTAATTTGGTAGGTTTAACTATTCTTGTGGGATGGTAATAACAATCGGTGAAGGTATGGCTTTCTTACTAAAACTAAAAAAGGTTGATCTTCAGGGGATAGCCGAAGAGTTGGGTGTTGAATTCGCGGAAGATGATACCAGAATTCAGCTTAAGAAAAAGATAATGGACAGTGATGAGTATGACGAGGGGGTTATTAAGGAATTATCTGACGCTATTGTTTCAGAACGATTAGAACAAGAAAAATTAGAACGCGAAAGGTTAGAAAAACAGGAAAGGTTAGAGCGTGAAGAAAAACAGGAAAAATTAGAGCGCGAAAAGTTAGAAAAACAGGAAAAATTAGAGCGCGAAAAGTTAGAAAAACAGGAAAAGTTAGAGCGCGAAGAAAAACACGAAAGGTTAGAAAGAGAAGAGAGGATAGAAAAATTAAGGATGGAACATGAATTAGAAACGGAGAGACTAAGGGTTCAAGGTTCGGCAAATAATTGTAATGTTTCTAGGGAATCTAATAATGAAAGTAATATAGAAAAATTGATCAAAAGCGTAAAAACTCTATCTATCAAAGTACCGGAAGGGACTGAGAGATGGAATTTATTTTTCAACAGTTTAGAAAGGGCATTCAAAACTAAAAATGTACCGGAAAATCAGCAGGCAGAAATTCTACTAAATATGTTAGGAGATAAGGCGGATAATTTGTTAATTTATACGACTACGGAACAAATGGAAAATTATGAGGAGTTAAAGGAGTTAGTTTTGAGGGAATATGAGCCGACACCGAAGGCATGTTTGGAAAATTTTAAGAAGGCTAGGAGAAACCAGAACGAAACTCATGTATTATTTGTATCGCGTTTAATAGCGACATGGGAAAATTATTGTAAGATTAGAGGTGCTGACTCTTATGAAAAGGTCAACCAGTTAATAGTTACGGATAAATTAGTAAGTACGTTAGATGAGGATACCGCGTCATATATTGGGTTAACTCATCAAGGTAAATGGTTAGAAACTTCTAAAATTGCTAAAGAATGTGACAATTATTTTGACGCTAAACATAAGTCTTACGCCGTTACGTATAAAAGTTTTAAAGGTAAAGATAGGCACGTAAACAATGAAAAAATGAGACCGAGGGATGATAACAAAGTTAGTAATAATTGGAGGCAAAACGGGAGTAATGAGACTAATTCTTTTTCGGATAGGAAAATAGATTTTAAGAAGCCTAGTGATGCTTCAGCTCCTAAATGCTTTAAATGTGGTTTGAGAGGTCATTACCAACGTTTTTGTAATAAAGTGGGTAATGAGGTAAATAATGGTAATAAAGGGCGAGATCCGAAAGCGGGTGTGCATAAGGTTGTGGTAAAAGAAAGCAAAGAGTTACCTAATGGAGCTATTATGGCGAGAATATCGGCAAAGGCCGAACAGAGAACTAGCGTTATTGGTGAGAAATTAAATAAACTCGAGAAAATTGAAGTTAGTGTAAATGGGAAAAAAGCAAAGGGATTGGTTGATTCTGGATGTGAAATTAGTGTTGTTCATAAAGATTTGGTACCGGAAGAGAAATTGAAAGGAGCGGGTAGTATTTATTTACAAGGGTTATTCGGTGAAGCAGTTAAATCGCCGTTGGTTAAACTACCGTTAGCTATTCCGCAATTCGGACAAACTAATATAATTCATCAGGAAGTACTTTGCGCAGTGACTGATAATATTAATGAGCAAGTGATTTTACATCCCGAAGTGATTAATGAGTTGTCAGGTGTCAACCGCGAGGAGCCATTGCTAGAATCCCAAGAATTAGAAAATTCGGAAATTATTATTGATAACTCGAGTGAAAAGAAATGTATGAGTAACGATAGTTGTAATGTTTACGCAATAGAAGCGCGGTCGGAAAATGTACAAACTCAGAATACGAAAAAAACAGAAGTGGAGAAAGAAATGAAGCCATTGTTAGCAATTCAGATATCTTTAAGGAATCCCAATTAGAATGCAAAGAATTAGAGAAAGCTTGGGAATTAGCTAAAATGGAAAAGGGGGATTATTATATTGTAAATGGTTTATTATATCATAAAGAGAAATTGTTAGGCGAAACTATAGCGCAATTAGTAGTTCCCAAAGTAAGAAGGGAAGAAATCCTAAAATTAGCGCATAGTTCGGTATTTGGAGGGCATCATGCAGCCAAGAAAACTTTACAGAGAATCAGGTATTCATTTTATTGGGAGGGGATGGCGAAAGAAACTAAACAATTTTGTGAGTCATGTTTAGAGTGCCAATTGACTAGAGGGGTTAAAGTAAATGATAGAGCTCCTATTTCCCCAGTGTCGCGCCCGGAACTTCCATTTCAGGTAGTTAATGTTGATTTAATTGGGCCTATTGATCCTAAAAGTTCACAAGGGCATCAGTATATACTAACCTTAATTGATCAGCATACCAGGTGGGCGGATGCGATCCCTCTAAAAAGTTTAAGTGCTAAAACCGCGTGTGATGCGTTACTTCAAATATTTATGAGGACGGGAATTCCAAATGTAATTGCCTGTGATAACGGAACCAATTTCACTGCCGACTTAACAAAAGAATTTGAGAAAATGTTAAGTGCTAGTCCAAGATTTTCGACCCCACAGTATCCACAGTCTAACGGGCTTGCGGAACGATTTAATCAGACTCTTAAACGTATGTTACATCATACTATTAAAGAAGAAGGAAAAAAGTGGCATGAACAAATACCATTTGTATTATGGGCGTATAGGGAAGTCCCAAATTCTACGACGGGAATCGCACCTTTCCAATTATTATATGGTAGAGCGCCGGAGGGTCCTTTATCGATTATCAAGTCATCCTGGGCAGGAGAAAATAAGGGGGCGCAGTTAGATACTACGCCGATTCATGAGTATTTGAATAAATTTAGGGGACGTTTAGAAAGAGCCGCAAATGAGGCAAAATTATCGTCTGAGGTACAATAAAATAGAATGGCTTACCATTATGATTTAAGGTCTAAGGAAAAAACGTTTGAAGTAGGCGATAAGGTAATATTGTTAATCCCCGATTCAACTAATAAGTTATATTCTAGGTGGCAAGGGCCGGCAACCATAGTAGAAAAACAGACGAAACCAGCATTCTTTTATAGTTGAGTTAGCTGACGGGAGTAGGAAGCATGTGCACCAAAATAAAATACGAGAATTTATTGCTAACTGTAATATAGTTAATATTGTTTTCGAGGGTGATGAGGAATTTGGAGAAGTTGGGGAAATTCCTATTTTAAACCGGGATCAGGAAGTAGAACGAGATATAGAGAGGTTCGAAATAAAAGGGTTATCTAACAATCAAGTTAAAGATATAAAGTCTATTTTGAGGGAGAATAAAGAGGTATTTATGGGTCCTGTACGACCAGCTGATGTAGGGGAGCATCGTATTGATCTTAAACCGGGGGTGGAAAGGAAAAGGCCAAAGATATATAGTGTACCGGTAGCTTATAAAGAGGAAGTAGATAGGCAGATTCAGGAGTTATTAGAATTAAATCTAATCGAAGTGTCAAATGCTGAAATTAGTCATCCAATTGTTTGTGTGGCGAAAAAAGACGCAACTGTTAGGCTTTGTATAGACTATAGAGCATTAAATTCGGTAACTCAGGTGCCAACCTTTCCGATGAAAGATTCTCAAGAAATCATGTATACCGCAGGGGCGGCTAAGTATTTATCGTCGATTGATTTATTGAGAGGTTATTGGCAGATTAAAATGGCTGAGGAGTGTAAACATTTGACAGCTTTTACAACGCATAATGGAACTTATCAGTGGCGTACAATGCCTTTTGGATTATCAGGGGCGGCTGCCACGTTTCAGAAAGATATGAGTGAGGTTCTTCAAGGTCATCGGAGGTATGCGGAAGCATATATTGATGATGTCATCATTTTCTCCGACACCTGGGAAGAGCATGTTAGAGCTGTCATTGAAGAACTTAAAAGCAGAAATTTTACGATTAGGCTAGATAAATGTAAATTTGGAGAGAAATTGACTAAGTTTTTAGGTCATGTAATTGGGGGTGGAACGCATGCACCTGATGAGGAAAAAATAGGAGCAATAAGGGATCTAAAGCGACCAAAAACTAAAAAGGAAGTTAGGTCTGTTTTGGGATTAATGGGATTTTACCGATCTTATATTCCAAATTATGCCGAAATTGCTATACCTTTAACCGAATTGACTAAAGGGAAGGTTAAAAATACTGTACCATGGGATGAAAGGGCAGAAAAAGCATTTAATACTCTTAAAGATGAGTTATGTAAGGTGACGAGTTTGGCTACACCTATCGTAGGCCGGGAATATCAGCTCCACGCAGATGCTTCCGACCTTGCAGTAGGATGTTGCCTTACTCAAAAAGATGAAAAGGGTCAGTATAAACCGATAGCTTTTGCCAGTCAGAAATTGTCAGGGGCTCAGCGTGCTTGGCCGAGTATAGAGAAAGAGGCTTGGAGTGTGCTCTTTGGGTTGCGAAAGTTTGAAAAATGGACCTATGGATCTCAAATTGAGATCATTACGGATCATAATCCATTAAAATTTCTCACCGAAACAACCCCAAGATCACCCAAACTCACTAGATGGGCTCTTGCTTTGCAACGCTGGAACCTGAGTATTTCTCATCGTCCAGGAGCTCAACATTTAAATGCTGACGCAATTTCTAGGCTACATAGAAAGAGCTGGGAAAAACAACCAGTTGTTAGCCCATCGGCGTCAACGACCCAATAGTGGACAACCTTAAAGGGATGTCGTCACACCTTTAATTTTTTTTTCTGTGTGTGTGTAAATATTTTTTGATTTTTTTTTGTTTATAATATTGTATTAACATGTGTATTGTTTATGTAATAATAATATTAGTAAAGGTTCAGTAGAGATGTCAGTAGATAGTGTTCAAACACCTGGAAATACCTATGTAATAAGCATAATGAAGAAATCTGTAAAGAGACTATTGAACTCTTCTGCGATATTACTATATGTTTGGGGAAAATTAGCCCCTAAAAGGCATATTTTCCGCTAAGGTGGGGGGTGTCAGGATCTGATAGCACCTGTGCTAAAGAATGTAATGTCTACTCTTTCTCTATTTGAATATCTCATATTGTATGGTTGTGTACAGAATTTCCAAGGTGACATTCCTTCTTTGTGGAAAGAGGAATTGCCAGCTAATCCTTTACTGGTGGGGTGTTAGAGAAAAGAGATAGCTGAGAGGCATGTCCACCTGTCAGTGAAGTATGCGGATGGTGAGCAGATTAGCAGCATGCCACTAAGCAAGAAAAGAATGGAGTGTCCAATGAGGAGGCTCCAAAGGGGTTTATGTGGGGGAAAGCAGTGATTTGGAGAGGGCAAGTTTGCCTCAGATCATTGATTCGGTACCTAGGTTTCGGACCTAGAGGTTGCTCTGTGTGGAAGAGCGTAAAGTGTGTGTTTTCTGGTGCGCAAAGGACACAGACGTCCTGGTGTTTAGTGCTCTGGGCTAAGAAGTGCAGGCCCAGTATACTTGTGATGGGAGACTCAAGGTTGAGCTCCAAAAAAGTGAATTTAACGTGTATTGAGTGTGAGGTGGAAAGTGTAATTGGAATAGTACACAACCAATCTTTACGGTATCTAATTTAATGTTGAACCGGATCACCTATATCCGAGTTGTAGTTGTATATATTTGTAAATAGCGTATTTTGTGTGTACATATATTCTTAATAAACTGATAATTCAGTTACTAGCGTAAGTCTTCATTTACACCAATCTCACAGTGGGTGACCGATATCACCTAGTAATATTGGTGGTGGCAGCTATATCTACCACGGACATTCTTCAAAGTTGTGTGGACTGAGGGGAACGTCCGACAATATTCTTCTTTATTTTAGATTTTAAAATATCTAATTTGCTAAGAATACAAATTCTCCAGAAGTAGAAATTTTAGCCGGATTTAAGGCTGTTTCTCAATTGCTCCGCTCAACAAGCGCAAAATATTTTTATAAATTTACAAATTCATTTTTTAACGGAAAGATATCAAATTGGAAGGTCTGGAAGCGATTTGGAATCTAACTGCGTTTTCCATTTTGTGACCCATCAATTACCTATCGAGTTAGAAACGATTTTGATCAGTGACATAGCATTTTACTCCCTCCATTCACTGGTTTTGCTTTTTCGTAGGGAGTTTCAGTTCAACACGCCCACTTTGAAAGTATTTCCTGAAATATCTGCGTTTTTAAAAAAAAAAACGTGAAAATGAATGAATGCCATTCGATGGATTCTGAACAACAATACCTTGTTAATTTCATGGATTACTGGACAAAAAATAAGTTGAAACTTATGTCACAAATCTGCCTTTATTTAAGGGTGTATTCGAAAAAACGTTTTTCCATCTTCAACAGCTCAAAATTTTCCGATACAATTTCAGACACATTTTTTAAAGTAGAAACATGAAACTTGCTGAGGGGATTCTTGAAGGGACGTATGAGATGCCGTGTGATGTCTTTTTACGCTCAGTTCATTAGAATTTGAGTTATAAAAAATTACCTTATCAGTATGACCCTTTTTTTCGTTCACAGATCTCTAGTTTGGGAAAAATCGGTTCGAAGCACCGTTTTTGATTGCTTTTTTTGCAACATTTTCTGCATTTATCAAAGAATCGACAATCACGGCAACTTCTGTCCTTCCAAATAAGAGATTTTGAAAGTTTGGTGTATTTGAGAGCAAAAATGAATAAAAAAATAAATCTGAAAGTAAGCAGTTTGAATCGAAATACACCCTTAAGGCTGGTTCTTAAATCAAAAAGGCACAACTTTATGACATAAGTTTAAACTTAGTATTCTTCGAGAATGTATGAAACTAGCAGGTGTTGTTCATAAATTATTATCCAATTGAACTCAATTTCCCGTTATTTTTAAACGCAATAATTTTCAGAATATAATGTCAAAGTGGACATTTTGAACTGAATTTTCGCGCGAGAGAAGAAAAACAGTGAAACTGGGGTGAAAATCGCCTCTTCACGTGATCAAAAAAACTTATAACTCAATAGGTAATTTATAAATCAAAAATCTCAAATAAAAAATCAATCAATTGAAAATTGTGTTCGATTCCAAATCGCTTCCATGGTCAGACTTTCCAATATTTAGTCTTTCCTTTAAAAAAGTAGTATGTAAATGTTTTAAACCGTTTTTCGCTTGTTGAGCAGAGTACTTTAGAAAAGCCTTAAGGGTGTACTTAAATCAAAAAGAGCAACTTTCTGACACATGCATTAATTTATTGTTGTTCGGAAATGCATGAAAGTAGCGGATGTTATTATTCAGAAACTGTCTAATGGCACTCATTCTTTTGTTTCTTATAGATTTTTCATAACAAGCCTTCAAAGTTGACACTTTTGAGCCTATTTCCCGACGAAAGCGAAAAAACCGGTCGAAAAGGAGGAGAAAAACGGGTGATTGCGTCATCGAAATAGCTTATAACTCGATAAGTAATTTAATGATCATAAAATGAGTTCAACTCGAAATCGCTTTCCTAGTCAGGCATTAAAATTTTATAACTTTCTGTTAAAAAATGAATTTGTAAATGTGTCAAAACGTTTTTCGCTTGTTGAGCAGAGTACTTTAGAAAAGCCTTAAAAGAGATTAAATTAAACAGAAGAACATAAAAAATGATTAATTGTTTGACTGCAATGAAGGTGTAAAAAACATTCTAATTCCTAGAATTCGGCAATAAAAATAACTTTGTAATTGTGTCGTTTTCGAGTCGAGAAACAAATTGGAGGAAAAGCTTTAAATCAAATGACAGCACGGCACTGAAAGAACGCCGGAGCAGTTCCCGAAAATTCAGACTGGCACATTTGTCTTGGTACGTGGCACCTGCAAGCAAAGGAGCTGAGAGTTGACACGCTAAGGCCGTGGCAGTTGAAACATTTACGGGCAAGGGAGCCGATTCAGACGTACGGCCCAGTCGACAGATTTGTTGCTTTTCGGCAATAGCGGTTGCAGCCACAGAAGGTGACATAAATCTCGGAGGTGACAGCTCGATGATGGGAGTCCTTTCGTAATATATTTCCTGCAAACTTCCGAGCTAGTTTAACTTCTGACATCGGGGTGAAGGAAAAACTGTAAACCCCGCGCAAGAATTTCGTATTGCAGTCTTTGAGATTATTTATTGGGTGAAACGGTTTTCCATTCATTTTTGATTAACTGCAATTTCTAATTAAGGGTGTTCTCAACTGATCCGCTCAACAATCGAAAAACGTTTTGACACATTTACAAATTCATTTTTTGTAACAGAAAGTTATAAAATTTTAATGCCTGACTACGAAAGCGATTTCGAATTGAACTTATTTTTCCATTTTATGATCATTCAATTACTTATCGAGTTATAAGCTATTTCGATGATGCAATCACTCGTTTTTCTCCTCCTTTTCGACCGGTTTTTCTACGTTCGTCGGGAAATGTGCTCAAAAGTGTCAACTTTGAAGGCTTATTATGAAAAATCTATTGTGTTTTTTTTAAAAAACAAAAGAATGAGTGCCATTAGACAGTTTCTGAATAACAACATCCGCTACTTTCATGCATTTCCGAACAAAAATAAATTAATGCATGTGTCACAAAGTTGCCCTTTTTTTTTAAAGAACACCCTTAAGGGGCTACTTCAGTCAAACGAAAAGACTCGTTCGCTAATACTAATTCTTTGGAAGAAATTTATAAATATTTGCATTCCAATATTTTCAAGTGGGTTTTTACCTAAGGCAAATTTTGAGAAGATGTCTTGGCAGGCCTTTATTACCGAATGAACAAACGGGGACTTTGGCCATGAGCCCCGGACCTTAAGGGTACCCTTCCCCCCAAATCCATACATTAAATTATAAAATATATTTACTTGCTTTTTTCAGTTCCAACGCTTCCGTACGTTGAAGTTATTACATTCATCTTAAAGTAATATAAAAGTTTGCTAAAGTTACATAAAAGAGATATTTTCTGTACTAATGGGGGAAAAAAAAATACTTTTTTTTAAATTAAGGAGCTATTAGAATTGATGGAGCTCAGAATTTTCTTCTATTTATATCCAAGGTGCGAAAATATTTTTATGCACTACACATACCTATATGAGTGACCATCACTTCTATTTGAATTACGTTGCAATGATACCAAAAGGACCCCCTAATTTATCTTTGGCCCGGGCCCAAATTAGTCATAATCGGAGCCTGAGCCCTAGTGCTCAAGTCTTACCTAAATCGATCTCTAAATCATGAAATTTTATCGAGATTTTTCAAAAACATAAGGAATCCTCTCGAAAGGGGTAACATATAACATCCCGCATCCGACTCCTGATGATTGAGCCATCATAGTATCCAGATGAGGCGAAACCCATAACAGAAGGGCTGCTCACTTTTATAACAATAACCCCCCACCCGGTCTATGAAGTCGGCACTAATCGATTGAATCTGTCTTCCCCTCCTCCCCCATTGTGACGGTCCCCCCCCAACACTTGGGTGGCTGCAAAAAGAGCACAGATGGTTGCGCAGAAAAACCCGCAATTTTGATTTTTTTTTTACCAGATATGGAGTCAAAATCTGTCCCGCACTCGTTGACTCTGTTGAAGTGTCCGGAATTTTAAATGAGCTCCAGAAGGACTCGTGTTGAACAAGTGGTAGGAAAAGTCGAGGATAGGGAAGACAAAATGGGGGGGGGGGAGGGGATTACCCTTCCGAAATTTAATAATGGCTATTATCCAATCTGTTCTTAATATAATCAACCTGTAGCTGGAGCGAGGGCAAATTAAGGCTTTTCTCAACTACTACTCTGCTAAACAAGTGCAAAACACTGAAACATTTACAAATTCATTTTTAACAGAAAGATCTAAAATTGGTCGAATTGTCTATGGAAGGAATTTCGATTCGAAGTCAGTTTTCCTATTTTTGATCATTAAATTACCTATCGAGTGATAAGCAATTTTGATCATGTGATCACGCTCCCTTCGATTGACTGGTTTCTCTACTTTCGTCGGGAAATGCGTTTCAAAAGGCCAATTTTGACGGCTTCTTTTGAAAGATGTATAGCGTTTACAAAAAATAGAAAACTGACGGCGACTCGATAGTTTCTGAACAACACCTTCTAATTTCACGCATTTCCGAATAAAAATTAAAACTTATTTCACAAAGTTGCCCTTTTTGATTTAAAAACACCCTTAAAACAAAACATGCGGTCATAGGGTCACATTGAAATCTTTAAATATTACTTGTGTCAAATTGTGTAGTATCTTAAATATGATTTAAATTGTAAAATTGAAATTATGCTATATTACTGAAGTTAATGATTATAATATGGTATAATAATATAACAGATGCTAATAACATGATATGATATTAATACATTGACTTATATGAATGTATACTTAATCCTATTTGTCAATAAAATTATATTGACAATCATATTAGTTAATATAATGTTATGTAAATGTGATTGTACACTAATGTTAATAATTAATTATATCTTCAGCTCTATAAATTATGTTACTCATATTGCGATTTTGATTTAGTATGAAATTTTTCAAATGCATATTAACTGTGGGACGATTAAATTTTCTTGACATAGTCGAACCACCCATCACTCAGCTAAAAATTGTTGGATTACATTGCTACATTTTACCATAGGAGAAAATTTTCAACGAGTTACCCTGTTGAAATAGACAAAACAAAAATATGTTTTTCAAAGAGAAAATATACAGGGTATACACGCTTACCTGTTTACAATCCTGGGATCTGATGGAGCTTCACTCTTATTCCCGCAACTTTTGTGGCCTTGACACCTCCTGAAAGTATTAAGGAGAAAAAACTCATTTAGCTTTTATTTAATATAGAAATTATGTTATGAATAAATAAGCCTTCACATTTGATAATTATTTATTTATTTATTTATATATTTGGCAAAGCTATAATCTGATTAGATTGCGACATTATATGAGGATTTCAGAAGCCAATGTGTGTAAAGCCGCTATCAGATTCACCAACATTTAGTAAGACTTTTGAGCCAACACTTGATTTCTTCCAACTTTTCGCGAAATATCCTCCCAACATCCAGTGTGATAGCAAACTGCAATGTCTCCCCAACTATTTTCAACACGTTCAAAAAAGGTCTGGGCTAGCTTAGATTTTTCATCCAACATCGAACGTTTCAACGAATCAGAGATAAGTGATTGATACGAGTAGGCGATAAATATTAACGCCTGGCACGAGAAGAAACTATTTTTCCGGCTTTTCCTCCGACTTTTTCAAAGACAATTGTAACCTTTTTCTCTCTTTGAACGGAAAATGTTAGAGTTAAAATCGGCTGAAAAGTTTGTCTCGCCTAAAGTCCGTGAATCTAATAGCAGCTTAGGTGACAAAAGTGAAAAAAAAAACGAACTAAGCGCACAGAAGACCTGGAAATAGTTTTCTTTTTCTTTTTCGGGTAAAGAAATTTAAGTGATTTTCTAATTATGTGCTGCGTACTACTATAGAGATAAACCACTTCTGCCGAATGATAATATTGATTCATAATAAATTTAAAGAAAATTGTTCTTTACTTTTTCTACAGTTGTATGAAATAACAGTTCAAAGTCCACAATGAAACATGCGACAGTTCCCTCTTTCAATTCAGTCAATTATCATTGATGTTCAAATTTAATGTCAATTATCTTGAAACTCAATTTACTTCTAATCGAATTTTTGTCCCTTGTATCCCTCGGCTACTGCCCTAACCGTTATAATGCACTCTCAAAACCACATTACTGAAAATACCTTAATTCATCCAAAATTTACCAAGTTTTACGATTTTCATAACTTTTAAAGGATGAACACTAAAATTTGTTTCACATTGAAAAATTTTAAGAAATTGATACAGAGATTCAATGCACACATTGCAATGTGCGATAATACAACAAAACAAATAAATGTAAACAACAAACTAAAATAATTGCACACTGTTAAAAAAATGTCTTCAAACTGTCCCAGTCATATCACCATTTTTATCGAAAACGGCTCCATAACATAACCGTAATTTAACGCTATTAAACCTGTTATTGCTCATATTATGATCAGTATACAGTTAAATTATGGCCGTAATCGTATGGTATGGTATGTAATCGTTTTCTATTAAAAGAAGCGACTGCGGGCAGAAAATTTTCAATAGCTTATATAGTCTGTCTCAAAAGTTTAAGCACAAGCATAAAATATCGATTTTTAATGAATTATAAAAAGTTAGAATTAATAGAATTTTTTTATTTACATATTTCGCAATATTATTTAAATAAACGATATCAAAAATAGAAAAAAATAAATTACATAATTTAAAAAAAATACAATTAAAAAAAAGTTATAAAAAACTGTCTCAAAAGTTTATGCACAATGTCAAAAACAACCATATTTATAAATTTTACAAAACTTTTAGTAACAAATTTTTTTTTCATGTTTTCGGATTAGTTCAAATAAACGTGTTTTCGTCGAAATTATTAGTTTTTGTGGGGTTTCTGGTGGCAAAGAATACCATGCTTTCTCAATAGCCTCTTGGAGTTCTTCAATAGAGTCATACTGCTTTCCATTGCCTAAACTTGGCGGGTTAAAGTATTCCAGACATTCTCAATCGGGTTTAAGTCTGGACTTAAAGCTGGCTAGTCAAGTACTTTATCATTTTTCTGAAAAATCCAAAGTTTTGTAGAATGGGATACGTGGATTGAGGCATTGTCTTGCAGAAAAGTTCATTCAAAACCCCCCAAAATGTCACCGAATGGAAGCAAATGGTGGTTTAGGGTCTCTTGAAACTTTTTTGACTCTTCTCTTCCTTTTAGAAAAGCTAGAGAGGACTGGCAAATGTCTCAAATGCCCCCTAAACCATAACTGATTTACCGCCCTGCTGCCTGCTGAAAAATGTCCTTCGGTTCTTGCGTAACTCATGCCAATACACCTTTAACCATCAGGGCCATCTAAGTTCCACATTTTCTCATCGCTGAATAAAACAGTAAGCCATTTGTCCCCTAGGTCATGTGTTTTTTAGCCCAGTTCATTCTTACCTGTTTGTGATGTAATTTAAGAGGCGGTTTGCGAGCCAATTTCTTTTACATAATGTAATCACACGCTTTAATACGTCTATTTACAGTGTCTTTGGACATCTGTACTCTGAAATTATTTTTAATTTGCCGTATGGGGACATATTTTGTCTAAATACCAATCTCCGTATTTTCCGATCAATCTGAACAGTCGTCATACGTGGTCGTCTGCATCTTGGTTTCCGCTTAAAATTATCATTTCTAGAAAGTACTTGATATATATATAGCTTTGATCAATTTAAAGCTTTTGCAATTTCAGAAACAGTTTTATTTTGAGATTTCAATTTAAAATCTTTCAAAATCTCACATTTTGTGAATTCTTTACCCTTTGTCATGTTTAAAACATTAGGAAATAATTTCGCCACCTTTTATACTTGTATAAAAGTGCAATATGATGTCATACAACGTCATTACACAATACCAATTCCGTGTTTCTAAAAAAAATTGAGGGTAACCGTCAGTATTATCTTCTCATATACTGCTTATGATACATTATAAAAATCACTATAACACATTTGCTATTGCAGTGATTGATTTAAAATTTTTTTTGGTGAAAGATAAGACTCGTATCTTAAAAGTGGTATAATTTTTTGGATGAAATATATCACAGTTTTTTTTTAAATTTAAATTTAAAATTTTCCCCTTGTTTCCAATAGACACCAACAGGTGGAGATACGGGTTCTACTCGTTGTCCGTATGGATTAAAAGAGGATTGTTTTTATCGTTTTTATGTTTCCTTTTTTATATGTTATCATTACTTTTCTAATAAATTCAATAAGGGACAGATTTTATACTTTATTAGATAAAATTTTGTTCAAAAAGTCCTTTTGTTTTTAAAAAAAAAAGCTTTTTTATTTGAACAGGCGTGAAAGAAATGACGGAAAACCCGGCAACCCCATGAATCTCCACGGCCTCTTCCCATAACAGCCAAAATCGATTAATTTTAATTTGAGGTGATGACATCTTCGGCAGGTTAACAAATTAGGGGCGGGACAAAGTGATTAATCTTCTGCTGTTTTTGATAAAATTAAAACTAACGCCATTTTGTTGCCTTCGATTTTCCCTTTTTATCAGCTTGAATGATTTTTTTCCGGGTGATTGATTACGTCTTCGAAAGACATGCATTTTCCACTTTATGTTTACTTTATTTATTTAATGGTCAGTCCCTGAAGAAAGATGATCTTATCTGGACTCAAGAACATCTGGGAAACCAGTGGTCCAGATGTGTAATCTCTTCTTTACTTTTGAAAGCGGTTCTCAAACAAATATTTGCGGTATATGCATTGTGCATTTTATCAACTAACGTTACAATGTTTCTTTAAATATGCCATGCAGCAATACAAGAAAAATAAATAAATAAATAAATAAAACTTTTAATTATACAGCATTATTAGTTGAAGTTAGTTCACACTTAAACTAAAAAGGATTTTTGCATAGAATGTAAAAATGAAATAGTGTTGGAAAAATATTTCATATACTGAATTATTATTCTGCAATATTTTGATTGAAATTCATTTAAAGCTGGTTTTGAAGAAAAAAAAAACAATATTGCTGAATTATATATGCGCAAATTATTATTATTATTACTATTTTAAACTGTTTTTATAGAAATGGATTTCAAACATAAAAAAAAGAAAAGAAAAAAGATTCAGTTTTTGCTGATGTGGCTTTCGAAAAAGAATTCTTTAATCCCCCCCCCCCCCCGTTTGAAAAGCAAAAATTATGAGATCTAATAAATATTTTTTTTTTCTCTTTAACAAATATTAAAAATTACGAGTAAGGTTTTAATATAGGTATTGATACACGTTTTTATTTTTTAAAAATTGATGATTTTTGTTATTTCCTCGTTAATTTCCTCCTTATTTATTATTGAGGGAACATTTCCTGAAGCAGAAAGAGCGCGACGTGCGACATGCGTCGTATAGTTATTTTTGCCCTTGAATAATTTTGCCGACATAATTTCTATTTCTAAAAAAATCAAATTTTTATCATATAATTAACATTTTTTCAAAGAATACTGCATACATACTGCATGCATTTATGGAATGATTTTACAGTATATATATTACAGAAAATGCAGAATAGCAACATTAATGATTATTTATATTCTTAGATTTTCAACATTTAAATAAAGATTCATTAAAAAAAAGATTTAGAATAAAAGAAAAAGAGAAAGTTAAAAACATCACAACTTTTGAAGCTGCAAAATAAAAAGAAGATTTATGGATATATTTCTATATCATTTTATTAATGATTTTTTTCAAATCCGAAGGCGCTAACTTTCTAATACATTTCTGATTTTTTTTTTTTTTTTTTTTTTTTTTTTTTTTTTTTTTTTTCGGAAACGCATAAAATTACCAAGTGTTTTTATTTAGAAACTATGTAATCGAATGGCTTTATCCATTTTTTTATATAAGCAGTTTAAGAAAATGCTATCAAAGTTAGCGTTTTGAATCAAATTTCCGGAAGCGACACCATGGGAAGGGGGAAAAAATATCCAACTACATGACAAGAATCTCTTATATCTCAACAAGTGTATACAATTTTCTTATTTATCAAAAATAGAAAACTCTATTCGATTCTAAATCTTTTTAACAGTCAGGCTTGTTGATTTTATATATTAATTTACAGTTAAAAATTAGTCAGAAAAAGTGTCAGACTTTCGCGTTGTTGAGAAATGAATTTAAGAACCACTAAGAAGTATATTTCCATAGATTACGTTAACGTATAAATTCTTTATCGCTATTCAAACTTTTACAAATCTTGTTGTCTGCCCTACACATCATAAGCGCAATTAAGTCTGGTTCCGGCCCGGCTCGACTATATGTAGAAAAGCAATGCAAGCCTGATCTCGGCCAGGAACGAGTCTGCTAAAAAAGTATTAAGCCCGGATTAGATACAATGTAACTGCCCGATGCCGATCTGTAAAACTTACATCTCTATATTGATGTTGCCAAATAAGAATCGGTTCGTGATGCACATTTATATTTATTCTCGATAAAGCTGTATTCATTAAAAATAGTTCACATTTTATCGTTTTTGCATAAATCTTTCTAACGGATCGTCCGGCCCACTAAATATTTTATTGGGCCGGCCTGGCCCGTAAGGCCCGTTCAATTTCTTTTCTTTTTCTTTCTTTCTTTTTTTTTAAATTTTAATTTATTTATTTATTGTCGGTCCAGCCCGTTAGAAAATTCGGAACTGCCTCTACCTGTCATCCTGAAAGGAAATGTCAAACAAGCATATTAGAAATTAACGTTTCATTTCAGTTATGTCGAAAAGTGTTAAAATCATAAGTTAATTTAATCAGTATTAACTTATTTTATAATTGTCAATTTCCATCTTTTCTCTTTCACAATTCAATAATGCGGAATGTTCTGACAGTGCTGCGAAATTTCCTTTATGCTTACATGTGTACTTTTTCGGTATTCTCTATCAGTTTTAAAAAAATTGATCAGAAATGTCACATATCATGAAAGATTTTCAGTTACAACAGATTACATCTGTAATGTAATTTTTTTCATGACTGTTAAAGTGATCCTTTCTCCTTCTCCCCCTACCCCCTAAAAAAAAGAAAAAAAATCTTTGCTCTATGCAACACAAGAGTTACTGGCACATTAACGGATCATTTAAAGACATAAAAACACAATACTTGGAGACATAACTATTCAATGATTTGTTATGCAAAGATTTTTCATTTTCCGATAAATGACTTATATCTTGACTTATAAACAGCTGTTTTCTCATGATGGCAGATTTTTCTTTTTCCGTATTCAAAGCGGTTCCTTGACAACGTTCTTTGAAATATCTTCTTCCTTTATCCAAGAATAGAAAACTATTCGATTGCACAGTTTTCGAATAAGAGTATCTGCATCTTTCCTTCGCTTAAGAACAAAAATGAATTAAAAATGTGTCAAAGTAGTCAGTTTTTATATGAGTATTGCCATACGGCTCAAACATTTCATTTAAATTTCAGTATTGATGGCATAATCTGAAACATGCTTTACTTGAAAGAAAATTAAACACATTATATCATTATCAAGAGCCGTCTGAAAATTTTATGCATGTATTAAAAGAACACATTAAATGTTTCATATGTCAAAAGATAATACGTCACGATGTGAGAACACTCTAAACTGTGCCATTTATTAAAAAAAAAATTGGGAAATACTGACTTGAAATGTTCAATTACTGATGAATTTATTCATGATATTGTAATCACGAGAAAAAAAATCATTTATGACTTAAGATGTAATTCAATTATAAAAAATAAATAAATAAATAATAAAATAAATTTTAAAATAATCTTTAGATAATGAAAAATTCAATAGTTATGCCAGAGGCGAATTAATGACCACACGAGCCCGTAGGCTTGACATATTTGCGGACTTCTTTATCATTTATTCAAAGAGATATATTTCGGTTGATTCAAAATGTACATCTTTTAGATCATATCATAAATCAGATTATAAAATTTAAGTACAGATTTTATGTATATTATATTTGTTTTACAATAAGCTGTATGCATATTAAAACATGAAATTTAATTTGTATACTGTTTCTGTTTAAATTATAGTTATATTGATTTTCTAGATAATCTAAGATATCTAGATAGATCTAGATAATCTAAAAAATTGAATTTTCATAAAATTTAAATAAAATTCAATAAGTTTTGGTCGCAAAACAATATAATATTTTTAAATGTTCTTAGTAAAGGGAGGAGAATAGTTTAGAAATCAGGGACAATATAAAAAAATTGAATTTCTTATGTTAATATGTATAGCATCTTTTAAAACAAATGTGATGCTGTACTTGATTTGCATACTTTGTGCAATTAAGTGGTCTATTCACTCACTTGAAAACACCCGCTTACTGATTCTAAACCCATGCGCAGGGTATTTTCGAATTTCTGAATTAAATTTGAATATTTTCAAACATTTCTTTTTTCTATAGGATAACTTATGTTAGTTCTAATATGGCTTGTTCCACTTATCAGATTTGTAGATTTTTTAATAACATAATTCCACTTTCAGAACTAGTTTCGAAAGTGAAGTATCTTTTTTATAAATTTATCCGAAACCAATATAAACATAGTTGAAAGTGCTTAAAAAATAGTTTATCTGTCCGACTATGTGTCTGAATTCTTAACTTGCGTATATACAGTTGGATTGCTCTGATCTCAATAACACATATGAATTACATGTAATTCATATGTGTTATTGAGATTTTCTGTGCCATGTTCGGTAATGAAAATTAAGTACGTAACGTTCATAGTTTATTTACACAGAGACATTCAAAAGTATTCCAATACATTATGGTCTATGGGGAGATGTATTTTTGTAAATATGTTGCACCTATAATCGTCATCTTGTCTGTCCGCATGTAACAGCGCAAATCTACACAACTGAATGGTTTGAAATGTAATTTATATAATTGTTGGAGAATTTTGTCGAGTCATTTCAAATGACTTACATACTCAGAACTTGAAACATAAAAATAAAAGTATTCTTTATTCTACCAAATCATAGCGTAATTGATTCAGTGATATCCCATGACAGGTTATGATTCTGGCTTTATAATGTTGATTACGTCCTAGTTAAGATGGAGTCTTATTAGTTTCGTATTACTGAATTTAATATGTATAATCGTATCAAATATCATGTTCATGCATTTTTGCATAATTGAACCAATATCTGAATATTTATAAAACTAGTTACAGTACGAACGCACTTCATTTCCCACGTTTGACGTGCAATTTTCAACTTGTACATCTTCTTCCCAGGCAGAAGTTATTTTCTTCATTATTATAATCAAAATCTAATAAGTATTAGTGCATAATCAATAATCATCAGACTAGGTTACACTAAATATAAAATTTCTTTTAATTTTGTGCAATAGTTTTGCAATATAGTAGCACTCATAAATTTTTAATAAACGGACAGAAATCGTTTAAAGAAAAATAATCATATTTAAGATATCCAGAAATTTGAAATACAGGGCTTTCTTTAAAAAGATGAGTGTGTGTGTGTGGGGGGGGGGGGGATTTAATAAAAAGAATATTGCCCAGTTAAACTGGTGACATTGAGATCACAGGCTATGCACACTGATTGTACTATTATATAATAATACTATTACAGCCTTATATAATAATGCCCTTCGAAAAACAAAATAAGAGAGGAAATAGCCTCGCATTTTTTTCTTTTTTCTTTTCTTTTCTTTTCTTTCTTTTTTTTTTCTTTTTTTTTTTTTTTTTTTACACTTAATGATTGAACCCCAAAACTAATCAGTAATGCACCTTATCATATAATAATCCTGCATCCAAAATTTGGTAGCAAGTCGGATATTTCTGCATGAAAACCCATTTATGTAATTAAAGAAGAGTTATCCCCTTTCCCTCTTTTATACTAAACCATTAAACCTCCGAAACTATTGAGAAATTCAACTTATCAAAAAGAACCAACATCCAAAATTTAAAGCAAATCGAATAATTCTGCATAAAACTCCATTTAGCTAACTTAAGAGGGGTAATCGTCCTTAACTTACTTTATATTTAATAAAAGAAGCCCACAATTAATCAGGGAAGCTTTTTACTTTGAACCTGTATTGAAAAATGGAAGCAAATTGGTTAATTCTGCATACCTAAATTAAGAGGCGTAGTCCCCCCTATCTCCTCTTTATATTTATCCAATGAGTTCCAAAAACAAATCAGGGAAGCGTCTTATCACAATAAACCTATATAAAAAATTTGAAGTTAATAGTTAAATTTTGCGTGAAAAACACATTAACCTAAATTACGAGGGGTTACACTTCATTCCCCCTTTATACTTATCCAATGAACACCCAATACTAATCTCGGAGGCACCTCATCAGAATGATCCGATACCTAAAATTTGAATGAAATTTGGTAATTCTATATGAAAAAACCCATTTTTCTGAAAAAGGGGGGGGGGAGGTAAATTCCGTCCCCAATACTTCAAAAAATAATCATGGAGGGGCCCTCATCAGAATGATTCTATGTCTAAGATTTGAATGAAAATGGGTTTTTCTATATGAAAAACCCATTTATCTAAATTATTGGGGGGGGGGGGGATTAGTCCCCGTTCTTTGTTCCTTATATTTATTCGATGTACTTCGAAAAGTAATCATGGAAAAGCCTTATCAGAATGATCCTGTACCTAAAATTTGAATGAAATCTGATAATTCTGCATGAAAAACACATTTATATAAAGTAAGGGGGAAGGCATTAGTCCCCGTTCTCCTTCTTATATTTATAAAGTGCACTCCCAAAATCTAATCAAGGTAACGCCTTATCAGAATAAACCTATATCCAAAATTTTAAGTAAGTCAGACATTTTTATCATGAATTATCGCGTTACACACATATATACAAAACGGGCGGTGCATAAGCTCTCAGGCTTAGATAGGCTGTGATCTAAAAATTAAAAGCTGAAACTAGACAAACCGTTTGATTCAAACTTTTAAAAGTCTTTAAAATATATTATTCGTAGAGTTGCTTAAAAAATCTTGGCTTGACTGCCGCGGTTCTGTGTATAACTATCATAAATGCATGTCAAAAAAGTTCTTTTTTTTTTTTTCTTTTTTTGTGGAAATAGAAGAAATTAAAAATGGATAGTATTCAGAATACAATCTATGTTAAATCTTAGTACTGGGGCCCCTTTTCGTTCGGGCCCCTAGACTTTAGACTGCTCAGTTTAATGAATAATCCGCCTCTGGTTATGCCTGAAAATATCATGATTTATGTTTCATAATGAATCAGAACATATTTTTAAATCTCATCTAATGTAAAATTTGCATGATACATTTTTACATAAAAAAAAGTTATGAACAATAAATTCTACGATGGAATCGTGTCATTTGATCTGAAAGCTTTATTTGACTAGCTTTAAAGTATGTTCAAGTAAATACTTTGAAGAACTTAATATTTAACCATTCGAATTATCGCTGAAGAAAATGGTTTTCAACAAACCTCATTAATAAACTTATCTACAAATTCTGTTTTCATAAAAATATCAAGAATGTAAACCATATAGGAATGATATATAAAAGTTTTAACTATTTTCCTGGTTTGTACCAGAAGTTACAATATGTTCTATTGAACCACTTAGACATAATATAAATGTAATAGCCTGGTCATCAAAGAAATAAAAAGGTAATTTGCAAGAAAATAGATCCGACACCGAAATATGAATTAGCTGGTCTTTATGAGATTCCTTTCAGAACTGATAGCAATAGAATAATTCAAATGTCCAGTTATGCATTTGAAGGTTAAAGTGATGCAGGAGAACAAAGTGATGTAATAAAAAAGTCCTTCCGGTCAGTGCTGGTAGGAAGAGGTAGCTTTCACATTCCTTGCTTAGAAAAAAAAAATCACGAAAATTATAAACGAATTTAAAAATGGGTCAGAATGTAAGCAGTTTGGATTTAGGATTTTTTCTTCAACTCCTATTATTGTTGAATTTATTTTTGCTATAAGAATTGGTCCTATCAAAAACGTGTCATCATAAAAGTTGTAGATATTATTAAGACGATGTATAATAAATTTATTTGGAATTGATATCTTAAGAACTGATGAAGTTATTGATTTTTTTTTCTTCTTCTTTTTCCCTCTTATTGTTTTTGTTTTCGTTTTTAATTTTCCTTTGCAAAAAGAATTACTCCTATCAAAAATTGTAAATACAAAAGTTTTCGATAATATTAAGAGTATTTATAAAAAAAAAATTAGTTGGATTTGATATCTTCAGAATCGACAAAGTTGTGATCTTTTAATTCCAAAAATTCTATTTTTTTAATTTATTTTTTATTTTTTTATTTTTATTTTTATTTTTATTTTATTTTATTTATTTTTATTTTTTATTTTATTTATTTATTTATTTATTTATTTTTTGCCCTTTAAGCCCATTTTTAATTTTATCAAAAATCTGTCATGCATAAATCTTTGGCTCATTTTTTAGAAATAATATAAACTTTAAACTGATTTGATATTTTAACTAAGAAGTTATGGGGTTTTTACGGTTTTCACAAAACCCTTCCCTATTCCTACTTCCTTGGTCCGATTTTGCCCATTAACGAACGTGACCGAGATTTTTTGCGCCTTGATTTTATGTAGCAGTTTGGAAGAGATCTGAGCCGAATTAAAGAAGTTATCGTGTCCATAAAAAAGTTACATTTATATGTATTTATACTTTCTTAAAATGTCAGCCAAAAAATAACTTAAGTTGAGCCAAAATTCGCTCATCTCATGTTTTGAAAGGCAGCTTCTCATAAAGAGTTGATCGCAATAGGTAAGTATTTCATACGAAATCTATCTAAAAACAGAGAAAGAAAGAGAAGGAGAGAGAGAGAGAGAGAGAGAGAGAGAGAGAGAGAGATTGAGATTGATTGATTGATTGATTTTAAGATTAATTTATAACTTAAAAGCTCAGGTACAGCAAGTACGTAAAAAGCCTAGTTTTTTCTAACATAACACAAAAATACTTCAATTAAAAATTATATTTAATTGTAATATAATTTGCAATGTCATAATATCCTTAAAATAAACAAATTATTCATGCTTTTCTATATATATAAAAAAAAAAAACCCCACAGAAAATATAATAAATTTCTGCAAGTAAAAGAATAAAATAGCCAAAATCTTATTTTTTCATTCTACATTTGCTATAATAAATTTATAGCAAATACTGGAGGCTAAAGAAGAATGAAAGAATGACACCGGCTGCATTGCTATTATAAAAAAAAATAATAATAATAAAACGTAAAAAAGAACCAATTGATATAAAATTTTAAGCAAAGAAAACCTTTTTTAGATATATATACATATACATATAATCATCTTAAATTAAGATATTGAGTTTAGCATAGCATAGTCGAATTAAATGATTTTGTTTTATATCTTAATAGGGTAAATTATGGTGTATGGTTTATTTTTTCTAATTTCACATTACTCTGCTTTTAATTTATTTATTAATTTATTATTATCACGTGTACGATAATTATTTTTATTTTTTACACCTTTTAATTTTTCTATCCAGTTTAGTAATTTTGTTGTGCTTTTTTTTTTTAATGTTATTTCTTTATTTATGTTTTATGTATGTTAGTAGCCCCAAATTCGTATTATTTTGCTTTTTGATGGCTAATACGAAGATGAAACCACACCCTTCATTTGTAGTTCCAAAAATTTTGCTTTGGTTCTACAAATCCCATCTGTATTCATTTTCTTTCTTTATTTAATTTTTTCCTCTTGTTCAATGTGGTTTTATTTTTCTTTTAAATTCAAATGGTTCATATTGTAATACAATTAATGTTTTTATATATATATTAATTTTTTTGAATTTATATGTATTAAAAAAAATGTTATGGATTAAAAAGTTGATAAAAATATCTGAAACACTGAATGCTGGGAATTCTCACTAAGTGCTCATAATGCTGCTATTTAATGTTTTGAGGATTTCAGCTATAACTGGCTATTCATTATATTTACTCTGATTATTGTAAATATCACTAGTATTTAATGTAGTTTTACATAATTATTGCAAAATATAAATGTCTATTATTGCATGCTAGATTACTGCATGCTACTAACAAATGAAACTACTTATTTGGAGTTTTTACAATTTATGTAATTACTAATTATCATATTATTAATCAAAGTATAAACGCACATATTGTGTTTGCAAGTTGAGGTTTAATTGTTTTGGAAACTCAAAACTGTTGGTCACTATTCATTATTTGTACACTGGAGGAAAAATTGTAACAATCCGATTTAAATAAATAATAATAAACAAAAAATCAGAGTTAAATAAAAATAAAATGTAATTTTAAAAAATCAATGTTTTTTACACCCTAGTTTAGAATAGAAAACAAACGTAAATGTTATCTGAAATCGGAACTTATTACTAATGCATTCGTGATTTTAAAACTATACTGAATATTGTCATAAATACTACTTTTCATGCAAACACATTGTTAAAAATTTCTAACTTTTGCTGCACTGCTACTACACCGCTTTTATAGAATGTCTCTATTTTGATTTATACTTTTCTTTGAATTTACGAAATACAGACGATACGTATCTGCGTACGTGCGGAGTACTTTTTTTTTTTTTTTTTTTTTTTTTTTTTTTTTTTTTTTTTTTTTAATGACAGTTTTGAAAAAATATAATAATTTTTAGTTCTATTGTATTACAGAATGATAAGAAAACATAAAATCCTAGCAATATCTTTTTAATATTTTAAAAAATTGGGGGGTTTTAGTGTTTTTTAGCAAAATTTCACGTTTACATTCTATTCAAATAAATAAATTTCAATTTCCTTTATGCTGCACACTTCTGTGTGCACTTAACTAGGAGTTTTACAATATCTTCAAAAATAGCCGAAAATTTTCAAAATATGTAAAAAAGTACATTTTTTTTTAGTAAAAATTACCATTTTTTTATATTCGAGTGCCTATAAAATAATTAAATTATCACATATAGCTTAGATTCTAGATCAGAGCATAGTGAGTGATATGGAAAACATTCTTACAAAATTTCACTAAAATATCTTTAAATCTTTATATGTAATTAAGTTTATCGCACATGGAAATAGCGAAAAAAATGATTTTCCAGAAATCGCATTTAATGATTTCTTTTTATAGGTAAGAAACTAGAATATTTAATTTTTGAACGCTTATAATTCATCATAATTATATTCAAACACTTCCTTAACTTTATTTTTAACCATTTTTAACTTCTTAGTAACTCTTTTTGTTTTCCTGGTAAGTTTTTCTGTGTATAAGCGAGGGACGATTTGAATTTTTTATTCGTAGCAAAATACCATGTTTGCGCCAGACAGCGTACACTCAATTCAAATAAAAATATTTCAATTTCCTTTATGCTGCACACTTTTATTACACTTATCTGTGCACTGAAATAAGAGTTTTACAATATCTTGAAAAATAACCAAAAATTTTCAAAATATATAAAAAATACTTTTCTTAAAGTAAAAATTACCATTTTTTCATATTTGAGCCTATAAAATAATTAAATTATCACATATAGCTTAGATCATAATTCAGAGCATCGTGAGTGATATTGAAAACATTACCAAATTTCACTTAAATATCTTTAGAACTTGTTTTTGTTATGAAGCTAATCGAACATAGAAATTATGAAAAAAAAAAGTAATTTTCCAGAAATCGCATGCATGTATTTTCTTGTAAAAATCTAATATATTTAATTTATACACTTAAAATGCATCACATTTATATTCTAACCCATTTTTAACTTCATATTTAACCATTTTTAACTTCTTAGTACCACTTTTAATTTTCCTGGTAAGATTTGCAGAGGATAGCGAGTGACTTTTAAATTTTTTATTCGCTCATCATTAATTTTAAAACTGTTTATGATCATATTTTGTTCAACATGATACTCCTAATTGTTCGAATACAGGTAAAAGTCCTAAATATCCTGAATTATAAATTAAAAATGATAAACTGAAACAGATTTAGAATCATAATAGATTGTTCTTTCATAAAAAACAATAAAAAAAATTCGAAACTTTTCACAGAAATGGCCATTTTGATGTTTATTAAAATTGCCATAACTCCTTTTCTAATAATAGTAGAAATGAAATTAAAACAGATTTGGAATCGTAAAAGATTGCTCTTTCATATCAAACAATAAAAAAAAATTCGAAAATTTTCACCAAAACAGCCAATTTGATGTAGGCAGATACCTTAAACACATTTACAATATATTTTTTTAAACAGAAATACATAAAACTGGATGGCCTGACTATGGAAGCGAATCGGAATCGACCTGTATCTCCATTTTGATGAATAAATGACTTCTTAAGTTAACAGCGATTTTGATCACGTGACAAATACGTTTTTAAACCCTGCTTGAATGTGTATTCTTCTTTTTCACAGAAATTCGGTTAAAAACGCCCATTTAGACACTATTTTCTGAAAAGATCTATTGCGTTTGCAAATAAACCAGAAAAATATTTTGATAACATAGTTTTTGAACAACAGCATCATTTTCATGCATATCCGAAGAAATATAAATTAAAATTTATGTCATAAAGTTGCGCTTTTAGATTTAAGAATAGCCTTAAAGAGTACAATCGAATCTAAAAAAAACATATCATCAAAAAATCTGAGAAGCCAGAAAAAAACCCTCATAAAATTGGTTTTTAAAGATTTTTTTTTTTTTTTTGAATAAAAATTTTAAGATTTTATTTATTTTTTTATTTTTCTATAATTATACAGCACTTTACAGAAAATTTGATGATTTAGATAATTTTCGAAGCTTGAAAATAACCAAAATTTTATATTCCTATAGCAATCAATTATAAACAACATACACACAGGGGTGCAGAATATGTCCGATCCGGCGATCTAGAATAGGGGGGAAATTTTAACCAACCAGAGAATTTTTGCAGAAACATATACAGTTGATTTTGATTTTAACAACGAATTCCATAATTCCAGAGAAAATTCACTATAAACAAAAAGATCCATATGGCGACCTTCACAAAATTCATGTGTACCATATGTCACAGGTGAATCAATTAAAAATTTTCTGAAAATTAAAAAAAAAAAATCACCAGTCTGAAAATTTGGATACAAAAAATACCGTAAACTTTTTCCAAGAATTAAAAAAAAAAAAAAAAAAAAAAAAAAAAAAAAAAAAAAAATTTCATCACGAGATCGCCAAATTAACTGCAAATTTTGTCTAAAGAACTACAAGTTTCGTCAAGAAATCACGAAATGAACACAAATTTTGTCAAAAGACTGCAAAATAAACGCCCATTTCTACAAAAGACCGCGAAAAAAACTGCGGATTTAGTCAAACACAAAACAACCACAAATTTTGTGAAAAATCGCAGGATTCCATCAAAAATGGCGAAACAACCACAAATTTCATTATTAGATTGCTAAAACTGCAATTTTCGTAAGTAAAATTTAAAAAGAACGCAAATTTCACCTACAAATGAAAAGAAAAAAAAAAAAAAACAAATCTTGTCAAAAGATCGCAAAAAACCACATTTTACGTCAAAAAAATCTTTAAACGACCACATATTTCGCCAAAAAATGGGCAAAAAAATCTGCAAATTTCGTTAAAATATTGCAAATATCGTCAAAATATCACAAAATAAACGCAAATTCCAACAAAGGATCACAAAACAATAATAAATTTTGCTAAACGATAATTTTTTGTTTTGTTAAAAGATCATTTGTTAAAAGGCAAAGACTACAAATTTCGTCAAACGATCGCTAAAAATAGCGAATTTAGTCAAAAGGCTACAATAAATAAATAAATAAATAAATAAATAAATAAAATAATAATAATAATAATAATGCTGGGAGTGGATTCCCCCCCCCCCCCCTTTACTGTAACCTTTTAGAAACCTTTTTGTGTGATTTTCAGAATTTTTTTTTTTACTCAGAAATACTCTTGCTCACATACTTGTGCATAAGTTCAGACATAATGGAAAAATTGATTTTCTATACATATGGTAGTACAGCATTTATCTATAACATGCCGTAAAATTTTGGGGAAATTTTCATACGGATTGGGGGAAATGTTGAGAGTAGAAACATTTTCTGCACCCCTGCATACACAACCTTTACAACAACGTTAATATGGTGTTCTATTCTTTATTCATCTAGGTCCCACCAGTGGCCGCGAGGTTCTGACTTCCAAACTGGTAAACGGTAGGTGCTGGGTTCGAAGCCAATCGCGACCGTCGTCCTAACCGTTCGGAGTTTTCCGTGGTTTTCTTCGAACATTGCGTAAATATGGGTTAGGTTCCCTCAGAAAGACCCCCCCCCACACACACGGAGGCCATCCCACCCCTTAGGGCCTATATCCCACAGCGTAGATAATTGGCCGACATAAATACAAACAAACAAACAATCTTTATTCATCTTATGAAAATATTTGAACACTTCAGGAGTATGTGAGAAACTAATTGCGCAATTGTGTTTGAAATATTACAAAAGAAAACGAAAATATATTTATCTAAAATAAGAAAGCAAACGGTATGTATATCTGTACAGTAAAATGTAAATCTTTATAATTAAAAAATTAAAATAAAGTGAATCCTACTTGATCTAGAATTGATAAAAATAGAAAAAATAATATTTTAAATGAAATATGAGAGAAATATGATACTATTAAAGATATTTTACAATTATTAAAGGATTTTATTCCACAGGAATATGCAGGGCCATCGCTGAGACTTTTTACTGGTTAGGGGGGGGGGGACAAATCAAATTATATTTGGAAATTTTGCTAAGTCTATCGGAAATTGAATGTGTGTTATAGCTGTTATTAAAGTTTTAAAAATATTTGGCAATTTTGTATGTAATTTTTTTCAAAATGCAACAGGATTCTCAGTTTTTTTTTTTTTTTTTTTTTTTTTTTTTTTTTTGAGGAGGGAGGCGTGAGTGAGGGTATTGATAATCCATATGGAATTTACTTACATATTTAGTTCTTAAGTTGGCTTTTTTTTATTTATCTAAACTTTAACTTTTGATTTTAAATAGAATAAACTTTCTCTAAGGCAAAATCGATCAAAATCGGATTTTTTTTTCCCCTTTACAGTAGACAATATTTCACCTTAGACAAATTTTACTTTTATGTTTATAAATTCACAGGGCATGAAAATCTTTTCGAGGATGAATTTCCTTCTGACACAGAGTGCCCATTACAGAAAGTTTATTGTATTTGCATATGCAATTTCTAAAAACACAATTGATTTTTTTCTTTCTTTCTTTTTAATATAGAACTTTCACTTCAAAAATTTATTAATATTCCAATTGATTGTAAATTTGAGAAAATCAGGCAATGAATAAATTGATTTTAGAAAAACGGGATTTTCAGATCAGTAGACAAATCTATAAATTATACAAACAAGCCAATACAGCCTTAATTTTGTTATCCGGAAATATATATTTTATCCAATTTTTTATTCTAAACTTATAATATTTGGAATTTACAATATAAATAAAATGAAAAATACACCTAGTGATTTTGATGCAATTATAGAAAATTGAGACATGTAGGCACTATTTTGGATAAAAGTTTGGAGAGTTTTACATTATTGTCAAATTAATGCTTGTTTATTTCGTGTTTAAGAATTTTTTCAAATGCAAATTGGCTTCTTTCTGACCCATTTTTGAATTCATTTTTGTTCATAAACGTATCAAATTAGCAGATGACCTTATTCAGAAATGATGCAATCGAACTTTTTTTTTTCTTTTTGGGGAACAAACGCTCAGTCAAATTTGGCGTTTTGAACCTAATTTCCAGAGACGAAAGCGCAAGAAAGGAGAAAAAATCATCTTCCTGAGAGAATTATATACTTATAATTCCACATGTTAATCACTTATAGGAAAAAACTGTTTGATTACAAAAAATATCTTGAATATGGTTGTGTCTGAAGTGTGCTTATATTTAAAAGTGAATCAGAAAATGTCTTCGAAGGAAAATAGTTTTCGAGTGCTGCCTTAATCGAATTCGGCCATGCGATTGTCGTCAAGTTCTATAGGTGGCGGACCTACTTTTGATTAAAAACTACTGTTCTAAAACTTTAATATATGTCTTGTACACATATTCAATACATGCTTTAAATTTCAAGTTATTTACATGATGATATTTCCAGTTCTATATTTACTTGCATTTTAAACGAATTAGAATGATATTATTTCATACAGATTAATAATATGAAAATATATCAGCTTTTGGATAAAACTTTTTGTAAATGTAGAACTAAATCATATTATCCTGCTTTACATTACACTTTTTTCTTAAAGCGTAAATTGAAAACCGTTAAATCGACATATTTAATCTAAAAATAATGATATTTATTCATAATTTCGGATAGTATTATTTATTTTTTCTTTTCTTTTCTCTCCATAGAATTTAACATATTTTAGTAGTATTTTTGAGAAACGCAGTTAAAAATTACAATAGCAAAATAAATTTAAAAACTTTAAGAATTTTAAATTTTAATATTGTTGCAATTTTATTGATTAACTCTCCAATAATAAGAAAAATAAGACTGCTTAGAAAATCTCGTTCATCTACCTTAAAATATTGATATTTTGTTTACTAAGCATTAATTTATATGAAAATAATGTATTGCATTCCATTTCATTATTGCAACTAATACAATGTATGCAACTAATATAACACAGTGATATACTAAAAAACATACATGTATTTATCCTTAGAACTGTGTTCTAAAAACAACCTTTAAAATAAGATAAGAATCACATAGCATGCACCATGGGATCGTACGAAGGTCAGGGGTCGTATATCATGTTATTTTCCATCGTGTAAAAACGTTCTGTCAGTAGAATTCTTAATGGGTTTTTCAATTTAGAAAATGACATGTGTTCCGAGAGTGAAAATCTTTAAACGCAGTACGAAAATGGAGTATTTAACGGTCTGTTTTTTCGCGTTTCACACTTCCATTCTTATCGGTATGTATAATTACTCATTCCTAATTACCCCTAAATTCTCACACTCTGTCTCTCAGTGTCACACTCATGATGCATCTATTTTGGCTCTCAAGCACCCAAATCGAATCCACTCGTTGCAAGAGAGGAATAGAGATGCCCCCTTTATGCTTCCCAATCGAGGGGGAGACACCCCTTCAAAGCAGAAAGTATCTTGTGACGTCAGCTGGATCCCGGTCAAGAGAGATAAGAATGTGCTGAGAGGGAAACTTTCTACTTTCTTTAGATGGTCATTTTCTTATGCTATTGCATAGAAATAGGTTCTAAACAGGGCCGTGCTTAAGGGGGGGAGGGGGGGAGTCGGACATTTGCCCAGGGCCGCGAAAATTTGGGGCCGCAAAAAAGTTGATGTTGTTTTTACATTTCCCCAGTTATTAAGAAGAGCGCGTTATGAACGACCTTTAAATTGACCTATCTAAATTTATATTTTTAAGTGAAAAAAGTATTGAATTAAAAGTGTCTGCTATTTTGCATTTTATTTTCTGCTTAATTTGATTGTAAGAGTCCTTGCATAAGTGAATGAAACCGCGAAAAAACACTCAGATTTTTACCGATTTTGTCAAAATATTCCATATTTCATTTTGTTTGTTAGACTGCGGACTTTACACTTTAGTTACTTTCAACGCAGGATATGTTGTTTCTGTTCGGCGCGAAATGACTTGCATTCGCCAGTGTATTTTAAAAGAATTATCGTAAAATTCATACACTTTACAACTAGATAAGCTATAGATTAGAAGATTCATCTCTAAGAGGAGGGAAACTTTGGAAACTTTCTTCTTGGAAACTTTAAAAGTGCGCTATAGAAGGGCGAAAGCGCGGCGAAACATTCAATCTTTTACAGATTTTGTCGAAATTTTCACTAACCTAATTTTGTAAAAAATATTTCTACTGTCAGAAGTTTTTAAAATTTTTGTAGGTCTGATCTATTGGGGTGCTCTAAAAAGATTGTATTAAAACACGGACGCTTAGTTTCTTTTAGTGGAGAAAATATATCGTCTCTGTGATTACTGGTACATTACAAAGGTTTAAAATTCTGGCTTTTTAAAACAAATTACATTATTAATTAGAAGAAGCTTTTAGCTTTTAAGTACATATTTTTGGTTTGTCTATACCTCTAAAACTGCATCCTGTTTTTTTTTTTATCTTTCAAGAGTGCTATATAATAAAGCATATGTATGCAGGCATAAATTTTGGTACTCGATATGGCTCACATCTATATAAGGTACCCTGGGGTAATAACGTTACGTTAAGGTTCTAGCAATTTTCACGGCTCAGTTTTAGTTTGTATTTTTCAAACAAATATATGATTTGATACAGCAACTCATTGACTATCTATATAAAAAAATAATTTAACAGATATGAATACATAAAATGTAATGGTGTGATTTCTTGACCAATGCTATTTGGCGTTATTACCCACCTATATGGGTAATAACGCCATGCAAACAAAACAATGAAATAAGTTGGATTAATTGCATGTAGATTGCCCAATTCTAAAAATACAAACTCTCAGCTCTAGAAACTGACAAATTGCTCCCTGAGCTATTGAAAATGCTCATTTTTTCGTGAAAGTGTAAGAAAAATAAAGGTTTGGTATGGGGAGGGGGGGGGGATGAGGCCAAAGAATATCAGACCGTGAGCTTCTTTTTGCTTAAAAAGGAGCGTTTGAATAGAATTATTAGAAAAATTGCACAGTTTTAACTGTGTTTATTTGAATCAGTATTTAGGATGTAGCTCTGCCACTGTAGGGAATCAACCGGGGTAAAAATTGCAAGGATTGGCGTTATTACCCTGTTATAGTTATTGTGCTGTACATTTTAAATTACAAATTATTTCGAGAAGATATCCAAAATCTTCAACAACATTTTGAAAGTGCATGAAATGTACTACAAATTTATGTAATTAACAAAGTATTTCCGGATAAAAAAAATAGTCTTCACATCACAAAACGTATCTCGCAAATTTTAGATCAAGCGTTAATTTTAGCTGCTTGTAAAAACAATAAGACCTAAAAATGAAACAAATTAACTTGAAGCTGTTTTTTTTGCGATTTATATGACTCAAAACCCTTCTGCGCAGAACACATGGGTGTCATTTACCAGATTATTTCATAATTATGCAAAATATCAGCACTTGGCGTTATTACCCCGTCTGGCGTTACCCCAGGGTACCTTATTAGAGATACCAAAAATTTGGTCACAACTTTAATTAAGAATATTAATTTGATAATTATAGAAAAAAAAATTATAAATTGGTTGACATAAATATTTCTATGCAAATTTTTACTTTGCTTACCTACGTACATTACAAGATGACTAAAAAAGAAGACTCAAAATTGGTCATAATTGATGATTTTAACTTATCACCTTAGGAGGAAACATTAATAAAAAATTTCTTTAAAAAGCTATAGGATACTATATTGTTATAATTAGGGCCTGACTAAGTAAGGCCCATGCAGGGCAACTGCATCGAACGTCGGGTCTTCCGATTGAGCCCCCCCCCCCCCCCAAGGGCAAATATAATTTTTTTGTTATGCCTAACTAATAAAAAAGGCCAAAAGTCACCAAAATTCTTTATTTATCTGTTTATTTTAAACTTTATGTGGCTCTTTTCTCATATCTCCTCTGCTTTCGAACCTCATGCCCCCCCCCCTTCTCCCCTCAATGTAACAGTTACATCACAAATGTATTTACATTTTAATGATTCACATTTATTCTTATATTTCCATAACCGATGGAAAAGTGTATTCAATAGTTTCTTAAAGTTATCTATTTTGTGATATTCTGTATACAAATGCGAATAGTACTTGGTACGAAATTTACATATACAGACAATTAGTATAAAGTTTAGTTTTAGACACTTCTTTTAATTCAAAAAAAAAAAAAAAAAAAAAAAAAAAAAATCCAAAAGGTAGAAAGGGGACCTCCCCGAATTACGTTTACCCCAGGGCCCCTCACAATCTAAATCGGGCTCTCGAGCCCTGGTTGTAATAAAATTTTAATCATTTGTTTTCTAATGATATAGTGCCCCACCAGTGGCCGAGAGGTACAGACCTCTCAACTGGTAGACGGCAGGTGCTGGGTTCGAACCCAATCGCGGCTGTCGACCTAACCGTTCGGAGTTTTCGTGGTTTTCTTCGAAACTTGCGTAAATACGGGTTAGGTTCCCTTAGAAAGACCCCCACGAAGGGCACTCCCCCTCTGGTCCTATATCCCTAGCGCAGATAATCGGACGACAAAAATAAACCAAACCAACCAAACCTAATGATATAGTTTGTTTTCTGCGTATGTGGAGGGAATAAATATAATTTTTGTCATTTTATTCATCAAACGTGCCGTAACTTTAAAAAAATTGATCGTATCGACTTGAAGATGGTGTTATTCGATTTAGAAGAAAAAAAAAATCCACATGAAACGATACACCATTTGACAAAATGTTTATTCCCCTCCTCCCAAGGTTAAAAAAATCCTCTTTTTTCTTCTTGAAATATGATAAACTTTATTAGAGGGGGATTTCTTGTAATTTCATTTCTAGTTTCCAAATAAAGTTCTTTCCAAATGTTGGTAACTGGCCATCAATTGGTTAACAGAAAAAAAAATATATATATATATATATATATATTACTTGTAATATATACTGAACATGTACAGTAGAACCCCGCTAATTCGGATCCTGTTAATCCGGATCTCCGGATAATCCGGATCGATTTGGTCAGATTTTTTTCAAGTTTGAGAAACGATTGGCTATTTTCCATAACATTAACTTGTTTCATCGTCGTATTCTGAATTTTAAAAAAATCTGAAATCTTTTCGGAAGAATTCCTTAAGCTTTTTTATTAAACTCTTTGGTGTTATTTTTCAAAGAAGCAACGATGTATCACTAAGTTTGGCAATTCCAATTTTCCCAATTTTCTATTTAAATCACTTAGAAATGTCCTAAAAAATCACTGCACAATAAATTTTTACTTAGAGCATTGGAAGAAAGCAAGGTAAAATAGTCCCTATTGTCCCTTTGTCTGATAAGGATAGCTTTCTGATCTTTGTCTGCCCATAGGTCTCTTTCCTTGTTATTGTGACAAAACGCTTCTACAATATCACTTTCAGAAAATTATTTATATTTATAAAGATGCAGCATTGAAGTCAGGCACTTTTCAGTTTAACATAAAGGCTTTTTTTTTTGTATGTTTTATTTTATTTAATTTTTGTTTAATTCTCCGGATAATCCGGATTTTCGATAATCCGGATTGGGTCGGGTCCCAATTAATCCGAATTATCGGGGTTTTACTGTAATTCCTTCTTGATTATTTTTTAAACTTTTAAAATGGTGTAGTAAAAAAAATGTCCTCGACTTTTTAATTTTTAACGATTTTTAGTGAGATTTTTTATACCATTTTTAGTGGATTTTTTCCATTCTGCTGCAGTTTTTAATATTGGAAAGAAACGTTTTAAACTTTTAGTCGAATATAGTACATTTTGTACATCACGATTTTAGAAATTTTTGCAGTTTTTTGTCCTTTTTTTGTATTTTGCGGTGATATTTGGACATTCACAAAGGGATTCTGTTTCAGACTATCATATTAAATTTTGTCTCCGCGGTTTCCAAAGCAAAATTTTGCATAATTTCGTTTTTCGTGCCGATTTTACATACATGTATATATGTATACACATTTGGCAGTGAATTTTTGTTAGAATGCTATACGTCTCATTGTAATAAATTTTAACCACTGGGATTTTTGAAAGGTTTTTTTTCATTTCCTTTCTCGATTTTTCGACATTAGTAAAAGGAAATGTATTCTAACATTTAAGATTAATATAAAAAATAAATAAATAAAGTTTAATTACATAGATCAATTTTTGGAATTTTTCTGTCATTTCGCCATTTTTTTTTTTTTTCCGTTTGGAAGATTAGTTCGGCTTCAAACTTTTACCCTAATATAGTGAATTTTATCAGCTGCTATTTAAAAAAATAAATTTTTTATTTAAACATTTTTTTCGCAGTTTTTTTTTTCCCGGTTACTGTTTTCTAGGAAAATATATTCAATTTTGTTTTGTATTTTTTTAAACTATTTTTAAATTATCTTTATCGTTTTTCCGAGTTTTGCGGCGATTTTTAGGGTTTCGCTCACTTGACGAAACCCTATTCGTCCTTGTCCTCTGTCTGTTTGTCACAGAGTCCGTACACAAATTCTACACAAGTCAGAGCATTCAAATTTTGTATACTTACCGCTGAATACTTCTTGTAACACAACAAATCATAAAAGTTTGAAAAAGACTATTATTTTAATTAAAATATTTATTTTAATATCATCTGTTTTATTTTTATTTATTTATTTGTCTTCTAATTGTTGCCAAAGTTTAAATAGATATAAAAATTATTATGTATCTAGCATAAATTAATGGATTAAATAAATCACGTAATAAATGTGTATTTGTTTTTATTTTGGTAATTAATTCCAGAATTGTCATATCTTCATTCTCAATCATATTTGTCTTTTCTCAAGTTTTGGATCATTCGAGACAACAGCTCAGTTGCTATAAGTCTCAAAAGGAATCCTCCTTCAAACCAAATCCAGAATTGTTCTTTTTTTTTTTTGGAACGGCAAACCATGTGAGGCGGAAATAAAAAGAGATATATGTATTTTTATTATTATTATTATTAGGATTTGATAATCGCAGAACAATTTTTTTAAATTATTGATTTTAGAATACTGTGGTACTTCCGCATGCGGATGTTATTTCATTCGCTGGAAAAATTCAGGGGAAGGAGAGGGTCGTCCGACTACGGGTTATTTTCTAAATTTTATTAAGTTTGGGAAACCTAAAGAATCAATCGCTTTAAACTTTATAACACATAGTAAGAATAAGGATAAAGTTTTTTGAAAGAGATATTAGACGAAACCCCCCGTGCGACCTGATATCACATTTACCTACTTGTTTGACTTTCTTGAAAGGAATTCTATGTTAAAAAATTTAGCTAAATGTATTAAAATTTATCCTCCGCGATTTTTGAATATTTAGTTATTTTAAATGACATTTTCAATACGATTGTTAGTGATTGTTATTTATTTTTTTTCTTTTGCGTTCTGCTGCAAGTTTTTGACATTCGTTACACAAGCTTTTTATTTTTTAAATTTTAGCCTAATTATATGAAATTTTGTTGTAAATTTTATAAAACTTTGTATCGATTTTCAGCGTAATACATTAAATTTATTTATCCGCAATTTTTGATTTTCTCGCGACTTTTAATGCAAATTTCAACATGAGTTTTTGACATTCGTAACAGAATTTTGTTATTAACTTCAACTGTGAATTTATTTGTGAAAAAATTCCTTTTAGAATAGGTTAAAACACTGTAATAAATTTTGTTTTTCTGCAATTTTTTAATCTTTAGCAACCTTCGCTGTTTTTTTTTTTTTTTTTTTTTTTTTTTTTTTCTAGTTTTAGTTTTGAAGCAATTTTTTAACGTTATTAAAAAAGAATCCGGTTATAATCTTTTAATCTAATGTACTAAAATTTGTCCTCGTTTCAGCTAAATTTAATCGAAATTCGCTGAACAAACTTCGAATTTTTGATGTTTTTTTTGTAGGGGGGGGGGGGGTTCTGTGGCGGTTTTTTGACTTTAAAAAAGAAATTCTTTTTTAATCTTAAATAAATTTTACTCTCTGCAATTTTTGAAATTTTAACAATTCTTTATATACTATTTTTAGTGCCCCCCCCCCCTTTATTTTCTTTTGCGATTCGCTGTGATTTTTTTTTTTGCATTAGTAAAAGAAATTCAGTTTCAATCTTCCAATCCAATATAGTACCTTTTGTTATCTTTTCTATAACGTTTAATAGGAACTTATGGATCGATTTTTTTTTATAATTATTTTTTATTTTGCTATTTCTCTTGTGATTTTGCGTTTGTGCAATTTTTTTAGATGCCTGGAAACTCAGCGCCCATCAGGTTGGCTGTGATTAAATTATTTTAGTAAATGAAAATCTAATTGTTTTCTATATTGATTAGCGTGATATAGCAAACGATTTTCACAAAGAAAAAAAAAAGAATCAAGGTGAATTTATTATTGAATTAAATATTTTATTGTCGATAGTTGTGTGTTTGAAAATATTTTTAATGTTTTAATTGTTAGTGTTTCATTTGAAATGATTAGGTAATTTTCTCTGTCTATCATCATTTTTCTATTTAATACCAATAATATATTGCGAAGTTTGCGCTAAATTTATTTATTTATTTATATTTTTTCATTTTATAATATTGATTTTGACATGATAATGTGTGATTTCGTCGAAGCTAAATAAAGAGAAATTACTCTCTTCTCTAAACTTTTGTCTTATTTTTAGTAGCTGTTTTCTTATTAATATTATTAATAAGTGATTTTGTGTTGTATATGCAATTTTCAAAAGATAAATAACTTGTTATACTAAATTATTATTTTTCTTTTTCTGTTTGAAATTCATACACAAATATTATACGCAAAGTGATTTATTTTAAATGTTTAACATATTTTGTCTCAGTAATATTTATTTTTAAAACACTCTTTACCTATTGTAACAATTTTTTTTCTAATATCCATAACGTGCTTGATTTTTCGAAATGAAAAACAAGGTAAAAGAGATTTTGAAGTATTACTGTTATTCTTTATATGAGACTTTCTGGCCGATTTTATATACTAGTATAATATTATTTATTAATTTAATTTCAAGTAGCTGTTGTTATTTTTAAAAAGATGCAAAAATAAAATAAATAAAACAGTTTAATTACTTTAAATTCGTTAAATATAAATATATTTTATAATGCATTTTATATGTATGTAAATAAATTATAGTTATTATACTAATATACTTATTTACTTTTACTTTACTTTTATACTTATTTTTTAAAAAGTTTGAGTAGTGGTAAAAAGAAAAAAATAGTGTCATAGGGGCGGCAAAATAAAGTTCCCCTCAGGCGGCAAAATGTCTAGCACCGGCCCTGCTTACATAAATAATAGAGATTACAATTGAATGGTATATACAATTTTTTTTTCGATTGCTGTATCATATACAGTAATTTTACATCATATTTAAACCTATGTGTCCTCAAGCAATCCAATACATTAAAGAAACTAATTTAGTTTAGAAAAAAAAAATGCAAAGTAACTATTAAAAATATCATAATTAGGAAATATAACGATTAAATAATGTGTTTTAAAATTATGTCTTTGTAGTTTACTAAACAAAGGTAAATTTCAAAAGACTGCTTTCAGAACTATACAGTGACAATATCACTATTGCATTCGAATCTGCCATGCAGATCATAAGAAAAAATAAACTGACTATAGTCGCGGTGAGAACATGAAGATCCCTTTCTTCGTTTCTTCGCACCAGATAAAGATCAGCCGGACCCACCGCTTTTCTCCTACACTGCAAGGGAAAGAGAGGGGTCATATATGAAAACTCGCTAGTTAACAAAAAAGTAGGATTACCAAAACATGAAAGTTCTCGCTCCACCCCCCGTCGAGAAGTGTGAAAGTCCGCGCCATCTATTGAGAATAAGCATTTTTAACTGAACGATAGCTTTAAACTTTTGAGACAGCGTTTCTTCAAGAAAAAAAGAAAAAAGAAATAAAAATAAATACATTTTTTATTTTAACTACCCAAAATGGCTTATTTTATTTTATTTTGATTAAATGTTGAGTATTTATTGTAAATTAGCATAAAATATTTTCTTCTTCAATTATTTTAAATGAGATTTGCAGAGTGCTTAAACTTTTGAGACAGACTATATTAGCTTATTTATGGCTAAAAAACTGCAAAAATCTAGTATATCGTATATAGAAACCGAATCAAAAATTCGGTTCAAAAATCTATAACAAAATAAAAATAACATTCCAAGAGCCAACAGCACCTAAAATCTTAAAGTATCGAGCACAAGATTTTTTTTTAGGGGGGGGGGGATAGTAGTAATAGGGGAATCTAATGATCTATGTGTGCAGGAAGTAAACTGGTGTATAAGGCAAAAATTAATACCACTAGCAGTTTAGTTGTAGGTTTAAGGGTGTTCTTAAATCAAAAAAGGGCAACTTTGTGATCAGGGTTGCAAAAAACCCAACCCAGGTGGGTTTTATCGGGTTTTATTGGGTTTTTTTGGGCTTTATTGGGTTTTTTCGGGTTTTATTGGGTTTTTTGTTTTTTTAAGAGGTGAAGACAGGGGAAGTCTCTTATTTCTAGAAAGTATGTATTATATTTAAAAATCTTTTGATATTTTTATTAATTAATTTAATGTACAATAAATTTTCATCAAAATAACACAAATAAATCAAAGTAAAAAGTTGTAAAAAAAAAAAAATGTTTTTACTTCTGATATTATATGATATAATAACCACATAGCACATATTTGAAAGCTATTTTAATAAATTACTTTTTATCAATATTCCCCACTAAGAATACATTTTCTAAACAAATGTTTTATTCTTTATCAATCAAAGCAAAAGCGGATTAACTACAATCCGGGCCCTTAGGCATGACTTTCTGAGGGCCCCCCCTTCACTCCTTCAAAGAGGTATATACTGGAAAATTAAAACACATGCTTGTTTCATTAACTCATAAATCATTGATAATAAAAATATAAATGATTACAACAAAGAATTTTGCACATCTTTTCTCTTTTCTATTAAATATTAATGTCCGACCAGTGTAAAAGAATATTTTCTTGTTCTTTATATTAGGAAAATTTTAGCATCGGCCCCCCTTTTCTTGTGGGCCCCTAGGTTTCAGCCTACTCAGCCTAATGGGTAATCCGCCTCTGAATCAAAGGATGCTTGAAAATATTTTCAAGATATCTATGGTTCATTGTCTAGAGCAGTTTATACTCTGAACATAATACAGAGCTATTACTAAAAATATTTTACAAATGAATTTCAATTATCTACATAACTGATTATAATTTATTTAATTTGAATATTTTGAAATGTATTTATAATACTTATATAATAAACAATGATGTTTATATTTATAAACAAGTATGAATGGTACAATATGTATTAGGAAATAAAATATAGGGTAAAAATTCTGATTTAAATAAACAATATATATATATTCGAATGTTTTGAAAAAAGTCCCCTACTTTCCTTTTTTTTTTTTTTTTTTTTTTTTTTTTTCTTTTAACCAATACTGGGACAAAAGGGAATTGGTCAAATTTGTATCTGGTTGGGACATTATGAAATTTTACATTGTTAAATCTTTAAATAAAATATCTTGGCAGTTTTCATCTATGCAAAAATGTTACAATTAGTTACATACATTGATTTTCGCCATTTTTTTCATAATATTAAAAAGTTTTTATTTTATTTTGACAATTTTGGCTTTGTCATAGCTAGCAGTACACTCACAATCTATTTTGATTGGATAGTGTAATTTTTTAAACACAAAAGTTAAAAAACTAATATAAAACCTGCTGAATATTAAACATTTTGACCACAGATATTAAAAAACCCAATAAAACCCGCTTTAAAGTGGGTTTTATTGGGTTTTTTAGAGTGGGTTTTACCCAATAAAACCCACCCGGGTTTTTTTGGGCAGGTGGGTTTTTTGCAACCCTGTTTGTGACACACGCATTAATTTGTTTTTGTTCGGAAATGCATGAAAATAGCAGGTGTTGTTATTCAGAAACTGTCTAATGGCACTCATTCTTTTGTTTTTTAAAAAACACAATAGATTTTTCATAACGAGCCTTCAAAGTGGACACTTTTGAGCCTATTTCCCGACGAAAGCAGAAAAACCGGTCGAAAAGAAGGAGAAAAACGAGTGATTGCATCATCGAAATATCTTATAACTCGATAAGTAATTGAATGATCATAAAATGGAAAAATAAGTTCCATTCGAAATCGCTTTCCTAGTCAGGCATTAAAATTTTATAACTTTCTGTTAAAAAATGAATTTGTAAATGTGTCAAAACGTTTTTCGCTTGTTGAGCTGATCAGATAAGAACACCCTTAAAGTTGTGTTTGCCGTACAATCTAAAGGTAGGAAATGTTTGTACGGCAAGCATTATTTCAAGCCTACGAATAAGCCCATACTTGTGGTATTAATTTTTGCCTTATGCACCAGTTTACTTCCTGCACACATAGATCATTAGATTCCCCTATTACTACTATTCCATAAAATAAAGCAGGGTTTTTTTCCCCCTTGTGCTCGATACCTTGGGTTTTTGTGGTGTCCGCTCTTGGACTATAAAGGGAATGGAGTTCAAGACTCACGTGCAGATGGATTCGTGTGTTAGCAATGCGCGCTGCATTCTCGGACTGTCATCCTTGCCTTCGTACTGAATGGGCTGCATAAAGGAAGAAAAAACAAACATTTTAAAAAAGAAATTCACTTATACAGAAAATGGAATTATGGGTGAGGAAATAAACTTACTTCGTAGGTCTCTGCATCCACGAGTGTCAAAAATATCCTCCTCTCTTCGACACCTGGAAAAAACCGAATTTTTTTTTCAAATCAAGCATTTATAAAAGTTCAGCAATTACTAAATGTAGGATTTTTGGAATTATTTAAGTTGAAGCATAGTATATTTCTCCACAAATAAATAACTTTTTAGCTTATTCGAAACTAAAAAATTTAACGTCCATTTTTTTCTACTAAAGCACATCAAGTTGAAATCAGGAGCTTAGCGCCGAAATATAACTTCTATAAAAACTATCTTGTGTAAAGTAGCCCACAAAGAAATTATTAAAACTATTTCTGTAAAAGTTCTGCATAAGTTACTGCAAATATCATTGCAGTACTTATTTTCAGTATTATCACAAAAAAAAAAAAAAAAAAAAAAAAAATTGCTAAACTCTAGGTTGTTTGAGTTTTACACAAGTGTGCATTACAGTATTTAAATTTCTTAAAAAGAATTTTTAAACATTGCGCAATTTCTTAATTTTTAATAAATTTTCTAAATTAAAAAGAAAATTCAATATTGTAAGTGAATTGGTATTTTAGATAAAATGTTTATAAATTACTTTCCTGCGGATAAAATTATGCTATTGTAATTTAGATGTAGTAAAAGTTGACTGTCAAAAAAAATTTCATAGAAAAAAATTGTTTTAAAAGGTTTTTTTTTTTTTTTTTTTTTTTTTTTTTTTGGTAAAAAAATAAATTTTGTAATTTTTGCAGAAAAAAACTTTTACTGAAAAATTAGTAATTTTGTAAATTAATATTTTAAATGTTTTGTAAATTAATACAGTAAACAAATAATAAGCAAATCACAGTACACGTAAATTAAACGGCTATCGACTGGTGCTAAGATCGACAGTCGTTTTTCCCCTTTAAGATTTTAAAACACAAAAAAGCCTAACACTGACAAAATGTTAGACTTGCGTTAAACAAGCTTTAAGATATTATAAGAAATACACCAAACTATTAAACACATACAAAATAAAAGATCAGTTCCATTTTATTAATAATCAAAAGTTGTTATTACTATTTTAAAAGAAAAACTAGTCGTTGGAGGCCACCGTAATACTTACCCATCATGGATATGCATATAATATATGAAAATAAAACATGTGTAAACTGTATACAAAATGCATTGCAATTTCAAAAAAAACTTAAACGTATATTTAAATATTTTTAATATGCATAGTAATGCTCTATTAATGAATTGCTGACGAACTAATTTCGACAAAACATATAAGACGCCTAACTACTCAAGAAGTACCGAACTGCGTACAAGAAACATCCTTATAATTCCAAAAATAATAATCATATTAACTAACAATTTACTGCGTTGGTTTAAGTGTCTCATTTCCAATTAAAATATATCTTTGAATTGAAATTTGAATGAAATACAGGGTCATAAAAAATCGAAGAATGTGGAAAACAGGATTACAAATATCTCGGCAACTAACAATACGATCGACTTTGTTTATTATGCAAAATTTGTGTTATTTTATTGCCTTTTACGTCCATTCCTTAAAATAAAAAAATTCGAAAAATTTTATATATCTTTCATCAGAACGAATTTTTCGAGAATCCGAAAAAATAGTTCCGGATCATCGAGGTTGCTGATTTTCAATAGGCTTCGTCCCATTCTTACATACTAAGTACATACAAAATTTCAGGTCTCTATCTCAATTTGTTCGGGAGATAGAGCGTTTACAGACAGACAAACTGACAGACGGACGGCAATTTTTTTTTTTCTAAAAATATGTTTTTTGGAATCTCCAACGTCTGAAACGTGTAATTCCGTCAAAAGTTTTTTTCGATTTTCAAAACGATTGCAAGACTTACCCTATACTACGTATGATGGGTAAGTAAAAAGTAATCAGCCATCTTATATTAGATATTCGGGCAAATCGCTAATACATCAAATCATTATTTCTACGAATACCCTCTACACGAGATAAATCTAATGTAAAACTGAAACGTAATAAAAAGATATATATGCATATATCCATTCTAAGAAATTTTGCCCCACAATTGAAACAGAAGTGCCCCCCATTTCAAATACCGCGACGAGATTTGATGGACGAGCTTAATGCAAGTTTACGAAGTGCTGATTGAATTACGGCCACTAAATCTTTCAGCGTGTTCTTACTGAGGAAAACACGGAAAAAAGAAAAAAAAAATTGTTGGTAGGCAAATCTCTATTTTTTTGGGTTCGTCGGATCATGGTGTTATCAAATACTATTTGTTGAATGCCTGACATACAAGGAGATAGTGTAAAGAACAAGCAGCAAATATATGCTTCTTAACAGCTAAAAAAAGGTTTTTATTTATTTTTTATTTATTTTTATTTATTTTTTTTTTTAACAGAAAAAGATTTTATAAATGATACGTAATTTGCCTGCTAGATATAACTAAATACTTTTTAATATTTCAATATGGGATTGAATGATATAAATATATAGGGGTGTGCGAAGAGAAAACTACGCCCGGGGCAAAATTTAAATTTTGCGCCCTCTTCCCCAATTTTTTCTTGTGATGGGCCAAAAATGGCATTTATAGTATAAAAGTGGCACCCCCTAAATTTCCGCGCCAGGGGCGACCGCCAACTTTCGCACGACGCTATGAATACAGACATTTATAATCAAAATATCAAGATATTTGATTATACAAACCAAACCTGCGATGGTTGTCTTTTTTTAACTTATATATATATATATATATATATATTTTTTTTTTTTTTTCCGCTGAATCTGAAACGATTTTTTTTTTTTTAACAATCATGTGAAGATTTATTGCGAATCATAAATTTCAAAGCTACAAAATAGCTAAAATCTGATACTATAAAATAAAGGAAATGTTTGTGTTTTTTGATAATTAACTTTTAGCGCTATATCCAAAAACTGCCTTTATTTCTAACCATCACATCAGAATGTTTTGCAAATCATAAATTTCATAGTTAAAAATTAACAAAATCACGATTTTTTTTTTTTTTTTTTTTTAAGGATATTAAGAGTATTATAATGCAAAATTTATTTGTTAGGTGCAATATGGTGCAGTTTTTAATTTATAACAACATGTTTGAAAATATTTATTACCAGTAATAAGTTTACTACTTCGAATATATCTCAAAATATCCTTTATATTTTCGAAAATATCGTGATAATTAACTAACGCTGTTTTAAATTACCTTAATTTTAAATCAGTGTTGAAAATTTCTTAATTTTTCTTGGTATTTCAGATTAGGGATTTGTCTAGAAGGGTTTCGAAGTTTCCTACGCAGAATTTTTCATAAAAAGCCACTAAAATGTCCTAAGAACAGATTTTTTTTTTTTTTTTTTTTTTTTTTTTTCCTATACCAAATATTCTATCTCCAAAATAAATCGTTTACAAATCAAATCATTTTAAAATAAATTCAGACTGTCACAAAAGCATGCGACGCCACCAAAGAACTTTAAGTACTACTAGGTTCTCCCGTCGACCAAGAAATTATAAGATTAAATGCCAATAATGGATGATCGTGAATGCCACATTCAATGACATTAAATACGATTCACGTGTTTAAGATGTCATTAAGAGATTTTTATTTCGACCTTTTATTAATATTCTACTTATTTATTTATTTTTTCGTTATTTAAAATAAAAACTATGTCAATGTGTATAATTTTGGATATTAGTTTGGCGATTTGTATAATTTGGCGAAATTGGTCGACGGGATAATAGAGTAGTTTGTTACCGAACTTTGTTGTCATTGACAGACAGACACATATGGGTATTTCCATGAGCACATGTCGTGTAAGTCACAAACTATGATTTTGGAAACCAGTATTTTAGAACGAAAAAATGTGATTTAATTTACCAGAGTTATTTCATTAATTGAATAAGGCCATGCAAAACTTTCGAAAATAACGGTGGCCAACAATTTATAAGTTACTAATAATGTGACTTACACGACAAATGCTCATGGAAATGCCCATATACATTATACACATTTTTAGCACTATTATTCGTATTACAAAGAAATTGAGAAAACAAATTACTTACCATCTCCATGCCTGAGTCGTATGTGATAGGAGCAGCCATTCTTAAAGCTCTGAAAAGGAAGAAGAGTTATATCGATGAATTGACCCGCATAAGAATTTCAAATTAAGGCTGCTGGTCAAGCAGCTTCCGAATTTCCCTCCGTAATGTTAACTCTATGGATGTTTGAGGTATTTTTATATTCAAAATATAACCTCAGGGAGTTAACCCTTTGTTGCATACTGTCCACTACAGTGGACAAAAATTCATTCCCAAATGCTAATGAATTTAATTCCCAAACGCCACATTGGCACCGGAATTTTGGTTTAAAAAAATTCGGTTTATTAAATTCCTGCAAAATAGCTTTTTCTTGTTTACAAATAAAGCCGTTTTCAAATTCCGGTGTCAGTCAACAATTTCAACACTTAAGCAATTAATTGTTTAGTGTTAAGCCTATGCAACAGGGCCGTAGCTAAGGGGGTGCTATGGGCGGCTCAGCCCCTCCTAAAATATTTTGAGCCCCCCCTGGAAAAGATTCCAAGGTCACTCAATGAATTTCTGTTCCGAAATTCGAATGGAATTCTGTTCAAAAAACTAATTTAGTTTTGAGACCCTTTTATAGTTTTTCAGCATTACTAAATTGTAATTAAAATAAGTATTTCAACACGTCCCTCATCCTATTGGTACATATGAAGCTAACATGATGTTTAATTTTGCACCAATTATATACTCAAAATTTTCATCATCATATACTTTTCTTAGCATAACATGAAGTTATTATAACAGTTTAATAAGAAACATAGCATCTACAATGTGAATAGGCACTCATTTAACTTTTTGCGTCAGAGAGAGAGAAAAAAAATATGAGCCCCCCCCCCCCCCTACAATCTCTTCAGCCCCCACTATTGTTCACTTCTAGCTACGGCCCTGCTATGCAACAAAGGGTTAATATTTTTAATTCCTTTTTTCAGTGTTTTCTTAAAAATATGCTTTTTTTTTTTCTTAGTTTTTAATATATCTCTAAAAGCTACGCTTAATTTAAAAGGAAGTGTTAAAATTTTACTCTTACTTCACCAGTTTTTAAAACATAAAATATTAAATGAAGCAAAGATTTTAGAAATATTTTAAGATCCGAGAAAAAAAACAGGACATCCTTTAAGAAACGAACAAAAAGAAGTTAAAAATATTAATTTCCTGAGGAGCTATTTTGACTATAAAAAGTTGGAAAACTGCACGTGAAGCGCAGCAAATAAAGTGCGTTCGTAGAATAACGATAATATAAAAATATTCAGACCTTTCATAAAATTTTAAATGACTAGACAAAATTATGTAATAATTCTATATTTTAAATTTCAAACGATTCGATTGGTAGTTTTAGCCTTGTTGTATGCGGGCTGAACGACAACTACAGGTGTTTCGTATTTACATAATTACGAACGCACCTAAAAATGCACCAAACGCCCATAGACTTAACATTACAGGGCAGAATTCGAAAACTGAGTGACCAACACTTTATTTGAAAAGTAATACACACATTTAAAAATTCGTTTTCATTAACATAAATAATTCCAGAATTTTTACCAAAAGAGATCAATTAATAACAAGTGTAAGCATTCAATAAATTCTAATATTTTTAAAAAGAAAATGATCAAAAATTCTCTAAATGAGAGTTGTAAAATTTAGAACAGGGGTCAATAAAGGTGTCCTCTGCACAAATATCATTTAACCCTTAAGGGTGTTCTTAAATCAAAAAGGGCCACTTTTTGACACATGCATTCATTTATTTTTGTTCGGAAATGCATGAAAGTAGCGGATGTTATTATTCAGAAACTGGCTCATGGCACTCATTCTTTTGCTTTTTTTAAAAAACACAATAGATTTTTCATGACAAGCCTTCAAAGTGGACACTTTTGAGCCTATTTCCCGACGAAAGCAGAAAAACCGGTCGAAAAGGAGGAGAAAAAACGGGTGATTGCGTCATCGAAAAGGATGTTCTTAAGGGTGTATTTCGATTCAAACTGCTTATTTTCCGATTTATTTTTGACTTCATTTTTACTCTCATATGCATCAAACTGGCAAATTGCCTTATTTAGAAAGTACACAAGGTGCCGTAATTGTCAATTCTTTGATAAATACAGAAACTATTCCAAAAAAAGCAATCAAAAACGGCATTTTGAACAGATTTTCGCCTAGCGGGAGATCTGTGAACGAAAAAAAGTGTCATACTGAGAAGATAATTGTTTATAAATGAAATTCTAATGAATTGAGCGTAAAAATACATTACACGGCACCTTGTACATCTCTTCAAAAATACCCTCAGCAAGTTTCATGTTTCTACTTTTAAAAATGTGTCTGAAATTGTATCGGAAAATTTCGAGCTGTTGAAGGTGGAAAAGCGTTTTTTCGAATACACCCTTAACTGATCCGCTCAATAAGCGAAAAACGTTTTGACACATTTACAAATTCATTTTTTTAACAGAAAAACATAAAATTTTAATGCCTGACTAGGAAAGCGATTTCGAATCGAACTTATTTTTCCATCTCATGATAAATTACTTATCGAGTTATAAGCTATTTCGATGACGCAATCACCCGTTTTTCTCCTCCTTTTCGACCCGTTTTCTGCTTTCGTCGGGAAATAGGCTCAAAAGTGTCCACTTTGAAGGCTTGTTATGAAAAATCTAAAAAAAACCAAAGAATGAGTGCATTTAGACAGTTTCTGAATAATAACATCCGCTACTTTCATGCATTTGCGAACAAAAATAAATTAATGCATGTGTCACAAAGTTGCCCGTTTTTATTTAAGAACACCCTTAACTACTGTGACAAAAAATTGTAGCATATATATAACTACCGTGAGCGATGTATCAGACGGCTTAATTTAAAGAAAAATAGAATGTTACATTAACTCTCAGAATACTAACTCTCTATATATACATTCACCCTTTATCTACCGCATTATGAAAATTCATGAAAATTTTACATTATAAACGTAAAATATTTTACGTAAATTGTTTGAACTAAATTAAAAGATTTACATCACCATTTAATAATTTTTGACGTGACAACGTCTTGTAAATTGGTTTGCCGGGAGACACTTCAAGAACTGCGTTACGTTACGTTACGCTCCGCTCACGATACGCGCTCACTTTTCTCTTAACTTTTTCCGGTCACTTGTGGGACCATTTTCTGAACGTGAATGTGAATTCGCTGCAAGGAAGGGGCGGTGCTTAATAGGAATTTTAGATAGTATCAAACTAAGACGAAATACGTTATGTATTAGTTATTAGTATAAAGTACAAAGAAAATAAGTGTAGTTTATTTCGTAATTCGGTGGTATATTATGGAAAACTAATGATATGTGATTAGTGAAAGCCATTTTACTTTAGTTATATTCTGCTCATTGAAAAATTCTTTAATATGCTGTTTACAAAATTCAACATTTGACATCAATAAACATGAAGTAAAATGTGTTTAACAAACACAGTGTATTGCAAGTTATTGTATGTATATTTGTATATAAATACGTATGTATGTGTAAAGGTAAAAATAAAATTTTGTTAATATGAAATTCAGTGCGAGATTCTTTGTATAAATTAATGTTTTAAATATAATTCTTTGTATAAATAAATGTTTTAAATTGTTACTATTATTTCATCCTTCTTCCTACTATACGAATGAATATTCACATTAAAATTATTTTACAACTCAAAGTCGTTGTCACGTAAAACTTTCGCCCGTATACCGACTTTACAGGCAACCAATTATTTTTTTTTTTTTGAAGGATTTACAGGGATTAATTAAATTTGAATTTACAGGGATTTTGTGCAATAGTTTTATAACCCCATTCAAATCTTATTTTTAATTATTTTCTTAGTATTTTGCAGAATTTATGAAATGTAAAATTCTTACAATAAAGGAATATTTCCGAATTGAAAAATCCCCCTCCCCCTCCATCAGCGCCAAGAAAGCTGAAAAGATGCAAAGGCAAAAGAAATCATCCTTTTAAAAATAGTCTTGTTTTGTGTAACTAATAATGCTTTTGGTACAAAATAAAGTAATGTATCCGAAATATGGCAATTTTTTAAAATTTTTATGAAGTCTTGATATCTGAACGGACTCACGAAGCAACCTGTGGATTTAAAATTTTTTTTAAATAATAGAGGGGGCGGGGGGTACTTAAGGGGGCTCAAGGGTTGAAAACTTTTCAAAAAATCGATTTTTTTTTATGATCTAGTTTGATTATTCAATTAATTCTTAACTCAATGCAAAAAACCGCATAAAAATATTAGCATTTTTAACGGAGTTATAAGCATTTATGTATCAATACTTACATAGCCGCATCCATATAATTTCAATTTTAAGTCGTGTTTTCTCAAAACTTGATTTTTGACGACTAACACCAAGATTTAAAAAAAAAACCTATTTGATGGAATGGCTTAAATTTTTTTTTGCATGCATATAACATCATTATCTAGATTATGAATTAAGGATATGACTATCACTTAATAAAAACAGTATTAAAAAATCTCTCAAAGTTGAAAATTTAAAAAAACCCTAAAAAATATAACTTTTTTCCATTAAAAATACTCAAAATATTAAACTATCTAAAATATATTAATTCATAATCTAGATAATGATGTTATATGCATGAAAAAAAAAAATTAAGCCATTCCATCAAGTAGTTTTTTTTTTTTTTTTTTTTATCTTGGTGTTAGATATCAAAAATCAAGTTTTGAGAAAACGCGACTTAAAGTTGAAATTATAGGGATGCGGCTATGAAAGTGTTGATACATAGATGCTTATAACTCCGTTAAAAATGCAAATATTTTTATGCGGTTTTTTGCATTGAGTTAAGAATTCCATAAATAATCAAACTAGATCAAAAAAAAAAAAAAAAAAAAAAAAAAAAAAAAAAAAAAAAAAAAAATCGATTTTTTGAAAAGTTTTCAACTCCTGAGCCCCCTTAAAAAGAAAATTACCCGATTTTAACACAATGATAGTTTAAAAATATAAATTCTGATATGACGGGAAATTAATTTCTACGACGCATTCATAACATTTGTTTTCGCTTTTATTTCCAATGATAACAGGTGAAATATTATGTCGGACGCTCCTCTCAGTCCACAAAACTTTGAAGAATGTCCTAGGTAGTTTTAGCTGCCACCACCGATATTAATGGGTGATATCGGTCACCTGCTGTGAGGATTGGGTAAAATAACACTGACGCTGTTAATGAACTGAACTAACAGTTTATTTAAGATATAGATATGTACACAAGAAACAATATTTACAACTATCTACAATTACAACTCGGATATAGATGATCCGGTTCAACATTAAATTAACTACAATAAACGTTGGTTGTGTACCGTTCAACTTACACTTTCTTCCTCACACTCAACGCACGTTAGATACGCTTTATCAGAGATTACTGCAGAATCTCAATACACAAGGGTACTAGGCCTCACTTCTCGGCCTATAACACTATCCACCGGGACGCCTTGTCCCACGCTCAAAATATATACTATCCAACAGGACCACAAATCCTGAGCGACCTATCGGTCTCAACGCCAAGCGAGAACTGTTCAACCTCTCAGTCCAGAGTTGACCTTGTCAGAGATCTTCCTTCCCCCAGCAGGGCCTCTTAGAGTTCCTCCATTGGTTCAATTCCGCATACCAACCTTGAGTCATGACATCTACTGTTTACACATCACTCCAATAGCTAGATGACAGCTGAGGCACGCCCCGCGGCCATCACTTTCATTCATCAACGAGTGCGTCATCTGCACACCTGTGTCAACATCTGTCATTCGTTATTATAGAAAAGAAAGAAAGGTATTTCGAGCTTCACGGATACACAACCCACAATACATAAAATATTCAGATAAGGAAATGTTATTCCTTTCTAATTCAGGGCAGATGTCTTCTAGGAACCTGACACCCCCCACCTTAGCGGAAAATATGCCTCTTAGGGGCTAATTTTCCCCAAACATATAATAATATTACGGAAGAGTTCAATAGTCTCTTTGCAGATTTCTTCATTCTAAATATTACACAGGCATTTTCAGGTGTCTGAACATTCTCTACTGACATCTCTACTGAACCTTATACTAATACTACTATTGCATAAACAATACACATGCTAATTTACTATTATAAACACAAAACTTAAAAAAATATATATTTACACACACACAAAAAAAATTAGACATGTGATGACATCCTTTAAAGTTGTCTACTATTTTGACATTGATACTGATGGGCTAGTAACTGGTTGTTCTTCCCAGCTCTTTCTCTGTAGCCTCGAAATTGCATCAGCATTCAAATGTTGAACTCCGGGACGATGAGAAATGCTCAGGTTCCAGCGTTGCAAGGCTAGAGCCCACCTAGTGAGTTTGGGCGACCTTGGGGTTGTTTCCGTGAGAAATTTTAATGGATTATGATCGGTAATGACCTCAATTTGAGATCCATAAGTCCACTTTTCAAACTTCCGCAACCCGAAGAGAACACTCCAAGCCTCTTTCTCTATACTCGGCCAAGCACGCTGAGCCCCTGACAATTTCTGACTGGCAAAAGCTATAGGTTTAAACTGACCTTTTTCATCTTTTTGAGTAAGACAACATCCTACTGCAAGGTCGGAAGCATCGGCGTGAAGCTGATATTCCCGGCCTACGATAGGTGTAGCCAAACTCGTCACTTTACACAACTCATCTTTAAGAGTATTAAATGCTTTTTCTGGCCTTTCATCCCATGGTACAGTATTTTTGACATTTCCTTTGGTTAATTCGGTTAAAGGTATAGCTATCTCAGCATAATTTGGAATATAAGATCGGTAGAATCCCATTAATCCCAAAACTGATCTAACTTCCTTTTTAGTCTTTGGTCTCTTGAAGTCCCTTATTGCTCCGATTTTCTCCTCATCAGGGGCATGAGTTCCACCCCCAATAACATGACCTAAAAACTTAGTCAATTTCTCTCCAAATTTACATTTGTCTAGTCTAATCGTAAAATTTCTATTTTTCAACTCTTCAATGACAGCCCTGACATGCTCACAATGCTCTTCCCAGGTATCGGAGAAAATGATGACATCATCAATATATGCTTCTGCATACCTCCGATGACCTTGGAGAACCTCATTCATGTCTTTTTGAAACGTAGCAGCCGCCCCTGATAATCCAAAAGGCATTGTACGCCACTGATAAGTTCCGTTATGCGTCGTAAAAGCTGACAGAGGTTTACAATCCTCAGCCATTTTAATTTGCCAATAACCCCTCAATAAATCTATTGAAGATAAATATTTAGCCGCCCCCGCGGTATACATAATTTCTTGGGAATCTTTCATCGGGAAGGTGGGAACCTGCGTTACAGAATTTAAAGCTCTGTAATCAATACACATTCTGACAGTTGCATCTTTTTTCGCAACGCAAACAATTGGATGACTAGTTTCAGCATTCGACGGTTCGATTAGATTTAATTCTAATAACTCCTGAATCTGCCTATCCACTTCCTCTGTATAAGCTACCGGCACGCTATATAACTTTGGTTTTTTCCTTTCTACACCGGGTTTCAGATCAATACGATGTTCCCCTACTTCCGCCGGTCGTACAGGGCCCATAAACACTTCTTTATTTTCCCTCAAAATGGACTTTAAATCTTTGACTTGACTATTAGATAGCCCTTTTATTTCAAACCTCTCAATATCCCGTTCTATCTCTTGATCCCGGTTCAAAATAGGAATTTCCCCAACTTCTCCAAATTCCTCAGCACCTTCGAAAACAATATTAACTATATTACATTTAGCGATAAATTCTCTTATCTTATTTTGGTGCACATGCTTCCTACTCCCGTCAGTAGGGGAAAAATGGGGCTCCGACCTCGGGAGGAGGCGTGAGGCTCGGAGGAGGGAGGAGGGCTCCTCCTCCTCAAACCTCCTCCACAATCCTCCTCCTCCTCAATCCTCCTCCTCAATCCTCCTCCTGGCATCGTCTTATAAGAGAAGGGGTTAAAAGGGGGGGATTAAATTTTTTTTCGTGAAATTTGAATATTTTATGCTATAAGAGAGGGGTAAAAGGGTGATTAATTTTTTAAGTATACTTCAGTACGAGCGGTTCTTTTGATTGTTGATTAAGAGATGAATGATTCATATTAAATTAAAAATAGTAATTAATTAAAAGGTAATTAAAAATAATAAGTGAAAAATAATGAAGGGACTTAGAATTTTTCGAGTGGTTTTTTTTTTAGTCAAGTATAGTACGTAGTAGAATTTAAGAAATGAATAATAGCAATTAAAGATAAATAGTAATTAATTTAAAAAGGTAATTAAAACTAATGAGTGAAAAATAATGAAGATACTTTAATTATTTCGGCGTGCTGTAGTATGAAGGTGATTTTTTTATTTTAATGATTTAATTTGTGAACTTTAATTTTTTTTTTTTTTCACTGTGCTTTTAGATGAGGGGTTAAGCGGGTATTTGGGGACATAGAATTTTTTTCTGTACTATTGTACGAGTGGTTTTTAATTTTAATGTGGCGACTTAAAAATTTTTCGGTGAACTTTAGTTTAAGGATCTATTTTTTCGATTTTAAGCCGAAATTTTGGGTAGATTGTTTTTTTTTTTTTTTTTTTCACCGTGTCTTAAATAAGGGGTTAAGCGGATATTTTAAGCACATAGAATGTTTTTTTCAGTACTATTGCACGAGTGGTTTTTAATTTTAATGTGCCAACTTAAAATTTTTCGGTGAACTTTAGTTTAAGGATTTATTTTTTGATTTTAAGTGGAAATTTTGGAGAGTTTAATTTTTTTTTTTTTTTTCCACTGTGTTCTTACATGATGAGTTAAGCGGGTATTTTGGGGGAAATTATTATTTTAGACTAATCATTCACGAAGGATATTTTGCGGACATAAGTGTTTAATAGGGGGACTTTAACTTTTTTGCAATGAGATTGACGTGTGCTCGTTGACCTAACCGTATGGAGTTTGTAATTTTCTTCGAATCATGTGTGAATATTGGCTTAGAATATCTTAGAAAGACTTCCACCACCTTTATCTCCACCAAGTCATAAATAACACATGCTGGTAATGGGAATTTGAGAATAATAACTTTAAATATTAATTTAATGAAGGAACTTTAAAATTATTTCGAGTACTATTTTTAGTTAACTATGTTATACACTTGATATTTTAGATTAGTTAAAAAATAACTTTAAAATTTGAATGAGAAAATATGTTTCAAAATGGGAATTTACGTACTAACATTTATTTGCGCTCGTTGACTTAACCGTTCGGAATCTGTGATTTTCCTCGAATCATGTGTGAATAACTGTTTGATTTCTGTAGAAAGACCTGAATAAGCTTCAACCGTCATAAACAACGCATGTCTGTAACGGGAATTTGAACTTAATTATTTTAAATATTCATTTTAATGAGGTGACTTCGAAAACAATTTGTAGAACTTTTGAGCGGTAATAATTTTTATTGGGAAACTTAAAAGAATCTTGTGATTTTTTGGGGTCTAATTTTTAATTGCTGAATTGCAATCTGTATTCGCCTTTCTTTCGTGTGATTGTGTAGATGTTGATGAAAACTATTTCTGTTCCAATTAATGAAATTTAATAATTAAAATAATAAAGTGTTCCTCACCAGACACCCCTTTTTCAAAATTCGTGCATATTTTTTAACATAACAATGTGTTTAATATAAGTAATTTTTGTGTGTCCTTTCTTTTCTGAAAGAGTAAGCGATTTTTAACAGAAATATCTTTTGACGTGTGTAATTTTTCGTTGGCAGAACAATTTTCAAATAAATAAATTTTAATATTAATAGAATTTTTGACTTTCCGAAGAAAAAAAGGAACTTATTTTTAATGTTTTAATACTTGTCGGTTAAAAACATTAAACTATATTTATTATCGAAATGAATTCATCTACATTAATTTAAAAACATATAATATTTATAACCAGTAACGCGGAACTTTTTCAAACCCTGTTAATGAGATTTTATAACAAAAGTGTTATTATATAATTGAATTACTGTTTTTAAAATGTGTTGTATGTATGTGCGTGTTTTGAATGTATCTGTATGTTGTATGTATGTATGTATGTGTGTGTGTTGCATAGTGTGTGTGTGTGTCGTATGTATGTGTATGTTGTATGTATATGTATGTGTGTGTGTGTTGTATGTATGTGCATGTTGTATGTATGTGTGTGTATGTATGTATGTGTGTGTTGTATGTATGTGCATGTTGAATGTATGTGTATGTAATTTTTTTTTGCCGATAGGTGTGATCTTTAGCTGAAAGTGACCTAGGGTCAAAACTTTCACCCAGGAATCGCCACGAGGAGGCAGATCACATGATTCCCGTATTGCACACATTCACATACATTATTTCGAGCGATATTTTTAGCGAAACATAATATGCAATTGAAGTTTTAGAATAATTAAAAAATAACTTTAAAATTTAAATGAAAGAATGTTTCAAAATGGAATTTTACGTACTAACATTTAATCGCGCTCGTCGGTTTTTACTGTTTGGAGGTCTGTTAATTTTCCTTTAACCTTGGAAAACCTTGCGTCAATAAGGATATTTCAGAAAGACCCCCACTTTGGGTACTCTTTTAAACTAATATTTGTAATGAGATGTGTTCGCGCGCGTCGGCCTAACTGTTTGGAGTATCAACATAAAATCAGCAAATTAATACAAAATATTTCAAATAGTAAGAAAATGATTGATTAAAATCACCAAGTAAGAATAAAAATACTTCAAGCAATGAGAAAATAAATGTTTAAAATCAAAAATTTAACATTTAAAGGTTTTATCTTCAGATCTAAATAATTTGTGAAAAATGCTTTTAAATATTTTTAAAGCTGTATTGAAAATAATATTTTTCATACCTTAACATCAAAAAAAGTGTTAAATCCAAATCGATGAAGAGTTTAATAATTGTTTTCTCAAAGAGAGGATACTAAATTCGTTGCAATATGTGTGTGTGTGTGTGTAAACATAAATGAATCATTCTTATCTGCTTATCTGATAGCGTTTTCCGAAAAGGGTTGAATCTCTGAATCATAACTGATAGGAACTGGGGTTGATGTGTTATCTTAATTAATCTTAATGAGTACTATATCTAATTAAAATTATTTGACTTGAAATAAAATAACGTCTTTTGAGCAATATCTTTTGAAAACTTAAGATTTAATTATTTAAATCAAATTAAAGGCTTTTTTTTATCTCATCGATTTATTTTAAATAAAACTAAAATATTTTTTTTCTGTACTTTGTTAGCAAAATAAAGAGTGTATCACATTCATTTCGGCTTTAACTGTTTGAAAATTTAAATTAACCTATAGTTAAAATGATTACATAAGGTTGAGTATGCGATCTTTTAAATGAAATCTAGTTAAAAACGGAACACGCATTCATATAAAACTTTAAATACTTATGGTGTTGTGTATAATGTAATGTATGTATTAAATATTAAATGAAAAATATGAATTAACAATAAATGAAAGACATTAACATTAATAAAATATTAATTAAACATTGCATTGATTAAAAACTTAATGAAAAATATTAATTTGGGAATACGCATCCTTATAAAACTTTAAACATTTATGCTTTTGGGTATAATATTATGGATGTATTAAATATTAAATGAAAAATATGAATTAACAATAAATAAAAAATATTAATTAACATTAATAAAATATTAATTAAACATTGTGTTAATTAAAATATAGATTAAAAATTTAATGAAAAATATTAATTTCTCATGTAATTAAAATAACACTTTATAAATTAATGAATTATTAATAAATGAAACATGTTCATTCGAAACAACTTGAGAAATACTAATTTGTAATGAAATTAGAAAATACCAATTAATTAAATATTAATTAAAAATTAAATGAAAACTATTTATGAGAGACACATTGAAAAATATTCTCACCTTAAACTTTCATTCGCCAATCCTTAAATCCAACCTTCATCGTTGCTTACCTGTTAGGAAATGTCTGATAACAACAAATTCTTATCTTTAACGGTATTTCCCGAAGGCTGACTCACTAGATAAGTAACAATGACAAGTTCAAATCTGAAATTAAGAGTTTATTCATATTGAATATAATTAATATAATGTTTAATTAAAAAGGGACTTAATTTAATTAATACGTCATAATTAAGAATTTAATTAAATCCTAATATAATTTTTTTTATCTAATTAATAGAATAAAAAAGAAATTCTTTTCAACATTTTCAAGAAACATCAAGTTATCGAATACTTAATAGATTATTTTTTTAATGAATGGGTAATTAACATTTTTAAAGGATTTTTTTCTAATTAATTAGTGTTTAATTAAAATTTTCATAATTAAAATAAATATATAAAATAAAAAAGGAATTTTTTTCAAAATTTTCAAGAAACACCAAATTATTATTAAGCAATATTTCGAATAACTACAAACTTTAATAATGATGAGTCATCACTGTGAATGATCTTTTCTTCTCATATGTTATAAAAACAAGTTTAAGTACCTAAATTTATTGATATATTTCATTGTGTGTTGGATCCTTCTTTACTAATCTCGTTAAAATTATTCATTTACCAATGATTTAAATTTCACATTTTAAAGTCATTTATATAATATACTAACATTTGACTATTAAATATCAAATAATGGATATGCACTTTTTACACTCACATCTTACAATGTAATTAGTAACCAAATGTAATGATTTTTAAGCATGTCTTCTTAATTTTTTTTTACAATGAAAGACTATCACAGTTGAATATTTAGCTTTCTGTTTATAACTTTATCGAGAAATATATAATGCATACCACATGATTTCATTAAATGAATCACAATACATTTCAAACTTCTCATTTTCAATGTTTTATATATACTAGTGTTTATCAAATAGGTGATTATTCTGAACAATCATTACTTAGTATATTGATGAAAAGTTTGTGTTGAACGGTTTTTAACTTAAATGGTGTGAGAGAAGGATATATTAGGACAGAAGTTATTAAATATAGAGTCTTTAAAGTTTATACCCGTGCAAGAATTGGCATTTCAAGAAACAAAGTTGTGTCACATTTGAAAGCATTCTTTATATTCGAAACGCACACGTGATCACGATCACATCACTGAAGAGCATAGAGAAGCTGTTTATGTTGTATATAATTTGAATTTTCATTAACACAATATTATAACCGAAGTTTTTCGACAGTTTGAAAAATTATGATGTTCAACGTCTGCACACGTTAACACAGAATAAGATTAGCTTATGCCCTTTCGATGATAAGCGTTATTTGCAGGTAAGATGTATTAACATAACAAAATTTTCTTGGTAATTTTACTCGCAGGTTTCGAAACCACAAACATCTGATCATACTTCTCATTTTTAACACGCGACACTAACCATTGGGCCATTAAAGCCCGTAATTTAGTAACTAAAAATTAAGAAAGATCATCGAAAATGATTACTTCACACATGCAAAAATAATTTTTATTGTGACTTATCAGTTAAAAATCACGAAGAAAAGAAAAATATCACATATGTTTTGGATTACTTTGAGATTTTATGAGTCACTTCATCAGTTAAATAGACATAACCACTTCTTATGAATCACTACTTATGCTTAAATTTTGAAACACTTGCTTATATGAAATGTATTATATTTTAGTTTATCAGTGATAGTGCGATTACTTGTTAATAATTTTAATGTTATTAAAAAAATTTAAAAAAATCAAATGTGAATAATTAATTAAAAAAAACACAAGTCACTATTAAAGGTTTGAACAAATTATTAAAATTATTTTACAAAACTTTTCAAATTATTTAAAAATGTTTCACTAATATTTAGTAATCGTCAAATTTTAATGTCGATAATCATTTATGTGAGTCAGGTTTTCTGTTTTAACTGTTAAGTTATCAGATTCCCCCTTCAAGTACATCTCATTGATAAGTTTTAATCAACCAATCAACTATTTATTTACCCCAGCAACCAGCTATTTGTTTACCCTAGTAACCAAAAAGCTTTTGTCGACACATGAACAAAATTTTGATGATGCAAGACTCTTCATTTTCATTCAAAAAAACAATGACTTATGTAATAAATTTTTTCTTTACTTAAATGAAACCTTCACATGTGTATGGTAAAACTTGGAAAATTTCATTTAATGCACAAATTTAAAGTTAACAGACAAGGTCTTCACACATCTTTTAGTATTTTACTAACACTTTGCCAAATATCTTTAGAAAACAACAACAGAATTTTAAATAATTATTTTAATAAAAATTCTCTTTTGTAAGTGACATTATTAAACTAACTTGAAAAATTAACTTGGCAAAGCAAGTTTTCACTATTCCAACTAAGTAATATTCATAAGTTTTATATGATAAACAACCTGTTTGGTTATGTCCCAGCATGGCTTTATAAAATGTATCTAAAATAACCTTTAATATCAATGTTTAAAAATATGCGAATAATTCAGTTAGTCTTTTATAGATATTTTCCCTTCTATTATTTAAAAGACATTTTAAAATAAAATTATTACTGATGCCAGTTTATCCCAGTATTATGAAATGTGTATGCAAAACTTTTAATTCTAATTTTCACATTTTATTATTGCAAATTATTGTTTTCAAGTTGTACTAAAATTTGGAAAAAAAAATTAATCTTATTAATTAATTATTAAGTATTAAATAACTATTTTTAATAAGATTAATTAATAATATTAAATAATTTAATTTAATACTTAATAATTAATTAATTAATAATTAATAATTTAATACTTAATAATTAATTAATAAGATTAATTAACAAAGCACTGGTCATGTGATATACATCACGTGACCAGTTGATGACATATGTTCTCTGACGTCACTTATCTTAAGATAAGACTATCTGATAACATTTTCTGATAAGGACTTTGAATCTCTCATTTCTTCCTAAACCTTGGAGTGAGTCGGACGTGTATTTGTGAAAGTGTTGGATTAGGTGAGTATACAATGTTAAATGTGTCTTTATTATTAAAGTATTTCAATTTAATTATGTATGAAAATTAAATATTTTTTTCCAAATTTTAGTACAACTTGAAAACAATAATTTGAAATAATAAAATGTGAAAATTAGAATTAAAAGTTTTGCATACACATTTCATAACACTGGGATAAACTGGCATCAGTAATAATTTTATTTTAAAATGTCTTAAATAATAGAAGGGAAAATAATCATCTATAAAAGACTAACTGAATTATTCGCATATTTTTAAACATTGATATTAAAGGTTATTTTAGATACATTTTATAAAGCCATGCTGGGACATAACCAAACAGGTTGTTTATCATATAAAACTTATGAATATTACTTAGTTGGAATAGTGAAAACTTGCTTTGCCAAGTTAATTTATCAAGTTAGTTTAATAATGTCACTTACAAAAGAGAATTTTTATTAAAATAATTATTTAAAATTCTGTTGTTGTTTTCTAAAGATATTTGGCAAAGTGTTAGTAAAATACTAAAAGATGTGTGAAGACCTTGTCTGTTAACTTTAAATTTGTGCATTAAATGAAATTTTCCAAGTTTTACCATACACATGTGAAGGTTTCATTTAAGTAAAGAAAAAATTTATTACATAAGTCATTGTTTTTTTTTTTTGAATGAAAATGAAGAGTCTTGCATCATCAAAATTTTGTTCATGTGTCGACAAAAGCTTTTTGGTTACTAGGGTAAACAAATAGCTGGTTGCTGGGGTAAATAAATAGTTGATTGGTTGATTAAAACTTATCAATGAGATGTACTTGAAGGGGGAATCTGATAACTTAACAGTTAAAACAGAAAACCTGACTCACATAAATGATTATCGACATTAAAATTTGACGATTACTAAATATTAGTGAAACATTTTTAAATAATTTGAAAAGTTTTGTAAAATAATTTTAATAATTTGTTCAAACCTTTAATAGTGACTTGTGTTTTTTTTAATTAATTATTCACATTTGATTTTTTTTTAAATTTTTTAATAACATTAAAATTATTAACAAGTAATCGCACTATCACTGATAAACTAAAATATAATACATTTCATATAAGCAAGTGTTTCAAAATTTAAGCATAAGTAGTGATTCATAAGAAGTGGTTATGTCTATTTAACTGATGAAGTGACTCATAAAATCTCAAAGTAATCCAAAACATATGTGATATTTTTCTTTTCTTCGTGATTTTTAACTGATAAGTCACAATAAAAATTATTTTTGCATGTGTGAAGTAATCATTTTCGATGATCTTTCTTAATTTTTAGTTACTAAATTACGGGCTTTAATGGCCCAATGGTTAGTGTCGCGTGTTAAAAATGAGAAGTATGATCAGATGTTTGTGGTTTCGAAACCTGCGAGTAAAATTACCAAGAAAATTTTGTTATGTTAATACATCTTACCTGCAAATAACGCTTATCATCGAAAGGGCATAAGCTAATCTTATTCTGTGTTAACGTGTGCAGACGTTGAACATCATAATTTTTCAAACTGTCGAAAAACTTCGGTTATAATATTGTGTTAATGAAAATTCAAATTATATACAACATAAACAGCTTCTCTATGCTCTTCAGTGATGTGATCGTGATCACGTGTGCGTTTCGAATATAAAGAATGCTTTCAAATGTGACACAACTTTGTTTCTTGAAATGCCAATTCTTGCACGGGTATAAACTTTAAAGACTCTATATTTAATAACTTCTGTCCTAATATATCCTTCTCTCACACCATTTAAGTTAAAAACCGTTCAACACAAACTTTTCATCAATATACTAAGTAATGATTGTTCAGAATAATCACCTATTTGATAAACACTAGTATATATAAAACATTGAAAATGAGAAGTTTGAAATGTATTGTGATTCATTTAATGAAATCATGTGGTATGCATTATATATTTCTCGATAAAGTTATAAACAGAAAGCTAAATATTCAACTGTGATAGTCTTTCATTGTAAAAAAAAATTAAGAAGACATGCTTAAAAATCATTACATTTGGTTACTAATTACATTGTAAGATGTGAGTGTAAAAAGTGCATATCCATTATTTGATATTTAATAGTCAAATGTTAGTATATTATATAAATGACTTTAAAATGTGAAATTTAAATCATTGGTAAATGAATAATTTTAACGAGATTAGTAAAGAAGGATCCAACACACAATGAATTATATCAATAAATTTAGGTACTTAAACTTGTTTTTATAACATATGAGAAGAAAAGATCATTCACAGTGATGACTCATCATGATTAAAGTTTGTAGTTATTCGAAATATTGCTTAATAATAATTTGGTGTTTCTTGAAAATTTTGAAAAAAATTCCTTTTTTATTTTATATATTTATTTTAATTATGAAAATTTTAATTAAACACTAATTAATTAGAAAAAAATCCTTTAAAAATGTTAATTACACATTCATTAAAAAAATAATCTATTAAGTATTCGATAAATTGATGTTTCTTGAAAATGTTGAAAAGAATTTCTTTTTTATTCTATTAATTAGATAAAAAAAATTATATTAGGATTTAATTAAATTCTTAATTATGACGTATTAATTAAATTAAGTCCCTTTTTAATTAAACATTATATTAATTATATTCAATATGAATAAACTCTTAATTTCAGATTTGAACTTGTCATTGTTACTTATCTAGTGAGTCAGCCTTCGGGAAATACCGTTAAAGATAAGAATTTGTTGTTATCAGACATTTCCTAACAGGTAAGCAACGATGAAGGTTGGATTTAAGGATTGGCGAATGAAAGTTTAAGGTGAGAATATTTTTCAATGTGTCTCTCATAAATAGTTTTCATTTAATTTTTAATTAATATTTAATTAATTGGTATTTTCTAATTTCATTACAAATTAGTATTTCTCAAGTTGTTTCGAATGAACATGTTTCATTTATTAATAATTCATTAATTTATAAAGTGTTATTTTAATTACATGAGAAATTAATATTTTTCATTAAATTTTTAATCTATATTTTAATTAACACAATGTTTAATTAATATTTTATTAATGCTAATTAATATTTTTTATTTATTGTTAATTCATATTTTTCATTTAATATTTAATACATCCATAATATTATACCCAAAAGCATAAATGTTTAAAGTTTTATAAGGATGCGTATTCCCAAATTAATATTTTTCATTAAGTTTTTAATCAATGCAATGTTTAATTAATATTTTATTAATGTTAATGTCTTTCATTTATTGTTAATTCATATTTTTCATTTAATATTTAATACATACATTACATTATACACAACACCATAAGTATTTAAAGTTTTATATGAATGCGTGTTCCGTTTTTAACTAGATTTCATTTAAAAGATCGCATACTCAACCTTATGTAATCATTTTAACTATAGGTTAATTTAAATTTTCAAACAGTTAAAGCCGAAATGAATGTGATACACTCTTTATTTTGCTAACAAAGTACAGAAAAAAAATATTTTAGTTTTATTTAAAATAAATCGATGAGATAAAAAAAAGCCTTTAATTTGATTTAAATAATTAAATCTTAAGTTTTCAAAAGATATTGCTCAAAAGACGTTATTTTATTTCAAGTCAAATAATTTTAATTAGATATAGTACTCATTAAGATTAATTAAGATAACACATCAACCCCAGTTCCTATCAGTTATGATTCAGAGATTCAACCCTTTTCGGAAAACGCTATCAGATAAGCAGATAAGAATGATTCATTTATGTTTACACACACACACACATATATTGCAACGAATTTAGTATCCTCTCTTTGAGAAAACAATTATTAAACTCTTCATCGATTTGGATTTAACACTTTTTTTGATGTTAAGGTATGAAAAATATTATTTTCAATACAGCTTTAAAAATATTTAAAAGCATTTTTCACAAATTATTTAGATCTGAAGATAAAACCTTTAAATGTTAAATTTTTGATTTTAAACATTTATTTTCTCATTGCTTGAAGTATTTTTATTCTTACTTGGTGATTTTAATCAATCATTTTCTTACTATTTGAAATATTTTGTATTAATTTGCTGATTTTATGTTGATACTCCAAACAGTTAGGCCGACGCGCGCGAACACATCTCATTACAAATATTAGTTTAAAAGAGTACCCAAAGTGGGGGTCTTTCTGAAATATCCTTATTGACGCAAGGTTTTCCAAGGTTAAAGGAAAATTAACAGACCTCCAAACAGTAAAAACCGACGAGCGCGATTAAATGTTAGTACGTAAAATTCCATTTTGAAACATTCTTTCATTTAAATTTTAAAGTTATTTTTTAATTATTCTAAAACTTCAATTGCATATTATGTTTCGCTAAAAATATCGCTCGAAATAATGTATGTGAATGTGTGCAATACGGGAATCATGTGATCTGCCTCCTCGTGGCGATTCCTGGGTGAAAGTTTTGACCCTAGGTCACTTTCAGCTAAAGATCACACCTATCGGCAAAAAAAAATTACATACACATACATTCAACATGCACATACATACAACACACACATACATACATACACACACATACATACAACATGCACATACATACAACACACACACACATACATATACATACAACATACACATACATACGACACACACACACACTATGCAACACACACACATACATACATACATACAACATACAGATACATTCAAAACACGCACATACATACAACACATTTTAAAAACAGTAATTCAATTATATAATAACACTTTTGTTATAAAATCTCATTAACAGGGTTTGAAAAAGTTCCGCGTTACTGGTTATAAATATTATATGTTTTTAAATTAATGTAGATGAATTCATTTCGATAATAAATATAGTTTAATGTTTTTAACCGACAAGTATTAAAACATTAAAAATAAGTTCCTTTTTTTCTTCGGAAAGTCAAAAATTCTATTAATATTAAAATTTATTTATTTGAAAATTGTTCTGCCAACGAAAAATTACACACGTCAAAAGATATTTCTGTTAAAAATCGCTTACTCTTTCAGAAAAGAAAGGACACACAAAAATTACTTATATTAAACACATTGTTATGTTAAAAAATATGCACGAATTTTGAAAAAGGGGTGTCTGGTGAGGAACACTTTATTATTTTAATTATTAAATTTCATTAATTGGAACAGAAATAGTTTTCATCAACATCTACACAATCACACGAAAGAAAGGCGAATACAGATTGCAATTCAGCAATTAAAAATTAGACCCCAAAAAATCACAAGATTCTTTTAAGTTTCCCAATAAAAATTATTACCGCTCAAAAGTTCTACAAATTGTTTTCGAAGTCACCTCATTAAAATGAATATTTAAAATAATTAAGTTCAAATTCCCGTTACAGACATGCGTTGTTTATGACGGTTGAAGCTTATTCAGGTCTTTCTACAGAAATCTAACAGTTATTCACACATGATTCGAGGAAAATCACAGATTCCGAACGGTTAAGTCAACGAGCGCAAATAAATGTTAGTACGTAAAATCCCATTTTGAAACATATTTTCTCATTCAAATTTTAAAGTTATTTTTTAACTAATCTAAAATATCAAGTGTATAACATAGTTAACTAAAAATAGTACTCGAAATAATTTTAAAGTTCCTTCATTAAATTAATATTTAAAGTTATTATTCTCAAATTCCCATTACCAGCATGTGTTATTTATGACTTGGTGGAGATAAAGGTGGTGGAAGTCTTTCTAAGATATTCTAAGCCAATATTCACACATGATTCGAAGAAAATTACAAACTCCATACGGTTAGGTCAACGAGCACACGTCAATCTCATTGCAAAAAAGTTAAAGTCCCCCTATTAAACACTTATGTCCGCAAAATATCCTTCGTGAATGATTAGTCTAAAATAATAATTTCCCCCAAAATACCCGCTTAACTCATCATGTAAGAACACAGTGGAAAAAAAAAAAAAAAAATTAAACTCTCCAAAATTTCCACTTAAAATCAAAAAATAAATCCTTAAACTAAAGTTCACCGAAAAATTTTAAGTTGGCACATTAAAATTAAAAACCACTCGTACAATAGTACTGAAAAAAACATTCTATGTGCTTAAAATATCCGCTTAACCCCTTATTTAAGACACGGTGAAAAAAAAAAAAAAAAAAAAAAAAAAAAAAAAAAAACAATCTACCCAAAATTTCGGTTTAAAATCGAAAAAATAGATCCTTAAACTAAAGTTCACCGAAAAATTTTTAAGTCGCCACATTAAAATTAAAAACCACTCGTACAATAGTACAGAAAAAAATTCTATGTCCCCAAATACCCGCTTAACCCCTCATCTAAAAGCACAGTGAAAAAAAAAAAAAATTAAAGTTCACAAATTAAATCATTAAAATAAAAAAATCACCTTCGTACTACAGCACGCCGAAATAATTAAAGTATCTTCATTATTTTTCACTCATTAGTTTTAATTACCTTTTTAAATTAATTACTATTTATCTTTAATTGCTATTATTCATTTCTTAAATTCTACTACGTACTATACTTGACTAAAAAAAAACCACTCGAAAAATTCTAAGTCCCTTCATTATTTTTCACTTATTATTTTTAATTACCTTTTAATTAATTACTATTTTTAATTTAATATGAATCATTCATCTCTTAATCAACAATCAAAAGAACCGCTCGTACTGAAGTATACTTAAAAAATTAATCACCCTTTTACCCCTCTCTTATAGCATAAAATATTCAAATTTCACGAAAAAAAATTTAATCCCCCCCTTTTAACCCCTTCTCTTATAAGACGATGCCAGGAGGAGGATTGAGGAGGAGGATTGTGGAGGAGGTTTGAGGAGGAGGAGCCCTCCTCCCTCCTCCGAGCCTCATGCCTCCTCCCGAGGTCGGAGCCCCATTTTTCCCCTACTCCCGTCGGCTAACTCAACAATAAACGAATGCTGGTTTCGTTTTTCTACAATAGTTGCCGGCCCTTGCCACCTAGAATATAACTTATTAGTCGAATCGGGGATTAACAGTATAACTTCATCGCCTACCTCAAACGTTTTTTCTTTTGACCTTAAATTATAATGATACGCCATTCTATTTTGTTGAACCTCAGACGACAATTTTGCCTCATTTGCGGCTCTTTCTAAGCGGTTCTTAAGTTTATCCAAGTACTCATGAATCGGCGTAGTATCTAACTGCGCTCCCTTATTTTCTCCTGCCCATGACGACTTAAGAATCGATAACGGTCCCTCCGGCGCTCTACCATATAATAACTGGAAAGGTGCGATTCCCGTCGTAGAATTTGGGACTTCCCTATACGCCCATAATATAAATGGTATTTGTTCATGCCATTTTTTTCCTTCTTCCCTAATCGTATGATGTAGCATACGTTTAAGAGTCTGATTAAATCGTTCCACAAGTCCGTTGGACTGTGGATACTGTGGAGTCGAAAATCTTGGACTAGCACCTAACCTTTTCTCAAATTCTTTCGTTAAGTCGGCAGTAAAATTGGTTCCATTGTCGCAGGCAATTACATTAGGAATTCCTGTTCTCATAAATATTTGAAGTAACGCCTCACACGCGGTTTTAGCAGTTAAACTTTTTAGAGGGATCGCATCCGCCCATCTGGTATGCTGATCAATTAAAGTCAGTATATACCGATGCCCTTGTGAACTTTTAGGATCAATAGGCCCAATTAAATCAACATTAACAACCTGAAATGGAAGTTCCGGCCGCGACACTGGGGAAATAGGAGCTCTATCATTTACTTTAACCCCTCTAGTCAATTGGCACTCTAAACATGATTCACAAAACTGTTTAGCTTCTTTTGCCATTCCCTCCCAATAAAAAGAATACCTTATTCTCTGCAACGTTTTCTTGGCTGCATGATGCCCTCCAAATACCGATGAATGCGCTAATTTTAAGATTTCTTCCCTTCTTACCTTGGGTACTACTAATTGCGCTATAGTTTCGCCTAACAATTTCTCTTTATGATACAATAATCCGTTTACAATATAATAATCCCCTTTTTCCTTTTTAGCTAATTCCCAAGCTTTCTCTAATTCTTTACATTCCAACTGGGATTTCTTAAACATATCTGAGTTACTAACAATAGATTCATTATTTTCCTCCGTTTCAGTTTTTTCTGGATCCTGACTTTGTACATTTTGCGATCTCGCGTCTATTACGTAAACATTACAGCTATCGTTACTTACATCTTCCTTTTCATTCGAGTTATCAATAATAATTTCGGAACTTTTTAATTCTTCGGACTCTATCAATGGCTCCTCAAGATTGACACCTGACAACTCATTAATCACCTCGGGATGTAAAATTACTTGCTCATTAATATTATCAGTTACTGCGCAAAGTACTTCCTGATGAATAATATTAGTTTGCCCGAATTGCGGAATGGCTAGCGGTAGTTTAACTAACGGTGATTTAACAGCTTCACCAAATAACCCTTGTAAATAAATACTACCCGCTCCCTTTAATTTCTCTTCCGGGACTAAATCTTTATGAACAACACTAATCTCACATCCAGAATCAACCAATCCCTTTGCTTTTTGCCCATTAACACTAACTTCAATTTTCTCAAGTTTATTTAATTTCTCACCAATAACATTAGTTTTCTGCTCGGCCTTTGCCGATATTCTAGCCACAATAGCGCCCCATTAGGTAACTCTTGATTTTCTTTCACCATAATCTTATGAACACCTGCTTTCTGGTCTCGCCCTTTATTGCCATTATTAGTTCCCTCATTACCCACTTTATTACAAAAACGTTGGTAATGACCTCTCAAACCACACTTAAAACATTTAGGCCCTGAAGCATCATTCGTCTTCTTAAACTCAGTTTTCCTATCCGGAAAAGAATTACACTCATTACTACCATTTTGCCTCCAACTACCACTAAATTTATTATCCTCCCTCGGTCTCATTTTTCCATTGTTTACATACTTATCTTTGCCTTTAAAACTTTTATACGTAACTGCATAAGATTTATTTTTATGGTCAAAATAATGGTCACATTCTCTAGCAATTTTAGAAGCTTCTAACCATTTATCTTGGTGAGTTAACCCAATATATGACGCGGTATCCTCATCTAACGTACTTACTAATTTATCAGTAACTATTAACTGGTTGACCTTTTCATAAGTGTCCGCACCTCTAATTTTACAATAATTTTCCCACGTAGCTATTAAACGCGATACAAATAATACATGGGTTTCGTTCGGATTTCTCCTAGCTTTCCGGAAATTTTCTAAACATGCCTTCGGGGTTGGCTCATGTTCCCTTAGAACTAACTCCTTTAACTCCTCATAATTCTCCATTTGTTCCGTAGTGGTATAAATTAACAAATTATCCGCCTTATCTCCTAACATATTTAGTAGAATTTCGGCCTGCTGGTTTTCCGGTACATTTTTAGTTTTGAATGCCCTTTCTAAACTGTTGAAAAATAAATTCCATCCCTCAGTCCCTTCTGGTACTTTGATAGATAGAGTTTTAACACTTTTGATCAATTTTTCTATATTACTTTCATTACTAGATTCCCTAGACCCATTGAATTATTTGCCGATCCTTGCATCCTTAGTTTCTCCATTTCTAATTCATGTTCCATTCTTAATTTCTCCATTTCTAACTTTTCGTGTTTTTCTTCGCGCTCTAACTTTTCCTGTTTTTCTAACTCTTCGCGTTCTAATCGTTCTGCAACAATAGTGTCTGATAATTCCTTAATAACCCCCTCGTCATACTCATCACTGTCCATTATCTTTTTCTTAAGCTGAATTCTGGTATCATCTTCCGTGAATTCAACACCCAATTCTTCAGCTATCACCTGAAGATCAACCTTTTTTAGTTTCAATAAGAAAGCCATACCTTCACCGATTGTTATAACCACCCCACAAGAATAGTTAAACCTACCAACTTAATATTTCCTAAATTTCTAACTTAGTACAGATATTTCTCCACTTATTATACTAATTAATACCATTTCAGATAATCCATGCATTTCATTTCTAATTAACCTACTGAATACTCTAATTTTTCTCAACCATTGATATCACACAATTTACTTCCAATAAAACAAAAAAGTAAAACAATAATTCGATTTGACTGCTATGCAATATAGATTCCAATATATACACTTAGATAACAACCTACAATTTATATAATAATACTGATACGTTGAAATTGAATAGAAGTATTGATGTCAATCAAAAAATCCACATAAAGAAAAATTGAAACACATGCATACATAAATGTCTACAATTATCCTCATAAAATATTTCCGAACTCAATACTGGTTCTTACACTTAAAACAAATATACTGAAAATCTTTACTTTTATTTTTACTCACTATGGCTCTCTTTTGAGCCTTTTTTTTTTTCACTATGGCTCTCTTTTGGGCCTTTTTTTTTTCACTATGGCTCTCTTTTGAGCCTTTTTTTTTCTCACTAGTATTGGCCAATTAAAATTTTCATTTGCTTAGAATTTTGATAATACAACTCTTAAAATTTAAACAGTATTTCTTCATTTAACAATTACTTTAACAATAATTTAGATTTAATGCATTAATTTAGTTCACTAATATCATTATAAATAGCATATCATTATCATCTCAAATTATTATGACCTTTCTTTAAAACAATAGCAATATGGTTACTAATTCTTTACACCTATCTGAACACAATTATTTCATTGCACATAAATTACGTAGACAATTTACTTAAATTACTATTAATTATACAACAATACAATTTGGTTCGAGATGTCAGAAGAAATGAATGATCAAAACACCTTACCTTGTACTTTATTTGGTGGGGTACTCTTCTATTCACAGATAGCTCCACGATGTAGCGGTAATATGGCACAACAGTTCAGTTTAGTTCTTTCTAATAAAGATACGCACAACACTTTAGTCCACACTAGACGATATGGCACGATACTTTATCACACACTCGACGATCCGGCACGATACTTTAGCACATACTCGACGATACGGCACAACACTTTACACACATTCGACGCTACGGCACGACACTTTACACACATTCGACGATACGGCACGACACTTTAGCATACAATCGACGATCCGGCACGATGCTTTAGCACATACTCGACGATATGGCACGACCACACAAGAATTCCACTGGATACTCTGGCATTAACAGACTGCAGCACGGCTCGCTGGTCACTGGTTTCAGGCGATTCTATCCCGACGCTGCCAACAATTTGTCGGACGCTCCTCTCAGTCCACAAAACTTTGAAGAATGTCCTAGGTAGTTTTAGCTGCCACCACCGATATTAATGGGTGATATCGGTCACCTGCTGTGAGGATTGTGTAAAATAACACTGACGCTGTTAATGAACTGAACTAACAGTTTATTTAAGATATAGATATGTACACAAGAAACAATATTTACAACTATCTACAATTACAACTCGGATATAGATGATCCGGTTCAACATTAAATTAACTACAATAAACGTTGGTTGTGTACCGTTCAACTTACACTTTCTTCCTCACACTCAACGCACGTTAGATACGCTTTATCAGAGATTACTGCAGAATCTCAATACACAAGGGTACTAGGCCTCACTTCTCGGCCTATAACACTATCCACCGGGACGCCTTGTCCCACTCTCAAAATATACACTATCCAACAGGACCACAAATCCTGAGCGACCTATCGGTCTCAACGCCAAGCGAGAACTGTTTAACCTCTCAGTCCAGAGTTGACCTTGTCAGAGATCTTCCTTCCCCCAGCAGGGCCTCTTAGAGTTCCTCCATTGGTTCAATTCCGCATACCAACCTTGAGTCATGACATCTACTGTTTACACATCACTCCAATAGCTAGATGACAGCTGAGGCACGCCCCGCGGCCATCACTTTCATTCATCAACGAGTGCGTCATCTGCACACCTGTGTCAACATCTGTCATTCGTTATTATAGAAAAGAAAGAAAGGTATTTCGAGCTTCACGGATACACAACCCACAATACATAAAATATTCAGATAAGAAAATGTTATTCCTTTCTAATTCAGGGCAGATGTCTTCTAGGAACCTGACATATTACATAAAGGAGTTGTAATTTTCGACGGTGAGCTGAAATTGGAAAGTAATTTTATCTGTTCAATTCTAAACAAGAAAAATCAATGATTAAAACTAAACTTTCGTGCTAGTTGTTTTTATAATTTTATTTCTTTTTTAATGAAAAACAGTCAGCTGTGTAAGTAGCAAGAGACCTTGACCTTTTCTAAAATAATTATTCTAATTTCTAGATAATCATTTAGCATATACAGTCGAACCTCGGTTTAACGAATTGATTGGGACCCGTAAGTTCGTTCGTTAAATCAAAGCAATTCGTTAAATCGAATATCAGTTTTTGTGAAGAGTATGGTATAAAAATATAAATACAAAATACCCTTAGATATACAAATTTAAAAAAAGAAAAGAAGGATTATTGTTTACTACGAGCTTAAAAATTACATGTTAGGATATCAACGTTTAAATTTTCTAAATTCTTTAATGTTATTTGCTTTTAAAACTTAATACATGCATACTTATTTGCAATTTGGAAAGAAATCCTTGATAGTGCTTTGTTTTGGGTTCATTATTTTGACTTTCCAAAGTTCTTTGTCGATATTTTCCAACTCTGTAAGAACATCACCAACCTCGTGAGACAAAAAATAATTTTTTAAAGTGTTCAAAGCTGCAAATTGATTCTTGTGGAATGTCACATTTTTTTTATTTCAATTCCCGTTTCTTCGTCATCTTGACTGCTTTCAGAATTTTCATTCTCTTTCTGTTCACTATCGCAGATATATAACTCTACATCTTTGTATACATCTTTGTCATGTTTCTTGTTGAAAAGGGGAAAAAGACTGTCTTTCGAATCCACCAGAAATGAGAAAAAAATGTAACACTTGGATTAGCATGTGAAAGATTCAAAATTTTATCTGCAAAAAAAATCTAACTTTTAGTTTTATCTTCAAATGCAAATTTTTTTCAGCGATTGTTGTTCGTTAAATCAAAGCTATAAATGCGTTAAATCAGAGCATTTTAGAATTCTTTTCGTAGGGACAGAAAAAATATTCGTTAAATCGGGGAATTCGTTAAAGCAAAGTACGTTAAATCGAGGTTCAACTGTATATAAAGCACGCAATGGATGTAGCACAACTACAGTACAACTTATAAAATAACCCTTTCAAGCTATTTTCAAATTCAAACAGCCTACTTTTTGACACATTCTTGATTTTATTTTTATTCGTAAAATAAACACATTAAACTTAGCTTATTTATAAAGCGAAATTGAACAGAATTTTTCGTTAAAACGAAGAGATATTTCGAAAAATACTGTTGGACCTAATTTCTGGTCGTAAGAGGCGTATAGAAATGTTGTTAGAAAGACAGTAATCCCTTTATAATTCAAGATCATAGATATCGTTGGACTTGAAAAATCCTGGGTATATTACTTTAAAAAACGTGTCATTACGAAGTCATTTTTAGAACGCAAAAATTAGTGCGTTCTAAATTTTTATTTAGAACGCACTAATTTATGACATAGTTAGGCAAATTTATGACATAGTTGTAATTAAAACTATGTCATAAATTTTTCCCTTCTAAAAGTTTAACAACGGCATCCAGTACTAAAGTTATCGCAATTTAATCATTAAACCATGCAGAAATAAATATTACCAACGAAAATTACAGAAAATTACTGATACACAACGCGTAAAGAGACATGCAACACTAAATACATAATATGTAAAATAACTATTACTACAAAAGTTTAAAAATAGACTAATATAATTATTTCATCCAGGAATGATAAGTTTTTGCCATAGATGAGAAAAATCCGATTAAAATCGCCTTGGAAAAAATAGGTTTTTAGCAAAGTGGTGGCAAAAAATTGTGAAAAAGAGAAAAAAAAAAAAAAAAAAAAAATTCGTAAAAAAAGAAACTTAATAATAAATCAATATTCTAAATTTAATTCTTAACTCGCATTATAATCAAGATATCAAGAAATTATCACTCTGTAATAAATAAAAGTCAAGTATAAATTTTGAATAAAAGTCATCAAAGTCATTTTATATCATCAGTTTTCGATTAACCTTTAAAGCTATATGGAAAGCACAATATCGTTTCAGGAGCCCCCTTTCATTTGAGAAGCATTTTCTAAATTCGACATACCTGAAAACTCACCAATGCTACATAATATTATTAAGAGTTAGTTGCTCAAATGAGTTCACTATATTTCACTAAACTTTTTTTTTTTTTTACATGCATAAACAAAAACTAGAAAATCAAGAAAAATATTCAAAAATGATTTTTGCATATTATTACCATAAAAACTTAAATTGGATAAATTTTGCATGTTTACGCAACATAAAATATTTTGAAATTTTTCTTCCAATTTTGACAATAGATTAAATTATTACTATTTTATATTGTGTATAAAAGCCAAATTTAATAATATTCAAATTCAGTATGTAAAATAATCTAGCATTACAATTAATTGATTATAAAATTTCGGACCTGCTGATTTGTCTTAAATTTCGTGCCCCTTCAAATTTTTCTAACAGAAGCAAGTACTTTTCGTGCCTATTCCGTTATCAGGGCCTGCATTTATCACATTTTAGACTGTCAGTCATCAGTGAAAATGACCTTAAGGGTGTTCTTAACTGATCCGCTCAACAAGCGAAAAACATTGACACATTTACAAATTCATTTTTTAACAGAAAGTTATAAAATTTTAATGCCTGACTAGGAAAGTGATTTCGAATTGAACTTATTTTTCCATTTTACGATCATTAAATTACTTATCGAGTTATAAGTTATTTCGATGACGCAATCACCCGTTTTTCTCCTCCTTTTCGACCGGTTTTTCTGCTTTCGTCGGGAAATGGGCTCAAAAGTGTCCATTTTGAAGGCTTGTTATGAAAAATCTATTGTTTTTTTTTTTTTTAAACAAAAGAATGAGTGCCATTAGACAGTTTCTGAATAACAACACCTGCTATTTTCATGCATTTCCGAACAAAAATAAATTAATGCATGTGTCACAAAGTTGCCCTTTTTGATTCAAGAACACCCTTAACGTGTCAGTCACTAGTGATTGACATGGCGCTTGAAGAGTTAAATAAGTATAATATGCATTTTATGAAATGTAATGAATGTAACTTTTTGTCCCTTTCTTGGAGTGTAAAAAGGATTTTTTCTAAAGAAAATCAGTTTTCTAAGAAGACATAATCGAGCTTTCTTCTACATAATTTTCAATTTAAATTTAATTACTTTTTTTTATTTGTAACAGATTAATTTCATCTTATAAAAAATTAAAAATTTATGATAAAAAGTTAATTAAATCCAATTGATTTTTTAAATCATCAGATTTTAAAACATTCACCTTTTATATAAACATTTTAATAAAAATTTTAATTTTTCTTAAGAAAGGTGTTATAGTAAAAATAAAATACATTGACATATTTCGGAACCGTCAAATAAGTTCCGTAGTCATAATATAAATCTGATTTATATTATGACTATGGTACTTATTTAACGGTTCCGAAACATGTCAATGTATTTTATTTTTATTATAACACCTTTCTTAAGAAAAATTTAAATTTTTATTAAAAAAAAAAAAAATTATAAATTTGTTCCAAATATTTACATATTTTTAAAACTTGTTACATAAAACAAAAGTAGCAATGTTACATAAAATCTTTTGATAATAAAAAATATAGATTATAGAATATAGATTTTTAACAAGTTCTGTAACTTAATTCTTTTCATTTAAATGAGGATAGATTAAACTGAATGAAACTGGTTTGATTGCCAGATTATAAAATATGCAGTCATATATTAAAAATAATAAAAATTTATTAAACACATAAGATAACTTAAAAGCAGCTATATATAAAATTTGTGGTGTTATTTCATTTTAGTAAGCGGAATTTAAAAATTAAATTGGATTATTTAGGTTTCTCAGTTAAGTAAAAATATTTTATGCACTAAAAACATTATTGAAAATACATTTTTAGCAATGTCTAACATGGGATGCCCATTACTGGAAAATGGCTAATTAAGCATCCGATACCCCTCTTGCAAATGAAATTTTCTAAAAGGCTATTAGTACATAAAATTCAAAGTTTTCTACTACTACCAGTATTGAATTCAGGGGGTGGCATGTCCCCCCCCCCGGAAAATTTGAGATTTTGGGATTTCAATGGTCAAAAAGGGCAATTTTCCTTTTGGAGAAAAGTGTCTGATCAAACAAAAAGCTGCAAATTTTCAAGAAAATAAAGAATATATAAATTTATTAAATAAGTCAGCTTTTAGCATGCTCATTAAAATTTTAATTATAAATTCGTGAAACTTCGAAACATTTTCTGCTGAATGATTGGTTTACCCAGCAATAAATTAAGGAGTTATAAAGATAATAAAAACTAAACATATGTTAGTTATCATTCTTAAAGCAAAAATATTGAATTGTGTCCATTACTGGCACATCTAACCCTAAATGCTAGAATTAAAATGCCAGCACCATTACATTATTTACAGTCTTGCCAAGTTCTGAAATTCAAAAATCTGGAGATTTTGCTTCAGAAATCAGAAGATATTTTTTTTTCAATGAAAATTTATTAATTTTTAAATTTAAACATGTTTTCAGCAAGTTCAATTCTAAATAGAGAATCGTTTTATATTCCTTAGAAATAAAATGCATTTAAGCTTATGATGTTCCAACATATACATTTAAATTAATCAAAGATAAATTTACAAAATGAACTAAAATAGATTATTTAAAATTACGTTAAAAATCAGAAGTATTGAAAAACATGTGAAAATCAGGAGACTTGGCAAATTTGTATTTATATATTTTACATTCCCTCATTATCATTTCAGAACTATTTGGATCAATCTCAGAAACATAGCTAAATTAATGCGTTAAAAAAAAGCAGCAAAAATTCAGAGTAAAACACAAACTTCCTTGCCTGACTTATAAACATTCAGATATCAGTTAATACAGAAGTAAATAATATATAATACGCAATACCCCCTCCCCCCCTCTTACAAGCTTTAAAAATAAATGCCTATTAGTAATGAATTTCAAAGTTTTCTAATCCACTATCAAAAAAAGTTGAAAAATTTGCAAGACAATGAAGAATTTATAAATTTATTAAATAAAGTCAGCTTTTAGAATGATTATTAAAATTTTAACTAAAAAATAATGAAAGTTCGAAACATTTTTTACTTCACGATTGGTTTGATTAAGAGCATCAGCAAAAAATTAAGATTATAAAGTAAGAAAGGGCAAGTTATGAAAACAATAATAAAAGTTAACATATGTTGGTTATTTTTCTTAAAGCAAAAAAATTGAAAGGAGTCCATTACTGCACATCTATCATATGCTATAAGGAAAATCTAAAAGCCCAGAATTACAGTACATTACATATTTATATATTTTACATTCCCTCACATAATTTCAGCACTTTTTAATTCAATCTCAGAAACAGTTAAATAAATGACATTGAAAAACAAATTCGGAGAAAAAAGACAAAACTGCCTGACAAACTTGCCAAGTTCTGAAATCCAAAAATCAGGAGATATTTTTTCAGTGAGAACTTAATTTTTTAATTTAAACATGTTTTGAGCAAGTTCGATTCTAAATAGCGATTCGTAAGTTAGTAAGATTAAAAAGAAATATGATGCGCTTATCCAAATAAGGAAAATTTGTATATTCCTTAGATATAAAATGCATTTAAGCTTATGATGTTCCAACATTATACATTTAAATTAATCAAAGATAAATTTACAAAATTAACTAAAAATAGATTATTTAAAAATATGTAAAAAATCAGGAGTATTGAAAAAACATGTGAAAATCAGGAGACTTGGCATATATTTTACATTCCCTCCTATCATTTCAAAACTATTTGGATCAATCTCATAAACAGCTAAATAAATGACATTAAAAAAAAGCATAAATTCAGAGAAAAAGACAAACTTCCATGCTCGATTTATAAAACATTCCAATATCAGTTAATACAGAATAAAAAGCTGAAAACTTTCAAAATAACTTGCTATAGAATTCATTTAATACATCGATTAGTAATACAGCTTAAATAGATACTTTATAGTGTTCCAAATGCATTATAGATTGCACAAAACTATATTTATAAGAATACTGTTTCTTTTGTCTTTGCATCTTTCTTTAAGTTAAAACATTAGCAGGGAGGGGAGGGGGGGGGGCAGTTCGGAAATATTTTTTTAATTCTATTGCAAGCACATAATATTTGTACATTTCTTAATTCTACAAAATACCACAAAAATATTTTAAATAAAAAATTGAGTTGAGTTATAAATATTACTCAAAATCTCCTAAATTGAAATTTAACCGGCAAAATCCTTCTAAAATGTATTAAATAATCGTGCAAATGTACTAATGGAATTTCCAAAAATTCACGAAAAATGGAAGATAATGAAATTTATAATAAGGAACATAAAATAATAGAAAATATGACTCACATTTTCGTTGAGGAAATGCTCGAAGCGTGCTTTCTCCACGTTAACGGGTCCACTGGCAGATATGATCCCTATCGAAAAGTTGAAGAAGATTGACTTCCTCACTTCTTCAGGAGGCTGCTGGATGAATTCGATATCGAACGGCACCGCTACCAACGGATTCCTACAGTAGTAGTAAAAATTCATGATAATCACCTCTGTAAGCTAACACGTTAAACTCACATCAACATCAAACACTATAATACTAATACTACAAAACTTTATGAAAGTGGGCAATGAAGCACTGGGGTCCACGGGACGAAATTTAATTGGTCAGTTGGGGACAATGCTGACCATTGAAAGCTAACGATTCCGTTTTGTCATAATCCATAAGCGGATTATCTTTCCCAGGAATTGATGGGGGAGGGGAGGGCGTTTTGGTACAAGTAAAAGTAAGAAAGTCAGTGAGATACTTGTTCGTCCAAAGAGAAAGTGGAGGATAATGGGTTCCCTCGTTTCTCAGTAAATTTTGTTCTAGATAAACGCATTTTCCTTTATGCAAATTTCAATGAGGAATACTGGAATTCATGAAATTGAGATAGGGCGATTTTAGACGAGAAATGGACGTTACGGCGGGCCATTCTTTTTTGACAAGCATTGTTATAGCCATTAATTTTTATAGTCTTAATCCAAGTACATCTTTAGAACTGGAGTCCATAATGAAATGGATGGAGCCAGGCGCCCTAACGTCATGCCTCTACACCTTACTGTATGGAAAAAAAAAAAAAAAAAAAACTAGGAATTTTTTTTTACGAAACTGGGATTCCTAAAATTTTATGTAATTGCAACAAGTGAAACAGATGCAATTTTAGTAAGATTACACATTACAGTACTTATAGTACTTCTGTCGATTTGCAATCTTTGGTAAATTTACATCTTTTTTTTTTGTACTGCACAGATAATATTTAAATAATATATTATTATTTTAATTTTTTCGTAATTTTGCATCTGTAAAATTACTTTTTTTTTCCAAGTGTAAATTAGCGATTTTCAAACACGCGTATCGGAGGAGCTTTGTGCACATTACGTATAACACAAATTTATTATAAATTTATATAAAGTAAAGTTTGTGACAAGAAAACCTGTTCTCTTACAACTTGGTAACTCTAATTGGTGATTTTCAACCCCCCCCTTTTTCTTTTTTTTTCCTTTCCGCATAGAAATCTTGTATGAATGTGGTTCATTCAGGGCCGTAGCTAGAGGTGATCAATAGGAGGGGGGGGGCAGAAAATGTAGGGAGGGGCTCATTATTTTCTCTCTTCATCTCTGTGATGCAGAAAGATAAATGAGTGTGCATTCACACTATAGGTACTATATTTCTCATTAAGGGTGTTCTTAAATCAAAAAGGGCAACTTTGTGGCACATGCATTAATTTATTTTTGTTCGGAAATGCATGAAAATTGCAGGTGTTGTTATTCAGAAACTGTCTAATGGCACTCATTCTTTTGTTTTCCTTTTTTTTTTAAAAAAACACAATAGATCCTTCATAACAAGCTTTCAAAGTTGACGCTTTTGAGCCTATTTCCCGACGAAAGCAGAAAAACCGGTCGAAAAAGAGGAGAAAAACGGGTGATTGCGTCATCGAAATAGCTAATAACTCGATAGGCAATTGAATGATCATAAAATGGAAAAATAAGTTCAATTCGAAATCGCTTTCATATAGTCAGGCATTAAAATTTTATGTCTTTCTGTTAAAAAATGAATTTGTAAATGTGTCAAAACGTTTTTCGCTTTCGTAATAACTTCATTTTATGCTCAGAAAAGAATAGGACAATTAGAGTGTATAACGAGTGCAGTATTACCATTAAATGTCAAGTCAAGTATTCTTTGCAATCAGAACATAATTTTTTCAAAATATTCACTGATCGAAACTTCTATATAACATCTTTACAGATTACCTAATAAACAAACTGTTTATTGCATAATTCTCTGAATCTTTGTTTTTAAGAAATTTAATTTTTTAATTTATTTAAAAATTAATAAATTTAATTTTTAAATATTAAATTTATTAATTTTTAACAAATTTAATATTAATAATTTATTAAAAATTATTAATATAATTTTTAATAAATTATATTATTATAATAATTAATTATATTATTAATAATTATATTAATAAATTATAATATTAAATATAATTTAAATATAATTTATTAAAAATATTAATACATATTAAATTAGAATGTATAAATACATAAACTAATTAAAAGATTAGAAATAAGCACGATGGAAGAAAAATTTAAAGCGTCACTGATGGACAGACGGGGCACTAAGAAAGTGGATATCAAATGCATTCGATTATATGTATACTTGTTCGGAACAATTTTCACAAAACTCAAAGAAAGAAAGTTATTAAAATAATCTGAAATCCGTGAGAAAAAAGAGATAAATGAAAAATTGGAATTCTCGTGAGTTCAAATTAAACGAAGTCTAGGGAAAATTTGTTTGAATTAATGAAAATTTTTAACGTTATTCTGCCATTGAAAATTTCGGGATTTCATATTTAGTTCGAATTAAGCGAAGATTCGAATTATCAGATTTCGAATTAACGAGAGTCGACTGTATCTCTATTCTCGACCGACAGAAACAATCTTCAAATGGTTTTTTAAAAAAGCTCCCTCTAGCTATCGATTTAATACATACTTTAATTAAAAATCTATTTGAAAATCAAACTGATCAAAACAACCTATACTACAGATCTGGACAGGCCGGAATTTCAAGGCCCGTACAGAAATCAGTGAAAACAGGCCCGACCTATTCTGGCTCGGCAGAAATTTTACTATTTATAAACAAATTCTGATTTTTATCACATAATAAAGATTCCTTTAAAGAATACAGCATACATATCTATATGGAATGATTTTACAATATATATTTTACAGGAAATACACATTAGCAACATTAATGATTACTTAGATTCTTAGGCTTTCAACATTCAAATAAAGATTCATTAAAAAATTAATATGGCCTAGAATAAAAGAAAAAAAGGAAGAAAGTTAAAAACATCGTAACTTTTGAAGCTGTTTAATAAAAGAAGATTTATAAAAATATTTCTATATCATTTTAGTAAAGATTTTAAATCCAAATTCATTCGTTAATTCAAAGAAGCTCCTTTCTGATACATTTCTTTTCGGAAACGCATAAGATTAGTAGGTGTTTTGATTCAGAAACTACAGTCGTCCCCGTTTAAACGAATATTGACGGTTCCAGAAAAAATATGCGATTAAGCGGGGTATTTGATTAAACGGGGAAACATAGAAATGTAATATTTAATGCGTAATAAAAAGGTAAAACAACCATCTACAGTATAATTAATCAATAGCACAATAAAATTGTTAATATAATAACGTAAATTAGTAAAATATATACAAATAGTAATATAAAATAAGTACGCAATAATTTAACATCAGACATATAGCTGTATGATTTACATACTTCATGTAGTTCATTGGAAGCTGGTTAAAACTTTGCTACGTTATTTACACAGGCTTAAAAATATCATTTAAAGTGGTTTGTTTACGTACATTTTACGCGTTTACTGGAATTACGCACAAAAAACATGAAAACGTCTTTGTGTATTAGCACACGCTTTCTGCATAATCAGAGTCATTTATTAACGATTTTTTTTTTTTTTTTTTTTTTTTCACTAAACCTATTCCAGCGCATATTGACTAATGTTATGAAAACTGGATTTATGTTCCCCCTTTTGAACCAAATTTCCATTTTATCTCTGTTTTTTTTTTTTTTTTTTTTTTTTTTTTTTTTTGGGGGGGGGGGGGGGGGGGCATTGTGTTTTATATTGGAAACATACGACTGCAATATGGACTTCTGTTTTTTTATTTAACGCTTCAAAAACTGTAGTCTATCAGAAAGGTTTAAAGCTTTCCATTTAAAATTCATAGCAATGCCCTTTACCTAACAAAAACGCGACTAAACTTACAAAACGCAAAAATAATCCACATTGGCCAACTTATTTCACCCATTCGCAGAAAAAGGAGGGGAGATCATTTAACCTGTCCTTTACACACCTGCCGGCCGAAATCGTTGCAGGAAGACTGATAATTTCTCTTCGGTATAAATAAGCCGAAAATGACAAAAGGTGAAGAAAAATTCAAAGGCTATGTTATCATAAGTTCTTTATAGCTATTAAACTTAGGTCTCCCAGATGGTATTCGAATAAGCGGGGAGGTTCCCGAAATTTATTCGGTTTAAGCGGGGAAAAATAACATAGATCCAATGGCGATAAATTCGGTTCCGGAGAGTTCTATTCGAATAAGCGGGGTATTCGATTATCCGTTACCCGATTAAGTGGGGAGGATTGTATATGTAATCGAATGGCGTTATCCATTTTTTTTATGCAAGCAAATTTAAGAAAATAATTTCAAACTTAGCGTTTTGAATAGAATTTCCGGAAGCGAAATCACGGGAAGGGAGAAAAATCTACAACGCATTTGACAAGAATCTCTTACATCTCAACAAGTTTATATACAAGTATCTTATTTACTAAAAATGAAAAACGCTACTCGATTTCAAATCCCTTTAATAGCCAGGCTTGTCAATTTTATACTTTTACAGTTCAAAATTAGTCACAAAATGTGTCAAACTTTCTTGTTGAAAAGTGAATTTAAGAACCACCAAGAAGTTATGCATCCAAAGGCTATGTTATCATAAGTTCTTTATAGCTATTAAAAATTTTACAATTTATGCGTTCTGCCCTACACATCTTCTAAACAATTAAGTCTAGTTTCGGTCTGGTTCATCTATATGTAAAAAAATAATGCAAACCTGGTCTTGGCAAGGCACGAGTTTGCTAAAAAAAAAATTAAGTCCGGGTTAGACACAATGTAACTGTCCAATGCCGATCTCTACACTGTAGAAGTTACATTTCTGTATCAATGTTGTCAAACTAGTATCGGCTCGTGACGCACATTTATACTTATTCTTGTTAAAGTTCTATTTACTGGAAATAACTCATATTTTATCGTTTTTGACTAAGTCTTTATAACGGTCCCGTATGCCTGCTATTTTTTTTTAATCGACCCGGCCGTTATGGCCCGTTATAATTTTTTTGCCGGCCCGGACCGTTAGAAAATTTGGAACCATTCCTCCGGCCCGCACGATGGGCCAGGCACCAGGCTCGGGCCCATGCAAACCTCTAACTCGTACAAGTCGTTTTGAATATCTTCAGGTGTTAACGAAGATAATTATTGAACAAAAGCGAATTTCTTATTTATAATTCAGGTTATAAAGGGTTAACAATTTTTTTTATTTTAGTAAACTAACTGAAAACTCTATAAACGCCATCCATTTAAACGTATACAACAACGTCTAATGGCTGTATTGAGGCGAGGAAGATGTAAGGATTGTCGCGGACTCATACGGGGTTTTCCTCCGGCGGTAACAAACCAGATTCCCACGAGAGCCTTTTTGCTTACCCCGCCTCACTTGTCCCATATGAAGACATCCATTAAGGGTGTTCTTAAATCAGAAAGGGCAACTTTGTGACACATGCATTCATTTATTTTTGTTCGGAAATGCATGAAAATAGCAGGTGTTATTATTCAGAAACTGTCTAATGGCACTCATTCTTTTGTTTTTTAAAAAACACAACAGATTTTTCATAACGAGCCTTCAAAGTGGACACTTTTGAACCTATTTCCCGACGAAAGCAGAAAAACCGGTCGAAAAGGAGGAGAAAAACGGGTGATTGCGTCATCGAAATAGCTTATAACTGGATAATTAATTTAATGATCATAAAATGGAAAAATAAGTTCAATTCGAAATCGCTTTCCTAGTCAGGCATTAAAATTTTATGTCTTTCTGTTAAAAAATGAATTTGTAAATGTGTCAAAACGTTTTTCGCTTGTTGAGCGGATCAGTTGAGAACACCCTTAAGGGTGTTCTTAAATCAAAAAGGGCAACTTTGTGACATATGCTTTAATTTATTTTTGCTCGGAAACGCGGGAAAATAGATGGTGTTGTTATTCAGAAACTGCCTAATGGCACTCATTTTTCCGGGGTTTTTTAAACGCGATAGATTTTTCATAACAAGCCTTCAAAGATGACGTTTTTGAGCACATTTCCGGACGAAAGTAGAAAAACCAGTGGAAAAGCAGGAGAAAAACGGGTGATCATGTGATCGAAATAGCTTATAACTCGATAGGTAATTTAATGATCCTAAAATGGAAAATTAAGTTCAATTCGAAATCATTTCCATAGTCAAGCATTCCAATTTCATATGTTTCTGTTGAAAAATCAATTTGTGAATGTGTCAAAACGTTTTGCGCTTGTTGAGTGGAGCAGTTGAGAACATCTTAAGCTGTTATCGGATTCACGGACTTTAGGCGAGACAAACTTTTCAGCCGATTTTAACCCCAACATTTTCCCTTTCAAAGAGAGAAGAAGGTTACAATTGCTTTTGAAAAAGTTGGAGGAAAAGACGAAAAACCAGTTTCTACTAGTACCAGGCGTTAATATTTATCGCCTACTCGTATCAATCGCTTATTTCTGATTCGTTGAAATGTTCGATGTTGGGTGAAAAGTCTTGACTTGGAGAGACATTTTTGAAACAGCGGAAAAATGTTGGGGGAACATTTCTGTTTGCTATCAAACTGGATTTTGGGACGACATTTCGCGAAAAGTTGGAAGAAATCAAGTGTTGGCTCAAAAGTCTTACGAAATGTTGGTAAATCTGATAGCAGCTTTCTCACGCTGGAGCATCGTTATTTTCTTACCACAATAAAGCAACGTTTATGAATCTCTTAAGGGTGTTCTTAAATCAAAAAGGGCCACTTTGTGACACATGCGTTAATTTATTTTTGTTCGGAAATGCATGAAAATAGCAGGTGTTGTTATTCAGAAACTGTCTAATGGCACTTATTCTTTTGTTTTTTAAAAAACAATAGATTTTTCATAACAAGCCTTCGAAGTGGACACTTTTGAGCCTAATTCCCGACGAAAGCAGAAAAACCGGTCGAAAAGGAGGAGGAAAACGGATGATTGCGTCATCGAAATAGCTTATAACTCGATAAGTAAATGAATGATCATAAAATGGAAAAATAAATTCAATTCGAAATCGCTTTCATAGTCAGGCATTAAAATTTTATGTATTTCTGTTAAAAAAAAAAAAAAAAAAAAAATGTAAATGTGTCAAAACGTTTTTCGCTCGCTTGTTCAGCGGATCATTTAAGAACACTCTTAAGAGGCTATTTCATTCAAATAAAAACACCCGTTCGTTTAATGCCTATGGAAGAAATTTATAAAAATATCTCTCGGTTGCATTTCAGCATTTTTTTTTTTTTTTTTCATTGGACAGTTGAGGTCGATCTGTATGCAGGCCGTTTCTTACTTTTTAAATTTTGGTTGCTGACTTTTTTTTTTTTTTTTTTTTTTTTTTTATGAGGACGCTTTTATTTCCGGAACCGGTTTTGAAAGCGAAAGCACCCTCAAAAAATACCTGCAACCGGAATTGGAAAAAGTAAAAACTGCCTTCATTCAGATCCATCTCAGCTATCCAATGCAAGAACAATCCTTGAAAAATACTGAAATACAACTGAAATATCTTTATAAATTTCTTCCATAGGATTAACATTAGCGAACAGGGTCTTTCCATTCGACAGACGTAGTCCCTTAAACTGTTTACTTAAGATGAAGGGGGACATATAACTGAAAAAATTAACAACCGATTTAACCGTTTATATCCCACATTACGAATCCGTAAAAATTTCATTTTAATTTTTCATTCACTGTAAAAAAAAAAAAAAAAAAAAAAAAAAACGGACGATTTAACGAAGTATTACTGGTAATCTAAACGCCAGTACTATTTACTGTTTTTTAACGGAAAAAATTCCTTAAATATTCCTTTTTTTTTTCGAGTTTTTCCCGGAATTTACGGAAATTTTTCCGTTAAAAAACAGTAAATAGTACTGGCGTCTAGATTACCAGTAATACTCCGTAAAATCGTCCGTTTTTTTGCAGTGTTATTTTTGAAATTACATTAGAAGATTTGTGTAACCATTTAATAAACTTTAAAAGGATCTTGCTAATTGAAGTTAGTTAAATTGGGGTTAATAGGGACTTTGTAACAATTTTTATAACTCCACACAAATCTTTATTTTTATTTATTTAATTTTTACAACAATGTCTAGCGGCTGTAATAAAGCGAAGGAGGTGCAGGTTTGTATCGGACGCTACGGGGTTTTTCTCCGGACGGTGAGAGGCCATAGATGATCCTTTTGCTTACTCCGCCCTCACTTGTCCCATTTGCAGACATCCCCGCTGGAGCATCGTTATTTTCTAATAATGATAAAGCAACGTTTACACGTCTATTAAATCCTTCGGGTCAGGTGTCGGGTCATGTTTTTTTAATGGAGTATATAATTTTGATTTAACAAACACTTTTTCTACTATTTCCATGGACTAATGTCCATGGTCTGTCTACACTCTTAAAACGAAAGAGCTGATTTGGCTTCTCATGAGAACTGTAATTTTTTCGATCATGAAAGAGTTGTTTTTCAAACGATTAAATCTTCTTGATCTAAGTTGGTTATTTAAATAGCTCAACTTCGTTTAAATTGGTTGAAACTCGAGTTATTTCAACTCTTTTTTGAGAAGCTGCCTTTCAACATTGAGATGAGTGGATTTCAGCTCAACTTGAGCTATTTTGTGGCTGACTTTTGAAGAGAGTACAGGTTTACACTTAGATACAATGTCACTTGATATCGTTATACATTATGTGGCCCAAAGTGACCGGCCACATGCAATATTAGACGTTTTGTTAAGGGTGTTCTCAACTGATCCGCTCAACAAGCGAAAAACGTTTTGACACATTTACAAATTCATTTTTTAACAGAAAGACATAACATTCTAATGCCTGACTAGGAAAGCGATTTCGAATTGAACTTATTTTTCCATTTTATGATCATTCAATTACTTATCGAGTTATAAGCTATTTCGATGACGCAATCACCCGTTTTTCTCCTCCTTTTCGACCGGTTTCTCTGCTTTCGTCGGGAAATAGGCTCAAAAGTGTCCACTTTGAAGGCTTGTTATGAAAAATCTATTGTGTTTTTTAAAGAAACTAAAGAATGAGTGCCATTAGACAGTTTCTGAATAATAACATCCGCTACTTTCATGCATTTCCGAACAAAAATAAATTAATGCATGTGTCACAAATTTGCTCTTCTTGATTTAAGAACACCCTTAAATATATATATAAAAAAGTACATGAGAAATTATCCTGAAATTCCAGGTGTATAAATCTGTAGAATTGTAACAAGTCATATTTCCGCGAAGATTTCTTCCCGAAATTTCATAGAAAACTCAACAAGTCGAAAAAGAAAGAATATCTTTTGGATAACCCTGTCAAAAATAATGTAGAAAAAAAGTTATAAATATAGATAATGATTAAGTGGCTTACTGTAATAAGCTGTGTTCATTGTATAAGGATAGCATGTATACTCGTAAAATTAAGGTTAAATTAAGGTCGCAAAATTAAGGTTTTCTTAAAAACAGTCCCAAATTTTGCCAAGTTTTTGCTTCTAATTTGCAGAATTCTTTATTTTTTAAAAAAAAATGTTGATTTCAGAAAATATGACAAAAAACAATATACACAATAACCCTGTAATCAAAATTAAAAAAATAATAAAAATTGCATGAAAAGTGAGCAGGTTTACTAAATGTTTCACTGCGCATATGCAACCAAAATATAATGTACATAATGTATTAGTTAAGTGTAATGGAACAATTTATGAGAAAGTCTCAAAAACGTAACTTGAAAATTATAATCGATAGAATAAGTTCAAAATACGCTGTTCCCAAAAATGAAGCAAAAAAATGAGATCTGTATCCATATACCCATTGATTAGTGTCAATATATGGAAGTTATTGCATGTACTACTTACTATATTTGGATACAGCCCCTCGTCGTTTTGCTTCCTTTTGGGAGCAACGGTCGGTAGATTAGTTTTCATGATAAACATTAAAACATGGATTACTTTCATTTCATAACGGATTGGGATCGGGTTGTGGGTTGAAATATTGTGAGTTGGGATCGGGTGCGGGTTGAAATACCGTATTTACTCGTGTATACCGCGCACCCCGTACTTTACATGGAAAAATGGCGATTCTTTTAAAATCCCGTAAAATTTGACATGCAATTAAGGGTGTTCTTAACTGATCCGCTCAACAAGCGAAAAACGTTTTGACACATTTACAAATTCATTTTTTAACAGAAAGACATAAAATTCTAATGCCTGACTAGGAAAGCGATTTCGAATCGAACTTATTTTTCTATCTTATGATCATTCAATTACTTATCGAGTTATAAGCTATTTCGATGACGCGATCACCCGTTTCTCTCCTCCTTTTCGACCGGTTTTTCTGCTTTCGTCGGGAAATAAGCTCAAAAGTGTCCACTTTGAAGGCTTGTTATGTAAAATCTGTTGTGTTTTTTAAAAAACAAAAGAATGAGTGCCATTAGGCAGTTTCTGAATAACAACACCTGCTATTTTCATGCATTTCCGAACAAAAATAAATTAATGCATGTGTCACAAAGTTGCCCTTTTTGATTTAAGAACAGCCTTAAATGAATTTCAGTAAAGAAATTCGAAACAAACGTTACACCAGGCCAGAAAACAAAGCGAAAATACATTTTTAGACTTCGGGTAGGGAGTAAATGACGTCAATGAGAGTTGCTAATTAGCGTTTAAATGATGTTACTAGCACTGTTGTATAAAAAAGTGCAAGGAGTGAAATAAAGATGCAATAATATTTCAATTAAGGGTGTTCTTAAATCAAAAAGGGCAACTTTGTGACACATGCATTAATTTATTTTTGTTCGGAAAGGCATGAAAATAGCAGGTGTTGTTATTCAGAAACTGTCTCATTGCACTCATTCTTTTGTTTTTTTTAAAAAACACAATAGATTTTTCATAACAAGCCTTCAAAGTGACACTTTTGAGCACATTTCCCGACGAAAGCAGAAAAACCGGTCGAAAAGGAGAAGAAAAACGGGTGATTGCGTCATCGAAATAGCTTATAACTCGATAAGTAATTTAATGATCATAAAATGGAAAAATAAGCTCGACTCGAAATCGCTTTCCTAGTCAGGCATTAAAATTTTATGTCTTTCTGTTTAAAAAATGAATTTGTAAATGTGTCAAAACATTTTTCACTTTAAGAACACCCTTAAGTAAGATTTTCGGAGTGATTATGTCTCCTTTGATTATATTTCTTGATTCGTATATGTATATCGTGCGATTACATCCAGTAGTAAAAAATTATTCCATGTATAACGCGCACCTAGGAATTTTGCCCTATTTTTTGAAAAAAAAAGTGCGCATTATACACGATTAAATACGGTACATCGGGTTTTCGGATCGGGTTGCGGTAAATTTTTTTGCGGGTCGGGTCTCATGCAACCCAACCTGTGGAAGGACTCTAGCTTGAGAAATCGGCGACGGGAAAACCCTTTTCGGTGAAGTCTAAATTTGATTTCGTATATACAGTCGACTCTCGTTAATTCGAAATTGGATAATTCGAATCTTCGCTTAATTCGAACTAAACACGAAGTCCCGAAATTTTCAATGGCAGAATAACATTAAAATTTTTCATTAATTCGAACTCATTTTCCTTTGACTTCTTTTGATTCGAACTAACGAGAATTTCGATTTTTCATTTTTTCTTTCTTTCTCCCGAATTTAAGGTCATTTAAATAACTTTCTTTGATTTTTGTGAAAATTGTTTCTAACGAGTTTACATGCATTTGATATTCACTTTTTTAGTGCCCCATCTGTCCACCAGTGACACTTCAAATTTTTCTTCCATTGTTCTTGTTTTTAATTCTTTTATTAATTTATGTATTTATATATTTTAATTTAATATTAAGTCATATTCTAATGACAACAGACGAAACAAACTTAAAAAACACTATAATATTATTTCCTTTGTAATAGTACCATATTAAGCATGGTTTCATTTCACACTTTTCATAATTCGAACTTCGGATAATTCGAACATTTCTTGTAGTCCCGACGAGTTCGAATTAACGAAAGTCGACTGTATCTTGTTTCTTGCATTTTCATAACAGGATAAATTGTCCCAAATACAGTCATTAATGCTTCTGTCAAAGCATTTGTTTGACGTAAGTGCGGCGAGTGATTTATGAGAAGTGGAAAAAAAAACAATATCATGCAATTGAAAAATACTAATAATGGAAAAGGTTAGAACGGTTAATGACATTGGAGAGAAAAAATAAAATAAAAAATATTAGACGATGTCTGGACACTTAATAAATGGGAAAAGAATAAATGTTTTTTACTCTATTCAATCATTATTTTTCGTTGACAGATGATTCAATATGAAACAAATAACTGCGCAGTTGGAGAATATTTTTCAGACTTAAGCTGTTAAAAAATCTTCAGAGAAATTGCAGAGAATTTTCTGATAATTCATCATTTTAAGTCTTGGGCAAAATTACAGAAATTAGAAAAACAAAGATCATGATTCTCTAACAGAGTAGTCATTCGGTTATTTTACAATACACTTTGTAAATTTTATAACGGTAAAAACACACAAGACTATAAATTTATTTTATGTGTAATAATTTAATGTAAACATCTTGTTCTTTAAAACTTTAAAAACAAATATAACAACTCCTTCCTGACGATGATCATAAATAATGACCGAAACGTTTTTATTCAAATTTTATTTTAATGTTTAATTTTTGATTGTAGAACATTTTTTATACACCATTAAGTAAATTTGCGTTTTTTTTATTTTCTCGTTAATATTTAATGTAACAAATTCAGTGGATTCTTGAACTTCGAAGAATTAGAATTTTTCCAGTGAATTTAAACTTTTGTGTTTATTAGCCGTGCCGGGATTTGACCCAGAGTCCTCCCGCACCAGTATGAGTGTGTGTACTGTTTATGACTGCCAATTATCCTTTTCAACTCTGGTGTACTTTTATTAATATGCATGTCTCTTCATTTAATATTAACAATTATTTAGTTCCTTCCTACATAGAAAAGAAAGCATATTGCTATTGCCTTTCTTATTATGACTATTCATTTGAAATTTAGTAATAATAAAAGTTTGCTTAATTCTCTTTACACCATTTTCAATTAATTTATTTTATACACAGGGGAGAGTGGGAGTATAGTGGACCTAAGTGCACAGTGGATCGCTCATTATGTTTTAGTTATTTTAAAATTTTTAAAGCTTATATTTTAAGCTAAATTGATTACAGCACTTAATTGATTAGCATTCAAAACACATCGTAAGCTCTGAATGATAAATTTCAACCGGATTAGGTTGTCTTGAGCTTTCTAAAAGCAAAAGTTTTCATTATTTTTCTTTAATAGTTATTATCATATTTTTCTTTATTATTAATTATTGATTATAAGTAAATAAAAAAAACAGCTTTTTTTTTTTTTTTTTTTTTTTTTTTTTGTAAAGATAAGATATTTGTTTTTATTTAATATGAAAATTAATATGTTTAAAAGAAAGCTTTAAATAAGAATTTTATGAAAATGCATTGAATTTCAACATGGGGCACAGTGGTCCACAATCCACTCTATTACTGTATATCGAATTTTCGAAATATTCAATTGTTTCTTATTCTCTTACAGAGAAATACCGATTTAAAGTAATTATTCAACTGTCAAATAAAGTAAACAAAGATAAATGTCAATTTATTTAGCATAAGGAAATATTTTGATTTGTATTTAAAAACAGTAGAAGTATTCTAAGTAATCTGTTATTACTAAAATTAATTCTGGCGGATTCTGAAATTTTATTACTCATTTTAGATGTAATATAAACAAGGTAGAACCCGTCAAATTTTGACGAAAGAAAATGTTTAAGAAGGAACTGTTTCATTGACTTATAATAAACCTACAAAATTAGTTATAGTAAAAAATGTATTTTATATTGATACGTCTAACTCTTAAACAAACGATATTTATCGTCATGGTCAAATTAACAAAATACTCTATTTCTATAAAACTCTAATTTTAACAATTTCTACAATATATAAACTTTAATTGTATATATAAGCAGTAAAAAATAATAAAGATATGTTATTATGATAAAGTTATCAATTAAGGTTCTTATGCTAGTATTCCAAAATGATAAAAAGCAAAAATTATTCAACTTTAATTCAATCGTAGATTTTTTTTTTTTTTTTTTTTTTTTTTTTTTTTTTTTTTCCTCATGAAATCTAAATTCGGTATCTTTTTCACCATATCAAAATTTACAAATGTACATTTCACATCTGTATTCACGTTTAAAAAAATTGGCATTTTAATTTGATCATTTTGATTCAAAACTTGAAGTCTCAATGCAATTAGCTGAAAGAGATTAAATTGTTGATATTCTTTTACGTGTAAACAAAATCATCATTTTTACACTTCATCTATCGTTTCTCGAACACCGATTACATAGGCATTCAAATATGAAGAAGAATTGGAACCTTAAATATTGGGGTTTATAATAATTTAATTGATTTAATAATAACTTTATATTTTCATAAAAATAGATTAAAAAAAGATAATACAGTAGACTCCCTCAAATCCGCATCTCTCTAAAATCCGCACATATTTTATGGATGTAAACAATGAAACTTTCAGTTCGGATATTGGGACAAAATTTGATTTTTTTAGTTTTGTATCAATTCCATATATGTTTAATTTGTAATTTGCTTAATAGTACTCTATTCATGTTATTTTCATGAAGGAAGAATAATTTTTTTGAGGAAAAATTCAACATATTGCTGACATCACTGGTAATCACAATCTTACCAAATATATTTATGCATTAATCAAGATTTTTTGATCATTCAGTCTGGCTAAACTTGAAAGAATAATCCTTATTTTATGATTTTGATGTGAATTAGTAATGTACTTTTATGAGGCAAGTTTTGTTGAATAATTTTGGAAAAATACATTTAATCTTTATAATGAATATTTAATCATACACTATTGATTATTAACTTGACCTTTATTATTAATACTTTAATCATTTTAAAAATTATCTAAATTTTTATTATTTTAGTTCATTACTTATTTTAATATTTTGTAAACATTCATTATATTTCCGATTGAATTATTAACTGCATTCAAACTACTGGTAAAAAAATGTAAACAAAGCAGTGACCAGAAATCCGCAAAATTCTAAAATCCGCACACCCTCTGGTTCCAAGCTTTGCGGATTTAAGGGACTCTACTGTATACTATTTTGTATCAAAAAACATGTTACAAATAAAAAAGAAAATTTTGAATGAATGAAAAATGATATCAAAAGACAACCCCCTTCCTCCTAGAGATATATTACGATATCATATGCCAGACTCCTCCCACCTTCCCCCAAAATAATAACGTTATATATCTGCACAGCTCCTGATAAAATTTTCCGAATGTAGTCTAATATAAAATAATATTTTTGGTCTAGATTTGCTTTTAAATATTTATTCGTGAGAAAAAAAAAAAAAAAAAAAAAAAAAAAAAAAAACGTGAGTATTGGCGTTATTTCGTATAGGCAAAATCTATATACAGTGAAATCTGTCTAAGGCGGAATCGCTTGGGACTAAAATAAAATTCCGCCTTAGAGAGATTTCCGGCTTAGACAGAAAAACTTTATAGACATCCCGTTCACAGAGTAATAAACATTTATTTGGCTAAAAGTTAAAACGCATCTTTAATTATTTTAAAAATGAATTAGACATGAAATCTTTACATATTTTTATATATTTATAGTAATAATAATTTACACTACAAATTGATAGTACACATACACACTAGTACACCTGCTGTTAAACAGCTCCCAGTCATATACAATAATAAAATCTTCCCCAAACTACTGTCAGCAATCAGTGACGCCTTTTCTTAACCTCTGGGAATGCGACTAGACAATACATTTCAATATGAAAAGGTAAAAATTCTTTCCATTTAAATTTCGTAGATAAATTTTCTTCCGTCTTAAACAGTAAATTCGTTACCTGGGACGCAAAATGAATGTCCGGTTCCGCGTTACACAGATTCTTTCCGTCTTAGACAGATTTCTCGGAAATCTCTATGTTAATAAATGTGGAACTCTGAAATGTTTCCGCCTTATACAGATTTCCGGCTTAGATTTCACTGTAATTGCTCGGTAATGTATAGGGGAGTGAGAGTGGGATGGGGTGGAACACTTTTTACAAAAAGTAAGAAAACAAAAATTTTCAATTTCTAGAGGGCAATAAAGTGTAATCTCTCTGAACAATATAGAAACATAACATGCTAACGCCATTTTATAATTGAAGAAATTGTAAGTTTCAAAATGTGTCCCATTACCTCCCCATTAATATTAGGTTATGGGATGGCAATAAAACAAAATTAAGGGTGTATTCGAAAAAACGTTTTTCCACCTTCAACAGCTCGAAATTTTCCAATACAATTTCAGACACAATTTTAAAAGTAGAAACATGAAACTTGCTGAGGGGATTTTTGAAGAGACATATAAGATGCCGTGTGATGTCATTTTATAGGCTCGATTCATTAAAATTTGATTTATAAATAACTAGCATACGCAGCCCGCTTCGCCGGGCTTAATTTGAAAGTTTATTTAATAATTTATGTGTATGGTACGCTTCTCTCTCAGCTGGCGACGGATCCCCCGGTGACTCTACGCTTCTCTCTCAGCTGGCGACGGATCCCCCGGTGACTCTCCCCGGACCATCGGCACTCCACGTGCGTCGGGTGAGCGTCAGAACAAACTTTCAGCATATACATATGGGTGGTTGTACTTGAATGCACAGACCTGCGCGTTTTTTTCTATCTTGCTTTTATACCTCTGGACCGAGTTGGCGCATTGCCAAGATTTGCTTCCTCTGGACCGAGTTGGCGCATTGCCAAGATTTGCTTCCTCTGGACCGAGTTGGCGCATTGCCAAGATTTGCTTTCCCCTGTGCCTCAATCAATTAATTAATTATCCTCAGAATTCCTTTTATTTATAGAGATTATCTTCTCAGTATGACTCTTTTTTTTCGTTCCAAGATCTCTCGCTTCGGAAAAATCAGTTCAAAATGCTGTTTTCGATTGCTTTTTCACAATATTTTCTACATTTATCAAAGAATCGACAACTACGGCACCTTGAGTACTTTCTGAATAAGACATTTTGCAGGTTTGATGTATTTCAGACCAAAAATGAATCTAAAAATAAATCGGAAAGTAAGCAGTTTGAATCGAAATACACCCTTAAAAGGCAAAAATAGCCAAGTGTCAGCTTGATATTACAATTAAACAAAGATTGTAGGTTAATAATACATAATGCCACAATAAAATTCAAATATCTTCATGACTGGAATGAAAATTCAGGATTGTCAGTCATAGATGTTATTCATTTTAGAGGGGCGAGAGGGCTCATGATATCGTAAGATATCTCTAGGGGGAGGGGAGTTGTCTTATGGCATAGATATCATTTTTGATCCAATCAAAATTCTCTTTATTTGCAATATGGTCTTTAGTTTAAAATAGTATGTTATGGTTTTTCAGTTTCTTATCTAATGTCAAGTGCATTTGAAATAAAGCTTGTGTTTATTAATAATAATAATAATAATAATAATAAAAAAAAAAAAAAAAAAAAAAAAAAAAAAAAAAAAAAAAGAGAGAGAGAAAGAATGTTGCCCACATGTTTTGTTAATAAGAATTTCTCTTTGCACCACATCGCCTCCTCAATTCAGGGCAAGTGCGACAAGACTTTATTACTGTTGAATACATTATGCAACAAAAAGATACTATAAAATACGTTTAATAATATATACAGTCAAGTCTCTATATAACGAAATCCATCGTTCCAGTAAAAAATTCGTTATATAGAGAAATTCGATGTATAGAGAGTGATGTTAAAAATCGTATTTAATGTGTAAATTTTGAACAAATACTATTTTTGACCTTTTTAATTAAGAATTTGAAATGTTTCTCTATAAATATTAACCTAATATTCTATTTTTTAATTATTTAAGCAGTTTCAAAAAAGAGAATAGACATTTATTTGAAAGCTTAATGGAAATCAAATGAGGAAGACTTGATTAATTTCAGACGAAGAAATCTGTAATTTTTTGTTGTTTTGATTTTAAAATTGTTACGCTCTCAAGAGAAAAAAATGCTCAAATTTTAGCAAGGAATGAAAAATTGTAGTTAACATTTTCCTCCATTTGAAGGCCTCTTTTATTTGCCTCTATTATATGTGTATCAATCCAATTGACTCTGTTTAGAGAAGGATGTTGTGTGTGGGAGGTGGGGTGAACTCGTTGGACTAAAAGAAGAAGGAGAGAAGCAATATTTAAAAAAAAACTCAGCACTGAACGATAAATCAAAAATAAGTGATGGAAAATATATATAATAATATTCCATATGATTTCGAAGCTTTTTCAAAACTGAATAAATTAAGATCAATTTATGAAAAAATTCGTTATATGGAGATAGATATTTCGCTATATAGAGATTGTCTTTACTGTAATCATGCGAAAAGGGGACCGTTTCTACTAAAAATTCGTTATATAGAGAAATTCGATGTATGGAGTTTCGTTATAGAGAGACTCTACTGTGTTATTTGAATAAAGCGATATCTTATTCACTTTTCTTCATTTGAATCAAAGTATGCGAAAAATAAATATAACCAGTTTTTTATATCTTTTGATACAAGACAAATTCTCAAAAAAATAATAATTTGATAACGGTATTATTACCGGGTAGGGAGAGGGGGGGGGGTCAGGGATGATAACGAAAAGGGAAGAAGCAACGCCGTGTGGAAAGGGCGCGAAGGGGCAGTCGCTCCCCCCCCCCCCCCCCCCGAAAGCAGAAATTTAGGGGGCGCCAAATTTATACCAACAACGCCATTTTTTTGGAGGGGGGTAGGTAGAGCCAAGTTAGGGGAGGGGGGGGGGTGCCAAATTGAAACTGTCCCAAGCTCAGTTTTCTCCTCGCTCGCCTCTTGGGGGGGGAGGGGGTCCAAAATTATCAAAAAGTGATAACATTATACTAATTTGCACAGCCACTAATATATTACCTACTGCAATCAAAATCTAATTTTTTTTTTTATAACATACACTAATTAGGACACTAAAAAGCCGACAGCGATCAATAAAGAGGCCCTTATTATCGCATGGGCAAATCGGGACTTTGCCCATGTGCCCCCGACCTTAAGGGGTCCCCAAATCCATACATTAAATTATAAAGTATTTGCTTTTTTCTAATTGCAACTCTTCTATGTGTTGAAGTAACAAATTGCTGATGTAATATAAAAAAGAGTTTTGTTCTGTACCGAGGGGGAAAAAAGGTATTAATTAAGGTATTTAATTTAGAATTGACCGAGCTAACAATTTTCTTCTACTTATATCCAAGGTGCGAAAATAAATTTATGCATAATACATACGCATGAGTGACCATCAGCTCTATTTGAATAACGTTGCAATGATTTAAAAGGGGCCCCCCTAATTTATCTTATTGCCCAGGGCCCCAATTAGTTATAATCAGGCCCTATCAATAAACCGGAAAACAAAAAAAATATGATCAAATCCACTTACCGCATTTTGCCGTAGCGGAAAAAGTTCTCGGCCATCATTCGTCCCGCACACAACTCGCTTGTTTTCGAGGGTGCCACAACAAGTGTACCAAAACACGAAAAAACGGAACTGAGGCTCGGTTAACGCCCACAAACAATCATGCAGCTATGATGGACGGAATGCGCCTCTGATTGGCTAAAGGGCGAAGAAGAGACCGCCTCTACGGAAACGCCCACCGCAAACCAAACATCTGGCGTTCAGTTTTTGTTCCGAAGCGCGAATAATTGTTTTATAACAAGTGCCCGTTTATGGAATGTTATCGTATTAACTGGAGTCGTTTGTTACAACCCCCCCCCTCATTTTTTTTGTTCTAAAAGTGGGGGGAGGGGCATAGGGGCGAACCCCCCCTTTTTTTAGTTTAGTATTTATTTTTTTGGAAATACATCTTGTAATAAACAATTGGGTAAGTGTGATGACAGATCGCAAACAGGGTTTCGTTTAATCACTTGGAAACGAGCGACACGTATACGTGCCGCAAAAAGGCTTAAGAATCCTTGTTTAACCCCACCAGTAAAATTTTACTGTAAAACTTGCCTTATTTAATCGGAGCATTTTTTTTTTATTTATTATTATTATTTTTTTTAAATTTAAATAAGGCACAAATTTCTGTTTAAAACCGGCGACAAAATATTAAAAATTTCACACAAAAAAAAGGCTTCCGTCCCGAAGGGGCTTCAAAACACTTTACCAATAAATTAAAAAACAAAACTTGTCAATAGAAAATTTAATAAAAATAGGAATTAAAAAAAAAAATATTTCACTTCGCGTGTTAAGGGTGTTCTTAAATCAAAACGGGCAACTTTGTGACACATGCATTAATTTATTTTTGTTCGGAAATGCATGAAAGTAGCAGGTGTTGTTGTTCAGAAACTGTCTAATGGCACTCATTCTTTTGTTTTTCAAAAAACACGATAGATTTTTCATAACAAGCCTTCAAAGTGGACACTTTTGAGCCCATTTCCCGACGAAAGCAGAAAAACAGGGAGGAGAAAAACGGGTGATCGCGTCATCGAAATAGCTTATAACTGGATAAGTAATTTAATGATCCTAAAATGGAAAGATAAGTTCGATTCGAAATCGCTTTCCTAGTCAGGCATCCAAATTTTATGTCTTTCTGTTAAAAAATGAATTTGTAAATGTGTCAAAACGTTTTTCGCTTATTGAGCGGACCAGTTGAGAACACCCTTAAATGATAAATAGGACGAAATAAAAATAAATAAGTGCGCTTTTCACGTGATTTATTGAATTCATTAATTGTTGCATACATAATAATTTTTATGCCTATTTAAACTTCCGTGCAACTAATTAGAATAAAAAACAACAAATGAACTGATTATATTTTTTAAAAAATATTTCAATTAAAATAGTCATTTTCAAAAATTTACGATTTGTTGCGTGGACGCGAGGTATTCAGCTGTAAGTACACAACTCTCTCTTATATACAGATAGAGGACAGAGACAAAAGAAATTTTCTTCTATAAAAGGAATTTTAATAAATGACATTTTAATAAAGGAAACAGTTTACATTAACATTTCTTATTTTTTAAAAATATGGTTCGAATGGTGAACTCTGTACATTTTTATGTTCAACTAAAAGTACATTGTGAACAACATCAACAAAATACAAAAACTAGTCGTTGGGGGACACCGTATATACTTACCCATCATATATATGCATACATAATATATGAAAATAATACATTTGAAAACTATTTATAAAATGGATTGCAATTCCAAAACAAAATATAAACGTGTATTTATATTTTTATTGTGCATAGTATAATGCTGTATTAAAGAGTTGCTGATGAATCTCTTCCGATAAATTATACAACACGCCTAACTACTCAAGTAGTACTGAATTGCGAAAAAGAAACATCCTTAACTAACAGTTTATTGCGTCGGATCAAGCGTCTCATATCCAATTTAAATATATTTTTGAATTGAAATTTGAATGAAATACAGGGTCATGAAAAATCGAAGAATGTGGAAAACAGGATTACAGATATCTCAGCAACTAATAATTGGATCAACTTCGTTTTTTATGCAAAATTTGTGTTATTTTATTGCCTTTTACGATTACTCCTTAAAATAAAAAAATTCGAAAATTTTTATATACCTTTCATCAGAACGAATTTTTCGAGAGTCCGAAAAAAATAGTTCCGGATAATCGAGGTTACCGATATTAAATAGGCTTCGTCCCATTCTTACATGCTAAGTACATACAAAATTTCAAGTCCCTATCTCAATTCGTTCGGGAGATTGAGCGTTTACAGACAGACAGACAGAAGGACGGCAAAAAAAATTTTTTTTTTCTAAAAATATGTTTTTCGAAATCTCCAGTGTCAAAAACGTGTAATTCCGTCAAAAAAAAAAAAAAAAAAAAAAAAAAATCGATTTTCAAAACGATTGCAAGACTTACCCTATACTACGTATGATGGGTAAGTAATAACTGCATATATAAAATTTATAAAAAGGTTACGAAAAATTTAATTGATTAAAATCCTTCTAATTTTTTAAAATATTAATGTTTTGGTCTAATTGCTTAAGATTTTCAAATGTATATTACACAAGACTGTGCATCGATTTTTAGACGCATCCAACATTACATTTAATATAATTTTTTTATTGATATATATAAAACCATTAATTGTATTATACAATATGTGAACCATTGAATTTAATAACTTTTATCACCTTGAACATTTAGGGAAAAATAATTAAAATGGAATTTATAGAACTAAAGCAGAATCTTCGGGTGCCAAATACTTTGGAACTACGAATGAAGTGTGTGGTTTCATCTTCGTATTGGCCATGAAAAAGGAAAATTATGTATACATATAGTGTAAGGCGATGCAATCCAAAACAGCCGCATATACTTTTAAAATTTAAATAACAAAAAAAACATTGTCGGACGTTCCCCTCAGTCCACACAACTTTGAAGAATGTCCGTGGTAGATATAGCTGCCACCACCGATATTACTAGGTGATATCGGTCACCCACTGTGAGATTGGTGTAAATAAAGACTTACGCTAGTAACTGAATTATCAGTTTATTAAGAATATATGTACACACAAAATACGCTATTTACAAATATATACAACTACAACTCGGATATAGGTGATCCGATTCAACATTAAATTAGATACCGTAAAGCTTGGTTGTGTACTATTCCAATTACACTTTCCACCTCACACTCAACACACGTTAAATTCACTTTTTTGGAGCTCAACCTTGAGTCTCCCAACACAAGTATACTGGGCCTGCACTTCTTAGCCCAGAGCACTAAACACCAGGACGTGTGTGTCCTTTGCGCACCAGAAAACGCACACTTTACACTCTTCCACACAGAGCAACCTCTAGGTACGACACCTAGGTACCGAATCCATGATCTGAGGCAAACTTGCCCTCTCCAAATCACTGCTTTCCCCCACATAAACCCCTTTGGAGCCTCCTCATTGGACACATATTCCATTCTTTTCTTGCTTAGTGACATGCTGCTAATCTGCTCACCATCCGCATACTTCACTGACAGGTGGACATGCCTCTCAGCTATCTCCTTTCTCTAACACCCCACCTGTAAAGGATTATCTGGCAATTCCCCTTTCCACAAAGAAGGAATGTCACCTTGGAAATTCTGTACACAACCATACAATAAAAAATATTCAAATAGAGAAAGAGTAGACATTACATTCCTTAGCACAGGTGCTATCAGATCCTGACAAACATGAAGGCTCATTCCATAATAAAAAAACATGAAAAAAAAATCTATCTTAAATGCAAAAGAAAAAAAAAATCTTTAGCATCCTTAAAACAGAAAAGAAAATAGGAATATGAAGAAAAAGTCATTTTAAATTTCATTTGTATGAGTCATTGCACTGCGTGTATTAAACCTTTCGGGTCCAATTTTTTTTTTTTTTTTTTTTTTTTTTCAATTTTTAGAAAAAATTGCTTTTTTATAATAACATTAACGGTTGCTATCCAAATAGATTAATGAGTGTTTAACGAATATTTCATTGTCTGAAAGATAAAGAATGTTTCTGTTTTGCGTTACTATTCAATTCATATGACAATAGGCTAAGGAAGAATCTCTGGAGGTATTTAGAAAATATTACATTACAATAAGCTTTAACTTTCATACTATTCAATTCATACATACTTTCTAATACTTTTTACCCTTTTACATATGATAGTTCTTTGAGGAAAGCAACTTATTGTAAATTTAAAGAGTGAAATATATGTTAACATAAAAAGAATCGCAAACGCGCAAAGAGAATTAAGCAAATTATTATTTTTATTGCTATAAATGCCTAAATGTAATTGAAGTCAGAAAGTAAATGCATTAGCGATATGCCAACATTACTACATGCAAGTAGTAAGCAAAAGTATTTCCAATGCAAAAAGAATCATTTAAAAATATTAAAATGCAACCGAGATATCTTTATAAATGTCTTCCATAGGATTAGCATTAGCGAACGGGTCTTTTCATTTGAGTGAAGCGGCCCCTTAAGAGTGTTCTTAAATCAAAAAGGACAACTTTGTGACACATGCTTTAATTTTTGTTCGGAAATACCTGAAAATAGCAGGTGTTGTTATTCAGAAACTGGTCTAATGGCACGCATTCTTTTGTTTTGTAAAAAACACAATAGATTTTTCGTAACAAGCCTTCAAAGTGGACACTTTTGAGCCTATTTCCCGACGAAAGCAGAAAAACCGGTCGAAAAGGAGGAGAAAAACGAGTGATCGCGTCATCGAAATAGCTTATAACTCGATAAGTAATTTAATTATCATAAAATGGAAAAATAAGTTCAATTCGAAATCGCTACCTTAGTCAGACATTCCAATATTATGTATTTCTGTTAAAAAATAAAATTTTTCAAAACGTTTTTCGCTTGTTGAGCGGATCAGTTGAGAACACCCTTAAGGGGGGGTGTTCTTAAATCAAAAAGGGCAACTTTGTGACACATGCATTCATTTATTTTTGTTCGGAAATGCATGAAAGTAGCGGATGTTGTTATTCAGAAACTGTCTTATTGCACTCATTCTTTTGTTTTTTAAAAAACACAATAGATTTTTCATAACAAGACTTCAAAGTTGACACTTTCGAGCCCATTTCCCGACGAAAGCAGAAAAACCGGTCTAAAAGGAGGAGAAAAACGAGTGATCGCGTCATCAAAATAGCTTAGAACTGGGATAGGTAATTTATTGATCCTAAAATGGAAAAATAGGTTCTATTCGAAATCGCTTTCCTAGTCAGGCATTAAAATTTGATAATTTTCTGTTAAAAAATGAATTTGTAAATGTGTCAAAACGTTTTACGCTTGTTGAGCGGAGCAATTAAGAACACCCTTAAATAGTTACACCTGATCCGAGAGGGTTAACAAAATTCATCTCTCCTCGATACGATTGCCGTATGGAGTAAAAATAAGGTGTCAACATATTCACATTAAAAACAGGCTTTCATTTAAAATTAAAAAAAAAAAAAAAAAAAAAAAAAAAAAAAATGAAAATTTGCTTTTAAAAAAAAAAAAAAAAAACAAATTTAAGGTAAACTGTTTCGTAGATAATTTTCGAACTGGAACACAAACATCCTCCTTTCTTTCAATTTTTGAAGCAATAAAATTAAAAATATCTTTTTGTGCCTTCAAGTATTAATAGGCCCCTGTTCTCGCTCGAGGAAACGCTCGCGAGCTAATGCTATTCCTATGGGGAAGCATTTTTCTAATAACTCTTTCGCTTTTTGACATTTTTAATTTTTTTTTTTTTTTTTTTTTTTTTTGCATTGGATAGCTGAGGTGCATGCCGACAGCGCACCTTTTTTACTTTTTCGATTTTGGTTGCAGATATTTTTTACGAAGTTAGTTTCACTTTCCAAACCGGTTTCGAAACTAAAAGTGCTTTTTAAAAAATATATCTGCAACCAAAATCGACAAAGTAAAAAAGGTGCGCTGTCGGCATGCACCTCAGCTATCCAATGCAAAAAAAAATTATTCAAAAATGTGAAAATGCGAAAGAGTTATTAGAAATATGCTTCCCCATAGGAATAGTATTAGCTCGCGAGCGTTTCCTCGGACAGGGACAGGGGCCTTAAACACTTCAAGGAACTTTGTATACTCTGTTTCTCAACAAACCTAGTACATTAGATTCTAAGGTATACGCTTTACACTGAGCGTATACTCTATGCTTAGAGAGTATAACCGTCGTTTTTTTTTTTACACGACTACAACACAATACAGTGAAATCAATGCAAATTTTCTTTGCAAAAATTACTTTTGTCTTATATATGTTTACATGTGCCCCCAGTTATGTGAGGCCTGAATTATCGCATGGGCAAGTCAGGACTTTGCCCATGGGTCCCGGATCTTCAGGGGACCCCCACTTCCCCAAATCTGTACATGAAATTATAAAATATTTACTTCCTTTTTCCGATTCCAACTGTTCCACATCTTGAAATTCATCTTAAAGTAATATAATAAATTGCCAAAGTTACATAAAACAGTTTTGATCTGTACTAAGGGGAAGGGGGGGGGGTGTACTTTTATTAAGGTATTTAATTTAGAATAGACGAAGCTAAGAATTTTCTCCCATTTAGATCAAAAGGTGCGAAAAAATATTCATACATTACACATGAGAGTGACCATCAGTACATCAGTTCTATTTGAATAACGTTTTGCAGCTTTTCGAAAAGGTCCCCTTAATTTATCGTTGTCCCGGATCCCAATTAGTCATAATTGGGGCTTCTGTTACAGCTATCCTTCCAGCGGGGAACTTCTAACATATTTAGACAATTTTTAGAATGATGATATAAATTCTTGATAAATGCCTTCAAAAATTTCACCAAAAGAACATATAAATATAGATAAGGAAGTCCAGAAGATTTAGTTAATAATATCTAATATATCTTGATTAAATGATAGAAAGACTATTTACAGCATGAAATACAAGTTGGAAATTGCACGTGAACGTAGCAAATGAGGTGCGTTCGTACGATAACGAAGTTTTAAAAATATTCAGATCTTGCTGATATAGTAGAGCGTACTCCTGATACAGTAATAGTAGTCGAAATCTTTACGTTTTTGTAAATATGCAGGAAGTAATTTTTATTACACCTCAGCAACGTATATCTTATTCATAAAATGTGAAATAGTTGAATATAATTAAAACACGTACCAAACCATGTTTCCCCGTATAGCATTATATAGTGGAATACTTTTGTGTGGCCCTGTAATTTAATAATAAAAATTCTTTGCATCACAGATTGTACAGAATGCATATTTCAGTATATATTTCATAGATTCATGCCAATTCTATTATGTTCGAATGAGTGTAACATCATTAAAATGCATTTGAAACGTTTTCCCGATTGACCGTAGTGTAATGGAATCCTTTTGATTGTCCCTGTAATTGATCTATGCATCCGATTTTCATAACATTTGAAATGACTCGACAAAATTACGCAATAATTATATGTTTTAAATTTCAAACGATTAAAATGCATTTAAAACTTTTTTTCCCTATTGACCGTAATGGAACGGAATCCTTTTGAATGTCCCTGTAATTGATCTATCCATCCGATTTTCATAAAATTTGAAAGGACTCGACAAAATTATGTTATAATTATGTATTTTAAATTTCAAACGATTCGGTTGGGTAGTTTTTGCGTTGTTATATGCGGACAGACGGACAGACAGACAGACGGACGGACTGAGCGGCAACAATAGGTGCTACGTATTTACATAATTACGTACGCACCTAAAAAGGGGGGTTTTGGGGCATTCTGTTCCATATGTTTTCTGGAGCTCGATAGGCATGTCTTGCCCGCATCGCAGCTGAGAATGAGTTTGTTCGATTTTTTACTATTATCAGGCTAATTGGATAAAAAGTGGCAGTCGGCACATGCACGCCCATGAGCTGGTCTGAACACGTCACTTGCTTCCCGTGAGAGAATGCTAACCACAGCAGTAAATGAGACGTTTTGGGAAGGCAAAACTGCAACTTAAATAAATCTATTTTTGTTTGAATAGCTCACACTGAAATACTTTTGTAAAATTAACTGAACATAAGAGTCAACACTTCTTAACTACAAATTGTTTTAGATTGTGTTGCGAATGGGATGTACGAAATAAAAAGATTGTGCAAAAAGTGTCGTTATAAAAACTACAAGATGAGAAAATGTGTTGTGTAAAACTGCATAATCTTAAAGGCACCCTGTAGAAAATATTTTGAAAGTGTTTTACATATGTTGTTTTAGAGCAGTGCCTGATTTAGGGCAGGGCCTTCGGGGCACAGGCCCAGGACCCCCAAATGCTGCTGAATGTTTTTCAATTATTGCCCAAAATCAATACTACAACTTACAAAATCTAGTGGAATTTTACATTTCATTCTACTTTCTTACTGTGTTGATATTTCATTTTTACAACATTGTACATTTTTATTAAGACATCCGCATTTAATCACTTTATTAAAGTGAATATTTTCTTTTATCTTTATCACTTTAAAAATATATTGTATTTTTAATTCTTATTTAATCATGTTCCTGTTCTTGTCAGATTAGTTGGTGTTGGTGAGTGCAGTTCAGAGGTGAAAGAGTCCCATAATGTTTTAAATAATTATAGTTTGGTATTGTGGAAAATTTATGGTTAATTGTTGCATATTTTATCATTCCGGATATATAAACTTGCAAAGGAAAAGATAATTATCACTTACACAATTTATTGTACTACGACTACTCATTTAAATTTTATGATTGTGAAATAGTCATTTAAAAATTAAATAAATGATTATCATATTTAATTTTTTAATTGGCATTTAAAAGTGATTCAATCGTAATGTCAATCGTGGCTATCTTAATAAGTAACTTTTTTTTTTTTTGGGGGGGGGGGGGAGGGGATCAATCTTTTTGTAAGCAACTTTCCAAGGGGGGGGGGCCCATGTAAGCATCTGTGCCCAGGGCCCCCAAATTTGTAAATCGGTCCCTGTTTAAGAGTGTTCTAAATTCTGGTGATTACAATGCGTTGTTAATTTCAGGACAAAGTGCTGTGCAGCAAGCACTATTTTAAGAAACTATTTATGTCAACACTATTTTTAGAGCCCATTTCTTAGATAGCAATGCTTTTGCAACATATTACGAACACATTTCAAAAGAAGAAAATTTTTGCAACATATATTAAGAACACAGTCTCAACACAAAGAACGTTTTAAAATACAGCCCAACTTCACAACGTTGTGAAGCTGGGGCACAAAGTGTTCCGAAATGATTTTATGTGCGTGTGTGTTTGTGTTTGAGAATTTGCAGTGCACTTAACAACAATTTTGAGAAATGGTCAAAAATATAAAAATTGTTCACATGTGCCCCCCCCCCCTCTCTCCTATATACCAAAATATTGAGTTATCAACAGGCCATAGCAAAGGGGGCGCTATGGGCGGCTCAGATCCACCTGAAGTATTTTGAGCCCTTTTCGGAGTTTTGCAAAATTACTAAATTGTATCTAAAATAAGCTTTTCAAACACTCCTGTCAGGTTCCTAGAAGACATCTGCCCTGAATTAGAAAGGAATAACATTTCCTTATCTGAATATTCTATGTATTGTGGGTTGTGTATCCGTGAAGCACGAAATACCTTTCTTTCTTTTCTATAATAACGAATGACAGATGTTGACACAGGTGTGCAGATGACGCACTCGTTGATGAATGAAAGTGATGGCCGCGGGGCGTGCCTCAGCTGTCATCTAGCTATTGGAGTGATGTGTAAACAGTAGATGTCATGACTCAAGGTTGGTATGCGGAATTGAACCAATGGAGGAACTCTAAGAGGCCCTGCTGGGGGAAGGAAGATCTCTGACAAGGTCAACTCTGGACTGAGAGGTTAGACAGTTCTCGCTTGGCGTTGAGACCGATAGGTCGCTCAGGATTTGTGGTCCTGTTGGATAGTGTATATTTTGAGCGTGGGACAAGGCGTCCCGGTGGATAGTGTTATAGGCCGAGAAGTGAGGCCTAGTACCCTTGTGTATTGAGATTCTGCAGTAATCTCTGATAAAGCGTATCCAACGTGCGTTGAGTGTGAGGAAGAAAGTGTAAGTTGAACGGTACACAACCAACGTTTATTGTAGTTAATTTAATGTTGAACCGGATCATCTATATCCGAGTTGTAATTGTAGATAGTTGTAAATATTGTTTCTTGTGTACATATCTATATCTTAAATAAACTGTTAGTTCAGTTCATTAACAGCGTCAGTGTTATTTTACCCAACCCTCACAGCAGGTGACCGATATCACCCATTAATATCGCGGTGGCAGCTAAAACTACCTAGGACATTCTTCAAAGTTTTGTGGACTGAGAGGAGCGTCCGACAACTCCCTCATCCTATTTGTACATTTGAAGCTAACATGGTGTTTAATTTTGCATCAGTTATACTCAAAATTTTCATCCCCTATTCTTTTTTTAGTATAAAATGAAATTATTACAACAGCTCAATAAGAAACATAGTACAGTCCTCCCCACTTAATCGGGTAACGGATAATCGAATACCCCGCTTATTCGAATAAAATCCTCCGGGACCGAATTTAATCCCATTGGGCTAATGTTATTTTACCCCGCTTAACCGAACAGTTTTCACGACATGTCCTCGCTTAATCGAATAACAAATGAGTGAGACAATTTGAAAAGTGGGTGTGAAAAACACGTTCAAGTAGAATTTCCTCCACACTTTGTCATTTTCGGTTCTTACACAGAAAGCAAATTTCCAGAACTCCCAGCGTGGAATTCGCTTGGCAGGTGTATAATGTATAGTGTAGTGTCAAATGAGTTCCCTTCCTTGTTAATGTTTTCGAATTAATTTCAAAAATGGTGAAATAAATTGGACAGTTATTTCGATCGATTTTGTATTTTGTTTATTTTTGTTTGTCAAAGGACTTTTTTTTTTCACTTTTTCGATTTTTTTACAGTTATTTTTATAGATACACATTCATTTTCAAAACCGGTTCCGACACTGAAATCATCCTCTTTAAAAAATATCAGCAATAAAAATCGAATGCTAAAAACGACGACACCCTTTGTACAGAACGATCTCAGCTATCCATTGCAAAAAAAAAAAAAAAAAAAAAAAAAAAAAAAAAAATTATAAATTTTCTTCTTTTCACTTCTAGCTACGGCCCTGCTTAACAATAGGATCACACACTTTTTTCAATTCGATATCAGGTCAGGAAGTAAGGAAAATAATTACAAAACGACATTAAATAAAACCATATGCATATCATCGCTGGAACAATTTCAGTTATAACTTGATTTTTTAAAAAGAAATTACATAAATGTAATAAAAATACTATATTTTATGCAATAATCTACTTGAAAGCTCAAAACCAACCACCTGGAACATCGCTATTTGGTGAGATTTTCGTTAGAAAATTGTTTATCAGATGATTTCGAGTAAAACCATTCTTTAGTTGTTGATTTTTATTTTCAAATGAAATGAAAGACTTATTTTTTTTTTAAATCTTTTTAACCTATATTTTTCTTTTCTGTTACATTCATTAAATTATCATTAAGCAGAAATGCATTTTTCAGTTTAAACAAAATCGATTATAAATATGAGCAAAAAAATATCTAATTTCTTTTACCCATTTTTTCTTCTAACTAAATATGACTTTTCTGTAATTCAGAGTAAAATAAAATTAACTATCATTTCCTTCTTTAAAGTGGTATTTATTTGATTATATATATTACGCAACGTTAAATCTGAAAAAACTCCATCTGTTCCAAAATACAACTTAAATATAAAAGTTGATTAAAAAAAAAAAAAAAAAGTTTATAAACAAGTTAGAAATTCTGTGTCAAACGTGGCAAATAACGTACGTTCATAACTAGTTTTATATATTCAGATCTGGATGCAGGACTGTAAAACACCCGAAATTAAAAAACTACCCCGGCAGGAAACTGGGCCGGTACCGGGCAGCACCCACTATACAACCTTAAGGGTTGTAAACAATCTGGTTATCTTAAAAAAAGGAAACAACCCGGGTGCATAGTTGAGCGAGTACCCGGACAGCTGCTTGGGTGCCAGTCTGAGTGTAACAGCTATTGCACTCTTAAGGGTGTTCTTAAATCAAAAAGGGCAACTTTGTGACACATGCATTAATTTATTTTTGTTCGGAAATGCATGAAAATAGCAGGTGTTGTTATTCAGAAACTGTCTAATGGCACTCATTCTTTTGTTTTTTTAAAAACACAATAGATTTTTCATAACGAACCTTCAAAGCTGACACTTTTGAGCCTATTTCCCGACGAAAGCAGAAGAACCGGTCGAAAAGGAGGAGAAAAACGGGTGATTGCGTCATCGAAATAGCTTATAACTCGATAAGTAATTGAATGATCATAAAATGGAAAAATAAGTTCAATTCGAAATCGCTTTCTTAGTCTGGCATTAAAATTTTATAACTTTCTGTTAAAAAATGAATTTGTAAATGTGTCAAAACGTTTTTCGCTTGTTGAGCGGATCAGTTGAGAACATCCTTAAGGGTTATAAACAATCTGGTTATCTTAAAAAAAGAAAACAACCCGGGTGCGTAGTTGAGCAAGTACCCGGACAGCTGCTTGGGTGCCAGTCTGAGTGTAACAGCTATTGCGCTCTTAAGAAAAACGCATGTGTATGCGAAATTTATTACAATTCTATAGAATGAACTCGGTAATATGGACTCCACCTTCAACTGGACCATGGCAACCTAGAATCATAACCTATCTGGATTATTATTGAATTTGACGTAGGATAAGACTGAATAAACTTTTATGTTTTGATTAGCCTCTCAATAAATTCTAAATCACTCGACATAATCATGCAATTATTATTCTCAAATTATTCGGTTGGGCACTTTTTGTGTTGTTCTATGCGGACAGACGGACGGACGAGCCAGAAGGCGACCCAGGTGCTTCGTATTTATATAATTATGAATGCACTGACTGAATAACTAATCGTCTTTTCGCAATACGTATATATATGAAATTGTAAGAGGCTATTGCAGTGCTAGCTTGTATGTTGCATTTAAATTTCTAGAAATTTTTTGATTATATGTGTGTGGAGAGGGTAGTTTTTATATATATATTACAAAATATGAGAATCTTCATAGTAATTGTTTATTAAAAGTGAGGTAAGAATAATAAATTTATTTCTTACCTTGCTCGGTAGCGCAGAATAATCGAGAACGTCAGTTGTTTACACGATCTTCGCCCAGGGTAATCAGACTAGCTAGCATGTTGATATATGAAATTTTATAGAAAATTGTACACACACAATAGCTTTTGTGTCGCACTATAATAGACAAAATATGGCTAACTAGTTCAAATAATTCAGAATGATGGAAAGAAAATTCCGTTCTTATTGTGTAAAAAACAAGATTGAGCGGCTGATTCATATGCAGGAGAAAGAGTTTGTAACCGCAAGTTCAACTACTGCGTAGATGTAATTCTTTCTTGTTCAAGAGTTTAGTCTAGAATATATGGAGAATAAAAGTCAAAAATGTTCTTGAATAAATGTTTACACGAAAGGGATTATCGCGTTGCACTGTGTTGCAATACCTCGTAACACCCTCCCCCCTTAAGCCCTGAAGTGTTTATCTATGTATTCAGTATGGTTTGCCGATGAATGACAAATTTGGGCTTGGGGAGTGGTTTGGTTAGAAGATCAGCTGTCATCATCTCGGATTGGATATATTGCAGTCTTATCATTTTCTTCTCGACCAGGTGTCGTAATAGATGGCACCGCAGGTCAATATGCTTACTTTTGTTATGGAATCGGTCCGTAGAAGCAAGCTTAATGGCCGACTGATTGTCGTCGAATAATGTAATTGGACATTGTTGTTGAAGATCAAGTTCTTTTAATAGGTTGATTAACCACTTGATTTCTTGTGCTGCACTGGCGGCAGATACATATTCTGCTTCTGCAGAGGACATTGCCAGGCACGACTGCCTTTTAGATTGCCAGAGGAGTGGGTTAGTTCCCAATGTAAACAAATTCCCAGACACGGATTTTCGATCGTACGGATTGTTTGCCCAATCTAAGTCGGCATATGCTCTCAAAACAGGTTCTTCAAAATTTGTAAATGTTAACTTTAGATCGATAGTGGTCTTTAAATATCTGATTGCTCTCTTTAACGCTTACCAGTCCTTTACTCTGGGATTTTCATTTCTACGACATAGAATGCTGGATATAGAGCACTAGTCGTTTGTATAGGATGCCTCGATGCTGTGATGCTCAAATCGTTTGAGTTTGAGGGGGGGGGGGTCAGGGGCCTCGCTAAAGGGGGGGACAGGGGGGTGCTTCCCCCCCCAAACATTGACAAATGTTGTTACACTTGGCAAATTTAAATAAAATTTTAATAAAAATTGTTGTACATTTTCTATTTTTGATAGAATTTCCAATAGTTACAACTCTAATTGGAAATATTATTAAACTTTTTACAAATAAGAACTGTATAACATTTTCTAAGTGTGGTAACTTGGCAAAATTATAAAACGAGTTGGCAAATATGAAAATTTGACTTGGCAATTTAAGGTCTTCTCCCCCACCAATAAAAAGTCTTAGCGATGGCCCTGGGGCGGGGGGGGTGGTTAATTTGAGACTTATAGCAAATTTGGCTGCAGTCCCTGATTATCATAATAAACAATACACCCAACACTTTTAAAAATGTGAAACTTTTGCTGCATCTTCACTCCACCGCTTTTATAGAATATTTTTATTTTGAGCAATGAGAATGCCCGTAACATATTGAAATAATCGTTTTCTATAAAAGTGCACTGCTAAAAATTTTAAACTTTTGCTGCATCGTCACTCTACCACTTTTATAGAAAAGGATTACTTCACTACACTGTAAAAAATATGATTATTTTGCTGCATCGTCACTCCCCCGCTTTTATAGAATATCACTCTTTTGGCCAATGAGAATGCTCCATGATAGCCTGAAGTAGTCGTTTTCTATAAAAGTGGTGGAGTGACGATGCAGCAAAATAGTCATATTTTTTACAGTGTATATTATAAAGCATTTTCACTGGTCAAAAAAGAGATACAGTCGAGTCTCCTTATAACGAAACTCCATACATCGAATTTCTCTATATAACGAATTTTTTGCAGGAACGGTCCCCTTTTCGCATGATTACATGAAAAACAGTCTCTATATAGCGAAATATCTATCTCCATATAACGAATTTTTTCATAAATTAGTCTTAATTTATTCATTTTTAAAAAAGATTCGAAATCATATGGAATCAATTTTCCATCACTTATTTTTGATTTATCGTTCAATGCCGAGTTTTTTTTTTTTTTTTATTACTTATCTCCCTGTTTTTTAAATCCAACAAATTCATCCCACCTCCCGCACACTTTTCAACATCCTTCTCAAAACACTCAATTATATTGTTACACATATAAGAAAGGAATCAATGAGAGGCACATAAGAGAGGCCTTCAAATGGAGGAAAATGTTAACTACAATTTTTCATTCCTTGCTAAAATTTGAGCATTTTTTTGAGAGCGTAATAATTTTAAAATCAAAACAACAAAAAATTACAGATTTCTTCGTCTGAAATTAATGCAAGTCTTCCTTATTTGATTTTCATTAAGCTAACAAATAAATGTCTGTTCTCTTTTTTTGAAAATGCTTAAATAATTAAGAAATAGAATGTTAATAGGTTAATTTTTACTTTTAAAAATTACAAATTCTTAATTAAAAACATCAAAAATAATATTTGTTCAAAATTTACACATTAAATACGATTTTTAACATCATTCTCTATACATCGAATTTCTCTATATAACGAATTTTTTACTGGAACGATGGATTTCGTTATATAGAGACTCGACTGTATTTTATAAAAGCGGTGGAGTGACTATGCAGCAAAAGTTTCAAATTTTTAACAGTGTAAACGGAACACTCAACACTTTTACAAATTTAAAACTTTTGCTACAGCGTCACTCCACCGCTTTTATAGAATACCTCTATTTTGACCAATGAGAATGCTCCATAATGTGAAGTAATAGTATTCTGTAAGCGTTCTGGAGTGACGATGCAGCAAAAGTTTACTGTTACTGTTTTTATAGTTTTAGCAGCATCTACACTGTAAAAAAACTGACCCTTTGCTGCACTCGTCCCTCCACCGCTTTTATAGGAAACGATTACTTCGCTGTATTATGGAGCATTCTCATTGGTCAAAAGAAAGATATTCTATAAAAGCGGAGGAGTGACGATGCAGCAAAAGGGATACATTCTTAACTGTGTACAATATAAAATGATTAATTCGAAAGGAAGTAAAGGCCCACCGTGGTCGAACGGTTAAGGACCACACCGCTAATCGCCTGAGAGCGTCGTGAATTGCTGGCTCTGCTGCACACTCTATACGCTGTAAAAAATTTGACCCTTTTGCTGCATCATGACTCCACCGCTTTTATAAAAAACGATTACTTCAGCAAATCATGGAGCATTCTCATGGGTCAAAAGAGAGATATTCTATAAAAACGGGGGAGTGACGATGCAGCAAAAGGGTAAAATTTTTTACAGTGTTTACTGTATTATGGAGCATTCTTATTGGTCCTAAAAGATATGTTCTATAAAAGCTGTAGAGTGTCGATGCAGCAAATGGATAAAATTTTTAACAGTGTACGTTGCTTCCGGTTGTAATTCTTTGGTACTGTACACTGTAAAAAAATTGACCCTTTTGCTGCATCGTCACTCCACCGCTCTTTTAGAAAACGATTACTTCACTCTACTATGGAGCATTCTCATGGGTCAAAAGAAAGGTATTCTATAAAAGCGAGGGAGTGACGATGCAGCAAAAGGGTCAAATTTTTTACAGTGTAAATTTTCTTCTGCTAATTCGTCCTTGTGTACTCTAAAAAATTTTACCCTTTTGCTGCATCGTCACTCCCTCGCTTTTATAGAATACCTTTCTTTTGACCCATGAGAATGCTCCTTAGTAGAGTGAAGTAATCATTTTCTATAAAAGCGGTGGAATGACGATGCAGCAAAAGTTTCAAATTTTTAAAAGTGTACGCAATCAATGTCGTTCAGCGGAAGTAACCGAAGTGACTAGTAAAGGACCGAACTAACCGATAAAAAAAATCTCGGTTACTTGGGTTACGTGATCGGTTACATGAACATTTATGACAAAGACAATAAAAGAATAGTTACAGTAACATAATACAGATGGCGCTACTAGTAAACAATACAAATGGAGTCAGTAAATCTGTCAACCGGTTAGAAACGGATCAATTACCGTGAAGTCATGTAATCCGTCGCATTGATCATTTTGGTTAGGTCTGCTGAACGCTCTCTACATGTGATGCTCAAATCGTTTGAATTTGAGATCTATAGCAACCTGACTAGCCTAAGAACCTAACTACCTGAACTAGACCTAATAACTTGAATTATTCATAATAACAATGCACCCAATTGAAAAACTATAAGAGTACTGCTCAAATCGTGCTTGTTAGACGCCTTATTTTAAATGATAGAATTATGAAGGAGAGAAGTAGAGACGAGGCTAGCGAAAAAAAGGGTACCGCGGTGAATTCAACTTATCTTTTTTTACAGACCGTGTCGAACATCACGTGTTAGTCACGTGATGTTCGAATCCACTAATGCAAGATGGCGAAATTTTAAAATGGAGGGCCAAATTCACAGTCAAGTAAAATCCAGACACCTCATTGGTCGTGTGGACAGGGTGAAAATCACGAATTTGTTTCTCCATTTGAAAAAGAAGGAGGGGTAAAGTAATTTTCAAGCGATTGTTACCGTCTGTTCTTATTTACGATAAACCATCGAAATTAACTCAGTTAAGATATTTTGATGACATTTTATAGAACGAGAGTTAACATTTTTGATTATAAATGAAAACAGATCAGATTTACTTCAAAATTGCCGCTACGATTTTTTCTCGGAAAAAGGAGTAAGGCGACATTTTCCCTACCGCTAAGAGATTATTCTCTGAAAAGGACGCGGCTCAATGACCAATAATGCGCTTGGATTTCACCGGACTGTGATTTTGGCCCTCCATTTTAAAATTTCGCATGCAGATGTATGAAATGAGCATCATGTCACTCTACACTGTAAAAAATTTGACCCTTTTGCTGCATTGTCACTCCCCCGCTTTTCACTGTTAAAAAATTTGACCCATTTGCATCAGCGTCCCTCCACAGCTTTTATAGAATATCTCTTTTATGAGCAATGAGAATGCTCCATAACGCAGTAAAGTAACCGTTTTCTATAAAAGTGGTGGAGTGACGCTGTAGCAAAATGGTTAAATTTTTAACAGTGTTATAGAATATCTCTCTTTTGACCCATGAGAATGCTCCATAAGTAATGGTTTTCTATAAAAGCGGTAAAGGATAACGAGATAGACAGGCTACCGCGGTGCAATACCGGTCATGTCTTTTTCTACAGACCTCTGGAGTCACGTGATGGTCGAATACACTAATGCGGGTGCACGAATAGAGCATTACGTCATTCTAGCAATCTGTAAAAATTTGACACTTGAGATAAACCGAGAGCGAAATTTTAAAATGGAGGGCCAAAAGCACAGTAAAATAAAATCCAGCCACCTCATTGGTCATGCGGTAAGGGTGAAAATCACGAGCATGTTTCTCCATTTGAAAAAGAGTGAAGGGTAAAGTAACTTTGAAGCGATTGTTACCGTCTGTTCTTATTTACGATAAACCATCAAAATTAACTCAATTAAGGTATTTTGATGACATTTTTTAAAATGAGAGTGAAAAATTTAGATTTTAAATGAAAACAGTAAGATTTACCTCATATTTGCGACACTTTACCTACCTACCGCTAAGAGATTGTTGTCTGAAAAGGACGCAACTCAATGACCAATGAGGTGTTTGGATTTCACCGTAATGTGATTTTGGCCTTCCATTTTAAAATTTCGCAAACCGAGATACAGGCGACTAAACCCTGGCCGTCCACATAACGCAAGTCTCTTCTGATTGGACCGTAAGATAGTCCATTTTTATCAAAAAATCTAATAATTGTAGCTCAATGAGCATGCGCTGAAAATAATTTATCGCGGCCCTTCGTACTCAGTGAGCATGCGCTTTGAAAAGGGTCTTTCTAGAGTATAGAGTTGCAAACAACTATCACGTGTATTAGTTTGTTGTTATATTTTCCATAAATTTGTCCATTTGTCCTTTGATGTCAAACATGGAATATTAATTTCAGTAAGCAAATACGTTCCAATGATCCAATGTTGCAAGAGAGCAAAGTTGTTTTGCTACAGCGCATGCTCATTCAGCTAGAATTGCTTAGATTTTTTTTTTTTATAGAAAAGGTCAGTTTTGCGGGCCAATCAGAGAAGACTTGCGTTATATGGACGGCCAGGGTCTAGTCGCCTGTAACCGAGATAGCCTGTCTTTTTCTTTAGCCTCGGCGTAAACGCAAGGCTAATGAGAGTGCGAGAGTCGAAATTTGGAAGTTTGTTCTCACTCATACTCATTCTTTCCTTTCAAAAATACATTTGAAAAATGTGCCAAAACATTTTGCGCGCAGAGCAGTTGAGAACAGCCTTAAGGGTGTATTTCGATTCAAACTGTTTATTTTCCGATTTATTTTTAAATTCATTATTGCTCACAAATACACCAAACTTTCAAAATCTTTTATTTGGAAAGTACACAAGGGGCCGTGATTGTCGATTCTTTGATAAATGCAGAAAAATATTGCAAAAAAAGCAATCAAAAACGGCATTTCGGACCGATTTTTCCCAAGTGGAAGATCTGAGAACGAAAATAAAGGTCATACTGGGAAGATAATTGTTTATAACTCAAATTCTAATGAATTGAGCGTAAAATGACACCACAAGGCACCTCATACGTCCTTTCAAGAATCCCCCCAGCAAGTTTCATGTTTCTACTTTTAAAAAAATGTGCCTGAAATTGTATCGGAAAATTTCGAGCTGTTGAAGGTGGAAAAGCATTTTTTCGAATACACCCTTAAGGCTGTTTATATATATATATATATATAAGAGAAATTTTGTGACATAAGTTTTAATTTATTTTTGATCGAAAACCCATGAAACGAGCAGGTGTTGTAGTTCAGAAAGCATCGAAACTCGAAACGCACCCATTTTCCCGTTTTTTTGCAAACGCAATAGATGTTTCAAGAAATAACTTTCACAAGTGGGCGTCTTGAACGGAATTTCCCTACGAAAGCAGAAAAATATGTTAAGGTTGTTCTTAAATCAAAAAGGGCAAACTTTATGACATAAGTTTTAATTCATTTTTATTCAGAAATGCATGACACTAGCAGGTGTAGTTGTTCAGAAACTATCAAACCGCACTCATTTTTCCGTTTTTTTTTTTTTTTTTGCAAACGCAATAGATTGTTCAGAACAGGCAATCAAAATTGACATTTTGAGCCGCATTTCCCGACGAACGCAGAAAAACCAGTCAACCGAAGAGAGAAAAAGTGCGATCACATGATCAAAATTGCTTATAACCCGATAAGTAACTGAATGATCCTAAAATGGAAAATTGAGTTCGATTTGAAATCGCTTCCATAGGCAAATTTCATATGAAAAATGAATTTGTAAATGCGTCGGAACGTTTTGCGCTTGTCCATGTTTAACGGAGGGAGAAAAATGCTATGTCACGTGATCGAAGACACTTCTAACTAACTTCAATAGGTAATGGATGGATCCAAAAATGGTAAACGCAGTTAGATTTCAAATCAGATTTTGCTGTTCTATATCTTTCCGTTCAAAAAATGAATTTGTCAAAACATTTTGCGCTTGTTGAGAACAGCCTAAAGAATTGTGGCGGGCAAATCTTCACAATGTTAAGTATGTATTTTAAAATTTTTATGTAGGTATTTATTTTCATATTTGCACTTCATTTTTATTCTTTTTTTCGGCTTATCCGCGATGTCCTTGCCACTCAAACTCGCGGATAATCGGGGCTGTACTACATTTTGTATACAGCAAAATAGCTTTGGTGCTGCCATCTATCAGGTTTTAAAAGTTCAAATATTCAACCTCCCTTCTCTTCTGCATAGCTTGATATTTACGAATAAAATAACATAAAATTAGTGGCGCCAACTTATATGGGCCCATGGGGCGTTAGCCCACCCAATAATTTGATATCTCTATGCACCCATTATTAATTGAGCCCACCCAACATCTATGTCTTTGTTCGAAATTTTTTTCAGCCCACCCAATATTTTTCAAAAGTTGGCGCCACTTCATAAAATTGTAACCTTCTCTAAAGTTCAAAGTTAGAAATAATTCTTACACATACACGAATATCCAAACCTAAATATTTCAAATTTAAAGGAATAGAAAATTTTGCTTCTAATAAATGAAATTAAAAGAATAAAATGCCTTTGAAAGTACTGTTTTGAAATGTTTTTTAAGGGATGACTAACAGAAGGAAGAAGCCGCTAAGAGTTCATTTTGCTAACAATAAATAATAATAATAATAATAATAAAAATAATAAAAAAAAACTACAATAGACAACAAGCATTAATTAAGTAAAGATTTTTAATAATAAATGTTATTACTATTTTTTTTTTTTTTAATTACCCAAGTTTTCAAATTTAATCTCATAAAATATTTCAACATATTTATTCAACTCAAAAAATTGCTTGCCTTGAAATCTTCATAGAATGTATTTATATTTTCTTTTTTACAAAATGAAAAAAAAAAAAAAAAAAGTAAGTACAGTGAAACCTCCAAATAAGGGACAGAAGTTGCGGTCCCATAGATGTCCCTTATTTGGAGTTTTCACTCAGTAAGAAACCCATAGGTGTCCATTATTTGGAGGTTTCACTGTATATACAGAAAATAATAATAATAAAAATTCGTCGTTTTATGAATATTTTAATGTAGAGAAAAATGACTTATTTTAGAAGCAGAGTTTACAAAACCTCATGATTTTGCCTATGTTTGAAAATTACTGTTATTTTTATTGCATCTATCAGATTCTGTGGTTTATGGTACCGTCATGAATACAGTAAAACCTCCCTAAAGCGTCCACGTTCCGCTCCAATAAAAATGGGTTGCTCTGAGAGGTGGTCTTTTAATGGACATGCGCGTAGCCAGGGGGGGGGGGTGCCCTGGGTGCCCGGGCACCCCCCCCCCCCCCCCCCGCTCGCGCAGATCCAAGCTTGATTATTTAAAAAAATCGAAATTTATAAGAGAAAAAGGAAGAAAATTGAAAGCTAAGTTAGTTCAATTAGTTACTCAAAACTAACAGTCTATGTTTTGAAATGTAATAAAAAAAAACCCACATTCTTTTTTTTTTTTTTTTTTTTTTTTTTTTTGTCTTTTTTAAAATTAGAACATTTACTAGAATCTGTATTAATCACAGTAAGTCAAAAAGTTGTTTTTTAATCCCAATTTAATGTCTTTTGTTTATGGAAGTTTTTTTAAACCGTTCTTTCCATGCGCGTAGCCAGGGGGGGGGGGGGGGGCTGGGTGCCCGGGCACCCCCCCCCCCCCCGCTCGCGCAGATCCAAGATTGATTTTTTTTTTTAAATCAAAATTTATAAAAGAAGAAAGAAGAAAAATGTAAGCAAAGTTAGTTCAATTAGTTAATCAAAACTAAGTCTATGTTTTGAAATGTGATAAAAGAAGAGACCTTGATTTTTTCTTTTTAAGAAAATTATTTTATTCATCTTTCTTAAAACTAGAATATTTATTACAATCTGTATTAATCACAGTAAATAAAAAAAATTGGTTTTATAATCCCAATTTGATGTCGTTTCTTTATGGAATTTTTTTAACACATTTCTATTGCATGCACATTTCCATAAAAAATTAGAGTAAATTCTCGAGAAGGATAGAAACTACTATTTATATCTTTGCTTTTGTTATCTAAAGAGCGAAAAAAAAAAAAAAAAAAAAAAAAAAAATTGAAAGGAAATACAGATGTGAAACCATAATTCCACCATGTGATTAGCCTGCAGAACGGAGGGGGTGAAAGGTTGTACAAATTAGAGATGAGACAGGCTCAGCCCCAGCACGAAAGCCCGAGCCCAAACCCGGGTCCGAAGCGGGCACGGGCTCTGTTTTCATTTTAGTATTCGGACCCGGAGGAGAGGGGGGCTCGGGCTCATTCTTTCTGAGAATTAAAAAACATTTATGTGTAGAAGAGATTGAAAGAACTACTATTTTCCTTTTAAAATTATTTATTCTTTTTCAAGTCATTTCAGTGTTATTTTGATCAAAACGAAAGAGAAATAAAAATATTTTTTTTTTATGTTTCAATAGTTGATTGTTGCTTCAAAAGAAATTTTGTGATGTATGGAGATTTATGTCTACTGCATTTCCGTCGACTATTAATTGATAAGGCGCCTATCAAAATAACCATAAATAATAAATTAGCTTTTGGTTGGATTTTCGTTTAAGGCAGAAGATATTTTTTAATTCGATCGTTTATTTATTTATTTTGTTAGAGAATGATTTCTTCGTTTTTGATGCAGACTAGATGCTTGAGGTTTGCAAATTATTTGACTGTGCACGAATCATAATCGTTCTTCATATGACAACAGCATTGTGATTTTTTTTTTTTTTTTTTTTCTGGTTGTCATCATGAATTTTGCTTATGCTGAGGATTTCCCTTCGAAGGTAAACTTATTTTACATGTTATTCCTATAGAAAACATTCGATTAATGCTTCTTCTTTTCCCATAAGAACAACGGAACTTTAAGATAACTGCATCAATGTTTTAATTTGCGTTGATTTTAAGGTTCCCGTCAGTCATGGGAAATTGTTAAGAGAAATTAATTGATTATAGATAAATGTACAGGGGATGTAGTGAAGGGTATACTGAGGTATACCTTCTGGATTTTTTTAAGGAACACCGTATAACCCTCTGTTTCTCATGAAACCCATAGGATGTACTCTCTAGAATATACTCTGTGCCTTAAGCATATACCCTCTGCGTCGATCGTGTAACCTGTGGTTTTTTTTACGACTACACCCCTGAAGATGTACACTTTTTATAGGAAATTGAAAACGTTTTTTGATTCTTCAGCATACAAATAGTAATTTCTATAAACTCTATCCATTTATTCATTACACTTCTTTCATATGTCCATCAAATTTTCTTCTTAAAGGATAAGAAATATGGGAATCATTTTAGGTATGAAGGATATTTTTATTTGATAGCAAATTGCTCTTTTCATAAGCTTGAATTAAAATTTTTATTTAACAGTAAATTTTATGAGAAAATTTTAAAAATGGGATATCACATTTGAAACAATTTTAAAATATTATTAAATCTTTTATTTATTTATTTTTGTATACTTTTTGTATCGGGCTCGGATCAATGGCGGATCTAAGGGGGGGGGGGCGATGGGGCGTTCGCCCCCCCCCCTTCCCCCCTTGGGCCCATAAAGGTTTTCAAACCAACATGAGAGATCTTCATGGAATAGGACTTAGGCTGAAGGCCAAGGTCGGCACGGCGCGTTTCGGAATTCATGAATCAGGCAGTGGCGGATCTAAGGTGCGGGAGATTGCGAAGGGGCGATCACACACCCTAGGGTTGGGCTGGGTCAGGTTTTCTGACTTTTAGAGCCGGGCATTATCCTGATCTTTATTTTTTCTGATGATTTGGGTCGGGCCAGACTTGTTTTTCTTCCATGTCGAGCCCTGCCTGGAGTCATTCTTCCTAAATGTCTGTATTAGAGAAGAGACAGTGCTCGGACTTGGACTCATTTTTTTCTGAAACCTATAAATTTTATTTATCAATGAATAGAAAATATTAAAAGAACTTGCCTCCCCCCCCCCTTAAACATTACTTGTTCCTTTTCAAATCACTATATTGACATTTTGATTAAAATGAAGGGGAAGCAGAAATTGTGTTTTTTTCTATTGTAGCTTTAGAATGCTATTTTAAAAGTAAATTATTAGTCACTTCTACAAATCTATTTTAGCCATTTCCGACGATGTTCTGGAGCCAACAAAAAAGCGGGAATAATGAATTTGTCTGTAGTTTGGTTTTTGTCTGTAGCAGAGGTTATTTTGTAATAGGGTTGTTTATTATCATCATTATTATTTAGACATTTAATGCGAAGAGGATATTTTCTTCCAATTTTAGTTTGCTTTTTGGCGCATAATTTAGATTACTATTGTACAAAACGAACACAGGTCGTAATCGCTTTTCATATGGAAATAATTTTAGTGATTGTTGCTTTTTTGTGAATTCTGATGATGCTGAAGCTGTTACTCTGCAATTTACGAAGTCACTTTTGGTCGTAAGTAAATTTAATTTCCATATTATTCCGATAGAAAGCAATTGAGCAGTGTTTCCTTTATTCCTGTAAAAGCATCGTAATTTAAAACTTTTAATTTAATGTTATTGTCTGGGTCACGCCTACCCAAAAGATTGTTATGAGGAATGAAATGGTTATAGTTAAAAATGTGCACTTTTTATATAGAAAATTGATAAATGTTCGATTTGACAAATAATCGATAATAATTTCTACGAGTTCCATGCATTTATTCATGAAACACACTTCATTAACATATCCACAATATTTTCTTATTAAAGGAGACAAATTATGAGACTTTTTTTATGTATAAAGTACAATTTTATTTTATACCAAACTTTATTTTATATACTATTTTTTACCAAACGATTCGTGCAATTCTTCACTCCGAGCCCGATTCGGGCTGGCATCTTATTTATTATTCGTAAAAAATATATTTATGTTGCACATTTGTTTAGCGAAATCTTAAGAAATGCATTTTTTAAAATTTACTTTTCTTCGTATTGTACAGCTTTACTATTATGATTTATATTATAAGTAGAAGTTAACCCGACCCGCAGCAAAAAAGAAGTCATCCGGACCCAAACGCAACCCACAGCAAAAGAGGTTAACCTGACCCACTGCAAAAAGTATAAGTCAAATGGACCCAAATGCGAACCACAGAAAAAGTATTAGTTACAGCTTGGTGCGAAAGGGTGGGAGCGGTCGCCCTGGGTCCGGAAATTTAAACGACGTCAAATTTATACTACCAACGTCATTTTTGCCTGTCACAAGAAAATTAGTCTGGGGGGGGGGGGGGGGCAAGCTGAAATTTTGTCCAGACGCAGTTTTCTGTTCACACGCCCCTGATTAGTTAACACGACCAGCAGAAAAAAGTAGAAATCAAATGGGCCCAAACCCGACCCGCTTGAAAAAAAAAGTCGACCGGACCCAAACCCGAGCCGCAGAAAATATAGAAGTTAACCAGACCCAAACCCGACCCGTAGTGAAAATATTAGCCCTGACCCGCGCGTAGGATGCGAGTCTCCCAATTTTTAAAATCGCCCCCCCCTTGAGGACTCTCCAGATCCGCCCTTGGCTCGGATGGTCTCGTGCTCCAATGTACTAAAAATCTTTCGGGCGCGGGTTTCAAAAATCGAGCCCGAACTCATCTCTAGTACAAATCTGTGCTTCCTCTGAAAATAAGAAATGATGCTACGCAAAATTCAAATTAATATGGAGGTTGGTTCGTTGGTTTGCTAAATTTTGTTTTTTGGGATCATATTTTGACATTCGTACGGGCTTTTTTTTTTTTTTAACGGGAAAATTTTATTTATTCATGAGTAGAAAATATAAGAACTATTTTTCACTTTAAATTGCGTACTACATGTTATTTCAATGCTACTTTGATCAAAATGACGGGGGGAACTAAAGTCGTGCTTATTTATTTTAGTATTTTATTGCTGTTTGAAATGAAAACTTGTGATAATTACAGATTTATTTTACGGATATCTTATTTTTATATCTATCATGTTTTATTTATGTTTATATATCTTTTTCTTATCCATTAGCAGCGTCGTGCGAAAGGGGGCAGCTGCCCTGGCGTGGAATTTTATGGGGCGCCAAATTTATACTACCAACGTCATTTTTGGCTGTTACAAGAAAAAGTTGGGTGGAGGGGGCGCCAAATTGTAACTTTGCCCCGGGAGCAGTTTTCTCTTCGCACGCCCCTGTCCATTAGATTTAGTTTTAAGCAATTTCTCATCCTTCTTCACGCAATGGAAAATTGCGTTTGGGTCCTTTTTAAAAGAAGTTCTACACAATTATACCTTCCGCAAAAAACCTGTCTAAAACGGAAATTTGATAGGTTTTATGGGTTTCCGTTTTATTAACTAAGATATTGTTTGTACCCAGCATGTTCAGGTTAAAAAATTTGGGCACCTCCCCCGTTCAAGAGGCTGGCTACACTTATGATGGAGGTCCTGTTTAAATTTAATTTTAATTGTTGAGAAATGGTAATAATTAATGTTACTAAAATTTATTTTTCACATTAAGAAAAAAATGTAAAAAATTATGTATTAAAGCAAAAGTTAATTACATAAATTATTTACTGTAAAATTTAACAAATAAATGCATTGACATTTGCTTTGATTGTACGATTTTATCTTTTATAACTTTTCTTTCCAAGTACTTTTGCAGTTCAGTAAATAAATGCAATATTTTTTTTGGACGGAAAGAAATAATGACGATTTAATCACTTTATTGACTTTACTTTGATAACTTTCTATAGATTACTTCTTTGAGAGTTTCCTGACATAACTAGGCAAGAGTGTTTATTGAATGTCATTCTTCATAATTAATCATTAGAGCGAAATTTATTATGTAAAAAGGCACAAAAGGCATTAAACACTTTAAAAGTTACCGGAATAAAAAATATGTACATAAAACTTTGTTTAGAAGTTTCATAAATCTCCGGAATCATTTTTCAAACAACCTAAAAAGGTCGCTCCTGGAGGGATTTCAACTCTGAATGGAGGAAAAATTAGAACTGAGGCTGTGGGAATAAATATCATTCCATGGAAAAATGGTCCTTCAAGGAAGTGGTTGGTACAGGGAGGTTTCAACATATAGAACAAAAGCTCTATTTAAATTATACGCGTTTTTTGTAGTTGAAAGAATTTTGCTATCACACTAATGTCGATGCTAAACCTACGGGGCAAATTCTTTGCAGATTTAATTCTAACAATGTATTTGTATTTTTATTAATATTCTATTGATTATTTTTTTCCGTTATTTAAAATAAATTAAAATGTCACTCAATATAATTTGGCGAAATGGGTCGATGGGATGACAGAGTACTGCCGAAATATTGAATCATAGACCATTATTTTAATTCGTATTTAACAAAATTTCTACTTGCTTTTAAGTAAAAAAAAAAAAAAAAAAAATAAATAATAAAGTGAAACCAGAATCTCCGAACTGTAATACATTTAACAATTTTACAACTTCATTCAGATAATTTTCAAAATTGTAAAAACAACAACAAAAAAAAAAAAAAAAAAAAAAAATCACAATTATTTAATATATTAAATTTGATCAATTACTGTTGACAATTGTAGTATCATGGTTCCTGTCTTCATGTTTCCAAACTGGTTCTGAAAATGATGGTGTCCCCTACAGAAGGTGCCCAGATGTCATATACGCATCTGTGCAATAAAAAAAAAATTACTCGAGCGAATCGTTTGAAATTCATAATACGCAATTATTACACGATTTTGGCGAGTCATTTCAAATTTTATGAAAATCGGATGCATAGTTCAGTTCCAGGGACGATCCGTTTAAAAAACTGTCGAAATTGAAATTTAAAAAAAAAAAAAAAAAAAAAAAAAATTCAATATTTTAAAAATAAATATTGGTTTTACATTAGAACCTTGATTAACCGAGTTTTGATTAATCGAGGTCTCTGTTAACTGAGCTAATAACTTTTTTAGCTCACAGGCTATCATAGCCTGAGAGCTTATGTGCCCGTCCGTTCTGTATGTATGTGCGTAACGCGATAACTCATGATAAAAATATCGGATCCACTTGAAATTTTGTATATAGGTATATCCTGATAAGGCGCTTCCCTGATTAGTTTTTGGAGTTCATTCGATATGTATAAGAGGGGGAACGGGGGGCTCATGCCCCCCGTTAGTTGATATAAATGGGATTTTCATGCAGAATTAAGTTTTCAAAATTTAGATTAGGATCATTCTGATGAGGCGATTCCGTGACTGTTATTAGGTGTTCATTGAATAAGTATAAATAGGGGGAACAGGGGTTCTAATCCCCCCCCCCGTTAGTTGATATAAATGGGATTTTCATGCAGAATTAAGTTTTCGTTCAAAATTTAGATTAGGATCATTCTGATAACGCGATTCCGTGGCTGTTATTAGGTGTTCATTGAATAAGTATAAATAGGGGGAACAGGGGTTCTAATGCCCCCCCCCCCGTTAGTTGATATAAATGGGATTTTCATGCAGAATTAATTTTCGTTCAAAATTTAGATTAGGATCATTCTGATGAGGCGATTCCGTGACTGTTATTAGGTGTTCATTGAATAAGTATAAATAAGGGGAACAGGGGTTCTAATGCCCCCCCCCTTAATTTATATAAATGGGTTTTTCAAGCAGAATTGTCAGATTTCGTTCAAATCTCTGAATAGTTTTGGAAGTTTAATGGTTAAGTATAAAAGAGGGGGATAACTCCTTTTAAATTATATAAATGCTAAATGGGTTTTTATTAAGAATTATCTAATTTGCTCTGAATTTTGGATATAGATTTTTTATATGATAAAGCATGTCTTTGATAGTATAGGAGGTTCAATGATTAAGTATAAAAAAAAGAGGAAAGGGGAGAGCTGTTTCCCCTTCTTAATTTTTTTTTCGAACGGAATTAACCCTTTAAAATATAAGGCTTTAATGTGCAATTAGTATTTGTAGCCTGTGAGCTCAATGCCATCAGTTTAACTGGGCAGTATTCTTTTTATTTATTTATTTATTTTTTTTTTTCACAGGCCTAGCCGTGCAGAATCAGGACAATTTTTCAGCAGGGTCAGCAGAAAAATAGGAACTGGCCTGTTGGGCCAAGCCGATAAAAAATTAAGAGGACCTACTGGCCCAATATGAAAATTTAAACAAAGGCGATAAAATATCAGCCATTTTCAATGAATGTCACTTTTGCGCAAATAAATATAAAAGTGTGTCACAGGCTGATGCTAATTCGACAACATCAATACAGAAGAGTCCAGTGTAGAGATTGGCATCAGACAGTTACATAATGTTTGAGCCCCAGGCTTTTTTTTTTTTTAAGCAGACTCATACAGGACCGAGATCAGCCTTGCATTATTTTCTACATAGTCGAACCAGGCTGGAACTGGGCTAAATTGTTCTCAGGATGTGTAGGGCAGACAGTATGTTTTGTAAAAATATTAATTGAGTAATAAACTTTCTTAATGGAATCTTTGAAAATGACTTATTTGTTGAGCTAACATAACATTATATATGGTTATCATTTAAGAAAATATTCTATTGTTTTTAATTCAAAGAGATTAAATTTGCGAGCATGGCAAGTTTTTAAACACAGTTTCCATTAACTGAGATTTCCGATATCAGAGGTACTAGGGGTCTCAATCAGTGTTCTCGCTGACTTTTGACCAACGTTAGTAATTTGGCTAATTAAAAATAAAAAACATTCGCCAAATGAAAAAAGTATTAGCAAAATAGATTCGCCGTGTAGCACAAAAAAAAAAAAAAAAAAAAAAAAATCTTTAACCTTTTCAGAGGCGTGCAAAATATTCCATTCATGTTTAACAATTCATAAAATAGTATTTATAAAAGATATTGGTATGAAAATTTTTATTTGTCAAACTTACATATTTATTTATCTTATTCACTTCAAAAAATTAATTTTAATATTGATTTTGTGTTAAATCAGCCTTTGTTTCTAAAAGTTACATGACGGAAAAAACCCGGTTAGGTCGCTTAAAGGATTAATCCTTTAATGTATCCCCCCTTTTTTTAATATAGTTTTTATAACTGTGACAGCGATTGTTATTAATCTAATTTCAACTATCCGCTACAAATATAAAAAATATGTATACATTAAATATAAATATATGTATATATGCATATGTATGAAAAAAAAAAAGCAAAAATTCAGCACTAGCAATTTGGCGAATCTAATCGCTTGTTTACACGCCAAATGAAGAATTTAGTCGCAATTTGGCACATTGGCGAGCGACAGCGAGAACACTGGTCTCAATTAACTTAGATAATCAAGGTTACACCGTACATCATGATATGTATCGACAAACCATGGCTGTATCTAAATAGAAGACCAGTACTCGATTGTTGAAATGCTACAGAATGGCTAAGTCGGTTTGGTTAATGCATTTTTTCTTGCCTCTAGTACCCTTTTATTCACTTAGTATTTTTTGACTGTTGCCAGCTCAAATGTCTCAATAAAATGAGTAAAATATATGTTATTTAAATTAGTATTTTCTGCTCATCCTAGACATAAACTGTCATTTTTTTTTTTTTAAATCATAATTTGAAAACTACTTAGAAAAAAAAATTTGAAATTGATAATTTACATCAAGCAAGACATAATAAATCAAAAATTGATAAAAGGAAAAAAAAAAAAGTAATTTTTCTAATTTACAACAAGCATTTGAAAAATGATATTTCAAACACTAAAATTTTAGACTTATATTCCTGAATCAATCATACGCAAATTTTAAATGAAATTTTAGTTTTATAATTTTCAGTACAGCAAATTTTTAAACTACTCAACATCATGCATTTTCAATTTTTAAATAGTTATGTATAGAAAAAAAAATTTACTTTTAAATGCAATTTGTCTGAAAGCTGTATTTCAATTTGTTACTTACCCATCATACGTAGTATAGGGTAAGTCTTGCAATCGTTTTGAAAATCGAAACATTTTTTTTGACGGATTTACACGTTTTCGACACTGGAGATTTCGAAAAACATATTTTTAGGAAAAAATTTCTGCCGTCCGTCTGTCTGTCTGTCTGTAAACGCTCTATCTCCTGAACGAATTGAGATAGAGACTTGAAATTTTGTATGTACTTAGTATGTAAGAATGGGACGAGGCCTATTTAATATCAGTAACCTCAATTATCCGGAACTATTTTTTTCGGACACTCGAAAAATTCGTTCTGATGAAAGGTATATAAAAATTTTCGAATTTTTTTTTTTTAAGGAGTAATTGTAAAAGGCAATAAAATAACACAAATTTTGCATAAAGAACGAAGTTGATCGACTTATTAGTTGCCGAGATATCTGTAATCCTGTTTTCCACATTCTTCGATTTTTCATGACCCTGTATTTCATTCAAATTTCAATTCAAAGATATATTTTAACTGGAAATGAGACGCTTAATCCAATGCAATAAACTGTTAGTTAATAAGATTATTATTTTTGGAGTTATAAGGATGTTTCTTTTTCGCAATTCAGTACTACTTGAGTAGTTAGGCGTGTTGTATAATTTATCGAAAGAGATTCATCAGCAACTCATTAATACAGCATTACTATGCGCAATAAAAATATAAATACACGTTTAAATTTTGTTTTGGAATTGCAATCCATTTTATAAATAGTTTTCAAATGTATTATTTTCATATATTATATATGCATATATATGATGGGTAAGTATTACGGTGGCCCCCAACGACTAGTTATTGAGTTAAGTTTATTGTAGCTTTTTTTCTTTTAATCATTGTAGCAATAGAAGTATACCATTTCTGGACATTAAACATAGACCCATCAGAAAACAAATAAAATCTAGACATCACAAGGATATGTCTCAGATATCTTTCAAATGAAAGAAACAACTATTTTCCAAATAGTTAAATGAAAAAAAAAAAAAAGGGTAGGTTACAATTCATATTTTTAACACTTTCCAATAACGTTGAAAAGTGTTCATGCATTTGGTTTGTCTGGCCATCTATCCACACTTTAACTCCCGTAAATATACTCGGATTGCTCTGAAATTTTTATATGTTTTATTGATGTTTACCCTTGCACGAACCCTATTGAAAATGAAGTTTCTACTATGATCAGTGTATTTGCAGGGATAGTCAAAAGTTTTCCGATACATTACGGCCAATGGGAAAAAATCGTTTCAAATGAATTTTAAAGGTGTTACACCCTGTTAAACTTATTCAAATTTACATGGATTCGCAAAGTGCACTAAAATACGCATTCTGTAAAATATGCTGCCAAAATAATAATTATTATTCATTTACAGGGCCACGCAAAAGAATTCCACTACGCAATAATAAAGGTGGGAATAGTTTGCGACATATTTGAATAATGTTAAACAGTTTCAAGTACAGTCGACTTTTGTTAATTCGAATCTTTGCTTAATTCGAACTAAACATGAAGTCCCAAAATTTTCAATGGCAGAATAATGTTTAAAACTTTCATTAATTCGAACTCATTTTCTCTTGACTTTACTTAATTCGAAATAACGAGAATTCCGATTTTTCATTTTTCTTTTCTTTCTCACGGATTTCAGATCGTTTGAATAACTTTCTATCTTTGATTTTTGTGAAACATGCTCCGAACGAGTATACATATAATGCAATGCATTTTATATGCACTTTTTTAGTGCCCCGTCTGTCCATGAGTGACGCTTTAAATTTTTCTTCCATTGTGCTTGTTTCTAATCTTTTAATTAGTTTATCAATTTACATATTCTAAATTAAGTCATATTCTAATGATAACAGACCAGACTTGCCAAGTTCTGAAAGTTAAAAATCAGGAGATTTTATTAAAGAAATCAGGAGATATTTTTATCACTGAAAACTTGTTAATTTGTTGATGTAAACATCTTTAGTGAATGTTTAGTTTCAATATTGCTTGGTTATTATTGAAGATTAAAAGGAAATCTATCACTTTTATTCGAATAAGGAAAGTATGTATTCCTTACAAGTAGAACACATTTAAGAATATGATGTTTAGGATGTTTTAACATATTTTTAATTTGACTAAATATTACAAAAAGAGGGATGTTTTGTTACTCATTAACTTATATAAAACTATAGTAAAGATCATAAATAAGTCTTAATAGAGACAAATTATTAATAATTCAATACATGACCATAGTAACAATAACAAACCTTAAATATTCATAGTTTATAATGAATCTGGATGTAATTCATTACATAAAAAACTACTGGTCAAACATACTAGAACAATTACACCTATACTAAAGCTTTTCTCACTGAATGACAGCACATTTGATTGTTAAATAACAGAATATTTAAAAAGTGTGAAAAATCAGGAGAAATATGTCAAAAATAAGGAGCATGGAGAAACATCTGAAAATAAGGAGTCTCCTGCCAAAATCAGGAGACTTTGGCAACTCTGACAGATGAAATAAATTAAAAAAACACTATAATATTAATTCATTTGTAATAGTACCCTATTAAGCATGTTTTCATTTCATATTTTCCATAATTCGAACATTTCTTGTGGTCCCGACGAGTTTGAATTAACGAGAGTCGAATGTATCATAAAATTGATATATGCCGTCGAGACTTAATATTTAATGCATAATATGAAGTCCTGAGCTTTTACAGGGACACACAAAATATTTCAAACCTTATATTTATATCTGAAATATTGTGTATTATCGGTGATAGCTGATGGATGGTTGAAATGCTTTTTCAATTATGATATGAACTTTTAAGTTTTACAAAATGTCTGCAAATTATATGGTGTATGTTATAGTTGATATACAGGGTTACACAAAAGAGCTCATAAAGGTTACTGAATATGACAGTAATTAACTTTAAGGTAGTAGTTATGAATTTTTACGTTGAACTACTTTCAGTTTACTAAGAAATATTTCTAGAATATAGATAAAATGTTGAGAAACACCGAAAATACTGGCGATAAATATATATCAATAAATAAAAACTTTGTTAAATCACCATAAAAAGATAAATTAAACAGGACGCGTTTCGAGCTGCAAAATTACTGCTCGTCATCAGCTGATCCAAACAAGTGTCACAACGGACAGAGTGGAAATAACAGTGAAATAAAAAGGGAGGAGATTACACAGAGTGCGACAGGTGGCGCTGCTTGTCAGAGCCAAGGAGAAAGAGAAAAGTAAAGATAAACTCAAAGAAGGAGGGAGGAGATTACAAAGAGTGCCCCAGGTGGCGCTGGCTAAAAGAACACAGGTGGCAGAGAAAAACTAATAAAAGATAAAGAAAACAAATAAAATAAAAATAAATAAATCAATTAAAATAAATAAATAAAAATAAAATAAAATTAATTAATTAAAATTGATATAATAAAAAAAAAAGAAAATAATAATAATGAATTAAATAAAAAAATTAAAAATAATTATAGTAATAATAATAAACCACAAAAGTAATTTCCATGCAGGAGAAAGGGAGGGGGATGAAGAGAGATTGTTGACAAGAGTATTACAATTTTTATAAATAAAATAAGCTTCGTGAGTATCTAAATGAGAAGGAGAGGCAGGATTAGAAATAATTCTGGCCATGGAAAAATTGAAAAAATGACCGGAAGACCAACAGTGAGAAGCAATGGAAGACCTAGATAATTCCTGATTTTTAATGTACCTCTGATGTTCATCCAATCTTTCCTTCAACGCTCTTCTGGTCTGACCAATATAACCCAAATTGCAAGAGCAAGGAATAAAATAAACACCCCACCGGTTCTCAACAGGAATAGGATCTTTCAAAGACGAGAATTTAATTTTATTCATAGGTTTGAAGATAACTTTAAAATTGAAACGAGAAAGGATTTTAGCTATTTTGAAACAAAGAGGAGAATAAAAAGGTAGAACTATAGAGTTAATATTAGACAAATTATTAGAATCAGTAAGAAGACGTTTAGGCTTATTAAATTTATACAGAGCTTTGTCAATCAAAGAGGGATTATAACCACGAGTGAGAGCAGGTAACTAATTTCCTTATTTAGAGCAGAAGAGTCAGAAGAAATCCGAAGTGCTCTGTAAACAAAAGTATAAAAGGAAGCCACTTTATGCTGTGGAGGATGGTTAGAAAAAGCATGCGGAGGTAGAGATACATCTATAAACAGAGGTAGAGAACCGATCAGGGTGTTTAGTGACCAAGACATCGAGGAAAGGAAGATAATCATTCTCTTCGACTTCAAGAGTAAACTGGATGCAAGGATCAACAGAGTTGACAAGAGAAAGGAGATTTTGGAGATCCAGCTCAAAAGGAATTAAGATAATTTATGGTGATTTAACAAAGTTTTTATTTATTGATATATAGATAAAATGATATACAGGGTCATGCAAAGAATTAGCAACATGATTATCCATATGTGATAATTTTTGAAAACGTGATTTAAGTAGCTTTAAGAATGTGTTTGTTTGAAATAAATTTTAACTAAATACTGGCGTGTAGTAAAGATACTGGATAAATTACAGGGCTGAACAAAAGTATTGAAGTATTTTCCATCTATTAGAATAAAGTGCTGCAAGAGAAATTTCAGCCAGTTAAGCATTATCTTGCTAAACTAATTTTCCCCATTATATTGTAGATACAGTCCGTGTCAAAAGTTTAAGCACAATAGCAATTTAAAATAAAACTTTAAATATTACCTTTAATTTCAATATCTGTCTTGTATATGTTAATAATATCTATTTTTACACCATATTAATTTAAATTAACTTTTAAATTTTATTTCAAACCATGGAGTTTAGGAATAGA